>CM024799.1:8943351-10148351 GCA_014281875.1 Nibea albiflora
AAAGAGGGAGAGCCCGGAAAGTGAAAGCAAGATGGAGTGATAGCAAATGAACCGAGCCTTTGTTTCCCAAACACATCCCATTGTCGCCTATTGTTTTCCACTGAGCTCACGCTCGCTAAGACCCCGCCACCACCACCACCACCACCACCCACCACCCTGCTGTCCCTTCCCTTCTCTAGCAACAGTGGATTGCATGCGCTGTCTGCCAGTGCCCAGAGGAGGGGGGGGAAACGTACCCTGATTTAACCTAGCGTCTCTCACACGGAGCACGTTGTGCAGCTGGCCAGAGGTGCCCGGCACAGGGCAGCAGAGTCTGCCTCGCAGCCTCGGCTCGCCTGTCTAACTGATGGTGTGCTGGAGACTGGGGCTGCATGCAGAATCAGCTCCCTGCTGCAGGCTGCTGCCGGCTCTATTTTTAGCCCCCCCAGCTCCCATGGGTTGGGAGGGAAGGAGGGAGGAGGGAAAGGGGGTGGGGGGGGGTCTGTCTCGTCGCGGAGAGTTGAAAGTCAACGTGTGCAGACACAATGGTGAGGGGCTGCCGCCGCCGCATGGTGGAGAGGCCCATTTTGGAGGAGCGCGTTGTATCTGCTTACGCCTACCTCCCGTATCTGCCTCTTACCTATGCAGACTTCTGTTGCTCCAGCACTCCATGTTCAGTATCCTGCGAAGGTCTTTCTAGTGGGCGCAGCGGCGAGATGAAGGGCTCATAGAAAGCTGGGAGTCAGGCCGGGGTGGGGGGCTTTGAAGTGTGTCCACTTTTCAAACATCCGCAAAGCGACTGGGATGACCACGAAGCCGCCTGTGCAGAAGAGATTGTTTAAATAAGATCTGCAAATCCGACTAACTGTCAAAGCTTTTGTTTGCTCTGCTTTGTCTGCTCAACCTGCTCGCCTCCTACACTTGTTTGTTTAGATCTTGGGGCTCGCTGTAGGAGGAGATATCTGCATGATGTGTTCAGGCCCAACGCGATAAGCCACTTTAACTACGCCGTGCCTTCGGAGATTCCTGTGGACAAAGTCAGCCCAGTGTCTGCATAGACGCAGCTTTGTTGCGAGCTCACCAATGACAATGCATTCTTCTCTTTCAGTAATATGGTGCCGGGTAAAAAAGCACTATATTCTATTACAGGCCAGAGGAAAAAAACAGAAGAAGATAACATACAAATGCTGCAGCGACTTGCCACATGCTTTTATTAGGTCTAGTGTGAGTGGAAGAGACATAATGGAAATGTGCTGATAGAAAGCTGCTCTCAGAAGTCAGAGATTGTAGGCACTGATGGTTCTTGATGGTCACGCGGGGGAATGTAACGTAACATACCGCTGCTCATTCGTCATCAGGCAGCATTTTTTACCTTTTTACGTGCCCTTTAATGTATGAACACAAAGCTGGTATTTTGGTGATTCAACACGTGTTGCCCCGTTTTTGTCCCCACGCAGACGGCGGCATCATGTCCAAGGACACCTTGCCCACCCAGAGCACCACGCTGGAGGCTCTGCTACGAGGAGAGGGTCTAGACAAGAGGAACAACTCTAAAAATGACGAGGAGAGCCTGCTGGAGATCCAGGTGAGTTCAATCGGAAAGGTCTGAGACAATCTCTGCACGTTGTGTATGTGTGTGTGTGTGACGCTGCGGTTAAGAGCCAACAGAACAGCCAAATGTTTCAAATGTAAATGTTCAGTGGTATCACTCAAACGATTGAGGGCCCTGGCACTGAGCGTCAAGTGTTGTGCCCCGACTGGTTGTCAAGGCAACTTGCCCAGTTTTTCCAAGTGACCTGCAGGGCTCGTTAGCCGACCGCCGTCTCGCAGAGAGGCATTTTGGATAAGTACGCCGGTTTACCGTTTGACTGTCCGTTCACTGATCGTTATGCGTGGTTATGCCGACACGTAATGCCCACATCAAGATTATACAAAACATTAACTCCAGCAGTTTGGTTCAGGCTTGTGGCAAAACATCGTTGCCATATCTGAACATCAAACATTCCACCAGATATACTTGTGCACACACGAATGTTTGTAGGAAAAGAGTGCTTGGAGTGGCTCTTCCCTTTTCTGAACACAACCCTTTTAAAATTCACGTTCATGTCCGAATTAAGTAGCCGTATGATCTGTAAACACAGACATTTCTACAAAAAGCAAAACATACAGCACATCTGTCAAAACCACCCAGATTGTGTTGAACTGAAAAATTGATTTTTTTCCTTTTTGGTTTTCTCTATTGTTGCTGCTCCGAGTGTTTTCAGCGAGCTGCTGCTTTAATCACAGCGTTGAAATGGTTTTTCCCTCCCTCAGAGAGTTCTGGAGGCGGACGCAGCAGAAGATGCTTTCAACGACGACGACGACTACGAGGTGGACACTCCCAAGAGGAGACATCGGGGCAAAGGAAGAGTAAGCGACCGCTCCAGATGTCATTTACTGAAGTTAGCTGTACAGTAGTCACGTGTTTCCTCAGCTAGTTCCTTCAATAGTTCTCTTCCTCTTTAGAAAACGAGCAAATGTTTGATCACTCTACACATCAGAAGGCTCAGTGCATGGATGTTACTGCAGATAGTTTAGATATCTGGGTGTTTTTTCTCAGGGTCGGGGTTCAGGCCGCAGGAGGGCAGATATGGACGACGACAAGCCATACGTCTGTGACAGTAAGTAGAGATGAAACATGAGGTTTGTTTTTGTGTCTTTTACTCGGTGAATGTGCAGTGCTGAGCTTACAGTATGGTAGCCTGTAGACGATCTGCTGATTTCTTGAGCCCTAATCTTAATGTGTACCTGTCAAAATAACACAAAACAGTGTCATTTTCCTGTTTTAATTTCTTCTCTGCTTAAATTCACTTAATTTAATTGACTCTAATAGGAAGTTTTCTTGTCTATACAAAACTAGCATCAGGCCTTCTGTTCCGTGACTAACGCAGTTAGTTAACAGTTTGTTCGGGATGTAAGTGCAGAATGAAACAGGCTTAACTTGTGTCACTGTAGCCTCAAGTGTTCCTGTACATGCATGTTGAATGTGGAAAATCCAGGTAGGAGGGTATTGGATTTTACCCTGTGACTCTGTCGCGTCTCTTCTCGAAAGCCACATACTCACGCTGTTTTCTCTTTCCCTCTTCTTCACTTTGCGTCTTCTCTGTTTCAGACAGATACAAACAAAAGCAGAACTCAAAATCTTCGACCACAGGTACCTGGGTTTGTTGACTTTCTTTTGCTTTCAGGATATTTGTTTTGATAGATTGTTGAGCGTTTGTGTCGCAAGTGCTGTGATTATTGATTTAGGCCCTATATTATCTTACTTTTCTCAAGCTGAAAAGTGCCCTTGGTGCTGTGAAACGGAGACGTGGTTATTATGTCGTCTGTGTTTGTGTTTTATTTGACTGACTATTGTAATCAGATCCTAAAGTGCTTCCTTTTCTCCCTTTTAGAATAGTTGCCTCCATTAAACATCATGAGTTCATTTATCTGTCATTGATTGAAATTATTCTGCACTTTTTCCCCAAAAAATTCAAAAATTGCTTGTAGATATTTTTAGTTCTGTTGCTTTATGACTTGTTATCAGCTTCCCATACACTGGGTCTCATTACAGTCGAAGCTTACTGAGGTGAACACAAGTGGTCAGAAAAGGAAACAAATCCTGCATTTAGAAAAATGACACGTTGCCAGAAATAATTTTTAAATGCCGAAATGCAACCGGTCATAATAATAGGACTGAACATCTGCCCTCCGTTATAGTCTGTGCGAAGCGCTACAGGAACCGTACGGGACTAAGCTACCACTACACCCATTCCCACCTGGCAGAGGAGGAGAGAGCCGGAGAGAGAAGCTCGGTGGCGTCCAGATCCCCCTCTGCACAACAACAGACTGACAGACACAAACGTAAGAAGTCCAACTGCTACGCCTCGAACATAATGCTCGGTTTCATTAAACAAACCATCGCTTAGCATTACGCACCATATGTGAGGGTCCCCGCTTCACTCCAGCTGACTGAGTTTGTACTGAAAATATGTCACATTCACAAAGTTAGCACTGAATGCTTTGTCACATTTTGAGCCTGGCTGATTTAATAAATAGATCACAGCGGAGATACTAAAAGGATTAAAAAGCAGCAGGCTCATAACTTTCAACTTTAAAAAAAAAAGATGCTTCTCTCTTCAAGATGAAATGCAACAAACTCTGGTGTTTCATAACCTGACCGCCGCTAACCACGGCCTGATACCAGAAACACGTCCACTCAAGAATACAGGACAAACAGTACAGTGCATTCAAAATGAGATGATCCACATCTGTTTCTACGCACATAAACAATGCTTCAATTCTAAATGAATTGAGGTCAAAGTCTGCGTAAAAGCAATTCTGAGATTTCTTTCAAAACACATTAAATATGTTGGAAAATAGTTGCTGAAAACACGAGAAAAGACTTTAAACAATATATTATTGAAATGTGGAGTGGGGGTTCAAACAGTTTTTCACCAGTTTTCAGTCCAGGATTTTGTGGGCGGTCCTTAAATGCTGGCTCGATGACACACTGAGGTCACCCTGTGCATACCCCTGGACCCCTAGCAGAGAGATAGGCATGAATTCATGGGGTGGTTAATAACGCTTTCTTCTTTGGTCTGACAAACTCAGAACACACATTTATTCTTACTTTACACAGACTTTGACTGGGGTTCTTTTTATTTGCAGAAATCTCAAAGTTTATGTTGAGCAAAGTAAGACGCCTTAAGCACAATACGAAAGTTTTGCTTTTGTGTCAATACCGGATTATGTATTGTATTGAAATAGTTAGACCTGCACAGCTTTACTGTGCCTTATCTTAAAATCACTTGTGCCTAAAACCTTTTCCCTTGTAGGTCCAAAGGGTCCAGGTGGGACCAGCATTCCCAACAACTACTGTAACAAATGCCAGGCCTCGAACAAGAAAACGGGTAAATCGGGGACTCCCTACACAGCCTGCCGATGCACAAGTGAGTTCGTGTGCACGATGTATAACAATGCAAACATAACTCTTCTGTCCAAAGGGTGTGGATGTGTAAAAGGAGACGTTATGTAACGTACGTATGTACTCTGTTCTCGTCCCATCTGCCAGCTGACTGTGGAGAAGAGAAGGAAGACGGGACTTTTGCCGGAGCAGAGGAGCTGTTCGGCACCACCTCGGAGAGCGACACTTCCACCTTTCACGGCTTCGAGGACGACGAGCTAGAGGAGCCCGCCACAAACAGCAACGGAATATCCAACCGACACAGATAGAGAGAACCTTTTAGATTTGAAGAGACAATTTTTTTTATATGGATTAACCTCTGGCAAAAATCTGCTGCTTCTTTTTCAATGTTTTTTTTTTGTTTGTTTTGTTTGCAGAAAGCACAAAGTGATAATTTCAGGACAGAAATGCAAGTGGTATTTTATCTACTGAACATTGTTGAATAATTTATGAACACCTTTTTTATATATAAATATATATATTAACTTTTAAGGCAATGAACAACTGTCAGTATTTCTTGACAAGTGACTTGGTCTCCGTGCAAAACAGAAGATGTTTTTTTTTTGGAGTGTTTTTTTTCCCCCCACTCTCACTGGAGCAGAAGGAGCATAAACGTTCTGAACAAAAAAACACTGGAGAAGTTTGAACAATCGAAACATTTAAAGTCCTAAATAACACAGCACGTTCGGGAGATGACTGAACGTCATTGCAGACCCATATTTGAGCTACTGGATGTTTTTTTTTTTCTATCAGTAGTCGCTGTGACTATGAAGGCCTCTTCTTTTGCTCTAACTCTGGATTAAACTTGTATGAAAATGAAGGAACCAATGAATGAAAGGACTGCCACAGGCCACTGGAGATGTTTGGAGATGGAAAAAACAACTATAAATATAATCTTTATAGATCTACGGGATTAAATACATGAAAGGTAAGCAACAGGTTTTTGTTTAGAAATGGACAAAATTCTGCAGATCAAGTTATACGACTGATATTCTTATGATTATTATTATTATTAGATTACGGGAATAGTTTTTTGTGTTGCAAGCTTAAATTTGATTGGGACTAAATACATTGTCGTAACATTATCGGACAGTTTGCAAATAATCAAATCAAACACTGAATGTCAGTCAGCGTCCAGGCTAAATGATTCCAACAGCGACAGGACGGATAAAATTTCATGCAGGTCACAGTTTCGATTTGTCCAGTATTGATTTTCGACTAACTAGCTGCAAAACTAATGACCTTCCCATCAGCCTCAGCTGTACTTGTTAGCATGCTAAGCTAAGAGGGTGGACGCAGTCAGCTCAAACTGCAGCTGTTCGCGTCGTCATTGCGAGCACGCTGACATAAGCGCTCGGCTCGAATCACCCCTCCCTCGTAGAGGCGCTAGCATGGGTACAGACTTGTTCAGAGATATGGTATGTGCGAGTCCCCATAACCCGTGTTGTGTCTCTGTTATATACTGTAGGAGCGCTCAACGCATTGGCATGTGGCCCAGCAGCGGGAGTGACCAGTGAAGAAGAGGATTTAACTCCCAAAAAGAAAAAACTAATGAGCCTTCATGTCCCTCCTGATTTGGGCCTAAAATAACAGACCGAAATGGATGAACGGACATCCACCACTTCTTACAGGCCCATGTGGCTTAATTGAAGCAACTGCTCCCTTGACGATGTGTATCGATCCCTTCTGAACATTTGAAATGTGAGTAGATCCAGCTTCATTTCATCCTTTCTGCACTGTGCTGGAGCTCCACTGAACTATGGGAACACTAAAGGCCAGGCCTTTCCGACTGTCTGCGCCCAAGCGGGGTGCATTTAGGGGCCCAGCCCGCCCACTCCTGCTCTGTGACTCTGTGTCTGCTGTGTGATCCGATGTGACACTAAGACGTCATTATCCTCATCACTGTGCCAGCCTGCCGCTCTGCACTGGAAACCAGCTCTGACAGCCATGACCCTCCAACCTGATTGGACCGGTGACCCCCTTGACCCCCAGCCATAGAGATGGTGCTCAAATCCACCACTATTACATGCAGACCTCTGGACTACTGTATTAATACTCTGACATGGACACAAAGGTTTTATCTTTCTGCTTCTTACCCTCTGTCTGTCTTTGCTCTGTATTTTCTGGGCCTGGCTGACTCGAATGCGTCGCAGTAATTTAGTTTTTTTTTTTTTTTTTTGTCCCCCTCTGTTGTATAATATTTCTATGTTTTGAGCTCTTTAAAAGTTTGATTAGTATGACTTCTTGGGTTTGTTCAGACTGTATTGATACCTCTGTCCTGATCAGGTGCACAAATAGCCACAACTACTCAGGCATCTTTCATTTCCTCTGCTGTTGATTGTTCAGCCACTCAGCCCTGATTCACGTGATTGTACTCGGTCGGCACGGAGGGACAATAACGCCACACAACGATCCCATTGTAATCAACTCCCAGGAGGGATTTTGGGATGCTGCGGTCTCATGCTATAGGAAAACATCGCAATAACAAAGCTTCAACCTTTGTCTAGCCTCTGCTGATTTTCGCCTGGCGTCAACACTATCCGCGCAAAAACGCCTCTTCCCCCGTTCCGTTCAGTCTCCGTAGATTGTGACCGCCACGAGAATCATCTCCGACGAATTGGAAAACAATATCGTTGCTAGAGAGTATAACTCTGCTCGGATCCACGTACTTAGCGAGAAGTGAGAACTGTAAATCCACGTTATCTGTGACATTTCCGTTGAGTGCTTTAGAGGGCCTAATTGCTTTATGACATTTAAAAGGTGCTTGAAGTCCTGTATCAAAAAGCCTTTGCGGTCCATAGGTTGCACATACTGTGTAAGATGTCTGTGTCCTTCCATGTGATTATTCAGTATTGCTGCAATGTAATAATAGCCGCTCCGTTTTTGAAGCTAACCATTAATCCTATGTGTCTGGTATGACCTGCGTAAGTGCTCGTGCATTCAAACCATATTTCTTCACTTCCCTCAGGGACCCTCCACACAGCAGTTTATCTCCTCCGGACAAAGAATGGATCTGAGACTTCTCAATTATCCTGTCTTCTTCTTCTTCTTGTATCAGTTATGTGGCGTTTCCACAGTTGAAAAAAAAAAAATGGGTCGTCGTGTCTTTTTTATCTTCCAAAGTCATGCCAGTAAGTGGAAGCATGTGTCATCAATCATAAACCTGCTTAATGTTAACTACCGTATAGGAACAGGCCTAGTGTGGTGCAGTTCTGAACAAAAGGAGAAGCTCCTAAAATGCAAAAGTCAGTGATGTCCGCTTTGAATTACGTGTCACCAATCATTGAATAGCCTGTATACCTCGTCAAAGACACAGCAATAGGCCCTGGTACTCTCTTGTCAAGCCTGCCAGGGGGTGGAGAGGGAGGATCGGGGTGGGAACGGAGCCAAGAGGAGATGAAATGGACATGACTGGGCGTTTGTTTCATCTTCAGCTGTAAATACGAGTCGAAATGGAGAGAATGAAGAAGTCTTTGTTTGTTAAACTATTTTTATTGTTCTGAAAAAAAAAATAAAGGATGAATGGTAACGCTTGTTTGCTGTTTTTGTTTTCCTGAGGAAGGTCTCTGGTTGTTCTTCTTTGATTTTTTTTTGAAGAGGCTGCTGATAAGCAGAAGATTCCTAGACTGGATCGATAGGTTGGACTGACCCTCAGACTCTGAGCAGACAAAAAAAAAAACAGCACTCGAGGTTGTGAGAGCGATGGTGGCTCTGGACTCTAAATAAGAACAAGACAACAAAAAGAGGCTCGAGCACAGGGAGCTCTTATTGATCGGTAGGTGCTGCTTGTGAAATCACAAGTCTGTAAAACTCATACATGGAGTCTCCCTGCAGAGAAGGGTATTTATTAATAGCAGTATATGGTCTCTGTGTTAACTGCAGGTATAAAGTAGGAATGTTTGAAGCCTTCCTCCTATTAAATGTGTGAAATCACTTCATTGCACAATGGCAACTACATCGGATTCATGTACTTCTCAAAATGAGACTATCTGCGAGGCGCTATATATTCACTAATAGAAGGTATTTAATCATAAATTGCATTAGCAAGCAACTTATTTTAGGTCTAAATGTGGAAATCTGTCACATGTCATTTGTCCAGCATGTTTTCTGGAGAAATTAAAGGGGCACACAGTCATGACATCATCAGACAAAATTTTAATTTGTTCAACACTTGTGTGTTAAAGAAATAATGTATTTCTTTGAACCATAAAATAACAGATTTTGATTTTTGATGCTACACTGACTTAATCAGATGAATGGCGTTTCTTTCATTCCCCTGTAGCTACACCTCTTTTTGCACTATATAACTTTGTGCTCCGGGTACAATACCCCTTGAGAAATATGTAACATTAAGTCATACACCACCAATCGTTTCATTTGGATCATATTTTATGGCGAAAAGGTTTTCTGCTTCTCCCTCTGATGTCCTTCAGCTGCTGCACATTAACTCTCTGTGATTTAGTTTCCTGATAGTAAACTGCTGCCAACTGTAGCTGCTGTTAGCTAGCGTAAATTCGGTTTGTTAGCCGGTCTGCCTGGACTGTGAGTTCAGAGCACCTGGGGAGTGTTAGTATTTGTGCCACAGCCATTTTGGACCACCAGGAAGAAGAGATTTTCAGTCCTGTGGGCGAATGCTGACTGGGAGTGGAGCTGGTGTCATGCCAGAATCAGAGCTGGGCAAGTGGGCTCAGCAACCTCTATGGACATAATGGCAGAAGCAAAAAGACAGAAGAGGACATTGATGGAGGAAGCTAAGAAGAGAAAAGGAGAGCGTGACTGAGCAAGAAGCTGCCAGGCAAGAATAAATCTGGAACAAATTTTTTGTTGTTGCCGAGAGCTTTGTGAAAAGACAGACATCGAGCTGGGCTTCTTGCTGTTGGATGAGTGAGTAATACTAGCTGGCTGCTATTGTCCTGTGTTGTTGAATTTGCTTGAGTTTTGGCTGTTAGGAAAATGTTTTGCAAATGTAGGTGTGCTAACATGCTAAATTAAGTCGGCGGACATGAGAAACATGATGCTAGTGATGTCACTGTGAGCATGTTAGCATGCTGAATTTAGCACTTGGCTCAAAGCGCCTCTGTCACAACCTAAAAATAATGAGTTTGTGGAGCGCCTTGGTAGCTGAATGGTTCCAGCATTTTGTAACCGTTGCCAGTTTGATTCCAGTAGACCACTGCGGAGAAATTGTGATACTACTGTACACCTGTGGCATTGTATTGTGATACACCTGAGAAAGGCAGCAGTAGTTTGCATCAGCACCTGATAAAATACATCAGATATCAGGTGACAAGAGGAGACACATTTGACTTCTTTTGTTTCATGACACAGAACACCAACAAAAGAGTAGCACAGAACAGTCAGGTCCAGAGTTTTTATTATTTGGTACCCATGAATAGATATCAGGTGCTTGAGTGTTTTGGAGTGCCAGTAGTTATCTTGCTGATTGAGAAACTAAAAGCACAAAATGCCCTGAATATGTTACATGCATAGTAATGTGCCCATATCATAATAAAGTGTGCTTTTGGATAATGAAATTTAGCCAATTTACATCGACAACGCACCCTGTACATAGTGTCATTGTGTTTGTGCTGAGAATAACATTTGGTACATCGACTCGAGTTAAGCATCTCTCTCTACCTTATAGTCAAGGTTATTGGTTTATGATAATAATGGTTATTAATATGACCTGTACAGTGCATTGCAACCACTCTAATAGAAAACAATAGATGATTGACTCATTCAGCAGTGTAGTCTGCAACTATAGCAGCCACTGGCCTCATGGGGGAGCTGTGAGACTAAAACCTCCTCAGTCCTCAGCACTTTCTGTCTGCAGAAGAAGTTTAAAGCCACAGCGGAGCACTCAATGTTCGGTGCACGGCGCCCATGATGGGTCAAATATTGTTCCCAGTTGCATTTCGGGGCTTGATGTCCACTGAGGAGTGTTCCTTCACTTCAAGGGCTTTTCTCCCCCCGCCGCCCCCCTCCTCCTTCATCTGCGTGCTGTCTTTGGAGAGTCAAACCATCTCCCCTGAAAATGAACCCTCCATTACAGTCCAATAACATGCACAGTCATTAAAACACGTGACGATTATTAGGTGGAAAGTCACGGCATACATTTTGTCAAACAGAAGTGGGCAGATTTCATTGTTTTGAGAAAACAAAAGATGACATATTCATGCAGTAAAAAAAAACAAACAAACAACAAAAGATAAATGATCCCGTATCAGGCTGCAGGCCTTGAAATGTCTCCACGATCAGAGAACAACTAGTTTTGACATCATGATGTCCTTCCATATGATGTGAACACTTGTAACACTCTGTTGCTTGGTCCTGTGGTTAAATCACCACTAGATGGACCCATGGCACTGGAAAATTAAAAAAAAAAAAAAAAAAGACATTACAGCAGCTATATCACATGTGACTGTTCACACTAGAACTGTGACTAAGGTAAAACTTCACTGTGATTCACACAACCGTGTGTGGGCCTTAGTTTGTGTTGTAGCTTCTCAGTTATTCACACAGACTTTGGGAACATTTGAACATTTCGGAACTCGGGAAGTTGTGAACGAAGCAGTGAACCAATTTAAATTCATCTCTTTTTTTTTGCCATGAGTCTCATTACAAAGCACTGTTGTAGAAACTAAACATTAATCCTCAACAAAGACATTTGGGTGACACGTGCGACGGCGCAGTGTGAATGCTACATTAAGCCCTTATGCCAGATTTTGGAATGTAATGAAGCATGAAAAACTATACCTTCAAAAATCAGTTTTGTAGACGTCATTAAATGTAACTTATGGGGGGAAAGAAAAACAAGTTTGTGGTCTTGATTACTGCCAAAACTATGTTCATTATTTAACATTAACTGACATGTCATGTGCTTTATAAGGAACATATATAAATTTCAAGGATATAAAAAGAGCTTGGATACATTTCTAAAAAAGAAAAAAAGTGGCCTCAGGCTTTATTTATTGCTGGCAGAGACATATGCAAAATATTGTCAAATTGTGTCTGTGTTGACGTGCCTCTTTGACCTTAGATTTCAGCTGTAAGTATGTCTGAGTTAGGACTGACCGCAGCTGTTTAATGACAACTAAACCAATCGTCAGTTCACTGCAAATGTGGCAAATAGCTTTTAAATGTTGTTTTCTTTTCAAAGAATACTGTTGCAATACCAGACATGTGCTTATCCAATAAACCTGTATATAAAACAAAATGAGAACAATATAAACGGATCAGCTTAGTCGACAAAAAGCCTAACAGCGCAGTTTGACGACTAAGTGATGAGAAGAGGGCAGCCCTAGGTCTGAATGTGCTTATACTGTATGCTGCATGCCATGTGGTGTGTTGGCTGAGCTTCCCCTTGTCAGCATTGTCTTCCTCAGTAGTTCTGTTTCGGGGGCCGTTCACCCCAGCAGGCCTCAGCGCTGCTGCACTACCAGCAGTACGGCAGCAGCAGCAGCAGCAGCAGCAGCAGCAGTCCTCGGAGCAGTGTCTGAGAGCCTCCACAGCAGCCCCGTCCAGCCTAGCTCCACTGTCTGTGCCCCCGCCCCGGCCCCTGTGTGGCAGTCATCCACCCAACAGGCTCTGGCGGTGCCCCTCCAGCACAGGCTGTGTCAGGATGACTGCATCAGGCCTGTCAGGCGCTTTCCCGTCAACGACTTGCCCTGAAAGGTCAATTCAAATGAAAATACATTACTAGACAGAGATGCTGATGTTACAAATATGAATCACACAAGGTGCTTTTGTATCTAAAATGCGTGGTTGCAACCATTGATTTGACTAGCATGTTATCTTTTTTTTTTTTTTTTCACAAACACACATCCTATAACAGTTATAAAGAGCCATAAATAGAGTGTAATATGGTTATAATTGCAAAAGCCACTGATAGTGAGCCAGCCAGTGTGGTTTGTGATATGAACAGCCCCAGCTCCAAATGACTTACCACACTGCGGGTGAACTTCTCCAAGGAGGTGCGGCGGCCCTGTTCAGTGTCTGCTGGCTGCTGTTTTGAGGAGGGGGGGAAGCAGGGTGAGTGTTTGGGTTTCAGGTACGGGTGTCGACGAGGGGGTGGGGGTGTTGGGGTGGGGGGGTGGGAGTCGGGGGTGATGTGGTTAGTGAGGAAAAAAAGGGGGCCAAGCATTGCAAAAATGAGGGCCAAGGATAATGTGGGAGTTGCATTATTATTGTTTTTTTGGGGTTTTTTTTTTTAGGAAATGGAGTGGGGTCAGTGACAGGCCAGCAGGAGGAGCAGTGTCCAAACGGGAAAGGGCAGAAAGGCTAGCATGAACAGAGGCAGCTGTGATTTGCTGGAAAGCTCCATATTACACAGTAACAGCTAAATGACTGCTTGTCTAGCTGTGCAAAAAAAATAATATATATACTTATACAGGAGGAAGAAAAATAGCAGAAAACCAGCAAAATCATCACCGTGACAACATATTGGGCTGCATCTGCCAACCTTTACAGATCTATGTACTGTATGTTGGTGATTTTAACTCACACGTTTGGCATATGATGTCATGTGTGACATTTTACATAATTTAGCAGTTTGCTTGCGCCTGTGTCTTGAGCACAGTTGTTTTGCCTTTTGGGAGCTCTGTTGGGCGTCTCATGACGTTACAGTGACGCACCTTTGTAGCATGTACGTGTGAAAAGATTATCTCAAAGTCCCAAACGGTGAGTTGCTTGGATTGCTTTGCCTTTCTCATCACATTATCACAATCATTTCACGAGAGGAGGTACAAATGCTTTATTCCAACTTTATGGGCAACAGTGGAGTATAATTACTGATACATTAATATGTAAAGCACAGCTGGTAAATTTGAACCGCAGCTTAATCTATAAAAATGCATTCGATTTACAATCAATATATATCCAATATATTTCGTATTATTTGTCTGAATCTACAAAGTAACTAAAGTTAGGACCTTGTTAGTCTGATCATGACCTATAAATCTAATTTTATATTTTATTTTTTCTATATATATATATATATATATGTATATATTTATATCTATTGTTTTTCTTTTGTTTACTGTTGGCCTACTTCTGTACATACTGTGTGTATTATTGTGCTTTGAGTGTGTGCAGGTGTGTGTATTTGTTGGTGTGTTTGTCTGGGGGAATCAGATTGGTTCTTTTGGTTACGACATGTCAATTTCATGGGGTGTCGAGATTGGTGACCAGGAGGTGGTTTGTTCATATTACATGACCGAGTGTGTTCATATTACACGACAGATGTATAGCATCTATATTACTGACTACACACATACAATAGATATGAACCTGGAATGTCTTTTAAATCAGGAAAAAAAGAATCGATGAGAGAAATGCAGCAAGAAAAACAACATAAGAGGTGACATGGGGGTCAGTGAGTGCGGCTCACCTTCTTTCTGGCTAACAGGAGGTCTTGGTAGATGTTGGATCGCAAAAAGCGTGCATAGCTGTCACTTTTCATTAGCTTGAATATGTGCTCCTGTAATAAGAAAGAAAAGCAGATGAGTGTGTGTTGGCCTGTGAATAAAAAAAAAAAAGGACGGAAAAATAAAGAGAGGACGTGATTGTGTGAATGCAATGAAAGCGTGTGTGATACGGAGGGCGTGACGCAAACCGAGCGTGCTGACATGAACGGCGGAGTCCTGGGTGAGGGAGCTGAGTAATGTCCTGCCAGTGACACATCACCAGCCCACTTTGAACCAACCAAACCATGGTGAACGGACCGAACAACCTATTCATGGCATTACTCGCCTCATTAGGCCCTGGCACAAACACACTCCGTCATTCTTCCTCTCTCCTCACTCGTTCCATCCCTCCCTGCACTCTCATTCAATCACTTGTGTAACATGAGTGGGGTGGAAAGGTTCAGTGTTTCTGTGTGTGTTGTAAACAGGACTGGAGTGGAGGGTAAACGCATCTGAACTCCTTTTACAGCCTACTACTTAGAAAATGGAGCTTATGTAACACAGAAAGTAAAATTATAACGGGGTATAAAGAGGAGGTGTTTGGAGCTAGAGAAGTATTAGTTGTATCTGTGTTTATAGGCGCAGGTGTGTAAGCACTGCATGTTTCTGATATTGATTCAGACCCGTGTGAGCGTGTGCTCATGCGTGCGTGAACATGTACAGCCACGTGACTTCATCCACAAGGAAGAAACAACACCTGAGCGTCCTCGTAGCTGTATCGTCCGGGGTCTTTCAGGTTCTGGCTGGTGCGCTCGTAGCTGTGAGAGTCCAGGTTGATGGAGCTCGGCGCTCCCTCTGCCAGAAACTCCTGCCAGATCTCCTGCGCCCTGGACGCCACTTCCTGGAGCGGCCGACGCTTCAGATCCTGCACTGCTAACCAGAACCTGCAACAGCGTCATATCTAATCACAAACAAGTTCCTCAAAATGAAGGGTGGTGGCCATTTTGTTACATTCACTATTATCGTATATGCTGACGATGCCATTTAATGTGATTAAAGAACAAATTTGAATGTTGATGAAATATTTCTACAAGGGTAACAGACTTGTTTGCAATTGTTGCCTAAATAAAATGAGTATCTCAGCAGGAGTGTATACTTCAAGTATCAAAAGTATAATTAGTAGTCCTCAGTATTATATTCTATATATATTACTGGATAATTAGTGCTGCATGATGCTAACTTAAACAGTATTTCAACAGGTCAAAGAGGAGCTAATTGTTGTTCACTGTTGGGTAACCAGTGGTAAGTAATAATAATGCCTTTATTCTTAATCAGGAGGAATCAAGTGACTTAATCAAGTAACTATAAGTGTGATGTAACATACATTATTTCCCCGTGAATGTAGAGGAAGTAGTAGAATAATAGTAGGGTAAATTGGAAATAATAAAGAAAAGAAGAAGAAGAAAATTGAATATAATAATCCCTCAGTGGGGAAATTCTTCTTTCACTCTCCACATTTGCACTTTGTGTGTTTGTATTTCAGGCATGAAAATATCTGAATTGCCCATTTTCAGACACATTCCTCCTTTTATTTCTACTTAGAAACAGGTTAACTGTAGTTTCATTTTCACTGTGATATGTGGAAGAGATGCACTTTATCTATCAAGAATAAAATCATATTGTCACAGTCATTTCATGAGAAGAGGTAAACATATTTGATTCCAAATTAATGGGCAACAGCGGATATGGCCGAAATACAAACACACAAAGTGTTTATAGACATGCAAACACGGGGAGATGGGGAAGTGATGGACAGTCATGTAATAGCGCCCTTGAGAGCAGTTCAGGGATTTGTGCCTTGCTCAAGGGCATTGCAGCAGTGCTCAGGAGACTGGCACCTCTCCAGTCTACATTCCATACCGGACTTGTCACTCTCCGAATTCAAGTCCCTACAGACTGAGCTGCATGTGCTTGATTAAATGTACTTTCCACCACCACGTGTGATATTAATATCATCCGTGTGTCTGGAGTATTAAGTTATCATTAACACCTTAGTAATTTTGGAGAACGATGTAAACTATATTATATAAACCTAATTATATCATCAGCTCTATTTATATTATTGTATCAACTGCATCGTCATTTTAGCCACTTTGGAAACACATAATCTCACCTATTATGTTGATATTGCAAACCTGTTAACAAACAGTTGTATATTTACACATTCAGCAGATACGGAGCAACATTTCATTTGGAGTCGTGTCCAATACGCACCCTCCTTGTAAGGTTATGCTGTTTTGCTATCCACCAACCCCTGAGGGAAATATCTGGCTAATTGCTCCACTATGTTTACCAGTTAGCTGCTAACTTTGTCTGTCAGTGGTTTGATGCTGGGCAGGTAATGAACAGTGCTTTTTTTAGAACTTTTTTATGCTGAGGACAGCGGCTTCTGGAAGTAAAGTTACAAGCCGGAAACCAAAATAATGAGCTGAAAGATGCTAAAAAGGCTTCGTAGATCTGGAGGAAACTCAGTCAGGTGATAATCCTCTCTACAAGTATTCATGTGACCCATTCTTAATATAAAAATACTGATTACAGCCGCTTTAAGAGAGATACACAAGGTACAATGATGACCTCACCGCAAGTTCTCTGAGCTGAACTCTGATTCCAGGAACTTCAGGAACTGGTCTCGTCCTGCTGGATCTTTCAGCGCCTCCTCCAGAGAGAAGCCCCATTTCTTTACACGCTGCTGGCTCGGCTCACGACTGCTCAGAATAAAACAGATTAGAGAAGAATAGAGTAAGAAAAATAGGATATAACAGAAGAAAAAAATAGTTTGGGTTTACAAGTCATTTTCTCTCATGGTCTATAGGGAGCAGAGGCCAGGATGTCAGAACACAGTAAACCTTTTGGGAATGTCAGCATTAGTTCGCATCTGAGACGAGATAAAAACAGACACAACCCTCCCAATTCAGGACAGCAAAAGTTCACCAGCACTGAGACGTCTGTGCTCCACCTGACCTCAGCATCAATTCAAAGCATTATCAGCCTGCGAAGAACTCTCAGCCCGCGTCCGATCACGACCCCTCCGTTCTCACCTTGCCTCCAAGTCCCAGAAGGTGCTGTCGTCACTGATCCAGGGGTTGGAGGGCTCTGTGGCCGACACAAAGGGGTCATATTCCATGAACTGCTCTGTGTAGGTCATCAGACTGTCTGCCACTTTGGAAACCTTCATGCAATGTCTGTCCAGTTGAATGTTCAAGAAGGTAATCTGGTGAGGGAGAGAGAGAGTAATAAGGTAGCTAAATAAGGTAACAACTCATCCGTCTGTGTCCCCAACTGTCGTTGTGATGGATGGGTGAGGCAGACTGGTAATGACCTATGGAGAAGACTGTCACGCCGTGAGTTACCTCCTTCTGAACGTCCTCTTTGGTGGGCTTCCTGGTGGGCTGGGAGCTGATGTGGATGGGACTCGGCTGGCTCTGGCCATCATCTGGTACCCCATAGACTGACTGGAGGAGGACGCAAGGAGAAACACCTAGTTTTGTTCTTATGGCGCTGGGTATTGATAAATCTTGACACATCAGTATTTCAGTTTGATGAATGTCAGGTAATAGTTGTGGGACCATTGAAGGCAAGGTCATGGTCTCGGTAATGTGCCAGGGAGTTTGGGGTTTTATCCTGAATAAGAGTTTACATTTTTCAATTTCACACAAATGATTTTAAAAATATATATATATCTCTATGACTAAGCAAAAAAAAATCCTCCTCTCTTCACCTTTTTTACTCTGTGTGGGTTCCTCTCTCTTCGGCACTTGCGGATGTCCATCTCTGTGGTGTTGACACAGCCTGGCTGTGGGAGGTGGCAGGAGACAGAGTGTGTTTCTGGGTCAGATAACAGTGTTTCTGTATAGTCTGCACACAGTACAATGCTGTTCCTCTATCCAGTCATGCCACACACTCACGAAAGGCTTGAATGTGAAGTGACCAAATCTGATTCTGCTACCAACAACAACAAAATGAGCGGTATGTGGAGCTGAATCTCCTGATTTCAGACTTTAAATGTGTTTAACTAACTACCAGTCCTTGTTTCCCATCTTATTATTTTCCATTTGTACACTGTCGCACCATCTCACCCTCCTTTCTAACTCTTCTAACTCACCACTGGCCGATGGACGTCCCAAAATGCCCTTTCCTGGCTATCCAGGATCTTCCTCTCTGCCTTGTCCTTCTTCCTGTCGATCCTGTTAACAGAGAAAACAGGCCGCTCACCTTTGAAATATCAGGTCAAAGACAATAAATCAGGCCCCAGAATTTAAGTTACACACTTCCAAACACACACACATGCTAATACCACTGCCAGGCCAGACTAGGGAGCAAAAAGCTGAATGTGGGTCACAACCTGTCTGCTTGCCTCACCAAGCGATGCCTGGATTTGCCACTGGTCAGGCCGAGCTCTTAGATAACTGACATTTACCGAGAGACCCTTGCTAATGCATTGTTTACTCCCCACCTATAGCTTTCCACATCACCCTTACTTGTACAAAACAGCAGCCAACATACAGCAGCATGACTTTGAAGAGTTGTATAGACAGGAGAGGAATGTTTTCCCCTCGCTTAATAAAAGATACTAGTGATGTATTTACACATGCAAGCCACCAGATGGAAGTCTTACTAAGAGATAGAAGTGAGGGAGAATTGCGTGTGTCTAATTCCATAGGGGAATACTTGCTGTATTTAATACATGCACCCCTCCAGTTAAAGCATTTAAAACAGAGCATTGTTAATAAGAATCATGTTGGATGGATGCCTAAGTGACACGGCACATTGAAGTCTTCCTTGGGGAAATAACACTGAAATCATGCATGTAGGCAAAGGTTAGTGTGAATGTATGAATATAATTTTACTCTGACGTCAAGAGATGACGTGCTCTGACTCACGTATACATGAGTACTCACTTGACTTGAGCCTCGGCTTGCATGAAGATAAATTCCCACTTCCTGGCGAAAGCCCTCTGCAGCCGGGCAAGGTTCTCCTGGAGGAGGCAATCAAGTGCAACATTAGGGGAGACGGTTATTTGAATTCAAGGTCTTTAGACGATTACATTATCCATTTACTGTGATGGCATGCCATAAATTTGGATTAACTTTGCTGAGTAAGGTACCGGAATGCTGCTACCACACTGAATTTAGATTTTAGGCACTGTTTTTGCATGAAGTATTACTGAACGAATCGCTGCAACAACTGTAACTAATCATTATTAAAGTAATAGTTTGACATCTGGGATGTTATTTGCTTTCTTGCAGAGGGTTAAATGAAAAGACTGACATCACTTTCACTATATGCTAAACAGCCGGCTAGCTTAGCTTAGCTTTAAGACTGAAAACGGGCAAAAATCCAGCCTGGCTCAGTCCAAAGGTGACAAAACTGACCTGCGGCTCTAAAGCACAACATAATATATCTGTATATATGTTTGTATAATCCATGGACAGAGCCAGGCTAGCACTTTCATTGTTTCCTGTCAATGTACTAAGCTAAGCTAAGCTCCTGGCTGTAGATCCATATTTAACACACAGACATGACAGTGGTTTCCCAAGATGTTGAACTAATCCTTAAAATATTTTTAGCTGCCATGTGCAATGTGTGCTGTTGAACATGCAAAATAATTTATAATGTTTACTATTACTGCTATCAAAAATAAAGAATAGAAAAGGATTATGCTCATTCCAGAGCTGCATTTTTAGACATCATCTCTGATGTGAGACCAGCAAGAGGACGATTACCAGTAAAGGTCACAACCACTACTCAGCTCATGAGTATATTTAGTTCCACTCAGCATCGCATGATAAATTTAGAAAGAAACGTAAAGCTCTTAAAAGCTCTATAATGTACACATATCAAAGTGTGTCCTTAATAACACCATCCAGAGAAGCATCTGTCAGAGATACAGTACATGACCTCATTACAACGAGAAAAATAATTCTCGTGTACCAACAGGGATGTTAACAGTGAGAGCAATGAGGCCTGGAGGCATAAAGTGACCTGGATATGAAAGAAAGGAAGTGTACTGGACAATAGTTGCAGAGTAATTTAGAATATTAAAGTGCATTGCTATTGTATAACAACAAGAGATCAGCACTGTAGTAATGTCCCCCTTGAGACCGTATTGATCCGCTAATGCCAAGTAGACCTATAGATACGTTTGCATATGTATTGTGGCCAGTAAATGACTGTATTGTGCTCAGCCAAATGGTGCTCCTGAAAAAGAAAAATTACTGTTGACAGATCTGTATAGAAGTCTGTAATTCGATAATGGCTTTTTGCTGGGAAGAATGGATTTGGGCATTTCCGTGCCCCCAGAGGACACTATTTTGTTTTTCAGCAAAGTGATAGAAAACAGGAAATACAGACTGTCATCATATTATGGGCCATACACAATGATGGTATTGAACCGAGAGCTTCCCGACAATTGCTAAAAAAAACCCCCAAAATGACAGTGTACTTACAGCCTCATAGTCAGCTAGCTCAAGCCTGGCTTTATTCTGCATGGTGCGCTTGCACAGGTAAATGGCTGCAAGGGGACAGAGAGACAGAGTGAAACATGAAGAGGGCAATAGAGTTAGTCAGATGGGCTGTCTGGCTTTGTAACTACAGAATAAAAAAAAAAAAGGAGTATCTCCAGTCGATCGTGCTCTTCTTTTTTAACTAAGGTCTCAGCTGTGTGAACCAACACTAATGAATGGAGCAGGCAGACGATGTGTTGTCTTCTGAAATAACAAGCCTCGAGTAAATGTCACGCACAGAGATGTGCTCATATCAGTGACTGTCCCCTTTATTTTGTTAGGCTAATCTTGCCCCACAGGAGTCTCTGTAGCCGGGGTTCCTCAGGGCCAGATGTATTACAGGGAACAGCCCCGTGGATCAATACTGAGTGAGTGTCAACAACATTCTACAATATGAGTTGTGCTTCAACTCTGGAGGAAGAGAGACAGCTGAAGGCATTAGCGAGATCTTACTGGTTTGGAGAGCGAGGAAAACACTGGGTGACTCACCATAGTCTGTGTTTTCAGGCTCCCAACAGTTCGAAGGCCAGAAGTATGGAGACTGGAGACGATGAAACAGAAACACATTTTATTTATTTACTCGTGTAATCAGCATTACATTCTTTTCTAGATAACAGTCTTGTGATTCGAATGTTGGGATCTCTTTCTCTCCACCGTGCACGCTCCCTCCCCGTGCTTCCACGCAAAAAGTCAAAAGACAACTCTTTGTTTGATGATCATCCTTGGCATCTGTGTGCTGCACATAACTATCTGGGGAGCGATGGTAGCTCTATTCTCTCTATCCATATTTAATTGTCTATTGCAAATGATATTACACATTCAAAGTTCATTCCCAAGCCCATTAATAATGGATCACTCACATCTATCATGCATTCTTAATAAGGGGGGCAGAATTAGAAGTTGGTGGTACTCAACCACATATTTCATTTCCACTATTACTCATAATGGTGATTAGCCTGGGAGCAAAAAGCTGATGCTGATGAATGCGCTTGTTTGACTGTAGGGAACTAAAAAGTTAACACGCTCTCAATCGGCATTATGACGGTCATTTCAACTCAGAAATGATCGGGTTGAGTGTATAAAACTTGCACTGCACGCACAAATCTGCAAATATGTGGCAAACGACAGAAGACAGTTGTCATCTGGGTTTCCTACCAGAGTTGTATTTATTTATAGACCAAGCAAACAAACATTCCCCCTGTCGCTAATCCTTACAAAACAGCTGTGGCTGTGCCAATACGCTTCTAATGCACCGTGGACTCTTTATAGATGTTCTAATGACGTGGGCCTATTGCATCACGACAACATCAGAGGGTTATATTTTTAGCCCCCGCTGAATGAGCAAGTGTGACACACGCTGCCCTCCTTACGCAGGCACAATAATGGCTTTTAATCTTGAGCAATAGAGGTGAAGATAAACGCATTCAGAGGTAGATTGAGGGGGAGGACCACGGGGCAGATTGGTGACAGTGAAAAGTGCAGAGCCAGCGCGCAGCCAGCTCAGTGCTTCCCATAGGGGAGCCTGCCTGACTGGCTGGCTGGCTGGCTGGATTAGGATGCTAATGGCCCAGTCACGGTAATGAGTCATCGTGGAGCCCGTAGCCATCAGAAGGACCTGTCAAAGTTCATGGCGCATCAGATGGAGCAAAGAAAAAAAAAAAACACCCTTCTGACAAGCTGCACCGCTGGCCCGTAGGCGCTGTACCGCGGCCCACCTCCTGCTATGACGCAGCGTCCAGCAGGGATATACAGCATCGACCTTGGTGGGATGAGTAATAGGCTTAGAAAGGATTGCTCTCATTAGCATCACGCAGTAAACATATCCCTCTGATAAACTACCATCATCTTATTCTCTATTCAGAAGACTCCCAACGCGTATCAAGGAGTCCCCGTGGTGTGAGATCTCGGTACCTGAAAGCGATAAAGGGTGCCATCGTCTTTAAGTGTCAGGACATGGTCAGAGATTGGGAAGATGTAGCCATGGGCAGCGACCAGACTCCCAAGGTGGATGGCTTCAGCTG
This sequence comes from Nibea albiflora, assembly GCA_014281875.1. Classification (NCBI taxonomy): domain Eukaryota; kingdom Metazoa; phylum Chordata; class Actinopteri; family Sciaenidae; genus Nibea; species Nibea albiflora. Next base: position 8,966,306 of record CM024799.1, read on the forward strand.
TTGACATGAGAGAAGGCACACAGACGGGAGGGAGGCATGATTTGAAATTGCCTTCCTCTTCAGTTGAGCTCTATTGTGCTTACACGTAATGACAGATTGCTCAGCGGGCATACCTGGATCCTCAATGGAGAGGTTTTTCATCAGCCACTGAACAATGTCCGCCCCTGGCATTCACAGAAGGACATTGGTTAGAAGTGGCATCGCAGTTTTACGTCTACAATACTTTCAACAAAAGATGCACTCCAACAAACACAAATGAGCTCTGTGGAAGTCTTTGTTCAAAGCTGTGGGTCAGAGCTGTCACAGCTGAGTAAGCGTCTAAATAAAACATAATGTTAACAGGTTTGCAGGCCCTTTCTCTCTTTCTACTCCTGGACAGCACAACATTTGGCCCGGCCCATGTGCTTGGCAGAGGCTGCTGAGAGAGATTGTGAGGCCATGAGGCCTGGGGGTGCCACGTGAAGGAGTGACTCCAAAAAACAACCCCGGGGAGAACAGGAGCGACCCCCTCGTCCAACGCCGGTGACTCATTACATACACAAACACACAAAGGAGTACAGTACACACACACACACACACAGAGGGACACAGAAAAGAGAGGGAGAAAGTAGCTTTTCTGCAGCGTGACAAGGACAGCGTCACACCACGGGCAGTTTCTTCAGTGGCTGAGGTCTTATTGGCGAAGACATCATCTGCCTCCAACCATAGTTGCAGTAATTTAAATGAGCTCAAAAGGTCATATTTGCTTTACTGAGTCGGACTTGTGCATTTTCTCTAAGTCAAATTGCTGGGTAAGACAATAAAAGACACACACACACATACACACAATTATCAGCACATCAAGTAAGGCAAGCTCTTATTAAGGACGACATATACAAGGAACCGCAGCATATGTAAATGTGCAGTACAGTAAACAGGCATGTACACACACCTACGCACACCAATACTAACCTGATACCACACTGGGGATCTTGGAGAGGAAGCTTTTGACAGTCCGGATGGCAACACCGCCCGCTTTCTCATCTTGTATCCGTGTGACGATGTCTTCAATCTGTGGGGAAAGCCCGAAAAAGAGTGTGTTATAAGTACAAATAAAAAAATCGCATATTATATTTTCTACACACATCTGTGGAGGTTTTTCATGCCATTTAAAGGTATAATTTGATTACAGATCAAGTTAAAGATGCCACAACTGATTTTTGACAACTCTGGGGGCATCAAAACAAGCAGTAAATCCTTTAATAACATATTATCACTTAATAAAGTTACACAACCAGCAAATGAGAGTCTTATTCACTCTCCTTTTAGCTCTGTTTTTGTTTTTCACCAGTGTCTGAGTGAAATATTTGGTTCTTTAGCAGCTAAATGCTCCTGTATGTTCACAAGCTAGCTACACTAGCTTTGTCTATCTTCTGCTCATTGCTGGTCAGGCACTGTGCAGTCAATTTATAAGAGCTGGCGGTGAAACGGTGAGAATTTAACAGTACACACAAAACAGTAAAACCGTGGTACATAAAACCAAAACAATTAGCTTAAAGACGCTAAAATAGAGCTGAGGGGTGATGTCAGGTGATTACATTCAGGTCAGGTTTGGTTAAAGGAGGTGTATACAGGATTTATGGGAGACTACAGTGGCAACAAAATGTGTGATAATCGTGAAAGGTCCTATCTAGAACCAGTGCTTGGTTTGTCTCTTCCAGGCTACTGTAGAAACATGGAGATGCAGCAGTGCCTGTAGCATCTGTAGATAAAAAAAGGCTAATTTATATTTTCAGGTTTTCACACTATGAAAAGGTATTTTCAATTTGTGCCTTATTCTGTAAATTGGGCCTGCTAAATGTTACACACTGGACCTTTAAAGTGAATGATGTGTTACACTGTTTCATTATTTTCCTATGCACAACTTCTATACTCTGCTTTTAGTCTATTCATTTCATCTGCATCTTTTCAGAGAGTACCACTGGGGGTTACCACAACTCAATTTAACATCCTCCATAAAGCAACTTTTTGTAATGTAATGTAATACCTTGTGGACACCAGGCTAACAATGTTGGAAACTGATCTGAGGCCAGTTGAGGCCATACAATCCATACAAGTGAAGATAGAGGTTACATATGTGGTTTTAGTGACAGTGATCATCCATAGTCATATAAAATGACCCCTGTGGCATGCACTCTGTAAAGCCTCAAGCCTCAAAGATAGAATAATAATGTACAATATAGCTTATATAGTTGTTGGAGTGATTTATTTAGCTGTAACAAGGGCTTCAGTCAGAAGCCAATTGAAAAGGGCTGTCACAGCTCTTCCCCAGAGGCACAGATAAACATCACACCTCCGACACAGCCAGAGCCCCAAACACATCACACATCAGCAGCCTAAAATTAGGCCCAGCACAGTTTGCCACTCAGTACAATCACTACACAGGAGAGAGAGCACATACAGTAAACAAGTGAACATCCAGTCACTCAAGGACATGGACACACACAGACAGAAATTCATATACAGAGATCAGAAACATGATTTTTTTAAAAAGAAATCTGTTTGGTTAAGTCCTTGAACAGGTTGTTTATGTGCATAAGTAGTCAGCTCAGGTCCTGTATTGATGTGCGCAGTCAGGGCTGTGTTGCCTGATGGCGTCTCACTTGAAATCAATCTACATCAAAGATCCTGATTTTGCACGCTTAGCTGTATTATCAGCAGACAACCTTATGCAGCACAGTAGCTGCTAAGGTTGTTGCGCTGGCTATTGAATTCTTTATGGCTCCCTAAGCAGCATCTGTCTGGTAAGTAAGCACACGTACACACTCGCAGGTGTAAGCACACGAGCACACACACACACACACACACACACACGCTGCTACAGTATGATGAAGCTGATTAGGTGAATTTCCAGGGTTCAACACACGGGCTTGACACACTCTGAATTTAAAAAAAGCCTTTTTATGCCTCCTCTCATCCAAAGTAGGCTATAGCATGTTCCCTCCTCATCCCACAGTGTTCACAGCTGACAAGTCACGATCACGGGCACACGGCATCACGCTGTGCTCCAGTTCAAACCATTCCAGCATACATCTGGACTCCCTCTTCCTCTTCTCTCTTTCCTCCTTCCTCCACTCTTCATTTATCATTTAACACGGCATATCTGTAAGTGATGGCTCTAAAGCACTGAATAAACGTATGTCCTGTACATGCTTATGACTGTTTTTGAGCCTTAGGAATGCCAATGTCAGTCTGTGCAGTCTGGTCCAGACTGAAATACCTCAACTCAATGCACTGATATTTGGTACAGATTTCATGTTTCCACCTCGAGATGAATTGCAGCAACTCTAGTGATGCATTAACTTCACATCTAGCGCCACCATCAGGTCAAAAAAAAAAAAAGTACGCTTTTCCAGTTTATGACCTGCAAAATCACATTCCCATCGGCCTCATCAGACGTTAGCATGCTAAACACGCTAATCTGAGATGGTGAATGTGCTAAACATCAGCATGTTAGCATTGTCACTGTGAGCACGTTAACATGCCAGTGTTAGCATTTAGCTTGAAGAATGCCTAAATACAGTCTCACAGAGCCGCTAGCATGGCTGTAGACTCTTGTTGGCGGTTGCGCTTATTTACTCAGATATTTGTTATTTGACAATATACATGTACTATTAACATGCTCATAATTCTCAGGTTTAAGCGCCCTTAAGCACCAAATTAGTTTTAAATGTGCCTGTACCTGTGTATATATCCACTGGGCTAGATAGCATTTTATATAAATCCTTTTTTTTTTACCAGCTTTACATCTTAACCCATTGTTCCTCATATTCTTTAATTCTGCAGTCTTAATGTGATAGTCTGCCACAAATCTGCAATATCTTTTGTAAAAGTGGATAGGAGTGTAAAAATAGAAGAACAGGCGGAGACTGCATGAATGCTACAGCACATTTACTCAACCACCGTTACAATCAAAGGTAATCATCCTCCTTGGCAAAGAATAAATGGATGATTCATACACGCACCCCATAAATCTCCAACAAAACACCCAGATGTATATGGATTTAATAACACACACACACATAATGCAGAGCAGAGAGGAGAGAGAGAGAGCGCACTGCGTGGCAAGACAATTACCAATCTCTCACCATAAGCTTGAGAGAGTGTCTTGGCATGAATTATTGAACATCCACTATGGAGAATTACTGCCTCAACTCTTGTTGATAAATCTCTCGCAGTTGGAGGGGGGCGGGGTGCTGAATCTACCCCGTGTGTTCTGAACAGAACCTTGGTATTTTAGGCCCGCTTTCGCCTACATGTGAGCATGAACAGTTTTACATGAACACAATCAGGGGCGCAGCAGATTAGCACTGAAACATCGCCGTCTTTCCTTTGAAGACAAACCTTCCTCCTTGGAAAACAACAGGGGAAAAGCTTTGAAATCAGCTCCGTTCGATCCAACTCTGAAGGACTCTGCAAATCCCCCGAGACACAACAGCACAACATGGAAAGGATTAAGTCCTTTTGTTCTCATATAATAATGGACCCTGGACTGGGTATAGCAGTACAGAAAGAAGAACTCATTATCTTCCTATAGGATGACAGCAGACAAGAAGTACTTGGCACAGCTACAGAAAGTGCACATCGTATCTCCTGGATGTACAAGCTAATGGTGTTTGCAGCTTGGTCTGGAGGTTTTTGAGAGCTGAAAATTGCTGCTAGCATGCGATAACAGCACTTTGCCCCTCGCCACCGAGCTCTATAAATGATTATCAGGAGAACACTTGTGTATCTTGCCACCGTATGTTTGCATTTGCTGCACTCGTGTGTGTGTGCAGATTGGTACCAATGCATGGCTGTGTGTGTGTGTGTAGGTGTGTGTGTGTTGTCATTTGTCAATCTTATCTTTTATGGGTCCGAGGGCGGCACTAGCACTTTGTGTGGCACATGTAGGAGGGTAAAGGTGCAGGGTGGATGCGATGGAGCAGATAGAAGTGACTACGTAGCAAGCTTTCCTCCACATTAATGTCGGGGCAGGCCTCTGCACTCTGAAGCCTAAAACAAGATGTCACTGCTTCCTGTAACATGGTTTTTTAATTGAGACTTAATGAAGTGAAATAATACCCACTAAATGAGTGTCAATGACATAAATACCCATCACATAAATGCAACATGTTGAACTCTGGAAACATTCACCTCTCCTGCTAATTGGGAACGTTGTGCCCCTTTTTCCAAAAATGGCCATAGATGAAGCTATTAAAAACTGGCCCAGTCTTCAGAAATGAGACAGCTGCTGCTAAAAGATGTATCAGGCCGTAATAGCGCCATTAATGATTCAGCAGTCATCAGCGGGCTCGGGCACACTTGTCATTGCTGAAAGACATTCGGGGGGAAAAAACGGCGACTGTCCAGGTGATGGGCAAAAAGATAAATTTCTGTCCTGGAGATAATTATGACGTGTCGGTGAGAGCTGGATGAAGATAAAGGGATCAGAATAGTGATGAGGCTTTGAAAAGTTTTTGCCAAGTCATTCTCAACCAACTTAAGCAGCACTTTCTAGTGTGTAAATACGTGCCTTGTTTTTAGCATCCCAGGGATTAATTTGTTCTTCGTTACCTTTATATCTTCTCATTTTCTGTGTAGTTCCTCCTACATGCTTGGAATAAAGAGGTGAGGCGAGCAGTATCCATTTGGTTGCAATCTGCAGCCTCACCACTAGATGCCACTAAATCTGACACACTGGACCTTTAAAATCTAATTCTTTTCATTTAGAATAATCTGTATTTTAATTCTAATGATTATCCAAAAATATAATGTAGAAAAAACATAACCTTATTTTAAATATATCAGGATTTATTAGGATTGTATTATATTATGCATAATATTATTATAAATGAGAGCAGCTTGCTGGAAATACAACAGCAGCATGAAATAATGGTTCTAATATGACAAAAGAAGTCCAGCACTCTTCAATCTGCAGAGAAACTAATATCCCAGAGTATTAAGAGATCATTTTAAATACATCTCAAATATCATGGTGTATTTTAAAATATGTTCCAGTTATTAAAAAAATCAATTCACAAGCAGGGCACTCTGCTGTAATGCACCAGAGTCTGATAAAATATGAATAACCCTTAACTGAGTAACCTTCAACGATAAATAGAAAAACAGTAGTAAATGATTATCCAACGTCTGACCTCAGCACAGATACTATGTATAATTATAGATGAATGAGTTGATGTTTTAAACGGCGGTTCATTCTAACTTCATAAAGGTTTGTAGGACTGCTAATTTGTATTTTCCACTTTTCCTCGAGTGTTGGAGATAAACATTTCATTCACAGATTTGTTTTTGTTTCTACTACAGACAAATCGGCAACCTCCGTGGCTACGAAGCGAAGCCAATGGGGAAGTGCCAAAAACTGCAGTCCCTCGAGCAGCCACTATACAACAAGTCATCTCCATACGTGCCCATGTTAAATGTCTGACTTCACAGCAGAAATAAAGATGTTTGCAGCCTGTTTTGTTCTTTTGTTCTTATAAATAATTCCCCCATTCATGACAACCGTACTGAGGCAGATTTTTCGTATTAAGGCTTCAAGTTAAACACATAATTTACAGCGTGGCCGCTTTGATTGACAGGTGGGTGTGTGGCTTGTTTGAGCACTGTTGTGCCATAACGTGAAAACAGCGACCTCGTTGACCTTTTAAGGAGAAACTAATGAGAAGCAGTTGATTGTAAGTCTGGCTTGATGCAGCACGCTACACTTTTTAAAGGATCTTTTCTGACCTGGAGCTGTTACTGTACTGCCTTTGCCGTACAGTACGTCTGTTGCTTTGCTTTCTAATTTGCCTCCAGTCAGTTGCTGTGATAGCAGGGCTATCATAGGCCTAGATGAGCTGTTTTGCTTTGCCCTCCATCACATGAATTGCCTTATATACTTTGAATTCCTTTCTTGCCTCAAAGCACTATTAGATCTCATATTTTCTGTTTGTATATTGTTTGGATTGCTGACAGCTGTCCAGCTTTAAACCCTTTAACTCTCCTCCTTCACACCCGGACTTCACTGGCTCACAGAACAGTGGCCTTCCCAATGGGTGCTTTCGCCCTGAGCGTGTGGTCATAAGCGCTGTCTTTTGCAGTACTTATGTTTCCAGACAGTTGTGGGCTAGGAGGGCACCAGCCACATCACAATGTATAATAAAGATCACAGTATGTTTTTTTGTGTGTTTTTTTAAACTGCAAACGAACAAAACAACATTAACTGCACCCTTTCTGTCCAAGCCTATAAGTTGCTGGGTGATGATTTATGAAGTAACTCCTCCAAAGTACACAACCTGTCACACATTTCTTTTCTGAGTGCCATTTTGACCTCCGCGCCATACTGGGTGCATAATTAAGTGAGTTCCAGCTGGTGTGTGATGCCCCGGGGAACGAGGTGAGAATAAAGCCTGCTGGAGAGAGAAGACCCCCCCACCCCCCCATCCCTCCCCGCCTCCTCCTTCCTCCCTCTCCTCCCCACTGTCACCACCACAATCTAACTCTCTTAGCATGCCAAGTCATGATGAGGGAGCTGTGTGAGAGCTTCTCTGCTGGATCTGACACAGTCGGGAGAGACACTGACAGCCACACAAGAGCAACACAGCAGACTGGGAAAAGCCCCACCAACCATGTGTGATGGTTGGAAACTTATACCGCTTTGGAGACGTGTGAATGAATCACATTTGCACATACCCGACCACACACTGACACATACCCATGCACAGTCATGTCTGCAGCGTGTGCACAAAAACAGTTGCCGCGAAGAAATTGGCAAATTTCATCATTACAAAAAAAACAAACACAAAACAAACAAAAACAAATCACCTGCTACGTTTAATATGGCTCTTCAGCGAGGCATCAGCTCTGTCCTAACGGTCGTGAAAAAGACATATTCACTGATCCATCTCTTCTCCAAATTACCATCTCCGCAGGAATGCCCTGCAGGGAAAGACTTTTCTTTGCTGCAATAAACAACTGTTTTCCCATCAGGTCCTGCAGCTGAAAAATGCCTTTTACACTCAAGCGAAGCCATTTTCTCCTTTTGCTAATACCTTTCATATGTAATCCCTGTAATCATTAGTGGTGATGGATTGTGGATGCACTAAAGTTAATTGTTTGAACGCTGAGAAAGGGAACGCTATTCGCTAAAATCTGGGCACCCTGGGTTACATCATTTTCAAGAGAAGCCTGTTGAAGATTAAACGTATGCCGCTGCGCGTCGCCGTATTGTTCCGCTGAATGGCTTTTTTCAGGTTTCCTCAAGGATGAAGCAACCTGTGTTTCCTGTTGCCAAGCATGTAAGCAATCCATTGTAGAGGTGAGGACCCTTCACTGTTTACATCTCTTTCCGCACAACCCTGCAATTGAGCCACAATTTCCAGTGACATTCTTTCCTCGAGTCAGGTGTCGCCCTGTGGATTCATGTGTAATTTAATCACACACCAGGCATTAGCAGTCTCTTTAGCTCGAGTGGCCAACAACACAATAGAGACCTTGTCCAGACAAAGAGGCCCAGAGGTACGGGACTGTACGAAGAGTCTAATTAGTCGCTGCTTGATTGCCCAAAACAAGCTGGATGCTCCTCGGGGAAACATGCTCAGATCCAGAAGTGTCTAACTGTGCCGCTGCGCCTCGCCTTGAACCAACCAGACCCATATGTTGGGACAGAGAGTGTTGATGAGGACGTTTGTCACTTGTTTGGGCCAGTTGAGGATCCCTTATGGTAACTGAAGCGGGTGCGACGTGGAGATGTCGAAGATGGGATGGGGTGCATGTGTGCGTGTCAGCTTAGACTCTCCATCTCCTTGGTAACGCAGTGGCAAGGGGAGCCAAGCAATTAAAAGTTTGTCAAGTTCGGCTGCAGCGCGGGCAGGAAGCCAGCTAGACTAAATTACAATTACAGATTGAGCTCTTTGGACAGGGATAATCTTGTTGTCTCTGCTTTCTGACTTCTTTTTTTTTTTTAAGATGAATTAATAAGCTCCTCCGAATCAAAAGGAGATACTTTAAATCAAAGCTTTGGATTTGGCGCATGCAGATGGAAATACTGGTAAGACTAAGACAGGCTCACTCAGGAGAGAATAAGCCTACACACAAACCACAGTGACTCATCAGGTCACCTTTCTGTCGATGAGACTCAAGGAGGACAGAAAAAGATCATCTCCCCTCTTGTAAATGTCTGTTGTTAGATACTCCACGGGTTGCTAAGGGCTTGAGTGCAGGGAAAACAGGAGTCTGCTGCCCCTCTGAATAGATAGTCCACTCTAAAACAAAGTGCCCTGTGCAGATACAGGGGCTACTTTTGAAAGAGTCACTGTCTGAAATGAAGGGCATCAGCAACCACACATTCAACTGTCTGCTTTTATAACTCAAAACTGTGCCGGGTTTTATTACATGTTCAAAATGGACCAACACACCGCCACGGAAGGTAATTTGCTCTGGAGGGAGGGAGAACCACATTACCTGCAGTTCACTCCTCTGCAAGACTTACCTTAGAGATCATTTACCAACAGCAATTTACATGCAGGGAGGCTACGTTTTTCTGCAAACACCTCTCACGCCACCTGCATTTTGAGTGCCTGTGGGACTAAAGATTCAGATCCTAATAGGGTTCAGTGTCCTTACAGCCACTAGTCTGTAATTAGAGAAGAAAAGCAAAGGAAGGCTATTTGCATGTGGGGTAATGAAAAAACAACAGAGAGGGAGAGGCGGGATGCGGCAGCTCGGCGTGGAGAGGGCTAACAGATTGCACCAGGTGTGAAGCACCCCCTGCTATCAAGCCCGACTTTTTGATGTTTTTTTTTATACGATTTATCAGCGTTCGCTCTCAGTCACGAGCGGCGTCGGGGTCTCACCTCCAAGTCGCAGCGTGTTCGCCGTTATGCAAGACAAGCTGCTAAGATGTAAAAGTGGAAATCAACAATGGTGTGACGGCGACGAGTGAGAGGCAGTGGATAACGCTGTGCTATTTTGAGGATGCGGGTGAGGATGCTCACCGTTTTAGAGCCCCTTTAGGGGCCTCGGACTGGGCACAATCCTCTCTGCTGCTGCCAATTAAGGAGCTTCAGTGGCTCATGGAAGCTGTTGCTGTCTTTCTGTTTGAAAGAGGTGACACTGAATTTAAGTTCAGTTTTGAATCTTTTCCCCTCTCTCAGTAGATACGTCTTCATTCTGGCTTCCTTTCTGGGACGCCGCACCAGCTAATAGTATAATAATATCTGCAGGAGATTGGTTCGAGGTGATAAAACCTCAGGACCATCTGTCTGTCTTTGATGTTGGCATCGTCCCTTGACACACTGCTCCTGCCGGTCCCATTCCTTAAGGCGTAGTGGTAATTGGGTTACAGAGAGAGGAGGCGTCATCAAGCCCAAGTCTGCCTCGTCCCTCATTGGGCCCACAAGCCTGTTCTTGATGTCTGACACACAGGAGACAAACTCTCTTACTGCAGAGTTTACTAATCTTCGAGGAGAGGAGAGGAGAGGAGAGGAGAGGAGAGGAGAGGAGAGGAGGAGATCATCATGAAGGACAATCCGACAGCTCCTTCCTTTCAATATTTACCCCAGATTTGATTTCATATTGTAACAGTCAGCCAACACACAGTCAAAACTCATCATTCTTCTTCTTGCACTCCTATTCAACATGTCCGTCTATTGAAGCGTCTACGCATGATATTTGATAGGCCGACCACAAAAGACACAGAGCCAACATCCGAGGCAGTTATTTGAGATGACAAGATGTGTTCTCCAGTAACAATAATTCAAGTGGTGGGTAGGCCCAGGCCTCTTCCATCTGCGCTCAGCTCCATCCATTACAACAAACACAGATGGTTCTTTAGCCTGGCATTAGTAAACTGTTGAATTCGAATGGTGTGAGGACTGTCTAAGCATGTAGAGGCAACTTCACAGCCAAATCTCATGTTCTTGGCAAAGTTTTGATTTAAGGGGATGTACTTTATTTTCTTTTTTTAAAGGTCCGATGTGTACGATTCAGTAGCTTGCATGCCTCACCCTCCCTTTCCAAGCGTGTAAGAAAAACTCTAGCCGGGAAACTCCCATGAAAAGCAAAAGGCCGTATCGAGATCAGAGTTTGGTTTGGTCTGTTCTGGGCTACCGTACAAACATGGCGGACTCCATAAGAGAGAACCCGCCCTCACAGGCTCATTTTTAGACAGCAAAAACACAACAAGGTGATTATACACCTAATGAAAACATACTAATGAATATTGTATTCCATCCCTGTCAATAAATATTACTATTACACACTGGGCAATCTTTCTATAATGCTATTTCCTCCCAATTCCTTCTCTCCCTCTCTCTCTCTCTCTCTTTCTTTCTCTCTGGAGATGGTATGTTTTTCTACCTCAGCTCAAAAATTGCGTTATTTCTCAGCACTTCTCCCCATGTGCTCCTATGCTCACACGCAATCAGTGAGTAAGAGAAGGCCTTGACCTTTCAAGATGCATGGATTTCCTGTCATGGCTGCTGGTGTAAGAGAGGATTTTTATAGCTCCGCTGTGTATCATTAAGCTCCATCCCCTTCCCCCTCTTTCCACCGTGGTACGACTGTCACTCATACACTGCTGTTGCTGCAGACCTGATGTCCCTATTACCTGTGCTGCTTCTCCACCCCCCCACCTCCACCCCCAACCCCGAGTGTAAGAATGCTGACAGGCTTTTAGGGGCAAGGAGTGTTACTGTGACAACAGAGGGACTAAGTGAAAAGGGCTGTTTTGAAAGGGAGAGGAGTCGCAGCGGAGGACAGGGGGGGTTGGAAATGTACCTCTGGACCCTCGCAGATCTTTAGAAACTCACATAAGCCAAACCTGCTGTCAAACAGCGAGCGCCACATTCAGCAGCAGTTCTCTGTGTATTACCGGGCAGCGTTAGGATATTTTTCTTGGAGAATCATTTCAAGTCTGCTGAGGTGCTATGACAACAACTCTGTTCTCTCGCTGGGTGACAGATTTCCAATGCTGGCCATAAAGCCTTGTTACTTCCAACTCGAAGGTACAGGTAATGAAATTCGGGTGGCTGGGCTGACACGTGGAAGGAAAATCTCATCTCGCAGTGCCACGGGGCAGCTGGCAGCGCCATGCACCTGTAATGTTCTTTGCTGCCTTCAGTCCCCGTGGGGGGGTGACTCCTCTTCCAGAGATGGGACATGTCAGCAGCGCTGGCCTTTGTCATCCTCTCCCTCACCTGCCACTCCAGCAATTATTATCCTCTAACTGTGTTTTAATGAAACCGAATGAGGCCTGAGGAGGCCGGAGGACACTCCTACGATCGCATCGCAGGCAGAAAAAATGTGTTTCATAACAGGATACGTTTCAAAGCCGTATTACTGTTAAAGGCTGATTGACTGACTGAATGATAGAATCGATAGATAGTAAAACGTGAGCCGCTACAGCCGGTGTTATATGACATTAAATCTTTACTCACTGCTGATTGATTATCTCTAATGTCAACAGACCACCTTCAGTGCTAGCTAATGCATTGCTAGGCGGCAACCGAATTTGCTCATAAATGTTTTATGTTTTCACCCCAGGGAGCCAAAAATGAAACATCTATTATGTCTGCAAAAGCTAGAATTTGCAAGCTAACCATCACACCCCCTTGAATTATTGAATAAGGTTCCTAGAGAGGGGCTATGCTTTGTGATCTAATATCGTCTCAAAATATTTCAAAGTGAAGTGAAGTCTCCTTTTTTGTTTTCATCACCCGGCTGTATACTATCTGTGTGTGACAACTGGCTATAATTTAGCGAAAGCAAGCAGACTGTTGAGCCACACCTGCTTCAAGACTTTGTACATCAGACTTGTCTAGTTATTTCCTCTTCGCTGGCAACTGCTAAAAGCACTTCCCTGACCACAGCTTAGGATATTCCTATCATAACCTATGAATAAAATATACTACTGAAAGAATAACTAAACAAATAACTCAGAGAGAAGGCAAAAAAAAATATTGGATTCTGAAAAATATCAGTGTCTCACCACAGCGGTGAAGTTTGGAAGTCAGGAGACTGACGACTTTGTATTATTGAGATGAAACTCTGCAGAGCCTTGGACATTGATTATAACTCAGCGACTACTAATGCGCCTTCTTTCTTCTAATGCAAGTGCATTTATAATTAATGGATCCTGACATGCAGAAAGTTCATGATCAGAACTATTAAGAACTATTAAGATGTAGACGTTATTGCCCCAGATGGAGTTTGTTTTCACAGCCAGTCCAACATAGAGACAGGGAGATATAAATAAAGCAATGTACAGATAAAGACTCTCCCCATAAATACATCCATACATCTCAGCACAACAGCAAAACATAGTCAGCGAGGCAGATTATGCAGCAGGGATGAAACTCCTGCTGGTGTGACTTCTCCTCCATTTTAAGGTCTTGTGTCTCCGTCCAGATGGCAGTAATGTGAAGTGATCGGTTGAGGGGGGTGATCGGTGTCATTTGCTATTGTGGGTGCTAGGCGTGTGATGGCTCTGTCTGAAAGGTTGGGGCGGGTGGGGGCAGATGATTTTGGAGGCAATATGTGCGACACTGGTAATTTTGTTTTGGCTGGAGGTGGTCGACATGGCGAAGAACAACGAGAGGAAGTTGGGGGCAACAGACAGTGCTCTGAGTTTACGGAATAACATGGCTAGAAGTGATGCAGCGCTGAACTAAACCGAGTTTATTGTCGAAGTCCATGTTTTGCCACGGGTGGAGGACGGTGTTGTGGGTGTGTTTGATGAGCTAATGACCAGTAACTTTGTTTTGTCCACAGCTGCAGGTAGCTATCAGTGCACCAGTGAAGTGTGAAGTTTTAATAGGCTGTAACAGAGTAACTGTCATTGGGGAGTCAGAGAATAGCAATGTCATCCAAAGGAAAAGCTTTTTTTGTACATGATGCAAAATTACTTTTATCACTGAAGCTGGATGTCACATTTTAGCTGAATAAGACTGCTGTCACACCGCGGTGAGGTCATGTCTTGTTTTGTGTTTTTGTCTCGTCATTTCCTGTTTTATTTTGAAGAGTAGCTCTCCTCTCGTTTCAGGTCACTTGCCCTTCCGTGTGTGTCACCTGTCTGATCGTCTTCCCTAATCACTGATTGTGTGCGCCTGGTCTCCGTCCCTTGTCTTGTGCCGGTGTGTTCGACCCTATCGTCATACCAGCCCGTACCCTAGATCTTTGCCACAGCCACAGTTTTTGCCCTGCTTCTCCGTTTGAGTTTTCTCCTCGAGGGAGGGTAACTTTATAGCTTAGCTTTAGTGTTCAGTTAGTTTGGAGTGTTTCTTAGTTTTCTGTATTTTTCCTTCCAGATTTTGTTTCCTCCCTTTTAGGGCGCCTTTTGTTTGTTAGAGTTTTTATTTGTTATTTTCCCTTGCTAGGATAGATTACAACGATTCATAGAAACAATAGAATGATTCATAAATTAGGACAGGTGTGTTTGTTAGTGAGAGTAGTCAGACTCAGCGTTTTTCCTCCTTTTGGAGTGACTTTTCTTTTGTAGACTTCACAGTCATAGTTTTTGTAGGCGTTTTTGTAGCACTTTTGTTTTCACTCTGTTCAGAGGATTACTCAAGCTGCAATTCCTGAATAAAGTTCACTTTAATTTCATCTGCTCTGCGTCTGGGTCCTGACAACTGTAGTTTATATTATATTATATTATAGTGTTGTGCAGTTAAGCATTACAGAGTTAACGAGTCACACTAATGTTACTATTTCTGGTAAATTCACTTATTTATTAAAGTCTGTGTGAAAACAGATTCTTTTAAAATACATCAAACATGTTGTGAAAAGACTTTGAACGATATATTGTTGAAATGTGGAGACAGTTTCTCACCAATTTTTTAGTCCAGGATTTTTTGGGCGGTCCATAAAGGGTGGCTTGATGACATGACTGAGGCCACCCTGAGAATACTACTGCACCCCCTACATATTTATTCTTACTTACACAGACTTTAAACATTACAGACAATCCCAGTATCACTGTTACTTCAACATTTTGGAGGCTACTGAACAAGTGAGCTTCGCACACAGGCTGCAGGTTGGGGGACACAGCCACCAAAATACCTAGTAATTGTCTTATTTTCATGTTTGATCATCTTAGCTGGCAGGCTAGCCTCTCAAGGTCTCAGTACACTTAAAACAAAGCAGTTTGTAGGACAGATTGTATAAGCACATCTAAAGGCAGAGACAAAAGTCTACTGCCGTAGCTTCCCCTCAGCCGATTGCTCTCCAAGAATTTTGTGTCTTTGTAGTTTTAATGCATTTTTCAGGCAGCCTGTCCTCAAAGATATTCATGGTGAAAGAAGTCATCGCTGGAGTGGATTGAAGTTTAAAAGAGCCAAATCCAAATTCTGCTTTAAGCGCAGTTTGTAACATCTTTATTCCTCATTCCCTTTCAGCTCTGCCACTGAATGTTAGTGAAGCCAGCTAAACTACTCTCCAACCAGACGCTGGTACAACTGACTGACTCCTCGGGCTGACAGTGCTGTCGGCAGCCCGGCGGGAGAGGCGCTCCATGGTGTGCTAGGATTTTATAAGCAAACTATGGCATGGTCACACACTTTTACCTTCTCTGACTGTGTAGATATCTGATGTTTGCACATCACAGATGATGAACAAAGGAATAAAAATAGAGGTGTAACAAGTGAAACATGAAACTAACATGGGCTGATAGGAGTTGAGTGTGGGTGCAGCAGCTCTGCAGGTTCACTGAGCTGACACTAATTGGGCAGAGGAGTGAATAATGCATATATTTTCTCACATTTAAACAAGCGGTACTACAGAAAAGACATCAGTAATAACGTTGAGTCTTTATAAAAAAACAGCTCCTGATTTGGGGGACAGTCCTAGCGATATTCAAACCTGCGGTCCCTACCGTGAAAAAAGATCACACATTTATGAATGTGCATTTGCTCCTCGCGGCCAGCTGTGCCTCCGAAGCGTGGGAATAACCATGTTAGCCTCTTCTCGTGTTACCACCCTACTGTGGCACAGCCACTGCCTCCCTCTCTCTCTCTCCAGGCCTGAACCCGATCGATTCTGATGATTATTAAGCTTAAAAGCTTCAGCACTCCCATCTTCTGTCTTTTCCGTTAATGAAGACCAATTTCCATTTAAAGCAAATGCAACGGTGTCAGATTCAAAGCTGGATGTATTGGGAGTGTCCAAATAAATTAGGCTCATGTTGCCTGACACGTGTAAGTAGTAGGAAGCTGGGATTAATAAAGGTTTCTCGCACTGGCAGGAGATACATGGTGCAGAGGACTCTCTCATGTATGTGTAGGTGAAATCCAAATGTAAAGCACAGCAGATAAGAGCAGGTTCAACCTCCACCTCCTGCATTTCCCCTTGCTAAGGTTTTTCTCTCACTCGGTCTGATGAAAGTAATGACAGCTTTGTTATGGATATGGCCTATGCTTTGTTATGGATTTGGCCTCTGTCGTATGAGTTATTGACAGAGCAATTGGAGTGGAAATGGGAGTCAGCACACAGCAAGGTCTCCCACAAGGACATTTCTATTATTTTCGAGCCAAGGAGGAAAAAAATGAAAGAAAATCTGCCACAGATGATCTGACTCACTCGTATAATGTCCGGCTTCCCTAATGTGCCAAATTCAGTTGGAAATCTTGCTTGGTACCAGAGGATGACACTGTCATTTTTGACAAATGGGTTGTTTAGATCTTTTATGACCGCGGCTGTATCAGACAAATACACAAGGACACTTCAGTCATTTGTCCAATTAATTTTCAAAGTTTGGGGAGCTGAAGTGACAGCGAACAACTTAACAGAGAAATCCCAAGGGGCAATGTTAGAGAGTCAGGGTGGTCTGAACTGAACTGAGGATGTCGAGGATGTGATTCAGGGGGTGCGGGTCCACGCTCTGGAGTGGTCTCTCCTCCGAGGGTGGATTAGTCAGAGTAGCTGGCGATGGTGATTAACATTTGGGGGCCTGGGTGACTCATTCCTGCTTCAGCTTCAACACAGAGACAATTACAGAGAGTCACAGCACTCCAGCAACAGACACTCCATCATTACCTGTGGTTCAACAGTACACAGATGACACTCAGTCCCTCTCTGTCTGTCTCCATCTGAGTCAGACCTTCTATTTTCAGGGGAACTCATTTCTATCCATCATCCTATCAGATGTGTCTGTAAACAATACAAATGGGAGAGTTGGCAGATGGTGCTCCAATTACCGTACATTTGTTGGGTTGGTCAAAGTGTTGTTGATCAGCATATTTCGACAAGCAGCACTGTATGATTCTCTTTGTCTTTAAACGCAACGTCGTGAATGACTGAGGCTAGATTCTTCCGATATTTTTCATTCTTTAAGAATGTCTTTGAGTGTCTGAGCAGAGCAACGGCAGTCTAATGAGGCATTCAAAGATTCAAATATAAAAAAGCTTGTAATCGGGCAAGTGGCGCACAGATTTTCTCTTTTTTTCCCCCCATCAGAGAACCATACTTCATCAGCTCTATTCAGCATATTGAGGACATTCTCATCACCGGCTGGTCTGCCAGCTCAAAACTAATGTACCACCAACAAAAAAACTGGCAGTGGAGACAAAATACTCATTTTCTTTGATTAGCAGTGTTGTCAGAGTGAAAATGGGACAAGGGGGGAGGCAAGGAGAATTTCTAGACAGGATCCCCAGCGGTTTGAACAAGTCGGAGTTAAAGTTGCAGCAGGAATTAAAGCATGGAGAAGACAAAGCTGTAAGAGACGAAGCAGCAAGGTCAGATTTTGAAAATAATCTGCAGGCATGTATCTGAATTCTGTTTAATTTAGCCATCACATGTCTGATTCAATCAACAAAGTCTGGAACTTTAGAAAAGGAGGGACTCCACGCTGACAATCATTGACTCTGATCACACGAACGTTACTTGATAAAAGTTGTTATTTAATTTGCGAGACAAATGAACCATCTGTTCCTGCATCCTTAATGCTCAATCAGTTATTAAATTTTCATCAGCCGAATTGAGTAAAAGCAGACTTACGGCTCATTCTGCGCATACACAGCACGCACAAATGATTTGGTTAGCCACTTTAATGACCTATGCTCATCAGCCTTGGATGTTACTGCACCCTTGAAAACCAGATCAGTTCACAAAGTTAATCCATCTCTATGGCTTAATGACGCAACACTGGTCATCAAAACAGAGGACAGAAAAGCTTAATACAATTACAAACTCAACCTTCTGTAAATATTATATCATATCATGAAAGGCATGTATTACAAAGGGGTCGAAAATGCATACATTTTTAAGTTGAAGTCAAGTATTTGGAAATGTTTTTGCTAAACTGCACACTAATTTAAATTTTAAGGTAGTTATTTAAGGGTGAGTTTGTGTGTAGTTAGCGCTGTCGCATCATCCTCGCCTTCTCAGTGTGAAGCAGAAGCTACGGAATACTACAAAAATCTATCTGGAGCCAGTGTTTGGTTTTTGTCCATTCTGGGCTACTGTAGAAAAATGACATGCAACATGGCGGACTCCGTAGAAGAGGAATTGCAACATATGTAGATAAGGCTCATTCTTCAGGTAAAAAAACAAAACATAAATATTTTTCATTTCAGCTCTGAGCTAAGATGATCAGTCGGCTCTGTTTAGACGCAGCAATACTTCTTTGTCTTGTTCCTGATTCATTTCTAGGAGAATCCAGCAGCAGTATTTTTTCTGGATCTTTAATGACTTCAATGTCCCAGTGGTTCTATTGTTTCTCCATGTTTCTTCTTGGCAATAGGCCTGGTCAACTCAACCTTTCTGGTCTATATTAGCTCAGCCTGAGCTCCTCTGGCTGTTTCTCCAGCAGACTTACGGGATGTTTGTACATTGGACTTTTACATAATCTTTCATATTGATTTTATTGCATCTTTGTTTTAATCTCTTTAAACTTCTTCGCTCTTCTTCATTCTATTCTCTCTACGTACACTCACCATATGTATCATATGTCATCATGTCATACATCTCTAATTAATTATGGCATTGTTAGGGCCGGCTGTGGCTTGGAGGTAGACCGGGTTGTCCAATAATCAGATGATTGCGGTTCGATCCCCTCTGCATGTCAAAGTGTCCTTGGGCAAGATACTGAACCCCAACTTGCTCCTGAAAGCTGTACCATCGGTGTATGAATGCTCCTCAAACTGATGAGCAATTGGCACCTTGCGTGGCAGCCAAGGCCATCAGTGTATGAATGTGTGTGAATGTAGTGTAAAAGCACTTTGAATGGTTGGAAGATCAGCGAGGCTATTTATACAGTCATTTACCATTGTGACAGGAAAACAATGTTTTGAGAAAAACATTATCTCCTCTCAGGAAAAAGATATTTATTATTTCAACATAGTGACATAAATAACTTGAAAACAAATGAAATTAATTTATTCTAATGAGAAAACAGAGGAAATAAAATGTATGAATGCATGACCGCTTGGGGCTTCCGTAGTATGGTGTGTTTTGAACGCATTTGTTTTCCAGTGTGACAAAAACACGTGGCTCTGTGAAAGCTTGTAGTCTTTTCACATCCAATTTTTTTTTAATTCATTGTGTCAGCACTACCACGGGGCTACAGCGACTCACTACTGCCATGGCCGTCAAAGTGTCACCCCAAGGCACCTTGTACCAGCAGCTTTTAACACACAAATGTCACAGCCGGTTCCAACAAGCTATTAGTATTTCCTGTACACGATGACGAGGAAGAGTTTATTCTTTAGCAGCATCATCAACAAACAGTTTAACCCGCCAACTGTTTCCCCTCTGATGTTATTACATCAACCCCAAGACAGTTAATGGAAATTTGATCCGATGTGGAAATCCTCTCCTAATCGATGGCAGTAATGTTATATGTATTTATACTATTTTTATATGTTCTGCTCTGTAGGAGTGCAGCGAGCTCCCCCTGTGTCCTGTGGAGATGCTGAGGTTATTTAGAGTACAGCAGGAGGTATTTAAGGTGCAATAAGTGGGAGGCTCAGGGGGGTTCGGAGAGCACTTAGAAGTGGGACGTAGTGGTGCCAGACGACTCCCCACCAGGCACCCTATTAACATCACCCTATGCATGCATATGCAGCTTTACGCCTCAGTCTCAATGCGAAGCACAGAAACACTGGCTGCATTATTAAATGTGCTCCTTTAGGTGCACACTGTCAGCAATGTGCAAACAGTGAGGGAGCCCAGGAGAGGCTTTGGCACAGGAAGGACTTTCCTCACTGGAGAAAAGCCTTTTATTTCAGTCACGGTGATTCTCTATGGATGAGGTGAATAATCCTGTCAACACAGTGCGCAGGCTGCCAAAACACTGTGAATTATTATCCAATTATAATTTGTTTTCCAGTGGACTTCCAGGATTTTCATGTGTTGGTCCTTCTGCTTAACTGGAAAGAAGAGAGAGGCCAACACACAACAGGAATTGGTTATATAAGAGATAGAGCTTTACGCTGCTACTGTTGTTTTATCTTATTGACCCAACTAGGAAAGCAACCCACACTGGCACTTAGCATACAGGCACACAGGCTTCATCGTGACCCTGATACTTCAGCCCATACCAGCGCATCAGATAACGGCTCCCATGGTGCAAGTGGAGATGGCGTTAAAATGGTCATACATGATAAAGTGTAGGGAGAACTCGTCCCTGCAGCTGCAGCTGCGATATCCAGAGCATTTGGCCGGACTGTGATATCTTAAGTGCACACAGGAACAACAGCTAGTGGCCCATAGACACCTCGGATGGAGGTTAGTCTTAAAAGAGGAGAGATATACCTCCATGGGCCCCAGGGGCACTTGAGCGAGAGAAGAGTGTGACTCATGAGCAGCAGCAGAAAAGACATGCAGGAAAGCTTCCTTCTGACCAGCAGAACTAGAGCGATTCAGCACTCTTGGCCCTGCAAACTTAACCAACTGTCAGTCCCTGCTGTGGTAGGTGAATGGACGATGTGGGAAGCTGCTATTTACAGTAATTTCATCTTCTCCTGCCACTCAAGGGAGATTCAGCATTTCTCCGTTGGTGCGATTGCCGTAATTTTATTCGCTTCTCCAGCATCTCCGTATCATCTGCACTGTAGGACGGGAGTGAACTCCTCCTGCGTCCTGCGTCTAAATCCAGCTGACAGTCACCGATGTGGACGGTGCGGGAGGTTAGCATCGACGCTTATCGCTTCTTCTCCCGTCACTCAGGCTGTTAGATTGACCATTTATCCTGTCCACGTCAGGAGTGACACGTGCGAGCAAGCGCAGCAAATTTCCGCTCTCATGTATGACAACAGTGTGTAATGTGCATGCAAATGCACATTTCAAGATCTGTCCACCTGACTTAGAAACACTATGTTTTGATAAGGCACTGAAACACATCTTATATCCTTTTGTTTTTCCCTTTTAGTCCTCCCCTCTGCACATACGGAAGCGCGTGCATGGATAAGAATACCAAATGATGATAAAAAATGTGCTGGGTATGCATAAATGAATGGGGGATATGACGTCTCAGAGGACCAGATATTTTTCCAAAGACGGAACAGTTGAAATGAGCTTTAATTATTAATTAGCAAGAAGCAGAAGAAGGGCTTAAAAAAGTGGAGTGGAGGGGAGAGGGAGAAAAATGGCAAAGGTAGTAAAAAAAAACCCAACAAAACAAGACTAAAGTGCTAAATACAACATTTAGTTCCTCAGATAATAGAATAATAGATGAAAAGGGTGTGACGTGGCTGTGACTCAGGAAGTAAAAAAGTCCGTAAGCACAGAGTTCATTAGACCCCGAAGGGTGTAAATCATAAATTTCGATATAACGATACAATATAATACAATATAATATAAGATAACATGGATCTTTGCAGCCTTGTCACGCACGCAATTTGTTTGATCTCATACAGTTTAATTTTTTTTTTTTTTTTCAGCCAGATGTTGTTGTTGGAGGTTCAGATTAGGCCTGGTCTCTCACCTCTAAGCCTTCAACAACTGAACCAAGGAGGACCAACTACGGGTCTTTGGGGATATCCCTCAACGTGTCTAATACATCCTTAAAAATGACTCAACTTCGGACATGACCAGATAATATGTGTGTGGTTTCCATTTTGTGGTCCACAGTTTCTCCCTCCAAATATTACGAACTCACAAAAGTCATCTAAAATACAGTTCGACAATTTCTTAACTGAACTCCTCCTGACATTTAAATGAAAAGCAACCTCACCATCTCGTCTACAATGTCTCGATCTCTGCCCTGAAATGGCAGCTGTGATACTGCTCATCGCTCTTTTAGAGTCGTCGTCCAGTGCTTGCAGAAAAGGAAAAAAAAAAAGGTCCCAGCTGGTGAGCAGGCAGCATCTGACACGTTAACACTAGCACCAGGGTCAATGTGGTGTTTCTTTTTTAGGTGCCTGGCCCGGCAGTGGTGTCATTGGGCCTGGGCATCTGAGGCTACGGCCCCTGAATGTTTTATAAATAGCCAACATCATCAACATGTTTGATCCAAGAGGCAAAAGCAAAAAAAAAGTAGTGGGGATCACACTACTTGGTACGTACACGCATGAGCGGGGAAAGAGAGGAGGTCACAGGGCCTGTCATTTCATCTTGTGGTAGCTAGCTGGCTAATTCACTAAGTCAAGACTTGAAGGCTTGTGGATATAAGAAGCTTTCGCAAAAAGAAAAAGGATGAAGGCAGCGGGGTTCAGCTGAGGCTAGAGTGAAGCAGTGAAGCAGTTATCGCCTGTTGCTGGTGCAGCAGATGAGTCAGGAGGTGAGAGTGCCGCTGCCTCGTGTGCTAGCTCAGTGGTTCAGTGGCTTTTTATGAAACGTTTCCAACACCTGATTACACCGCAGTAAGTCACATAGAAAGCTGAATAGACCAGTCACTGATTAATCGGTCAGCCCAATAGAAGCATTGATGACTAACTATAGGATCGAATAATAGCACCTTTTTAAAAAATATATAATTTTATGTTGTTTGGTTTGTCAAATAATTGGTTGAGACAAAAAAAAACAAAACAGAGTTGATTAGATTTTGGCTGGCATGCTGATTGCATCCTTTGTAAGTCCTGAACAGGAGAGAGCAGAGGCGAGGAGTGAGACAGACGAGCGATAGAGGAGCTACCGCAGAGGTGAAGAAGACGATAAGACGCAGAGTTAACACAGCTTGTCACGGTTCATCACGCAACAGAAGCAGAAGCTATGAGACCAACAAACAATTAAAGCACATGAGAGCTTCATCAACGTCAAGCCTCTTCTATTTTTTGGGGGGGATTTACTCCTGCTGCTGAAAATGATAGAATGAAAATTATAATGAAGCTAAATCGGAGCTCAGATTGTCAGACAGACCTGACCGATCTTCATTTTACTGTGAAATAACTTGAAAACGGTAAATATAATATAATAAAATTATGATGTCACACACAGGTTTCCGAAGAGCCACCTCGAAGCTCAAAATCTGTAGCTCTGGCCGCCGCCATGTTGGTAGTCCTGCCTCTTCCGCCTCCAAGCTAATCTAAAAATTGGGAAAAAGACCAAGCGGCGACCTCCGACGCTGAGAAAAGAAGCCTCTGCGGAAGTGCTAAAAACTGTAATTCCTCGAGCCAGGCTGCAGAAGTGAGTCAGTCCAACTTCACAGCCGAATGTTCACAGCCGGGTTCAGGCAAGAGTTTTGGACTCTACCTAATTTTCCCATCCATGACAGCTGTGATGTTTTTTTTTTTTTCTAACTCACTCGTTGAAATTATATTAAGGCTTAAAGTTATGCAAAATTAACAGCGTGTCCGCATGATTGACAGGTAAATGCCGTCACAGATGGCTTGTTTGCGCACCCAGGCATGATTTGGCCTGCCTCAGGTCCGCCGATGATCCACGTCTTTGCCGATATTTAGATGAGCCGGGAGGCGGAAGGAGCGGTACGTCCGATCTGAGGCGGATCAAATGACTCCTGGTTGCTCAGTCAAGCCATCCATAACGACACCTACCTGTCAGTCAAAGCAGCCACGCTGTTAATTCTGCATAACCTGAAGTCTTAATATAATTTATAACGGGTGAGTTTAAAAAACACAGACTCAGTGCAGTTGTCAGGAACGTAGCCAGCCTGAAGTGCTGCTCAAGGAACTGCAGTTTTTTGCCACTTCCAGATTGGCTTCACTTGACAGCCACGGAGGTTGCCACTTGCTATGAAGTAACACATTTGCAACAGTCAACCAGTGTGTACTCTCTGCTGCTAAACCTCACACACACCCAAAGGCCACCGGCACCACGTGGTGCCTTTGAACTTCCTGGCATGGCTCATCACTAATATTTACCCACTAATAGCTTGTAAAAAAAAAAAAAAAAAAAAAAAAACTCATCTGGATCAAAGTTTTGTGCGATTCTAGCACACATACTATAGCTAATACCCGCCTTTAGATATAAGAGCTGGCTGCCAAGAATTATACAATCAAACATTTAATGACCTGAATAAAAGGAAGGAGGGGGTGCAGTACAAATCCTTAACTCTCCCTGATTAGGACAAGAGCGCCTTCGGCAACAATTAACTGCGTGTGTCAAAAACCAGGCAGCCGTCACCGCAACAGTCTTGGCCCGCGAGTCACGGAGGGGGTAAAAAGGAGAAA
Source organism: Nibea albiflora (assembly GCA_014281875.1). Lineage (NCBI taxonomy): Eukaryota > Metazoa > Chordata > Actinopteri > Sciaenidae > Nibea > Nibea albiflora. The sequence goes on from CM024799.1 coordinate 8,990,893, forward strand.
GACAGACACTTAAGGTCGAGGGATGTTAGCTATTAATAGTTAGTGAGCGGTAAAGTGGCCTCTCTCCTCGGCTTTATTGCATTTCCTAACATAGTAGCGCTTCTCATTGTGGTCTCTTTTTTGTGTGTGTGTGCCTCCTGGTGCCGGTTGCATTCATATTCTGTCTGCTGAGCATACCAAACATAGCGAGGAAAAAAAAAACCCACAGCGGCAGGAACACGGGCGGCAGTGTGTTGAGTGCACTTGCAGCACGTGTGCAACCCACTTCTGTTAGACCAAATTTTCTCTCTCCGAGTTCTCGGGGCAATAAGACGTCCTGCGGTTATTGGATTGTTTTGCTTCGCTTCCTTCCTTTTTTTTTTTTTCGTGGGAGAGCAAGATAGCACTGCAGCACCTACTACACCTCGCGGACGGAGACAGCCTCCTCCCCTCCCGAGCGCTCATCCTCTCTAATGGCTAAATACATCACATTCACCTTTGTCTAACTGCCTACACGGTTTACCTAACAGATATAGCAGGAGAAGTAAAGGTATCTTAACCCCTTACCTTCTTTACATTTTACCACACACTTTGAAACACTTCTATCTTCTTGCAATAAGATACTGATGTCATCCAGCTGACAGAGGCTCAGGCCTTTTGGGATGAAGCTGCCAGTGTTTTCCCAGTCGACTGAGCATATTGGTGGCCATCTGCCTCTCTGCGAGCGGCGCCTTCACACTGCGCCAGGCTTCCCACCCACCGAGTCCAGAGGCTACGGGCGCTCTGCCCTCAAAGACCGAGCACCTCTCTATTGTTTGGCCTCTTTGACATCTTCAGCTAGCGATTGGCGCCGAGGCAAAAAAATAAGTAATCAATTAAATTGAAGGTCAGGCGCTACCCCGCGACCAAACACTAAGGTAAACATTTGGTCTCAAATTATTATCATTATTCCTCAGCTTTCAGCTTCAAATCCAAATATCACATTTTCAAAGCAGGAAGGGCGGAAAAAATCCTGTCACTCTACAGAGTCATCTGTCTGTTGTCACTGCGTATGACTAAAACACGAAATGATGAATGATGAATATTCCCTCAGGCGGCATCCTGACAAGCAAAAACTAGCCTCTTAAATGCGTCGCCTCCAGGCGTGTGTACCGTTACATAATCAAGCTCTGCTGTGAAATCCATAAAGATATCCAGCCTTACATGCAACTACAATATGTTCTCTCTGCAGTCTACAGGCTTCTTAGAATACGGAGGATAATGACGATGCTGAATAAACAATGAATGCATTACCGTGCCGTATACACTGCACAGTACACACACAGTACACAGATATTCTTTAACGGCTAGGTGACACCTGTCGTGATCATGTGGGCTTCAGTGAGAGAAGCCATTCGTCTCAAAATGATCCTACAGTCATGGATAAATATACCGACACCTCTGCATTTCTGACACATAGTGCTCTACCTTTCCCCCCAAAAATGTTTACTACAAATGCTTTGGTATTTTCATGTTTACTTCTTCTGTTTGCTTTGGAACGACACAAAAAAATATAAAACTAAAATTTATTGGTACCCACAACTTAATCAGCTTTATACTATAATAATAATCTAACTTTAAATAAAAAATAACTGAAATCAATCGCTTCCTGTGACCACCAGTGAGTTTCTTAAACCTCTGTACTGGAATTTCGCCCCACAGGCGCTCTGTGTGATTTAGATCTGGACTCATCGCCGACAACTTCAGAACTCTCCAGCACTTTGTCTTAAACCATTTTGGTTTTGTCTTGCTAATGTCCTGCTCTAGGACTCAAGATCTCTGACGGAGGCCCAGGTTTCTGACACCGGGCCCTACATTGCGCCCCAGAATTATTTTGGTAGTCTTCAGATCTTATAGTGCCGTGCACACAGTCAAGAGATCCAGTGCCTAATGCAATGCGGCAACAGCAAAACATCAGCCAACCTGCACCATGTTTGACTGTAAGGACCATGTTCCTTTCTTTGTTTTCTGAAAACAGAAGAATTAAGCTCCATTTCACTGAAATTCTTCATCAGTTCTTCATCTTTCATCCTGGTCCAGGAAGATTAACTACAGTAAACTTCTTCGCAATCTCGTGCACAGTGGACACGGGGACATTAAGGCGCTCTGGAGATGAACTTGCAGCCTTGAAATTGTTCATGCTTCTCTTTTAGCAGCTGCGAATTGCTACAGGTGAGTTTAATCACAGATTAAAGGAGGCTTGAATTATTTCTGAAGATTTTAAAGGTATTGCAATATTTTTGGCCATGACTGTACCTCTGATTTGATTATTGATTATCATTGCTGAATTCCTGGCAGAGACTATACGAGACTAGAAATGTCCACTGCTACACTAACAGGCAGAGTATTTACAGTACACAAGTGAATTGTTGCTGGCAATGCACTTCCACTACCTCTTATACTGCCAAATGCTGACGTGTGACACACAATCCTAGTAGCATCATTATCAGAAGTATTGCAAGAGATTTATCATGTTTCTGAGAACAAAGAAGATCCTTGGCAGTTTTTCCAGATGAGCTGCAGACTGGATGCAGTTGTCAGCAAGCCCCAAACTCCACAGTGACACACAGTTAACAAACACACCGAGAGAGAAAAGAGATTTTTAGCAGTGACACAGCCACTGCCAACAACTATTTCACATCCTGTCTCGCCCATCCTTCCACTAATCTGTTTATATCGTTTTATAAACGGACAATCATTAGGAGCAGGATGAAACAACAGATTTGGGACAGTGGGACAGGATCTGTCAACTCCATCCTCCTGCTTAGAAGCACAATTTTCACCGTTATCAAGGCTCGGTGGTTTGGTGGTTTAAGTGGATCCCGTGGTTTAAGTCTGATCAAAAGAAGCTTTTTTTTTTTTCTTTTTTTTTTTTAAGTGGGCTGTCACAGCACTGACAGGAAACGAGCAAGCTATTCGTCAGTTCAGGAGAAATAACCACCCCCTCATTGGACGTTCCCAATCCCGGCTCCGGAGTTTCAGCTACTTCTTCACGACAGAACATCCACGTAATTAGCCCCCAATACTGCTCACCCTCTCCAATCAAACGGCAGCTATTGAAAGCGAGGCACCATGGGTACGAGGTAATTACCCTTGACCCTAAAAGGACCTCTCATTGCCCAAACTCTCTCTGATGGGATTGAGAGCTTATTAAAACATTGGAGGACTGAATTTTCCCATGGTACAGATGTAGGAAGAAGGACTGAGGGAAAGAGATAGAGGCTTCCTGACACCTGAGTTAGACAGTGTGTGGTGGATACACACTGATACAGACCGCTGGGCTGTCAGGAGACGTCTACGGGTCATTGCCTCTCATCGAATTTCTCCCTTCATATAGGGTAGATGCAGCACACACACACACACACACACAGAGTCGACCCTACCTTTCTATAGACGATCATATTGGGGGAGTCCTCCTCTGGATCAGTCGTGCCCACCACACCTCCCTGGTCTCGGGACCCCTCTGCCATTTTTACTCAGTCCTGTCGATGAAACAGATGAACCACATGAACCACAGCAGCCAGCATCCACTGGTCGGTGGAAGAACACAAAATAGCGATTTGATGAAAATCAGTAAGTATTTTTTATTTCCCCTGCGAACCAACATTCCTCCAGCCTTTATCGTCATGATGCCATTCAGCTGCCAACAATGTGCTGCTGTCTCCAAGAGGAGACGCTTGTCACACGGACAGATAAGAGAGCTCGGGTAGGCTGATGTAAGATGAATTTTAACTAAGCTTCAAAGTCAAATCAAAATACTGCAGCGATTCCTAACTAGGCATTCTTATTGTACTTTACCAGCATGAAAGATTGTGGAGTAGCTCAGCTAATTCATCACAACGAACAACTAACTAATTTTAGGAATAAATTATATATATATATATATATATATATATATCTTTTTAGGTTAGCTGTAATAATGAGTATGACATTTAAAACAGTTAAAACAGTTAGCTAAAAGTTGCAAATTAACTGCTCAAATAGCTAAAAATCAAATATCACGTATACCTCAAGTAGTAAGACTCATAATTACCTCACATAGTCAGCTAAAAGTCGTATACTTCAAATGTGTGTGCAGTGGACAGTTGTCCACAACGTCACTTATAGCTCAAATTTAGCTAAGTCATGTATACATACTTTAAATTAGCTAACTAAGTTAGCTAAACCCAGCTCTTCAGACAGTACCTTCTCTGTTAGCTCTACCAAAACTGGACATGCTAAATATCCCTCTAGTACAGGGGTCGGCAACCTGCGGCTTTTGATGACTGCATGTGGCTCGCAGAGGAGTGAAAGTAAGCCGGTACGGTCCGGTACTGCGTACCACTAAAACAGGGGTGCCCAATACGTCGATCGCGAGCTACCGGTCGATCGCCAGACGTGATCAAGTCGATCGCAGAGGCGCCCACCGCCGCAGCCGGCAGTATGGTGCCCCCCCTCCCAGTATAAAAAAAAATATTATATGGCTCTCATGGAAAAACATTTTAAAATATGTCGCTTTCGCGGCTCTCTCAGCCAAAAAGGTTGCCGACCCCTGCTCTAGTACATTCACAGTACGGTTGAAATATTTAATCACTTATACCTCAAATTTAGCCAAGACTCTCATATAAACACCTCAAACAGTTAGCTAAGACTCCTAGCTCAAATAGTTAGCTAAAATTCATGCATGCTCATATTTAAAAGTATAACTCAACATACTACTCAACATGGTCTACAACCTGACCACAGTGACAGCTTATGAAAAAAAAAACCTGTTTATAAAATCACTAGTAGTCAAATAAACACATTTGAATACGTTGGGTGTCGATTAAGGGGGATTTCTGACAAAAATAGGTTGGGAACCTCTGCAGTAAATCAGCTCATGGGACTCAGGGTGGCGATTATACAGCACAGATGTGCCAAGAAGAAACTGATGTTCATCATAATTGCAGCCCTACTGCGTTGATACTGACAGTTTAACTGTGGTCAATACTGGTCATTATCTTTGTTATTTTAAGCGTTTCGTAAGTGTTGACTCCATTAACAGCAATCATATGATGGTTACCTCTGATCTGCCTGCACTCCTCATATTAACCCCCCCCCAGGCTTCATTCTTTGAGAGCTGCTGTTAAGGGATTTATTTACAACCTCTACACAGTCCCCATCACTTTCTCTAGGCTGTCCTCTCCCTCCCTCCCTCTCACTCTCTCAGGAGAATTAATTCTGCTTAACTAAGGATTTCCATAACCCATGCTGACGACTGGGCTTCAACGAGCCTCCTTAGCCTCGTCTACCCTTTGCCATTGAAGACTCCCGTGTGTATTAAAATGAGTTAAACCATTTGTTAGTCCTTTAATCATGCGGGAGAAAGAGGGGTGAAGGGGTTGGATTACACAGTTCGACACATTCATAATTTTTTTGGGGGTACTTGTATAAAACAGAAAGTGCGAGGGGATGAAGCCACCTGGAAAAGAAAATGATCACACGGCTCGCTGGGCCTCACTGTTCACTGCTATTTGTTCTTGAAAAGAACTACGATGAGCACAGAGAACAGCAGACGGCATTTCATGTCAGGCACACATGAGCAGGCACAATATGAAACCTTCATACATTAACTGAATTAGTAACACTGCATCTTGCCAAGGGCCCGGCCACTGGCAAGGGATTTGGAGTAGTTGAATTATATAATTGTAGCCGTGCAATGTTACAAGTTTGAACAACTGCAGATAATGGCCCTGGAAAAAGCCACCGGCTTTCACAAAAGCAGACATGCAAGGTGGCTTTGTCTCCGTAGTTGAACACTTTAATCTATTACACCACGGAGCACGATGGTGATGCGCATGAGTGAATAAGTAATCATCCGCTCTCGCCTTACTGTTTGTTATTGCCACCAGAAGTGCGGAGTGCAGCACTCCCCATTGGCTAACGTGTCTGTGCTCTTTTTAGAGTCTGAGCACATTAGACAGCTAATCTTTGCACCCGCCTCGAGGGCCGTATAGAAAGGCATGGCAGTATGGATCACATAGCACCTGCTTAAAGAAAACAATAGTGTGCCAATAGGCCCCCTGTGGACAGGAAGCTGTAATTCTAGAGAGCAACTTCCTCCCAATCAAGCTGTTCAAGCATGCAAATCAAACTCCACAGAGGGCCCATCCAGGATGTTAATTGAAAGCTTGTGTCAAAGTGATGGAGCACAGACCCTGACAGTTGCTGAAAGACAAACCAGAGAGAGAGCACCCAGCGTGCCCTCATGTTGCAGTTGCAGAGTGTCTCTTCATACGCACAACCTCAAATCCAAAATCCAAACAACACACAGCAGCAATTCAGGAGGAGACAAACACAAAAGGACACTGCACGCGCACACACATATTCACATGGCAGAGCCCCCCCGCCGTGGCTCAAATAAACAACCCAATAGACGCCCGGTCAACTGAAACAAACTGAATAAACTGGAGTTTCGCACACAAACATGCACAGAACAAGCCATGCTCCAGATACAGCCAGAACCACACTGTGACTGTGAGTCCCAAAGCCCTGTTCAGTCTCAGCAGACGAGGAGCCGAGTGTAATGCAACATCTGTGACACCTGACAGTTGCCATTACTAAAGCATTCATTACCTTAGAAACAAAATAATGCCTGGTCCACTCTGCTTCCCCACGGTTGGCTCCCCCTTAGCAACAAGCAGCAGGCAGGTTCATGGTATAATTGGCAGTGGGAGAGGGAGAGAGAGAGAGAGAGAGAGAGAAGGGGATGAAGAAGACTGGGTGATGAAAGCAGTGAAGCAGCGAGAGAGAGAGAGAGAGAGAGAGAGAGAGAAGCTGGCTGGTCACTGCAGTATTCCTCTGTTCCTCCTCCTCCTCCTCTTCTTCTCTCTTCACCAGTCCTGCCTTAGCCCCGGCAGTTCAGGAGATCCTCACATGTGTGCACCTCGTTCATCCCCACTCTCCCTCTGTCTGCATGTGTTGGAGTCTGAGCGGGAGGGAAAGAGTCAGTGTGTGTGAGAGAGACAGAGAGAGAGAGAGGGAGAGGGAGGGAAAGGGAGAGAGGGAGAGGGAGGCAGGGAGATGCTGTGCAATAGAGAGTTGGAAAAGGGGGAGGGATGAAGGAATTAGAGAGAATATAAAGAAGAAAATAGAGGAAGGAGAAAGACAGACAGAGAGAGGGTGTTTGCCTGTGTGTGTGTGTGTGTGTGTGTGTGTGTGTGTGTGTGTGTGTGTGTGTGTGTGTTGTGTGTGTGTGTGTGTGTGAGCACTGAAGAGGAAAGGAGGACAGGGAAATGCACACTGCAGCAGCGCCCACCGATGCTGAAAATGAGAAACATTTCATTAGGAGGATATTGAAACGTTAATATAAAAACAAGTTGCTGTTACTGAGCGCACACAGACGTTAGGCTATAAATATATATCCCAGACTCTGTGTGCGAGCGGTGCTTTTTGTTTTCCATTCAAAGTGTACTGCATGTGTGAGAGGTTTACTTAAGAAGGCGGTGATCTCTGAAGCTTATCTCCTCACATTAATATAAAGTCCATTTTGTTGTTCGTGGCAAAACTTTATTTACACGGCATTTTAAGGGAATTTATACACAATAAAGTAGTATTTTATATTAGTTTAAGTCAGGGACAATAAGGAAGTACCAAAAGCTGCAGTTCCTCAAACGTCCACTTGAGGCTGGATACAGAACAAGTCAGTCTCCATAAGCCCCCATATTAAAATGCAGAAATACATGAAATATAAAATACAAATGTAAAGCAATATTTTTTTAGTAAGTACAGCAATTTTGAAAAGATATTAACATTGTAGTATGGCTGCTTTGATTGACAGGTGGGTGCCGTAACAGATGGCTTGTCTGAGCACTCGGGCGTCCTTTGGCCTGCCTCAGGTCCACCGAGGATCCGCATCTTTGCCAATTTTTAGATTAACCAAGAGGCGGAAGAGGCAGGACTACCAACACGGCGGCGCACGTGACGTCACACACACAGGCTGTCCGTTATTAGTCAAACACTGTAATATTTCATGGCGAAGCCTTTATTTTATACATTCATACTGTATGATAGTTTCATGTTAATTATTTGGCTAAACAAACAAAACCTTGTATCTATACAGTAAAATATGAAATTTAACGCCAACTTTTACCGTGAAATCAACAGTGCCGATATCATTTTAGCGTAATATTAGCAAAAGTTAAAATCCTGGCAACCAAAGCTGCCACAGCTTTTTTTTTTTTTAACCGTAAAACACTTTTACAGCGTGGCAAACATGCACTTTCTTTCTGTCTCCAGCTTCACCACTCTCGCATGTCTATTTCGCTCTCTCTTCAAGGAAACTCTGGATTCATTCAAGCTTAAATGGCAAGTCGAACGAATAAACCTTTTTTTTTTTTTTTTCCTGCAATAAATGAGATCCCAAAAGCCCCCGAGAAAGATACTCCAGAAATACATGGCATAGCCAATTTGTGAATGCATGCATGGAGAGTGAACACGCACACACACGGACAGACACACAACCACACACATACAGATGTTTGTGTTGACAGAACCAGTTCACCAGTTATCAGAGAGCCTTCTTGCCTGCCCTCTCTTTGCCGCGTGTTCTCCTCTCTTTCAGCTGTTATCAAAGCAAAAAAAGGTCCTGGCTTTGTGAAACCACTCCTCTTTATTGCTTCTGAAAACATCTGAGGCTCTCCAGATATTCTCCACACACAGAAAAGACCTTGAATGAACATTTCATCAAGCAAAACAAAAAGATAAAAAGCACAATTTTTTGTTTTTAGTTCAGTGTGTCCACGATTGTCTTTCTCTAGACAAAAGCGGACAGATTATTTTTTTTAAATAACTCAAAACTGCTGTTCTTAGTAAATGTGGTAACCAAGGGAAACCAAGGTCAAACACCCGTGTGAGTGGTGTACCTATTAGATTGTTAAACCATCCGTCTGCCCACGGTGCTTACCCCACACATTCTCTAATAGTTTTCAGCAGGAAAGGAGCAGCACTGTATATTATATCCCCCGCTCCCCATCCCCCACATTATAACTAGACACGTTCTACACATTCTTTTCTACATCTACCATACAGCAATATGGTAGACCCCCCCCCCCCCCCCCGTGATTTCAGCAAACCACACACGACCCACGCTGCACCGACCTGCAGTCAGCTGCTCTGGCATTAAGGAGTGCCATCATTACCAAGGTGACAGACAGGCAAGCAAGCAGACTGACAGACAGACAGCAACTACTCTAATCTGCTTTAAGGGGGCCAGCCCTGCTATAATCTGCATTAATTCCAAATTATTGAACAGGCTGTTCACAGCCGCACCGCTGCCAGAGAGCAACACTACCGGCCACACACATGACACTGCAGAGATGCTGCTCGCGTGTGATTGTGTGTTTATTAGCTGGGGTGAGATGAGACATTCAGGACTGAAAGAAATTATTTAAAGGACCTCGTACTGGTTATTTCTCTCCATGCTGCTCATGCTGAGATACATACCTGATGCATTTTCGGGTTTAGGACATGGGCAGCAGTCCTTCCTCTCTTCAGCCTAAACAAATACAAGGATTCAGCAGTCTGTGTTAGATATCCCAAGTTGCTATCTTCCAAATATAGTCTTTTTTAATATGGAACACGCTCATTTTTATCAGCGTGGCTCCAGGGACAGCTGGCATATTTCAACAAGTATTGGACGGATTGCCATATTATTTGCTGTAAATATTCCAGGATCGCAGAGGATCAGTCTGTATGACTTTGGTGCTCCTCAGGCCATTATCAAGTCAAAATCTAAAGGACCGGTGTGTAGGATTTAGTGGCAACTAGAGGTGTAGCTGCTGATTGCAACGCTTCACCCTCTCCTTCCTACGTGGAAAAACTGTGCTGTGCCGCTCTAGGCTGCTGTAGAAACGTGGCAGTTGAACATGGATGTGGAAGTTTTTATTTTCAGGTGATTACACACTAAAGGAAACATAGTTATGAACATTATATCCCATTTCTGTCATATCCTGTTCAGAGAGCCCCCTAAAAATGACACACTGGGCCTTTAAGTGTTCAGTGTTGACATTCAAAAAAACCAAACTAAGGCAGTAAACCTGGAAAATGGTAAACACCAGCATGTTTAGCACTGTCACTGGGAGCATTTTAATATGCTGACATCGTTGTAGCTTAAACCGCTGGCGTGCCAAAGTACAGCCTCTCAGAGCAGCTGGCAGGGCTGAAGATGTTACTTTGTTACAATCCCTCCACTGCAGCTCAAAGAAACGCTGTGTAAACAGAGGAGGGGATTTTTGACTAAATAGACTCCAGGTTTGGAAGACACCCAAACGGATTTATCTAAATCAGACTGCTAAAGCCTCAATTTAGCGTCACCTTAACAAATGCACCCATCTCCTCCCCGCTAGAATCACACTCTCTTCACAGGCAGTATGGTTTAGGAGGAACAATTTTAGCTATACCTCTATCAACTATTTTTAAGACAGCCTATCCTTCAATCTAATTCGACTAAATATACAGAAACAACTTTGCAGTGGTATACTCCGGTCATTTCTTTCATAATCGTCTTCACCCTGGTGTCTCTCGGGTTATCCTCATCCATCAATCTGTCTGATGTAGCCTCGCCAGGGCGACTGCTTTGTGTAACCGTGTCTCAGCGCAAAAAGCAGCAGCTCTCTGTTAATTACGATACAACAGCATGCAGCCACCTCCTGCCAAGCTACTGGCAGGTATCCGTTTTACTCTTAAAGTCGCCTCGGATGTCCTCAAGTTACTTTTCCTAAAAGCATAAACTTGTTTTTTTGTTTTTTTTGAGGGGGGGTGAATCTCAAATCTCATCACATCAAACACCACTCTGCAACACAAAGTGTAATTCAACAAAATAGCTTTAATAGATATAAACATTTTTACACATCACAGCTCAATGGAAACGGAATCACATGCTGTCACACATGTTAAGAATGAAGGTGCAGGGGGGGGTGGTCTGCTGTGCTAGGGGGAGGATGGGGGGGTGGGGGGCCCTGGGACTCCGGGTTCGTGGTCTCTGTCCTGTCTTATCCCCTGTTTATCTTTCATATCGGTCCTTTCACTCGCCACTACAGCCTAGCCAATAAAGCAGAAATAGGTCAAAAATAATAATCTTAGAAAATAAGAATGAAGGTGCAAATTCTGATGAATATCAAATATCTCCGTATATACAGTTGCACAGTATCTTGAGTACAAAAGGTTAACAGTTATGAGGCTTAAATAAGGACTTTCAATTCAGGTCAGGCTTACAAGCAGATCTGCGCGCTACAGAAAAACCCTGCAGCTGGAAATTCAGGATTTACACAACATCTTACTATGTGATCACATATCGAAGAGTACCGATTCAATCTATCCAGAGAATTAAGGATCTGATTGAGGCCTTTTAGCATGCTATGGATGGAGGAAGGGGTCCATGTAGCATTTTACATGTTGTCAACACTGGGTGGCACTGTCAATCAATCAGGCTGGAAATGGACTTTAAAAAAAATAAAATAAAATAATAAGATTTAGCATCTCGGATTCTCCTGTTGAAAACATTGTTTGGGTTGATGGGATATATACTCTCTCATATAGGAGGCTGCTCATAAGAAGTACATGCAGATCTCTTGGCTGCATATGGCTGATTCTCTTTTATTGGCCATCGTCTTTGTCATAAATACTCTTTATACATCAAATCCAGGGCAGAGGTGAGAAAATAACATCATGTATTTACAATAATCTGAATAAGTGACACCTGAACTGTCAATCTCTATCTTTATGGCACCCATATTGTTTACAATATATATTCTTTTCATCAGCTTGTGACCAGTAGTCCTATACATACTTGCTTTTAACCCTCTAGTAATTAAACATCTGATACACTTGTACAATTTCATCATGTAGGCAGTACAGACAGGCACTTGACCTTACAGTGTTTACAGTTATGTGCTATGCAAAGGGTCTGTCTGTGCCTACCTACTCACTCTGCTACTGAAAAAAGCACACTGTCTTTACGGGAGATGACGTCCACCCATTATATCACATAGCTTCTTTTGGTTAGTAATAAAAAAAATATATACTCAGTGTTGTTATTACTGAATTGGGAAAACAAGAAAAAAAAGTGTAAACAGCAACTAATCAACAACACACACCGCCTCGCTAAATTCTTAGAAAGTGTCGACCTCTATCAGAGGAATATAGGGCCGCTTTACCGGCTCGTTTCAAAATCGCGTTGCGGCTTTTTAATTGGAAATCTGTTCGTTTGTAATTAGGTTAGCTGGGGAGCTGAATGGGGACAGTAACTTTGAATCCCTTTAGGTTAGTTTCATCATCTTGCTGTCTCTGACATGCAGGGATAGCAACAATCCATTAAATTGGACACATAGCATCACTTTTGTATAATTCAAAAGGAAGGGAGTGCATGCTGATTTAAAATACACAGTCGCACCACCACTCGCTTTTTTTTTTCATTTACCCCCCCGCTCTTTCACACGAATAATGCAGCCTTTCATGGTGATCATACCACGAGGCTGACAGAGTGCGTACGTGTACGTCCGTGTTGCCACCGGTTTGTAAAAGCCAGAGAGAAACAGCTCATGTCGCGAGTTAGTAATTCTGTCGTATGTGCAATTCTGAACAGTTTAAGTGGTCACACTCCTGAAGTAGAGCAGTCGGCGGCTGTGTGCGTCAGTTCATGTCGATGGTGTTAAAGACCCACTCTGTGAACTTTTTGAGCTTGACCGAGGCGCTGTACGACTCCTCCAGGAGGCGCTGGTTGTCTTCTCGCAGGCTCTGGATCTGAGCCTGCAGCGACACCTTGGCATCTTTTTCCTGGTGGTGACAAGACTTGAATAATGAATAATCTGATCTCAGATCGTGGCAGTAAAACATTGAACACACATTTATCTGAACGTATTTTTCCCGGAGTAACTGACCTTTTTCAAGTCCTCCTGTAGCACCTTCACCATTGACTCCAGCTGGCTGACCTTTCCCATCAAGCAGGCTGGAGTCTCTCTGTAAAAAAGGACCAGGATGTTAGCTGGAACACTGAAACTTCAGCAGTGGTTAAAGCTGTGTCAATAATTGCCTTTTTCCAAACAGCCACAACACAATAGTTGCTGATTTTACTGTTTAGCAACCAGATTGGAAGACTAATTAGTGATATCAGCTGCGGTAGTGTTTGATTGGAGTGAAATCTGCAGGGTTGTCGATGGCACGGCACCTGAAAACAGTGGATTAAAGCAAACACTGGTCCCTGGCCATGACCTTAGGGCTCTTACCCAGGCGAGGGCTGTCTCAGCGGGGCTGCCTGAGGCTCAGCCTGCTGGGGGCTGGTGGCTGCTGTGCTCTCAGCCATGGAGCTCTCCTCTTGGGCTGCTAGGAAGACCAGCCTCTGCTCTGAATAAAAGAACAGTAAAAAGACATATCATTAGACCCGGAGAGAAAACAAACACAGACCAACAGCGCCCTCTTCTGGTGAGAATACACATTGCCTGTTTTTCCTGCCACACCCTCCCCTGAAACCTAACCTTTACTCCACTGATTTCGAGGAGGAAATTAAAACACAACGTGTTGCCTACCCTCAAAGGCTTTGGCAGCATCAACCAGGTGAGCCCAGTCCAGCGGGCCATCTGCCCCACTGTCAGGCAGGGGCATGAGGACAGGGTCCTGCAGCTGCTGCCTCTTCCTCTCCTGCTCCAGCTCTGAGCTCTCTGTGGCCGACAGATCCCCTGGGAAGGAGGAACAGCAAAGTAAAACACTGGCCGACATTTCATTTAGCAACAAACGGGGGGTGCTACATTTAAAAAGACAAAATTGAAAGCCTTTGGATGTGTCTGACTTCGAGACATTATCCTGCTTTGCGTTACTTCAAGGTCCCCGGGACAATTTATATCACGCTTCCACCTTCTTTATGATTAGCTATAAAGACTGAAAATTCACCCAGGGATTTGTGTGACGCTCGCCGGCTTGGCCCATGTCGAGTGGTGGGTGAGCGTGGCATGGTGGAGCAGGTGAACAGAAGGTCGGTAGGCGTGTCGCACTGTCCGCTGGAAGACGGCTCCCTCTGCCCGCCGTAAATACTCTCATCTGACAGCGTTCTCTGGAGGGAGCGGCGAGTGGGCGGCGGACCGGGAAACAATGGCTTCGCAAAGAGACGGAAACAGAAAAGGGACAGAACTCAGGTAAGACAAACGGAGAAATATTGAAATATTATTAAGTCAGTGGCGTCCACAGGACCCTAAATGAGCTTCATCGACCCTAATGTTGATTAACAGATTATAATCTGGACGTGATCAAACTATTAACCGTATAAAAGTGTATAATCTGACAATGTACAGGTTCCTTTGCTCTGGTTTACATTTGTGCTACCACTTGGCATTACTTTTAGGTAACTATTTCAACTTGCTTGCATAGTAACTAGTATTTAAGTGTTATAACTGATTCCTATTGATGGCCAGCTTATTATAAATATAGTTATGGTCACACAAATGTGGCTGTTTGTTTTCCTACTTAAACTAACAAATATGTTTTGTCCTCTTTGGCAGGAAATAAGGTGATGAGTGGCGTGTTTTCGGTGCCGTCTGTCATGTGACATCTGTTTTACCTCCCTCTACTGTCACTAGTGGCCGAACCGCTGCAGGATGCTCAGCACTTGATTTTGTTTCCAGCATTGTGTTAGGGCAATACAAAGGAACTTAACAGACGTTAATTTAAAGCAAATATGTGGAAATATTTTCAATCAGATCTAAATTTCTATTTTTAAGCGCAGTTGATCATCCGACCACAGCCCTTCCCGGTACCTTCTCTTCATTTGTAGTGGGTGGAGGGCTGTCGAGTGTGATCAGCTTCTTCAAGTCTTCTTCCAGGCTGGACTTGGCAGCGTGCCGCTGGGGCGACTGGGAGCCCCGGAGATTAGCCCTTAGCTGCGGCTGACCACCGAGCAGACCGTCACTCTGGTGCCGTCTGGAGATAAAAAAGGCAAGGTTCAACTCAGAGGGACACCGCTTGAATCCAAAGAACAGACGTTATATAGAAAAGCAGTGAGCAAATAATGGAAAAATGTAAGCCTGTGATTAAAGGTCATCAGATCAAAATTTCAGACAGGATGTGAATCTGTAAATGAAGCCATAATGTCATGAGACGTTAACATGCCCTGGATGAGACACTATTTAAATGCTTCAGCAGGAAAAAACTGTGGTTTGTCGAACAGCTGTACAGCAGTTGTCATCAACCTGCAAATGGTGCAGTCGCCCTCTGGGCTAAACAGTGAGACATAAGCTGCCGTGAATAAATGAAAAAGGGCCAATTATGTTTAGTCACCGTACTCTGGAAACCAAAAAGATTTTGTGAAAAGATTTCAAACCATAACACACCACACGGTGGCAGTGTTGGCCAATTCAGTGTATCAGGTGAGCAGTCAGTGGGACAAGATTTGACAAAATTTTAACTCCTTCCTGCCAGATTATCAAACATCACCACCACAGACAGACTTTTGTACGTGATCATTTTCATAACATGCAGCACTGCAGGAGACGCAGCTTTAAACATTCACAGATGTTTAGCAAAAACTTATTCCTAGCTTACTTGCGAGTGCTGCCAAAGTCCACGGAGTTGACAGTTCCCCCCGGTTTCCTCCAGCCAATCAGGTACTTCGAGGTCGCTCCTTGACGAGGGTAGAAACTCTTGCTCCCGGGGGACTGGCAGTTCTGGGACGAGGGCGAGGGGGCTGCAGCAGCCGCCTCGTCCTGTGGCGACGTGGGGCTGCAGCTTTGGCCGACTGGACTCCCTGAGTTGCCAGAACTAAATGGAGACAGGAGAAGGGAGGTGAGATATACAGTATGTATGAGTAGAAGCAGATATGTGGCTGCAAAAATGTGTCAACACAGTGCTGCTCGCTTGTAGCTTTTCATAGCAGTCGCATTAAGACTGTTTGCATGTATAAACAGAAGGTAAACACATTAGTTAATGTGTTCCATCACTACAACTCTTTCTATCTCCGGAGATGGGATCAATTGATGAATTTATAAGTGAAAAATATAGGACACAGTGTCCTTGCACTCCATTTCTTCAAATAACACTCCGCTGTCGCTTGACACAAAAGCCTTGAATTTTCAAACGGCGAGTTTTGGGTGAGCGTATGTGCGTGCACATACTGTAAAACAAAACTGCCAATGCACAGGTCCGCTGGAGCCGGAGTTATTTCTGGCTGAGTGAAGAGAGTGAGCGAGGAAAGATTTAGTTGATTCAAAGGAAGTTGTTTTTTTTAGAAGAGGGGAAACAGTGCTGAGCTCACAGTCTGCATTTCTAGCAACTTCAAGCACTTCCTTTCTATCGTGGGCACCGGGAGACAGAGATACATACAGATGCAAAACCACACGCACACACACACACACACACACACTGTTATTTCATTCTTTCTCTCTCCCTTTGTTAATGCCAAACAGCAGAGCTTTGGACTTTTCCATCTGGGATGGTACAGGATATATCCGGACTACAATGAATCACTGTCTTTTTAATGAAACATTGATGCAGAGGCACAAATTCCTCAGCTGACTGTAACAGAACAGCGGCACACCTGGAGTGGGAGGCGGCGTCACTCAGGCTGTAGGAGCCACCATCAGGATGTAGGGGAAAGGCTGACGGACTCTTTGCCGGGATCTCCATGCCTCCAATGGCTATAAGAGAGTCCGGTGTCGGAGGCGGAGTGTCGGAGGCGCTCTGGCTGCCTGCTTGGTCATCCTGCCAAGGGATTTTGTCTTTGGCCCTGAAAGCACCAGTGGAGGAAGCCGTGCTGCTTTGTGTGGCAGTGAAGGAGGTGGCATCGATGCCGCTGTCTGTAGAAGTGCCCTGAAGGTAGCCATTGAGCTCAAGATCACTCCGAACTCCTGAACGGGAGCCCACGTCGTACCACTTCTCGTCGCTGTGGGCGGAGCTGGAGGCGTTGCTCGAGAGCGTGTTGCTGCTTGACTGGCTGGATGAATACGGAGCGTCCGGCTATTCAGAGAAATCAAATGAGCATTTTTTAAAAGTTTTTGCAGTCGATATTTCACAAAAGCACATGAGGATAACATCAAATACAAGTAGGGAAGTGAAACACAGTATGGTGCTAACCTTAGGGCCTTTGTTGGGAGATATGTGGGTGCTCTGGTCCGACGGCTGGAGTCGAGGAATCACCGCCTTGGAAACCACATTGTCTGTACGGAGCAAGGAAATATGGGTAATGAGGTCTGTAGTGCAGTAGTAGCACACCAATTACTCAATGCTATCGCTAAGGCTGAGACCAGATTTCTTCTTACCTGCACTGGGTTTGTCCCCCGATCTGCTGGCTGCTTCCCCCTCCCCAGTTCGGGACCATCCAACACCAGTGCTAGAGCCCACTTTCATCCCATTGACCCCGTCACCTGCCACCTGCCGCACAGATGACACAGGGGACTGGCAGTTGTTGTTATTAAACCTAGAGGGGAGACGAGGGAGGTCACCTACTGTATGTTGCCAGGTAACGCAGCAGCATAATGTAACCCACAGCGAGCGGTTAGGGCTTACCCATCAGGCATAGACTTCTGCCTCCAGTGGTTGGAGCCCACAGTGTCGGAAGTGTAGGAGAGGCTGGAAGGGGAGTTTGTGTTATGCAGGGTGCGACCCATCACTATGGAGCAGGCAAGAGCATAGTTGTCGTTCCCTGGGGAATATCTGTGACGACGTAGAAGTATGTAAGGCGAGACAGCACAGGCAAAAACTTGTTGTTTTTCATGGACTGGTCACTTCCATGACCATGTACTCTTTCAGACCAGCTGAAGGAAAATTCCCAAAATACACATTTATGTCTTTATTTGCATCTATAGATATCACCAATAGTTAGCATCAGATAATGCCTCATTCGCATTTCAAGATAAAATTTCAGAAAACTTGAATATACAAACAACTAGGAAAGTTTCAAGGTGATATCTATTAGTTTAGTTAGTGACTCTTTCGTCTTTATATGCATACACATGTAGAATAATGCACAAACAGAAATATAATAAAACAGAAATATTGATATACACCGTAGTCTTATAAAATGAATGGAAGTTTACATATACATCTTTGAAGGCTGCTCTATGCCAGAGATTTCCACTACAGTAGCACTTATATACACCAAACTTTGCAGTTTTTTTCCTATCCGAGTGTTCATATACTACCCATAGCCTGTTTTATAGAACATTTTATTCCTAAAAATATGGCAAAAATGTAGTTTTTAATGGCGGTTGTCAGTATTTTCTGATTCTTTCTCAGTTAAAACCTTTAACAACTAAACAAACAAGAATTTGGAACGTGGCTCTGATCTGTAAATGTACGCAAACTAGCACAATTTAATCAAAGTGTGTCTTTGTGAGTGTCTGTGTGTGACCTTTTGGGGTTGAGGGGTCGCCCGTCGCTGGACACACTTCGGGGAATAGCAGCTGAGTTGCGGTCACTAAAGTCTGAAGGCGGGGCCTTGATCAGCGTTCCTCCTGTCCCAGCTGTGCGTGTTTGAGGGCTGGATGAGGTGCGCGGCCACTTGGTGTTGTTGTTGGTGCTGGGGCGGAAGGGGAACTTCAGCTCGTAGGGCATGCCCTCCTTGTGGTTCTTGTAATCAACTAGCGGCATGTGGTAGATCTCTGAGCAGCCTCTGTTGGCACATGAAACGCTCACGGTCAGAATCATTTCGAGACAGCCTCGACGGGCAACTACAGGTATCATCAACTCTACCTGCGTGGCGTGGAGTCCTCATGTGGGGGAATGATGACCACCTTGACAGTAACGGAGGTTCTGAGAAGGTCGATCATCTGTTCGTGAGACAGTGAGGCCACGGCCACCTTGCAAATCTCCACCAATCTGCTGCCCTGCCTGAGCCCAGCCTGCCAAGCGTAACCATAGGGCTCCACCTCAGCAACAATGCCCTCAAAGTTGACATGAAAGCCCAGCTGGCCCAGGGCGTTACGGCGTAGGGTCATCTCTGTGGTCTGACTGCCCTTGGTCAACAGCTACAGGACAGAGAAGAAGTGCATAATGTATTGAACTTCTTAAATGAACACACCGTCTTACTTCTTTTAAAATGGATCTGACACTGGCTCTAATCCCACCCAAGCTGAGGCACATATTTCAATCACGTACTCTGAATATCAAGCACCTTCAGCATTTAAATTCAACCACCACACACCCTGTCTAGCTCTCCTCCTACCTGTGGGAAGTTAACTGAGAAGTAAATAGTAGTTAGCAGAGCCTAGTATCAAATGACAGAAGGAGCACAGTTCACAATTAGCTACAGCGGTGATGCATGTCAAGATGTCCACAACAAAGCCACGCAAAACAAAACAAAACAAAACAAAAAAAAGGAAAAATAAAACCAACACATTCCTGCTTTACAAAGAAGGGCGTGTACCAGTACAAGTCGCAGGCGACAGTAAATACACTCCTGAACTTTTGACCACCAGCAAGAGCTGCCGTGTCATGAGGTAACTGATCAAAATGCCCAAACAAAAAAGGCCCAGCCTTACCTGCACTCTGAAACCCTCAGTAATGATATCATATCACCAAATTACTATGTATTATGCTTAGTATGACTTATAATGATAGAGTAAAGACAACAGCTGTGGCTTTTTGGTAACTATATAATTTAAGACTACACCCTTGTGTTTCTATAATAACACCAACAATACTTAGTTCTTATTTTTTCATACTTTTGTTGTGGACAGATGGAATATTATGGCCTCATACGTCATGGGACTGGAAGCCACTGAACATTTCAAATAGCACCTTTAGCCTACATACCTGTCCGCTGGCTACGGTGAACATTTGCAATGCAATGCAATGTATCTTTATTCTGCTGTTTTTGTTATCTGTAATAGCTCAAATGCTACTGTAATAAAGAGTATGCATTCAGAGAGGTCAGAGGTACAAGGACTGTGGGGTCCATTACAAGATGTTTGTCAGAGACGAGGTGTTTGGCTCAGTGTAACCTCGGATAGCTACAGCAGATGGTGTGCGCTAATGAGATGTACTGTCAGTGACAGTAGTGCCTGCCCCACTGACCTCCAGTCTTTTGACAACCTCTCCAAAGTCTTCTGTGTTGTTATTGATGGAGCGCAGTGATACACTCTCGCCACGCTCATAGAAGATCTTCATGGAGGCAGGACTCCCCGTCGACCAACCAATCACATCACGTGTCGCGCAGTTAAACACCACCGCTTTGGCCTCCTGATCCAACAGGATGATGAAGTCGTTTGAAATGGCCAACAGGCATTCGCGTTCAGCTCCAGCGACCTGATCTTCGGCGTGAACCTGCCAGGTCACGGCCCCTAGGCTCCGGAGCTCCGCCCCGCTGTACGGTCGCACCTTCTCCCGTCGTCTTGTGCGCCAGAGAGATGAAGGGGAACTTCCCAGTGGGCTCTACTGGAGTACTAGTCACATGACGCTCTGCCAAGTCCCGCAGATACTCCTGCCGTGTGCGTGTTGCCATCGCGCCAAACTTATCCGACTTGTGGGCTGCGTTCTCGGCGTTGATGACTTTGCCCAACAGGAAGTCCCTGAAGACGGTGGACTTGGGGAAGGTCACGCCCTTGGGGATTGGTGGGCCAAAGGAGGGAACGTCCTGGGAACGGGTGACAGCCACACTGCAGACAGAAAAAAGAAGGGAAAGGTTTGAGTCCACCGTGATCAATTACCAATCCATACTTATAAACCGGGCCTTTAAAAGCGGGGTTTGGTTTGGTTGGATTCTGTCATAAAACAATATAAATACAATAAAAACAAACAGGAAAATGAGAATTGGATATGTTTGTGTGAAGTTGGTTGTCAAAAGTATAAATATACTGATACTTTTTTGATACCACATGCTTAAAATGATACGATCTCTGGTAATTCATTCAAACATTCAACAGTATCTAAAGTACTGAAGTTATTAAAAACAGATGTACAATCAGAAGGATGCTATCCATGACTGACTAACTCTACTCCTCCCGTGTGGTCTGCTGACAACCACAAAGTTCTTCTGCAGAGACACATTGAGTTATTAACAGCATTACCCTCAAGATGATATATATACACAACGCTGTGTTTATTCTCAACTGCTGGCGTGAAAACACAATCGCTGTTAAGAAACAGAACAAAATGCGAGCTTTGTTTTTTTTGGCAACTTCAGAAAAACGCCGCTGACCCCGTGTGAAACAACGAAAGAGACGGGGCAAGCCGGTGTGTGCGCAGCAAGTGACAAGATTTGGGTATTGCATGCAGTTATACATTTACACGCACAACAAATGACTCAAAGTATGATAATGTATCGCCGTTTAAAATCGCAGCATCGTGACAGCCTCAGTGAAGACGAGCACGTCGTTACAAATGATAAATACGGCACGTTGTAGTGTGACACACAAGATGTTATTCATAGAACTGAAGCATGACACAGGATAAAAAACATAACCGGAGGAAACAAAAGTTACAGGACAAACAGCACATGGGATTGTTAAAACAGCACGGTGGAGACTCCTTTACGTAGTTTCCCTTAAAGGCACAGTTGCCTTTGACCCGTTTCACGTGTGAGCATAAAGGAGGGCGTTAAAATTCCTATGGGCAAGGCTCTCCTCTTGTTACCTTCTACTGCTCCTATTCCATTTGAACACAATGACTGTCCTCGAGTTAAATTACTATAAATTAGTGAACAGGTGCAGGTACTGCTCTCTCATACCTGTTGTTCCTAAGAAAACGGACTCACTGTACAACATATTTCAGCCAACACAATGGGATTCATTCACCTGTTAGTTGGGATGTTTTGTCAAATCCGTTGGTAGTAGGTTTGCACCCACTCTGGCTGTGTCATTTCTACTGTAAATATGGTTATATGGAGGCTACACATCAGCTGCCTATATACTTGAAGCCCATGAGAAGAAGGGAACACGCGACTTGGTCTGGGATAAGCTGATGTGACAGTCCTGACGAGTCTCCATCCAGTCCATTAAACAGATAACACAGCCACTGCCTGTAGCAGGAATGTTGCAAACCATGCCTGACTTAACCCGGCGTATAAATACTATACATCCAATCACGTTTGACAAGGCAGCTCCCAGTGCTGACACCCTGCCACTCTCTGCTACATCACGGTATGGAGAAACAGTGCCGCGGCTAGAGCTAGCAAGCACAAATGGCCTATGTTTCCTAAACAAAGGTCTAGTTATGCAATCTGCCTTGC
The DNA here is from genome assembly GCA_014281875.1 of Nibea albiflora. NCBI lineage: Eukaryota > Metazoa > Chordata > Actinopteri > Sciaenidae > Nibea > Nibea albiflora. Next base: position 9,013,076 of record CM024799.1, read on the forward strand.
TGGCCCCGTGTGACTTTGAGGCAGTGGTTGAAAGCAGCAGATTAGCACCCCGCTGGCCCCGGGCCACTTACTCCTCTAATGCTCCAGACTGGCTCAATATGACCTGAGCATTATCCAAATCTCAGCAGCAGGCAACAACAGGCTATTAATAACTGGATGACTCAACAAATCATAACATGCTCTTTATTAAATAGAGATTAGTGAAGTTAAGACACCCCATCGTTGATTTCCATCAGATATGAAGACACACTCATGAAATGAAAAAATAAACAATAATCACAACAACAACAACAACAACAACAATAATAATAATAATTTGTTGGATGTGTGTCTATTTTTGCAAATGTAAAAGTAGCAATCAGATGAAATCCAGAGAAACTGGTATCCAGTAAGATGTTCTGCTACTCGCCACAAACATCAACACAAACACCTTCAACTTACCTCCTGGCTTCACCAAAAAGCAAGCATGTTCCTGTATTACTGCACACTACCCTGAATCTTTGAAACAGTCACGGCAAAGCGGCAAAAAGATTTCCCGGGTCGATGATGACTCGTTCCCGTTCCGTAGCTACAATCCGACACTCAAGACGTACCACTCAGTATGGTGTAGCAAATCCTTGCAAGCCTCTCAAACCATCAGGGGAAAGCATCCATGGCAAGACTTGTGACCAACAGTCAGGAGTGAAGTCTAAGAATATGGTGCCTCGATCCACAGAATATGAGTAGAAGCCAAAAGGCTGGGAGTGGGTGGGTGTCTCTCTGGGTGGGGTAGCTAGATTATCCTCAAGGATTCTGTGTCCCGCACCTCTCCATTTCATCCATAAGGCAAACAAGGAGAACTAGCATTTCAGCCTTTCTCGTTTCCCAGAGCGCAGGCTGAAAGAAAATGCCCCCTTCAGGCAAGAAGCAAGAAGGTGTCCGCTTAGTCAATGGGGATGGAGGAGCCGCTCAGAAAAATTTGCCAGAGAGACAAAAAGAAGATCTAGGAATAAATGAGCCCGCTTTTAATGCGAGTGTGAGCTGAGAGACTGAAGGCTCGCCTTACCCGTCCACTCCTGAGACGGACTCTGTGAGCTCTGAGGGAGCTCTCAACAATGCTCTCTGCTCACATGCATGTCCGGGTGAAGAGAGCACTTCGTGTGCATGGCGCTAACTCCTTCAGACCATTCCGGCTCATGCTGCCCAAAGGCAAAGTGGCAGGCAGCGGAGAGGAGGAGGAGGAGGAGGACGAGGAGGAGGAGAGAGGGGTAGACTTGTATTATATGAGTGTGTGAAGAGTGAGCTTTGAGTGTTCATGGGAAAAAAGTGCATGCATGCGTGTGTGTAACCGTGTGCAAGTGAGCATGAGAGAGAGGTAAAGAGGAGAGACGGGAGTGCAAGAGTGACAGGGAGCGACTCTGTATAATATCTGTGTAGGCATCGCACCGAAAGGGTGTGCGCGGGTGCGGGAGGGTGCACCAAGCGTGTCACAAAGTTGCAGTATGATCATCACGAGGCCGTGAATCAGCCAGTGAAGAAGAAGAGGAGGAGGTTATCTCCCATCAGTTTGATAGCTACTGAGGGCAAAATCTATCTATTTGACCGTAATCAGACTTATGCAGACACACGAGCGTGCACAAGCCAGAAAGAGGGGACGCTCACGCAACAGGCTTTTATGTTTGACCCATGCCTTCCAGTCAGGGCTTTTGTCTTAATGCTACTGTAGCAACCTGCATAAAAACATCACTGCTGCTAGCACTGAAAGTGGTGCAGAGCTTTTAAGGGTCCCATAAAAAGGGTTCAGCTCTGCACGGAGACGGAAAACCAACATTGCTACTGGGTTTGGTGTCTCCTTAGTCACCAGATACAGTCATATATATATATTCATAGTTGGTGGGTTGACTTTGACCTCACTGTCAGGCGCACCTCTATAATTCTCTGTGATGGTGAACTCCGTATCCTAACATGTACTTATCCAGGAAGATGTGCATGTCCACCATAACTGCTTTTTTTCCCTCCCTTCCTTTATTTGACAAACCACATAGCACGTACATATGTTATATCTATAGGACTCACCTGTAGCATGTGCTGTCCGAGCAGGGGTTGTGCACCCGTACGATAATGAAGACATGCTGGAAGTGAGAGCGTATGGCCTTGGGGGTGAAGGGGTGAGCGCCGGGTTCCTGGAACACGATTGTCACAATGTCGTTCCCTATGTGGCGCTTCCTCAGCAACTAGTCATCGGAAAACAGTTTTAATTAAAGAAGTACGGGAACAAGTACGGATACATTCATGAGAAAACACTGCTCTTGAAAAATATAAAAAAAATGTCTTTAGAATTAAAGTTGTATGGGAATATAAGGGATACAAGTTAAACATGCATTCCTCGAAATGGTACACCCTTCCTTTACAGTTTTGTTTATGACATCAGTTTCCAAACAAAGGAGTTCTCCATTTCCTGATACACGACTAATAGAATAGCACAAAGGCTGGGCTCTCCATCTTTACCTGTTGTTTGTTGTTGGGTGTGTAAGGCAGCAGAGTCGACACATGGAACATGATCTCATAGTCCTTGTAAGTCGTGTACAGGGAGTGAGTGCCCGTGGAATCCGCTGCAAGGAAAAACGGCGAGACCCATTGTACAATTACTGCCATCCATCTCACTCACATGTGTACTCTGTGCGTTCAGTGTTTTCTTTGCAAGACGGGATGCAATTTCACCGCCGTGGATCAGTGTCAACCTGAATGAGACGAGTGTCAAAACCAGTGCTCGGTCAACTGTTTAACCTCCTGTAAAAGGAGCTCTTTGCAATTTACAGAACAAAAAGACAGCGTCTAAATGCTTAAATAATATGTTTCTTTGTGGAAACACAAAGTCATGAACCAGAAAATATTAACTTATTATATATATATATATATATATATATATATATATATATATATATATATAACCAAATCTATACTTGTTTTAGTCAGATTACCTAAAGGAATGTATGCAATTGAAGTATATCTTAGTGGACACACTACAGAAAAAAGGACACTAGAAGAGAGAGTTAAAAAGGAAAGACAAGTGAAGTGAAAGTCTCACACAGACAAAGCTGGCGGGAGAATTAGTTCCAGGGAAAGGAAATATTTGACCAAAAGCAAGATAAAGAATCAAAGTACAATCACTGTAAAGCACAGTCCAATATAAAGGCGGGGAAACCCAAAATGCTAACCAGGACAAAGTCCTTCCTTTCATCGTCAAGATTAATGTGAAACTTAGAGCAGGGCTGCTCATAAAAAAAAGTTGAGGCAATAGGCTAGGCGGCAAAACACAGTGCAATCATTAGTGCTGTAATCAGAAATGAATAAAAGCACACGTTACGTGTGTGTGTGTGTGTTTGCAACTAGAAGTGTGTTTTGGACTCGTTACTTTTGGTGTCCAGCTGGGCTCTGTACTTGGTGAAGCCCTTGAGGCGAACGTTTTCCCCCAACAGTTGGAGGAACTCTTCCAGGGCGGGTCCGGCCGTCTCGTTGTTGTACATCTCCTCCTCAGTGCTCTGGCCTGCTCTGCAGTACATCACCCCTACTTTCACCTGAAAACTTAGCTGAGGAGCGAGAAAGAAGCACACGCGATATTTCTTTAACAGTTCACCTCAGGACACAGGATTCTCTTTTCTGTACAGATTCGGACAAGCACTATACTCAGTTGAATCATGCTTTATGCTCCTACCCCCTGCTCATCCAGTTTCATCAGCTGCTCTGTGACTTTGGGTGTGTTCAGTGCCAGTCTGAGGCAGGACAGATCCAGCTCGGGGAGAAGGTACTCCAGTACCTCTTTGACGGGCAGCCCTCGGGTAGTGCCGTGCTTAGAGGTGGAAGGCACTGCATCCTCAAGCACAGAACCTCTTAGAGTTGTAAGCTGAATGAGTGGAGATTACGGAGAGGAGTGTGAGAACAGAAGGAATGCAATGGAGCATAGGGATACCAAAAAAAAAAGAAAGAAAGGGAAGAAATAAGTCGCTGCAGGTTTTAAAGTAATACCTTCCTCTTATTGTATCCTCAGAAAGCTGACATATAACAACATTATGACTCAAAGCCTCGGTTAAGTAGAACTGAGGAAGAAGAGGTGGGAGGGCTTGTCCAAGCATTCTCTGTACACAAAGTCTGCATTGTGCTGGGCTCAGGGAGTGAACTCAATCACTCGGCTATCATAAGCAGCTGGAACGGACCGAGACTTTCTCTCCTGTGAGTTTGAGGCCGTGCAGAGTCTGTCCTTACAATGGATCTGTGTTCCCCATGTTTGGAAGGTAGGTTAGGGGGGCGGGGGTCCTGCGGTACTTCAGTCTAAATTGCGGGGGTTTAATCACATGCACCTGTCCCACTTCAATCCACAACAAACAGCCTCGAGGAGGTGCCTTAACCTTCGGTCTTGGTATGTACGTCTATATAGTAAATCCCTGAAGTCAAAATTTAAACCCCAAATCCCAAACCAAGCGCAGAGGACTGGGAGCCAACATTGCAACTAAATATGACAATCTATTTTTACTGAAACACAGAAGTAAGGCTCTCCACACAGTGGTTTGAGGTTGTCGGGCACTGACAGGCCTTGGAGGCTGGAAGATGAGCGCACTTCCTGAAGTTACTTCACACATTGCTAATATTGGGAGACAGCTGAATAGCCTAAGGGCTTGTTGCGTAATAAGAAACAAGGGCTAAGACTGGTTTTACCTCGAGTTGGTCTCTATAGTATTAGCAGGAGTTGAACTATACACATTTTCTATGCCGATAAACAGGACAAGATCCAAGCATAATAACATGATGACAACAAAATGAATGTCTCCTCTTTCCAAAAAATCAAAATCCAAAATTTGTGAGTGCAAATATAATAATTGACTGCATCGCAAAACACTGCGGGCAGATTCGCTCCACAGTGGGAACAATTTATGTGATGTGGTGCTGAGGTTGAGGTTGAGGTTGGGGTGTAGTAAGTGATATGACACCATGGCTGACCTCGCTGGTTCTGAAGATGAGGCGGTAATTATACTGCTGGCCATGCTCCTTGTCCTCATCCAGCTTCTCTCTGCGCAAGCTCACTGCCACTGGACCCAACGCCTCGTCTATACCAAAGTAGTTCCAGTGCTCTGAGGTGGAGGAAGCGTCAGAGATACGGGGAAAATGTTAAAAACCAAGAGTCTTGGTGAATATCAAACATTACTGCTTTAAACAAAACATGTGCATCTTACCCCTTAGGTAGAAGAACTTTCTATAGTAGTAGGCTCCCAGGTCCACGTGCTCCACTATGTATTGTTTCCCCTTTTCGCTGACCGTACTGAGGCCTTCCTTTGGTCCCTCCAGCACTGCTACTCCAGCATTCGTGCAGTGCGTGCTCGCAGACGTTTCATACATGTTCACATCCCCACTCAGGGTCCCTGAAGCACTGTTACCCGTCCCGCCACCCACAAGCCCATGATACCCTGTCCCACCTCCTCCCAATCTGCGTCTCCCATTGCTATCAGTGCCTATCTCGTTGCGGAAGCAGGGGCAACTTAGCAGCATTTCATTGCTCTGTTCATCCCCGGCGTCCAGACCAGGACTGTCCCTAGAGTTGAGCTCTTCCTGGCTGCCACTCGGGGAGCTGTAAGGCAGGCTGTGTGTGGACGAGAGGGTGGAGGTAGCCGAGGCTACAGCAGCAGCAGATGCCCCCGTGGTGGTGTTTTTCCTCTTGCCTGCAATCTGCCGCAACTGAGCAACTTCATTGAGGTCAAACAGCATGCTCTGAACATCATAGTGGGCAAAGCCTTTCTGGCACACCCAGGGCTTGAAAGGAGGGCCCACGTCATCTGCCTCTACATCAGACCCCGCTCTGGGAGAGTCCGACTCACCCCGCACGTTTCGAAGTTTACGGAATATAGACTCGCCCCCAGTCTCAGATTTAGTTCTTCTCTTTGGGGGCTTATCTCTGTCCTTGGCTCTGGGAGGCTGGTTGTCCACGGCATCCTCATGAAGATCAGTGCTGGCCTGCTTGGATCCAACATTCAGCATGTCCTCTAGCTTCTCTGGAGCGGGGCTACGCTGGTCCACTTTGTCCCCTTGATAGCCCTTGAGCATTTCAAAGAAGCTCTCGCCAGATGCTCCATGTTGATCTATTGAGGAGGTGCTACCATATTCACGATGAAGCGGGGACCATTTGGGTCCAGATGGTGGACCCCATTCCTCTCCACTGTCTCCACTGCCTTCCATCTCACTGATAGTCATGTCACTGTTGCTGCGCTGACGGATACGTCTTTGTCGTGGGTTTCTGTGCGTAGGTCCTCGGTAGTCTCCTGGGGATAGGTAACGGCTGTCAGGGCTGTAGTTGTTAGCAGGGGCCTGGGTTCGATTCTTTAAAGTATTGTGGATGTTACGCAGCATTGAAGAGTCCTGAGGGCTCATTATAGAGCCTAACTTAACGTGACTTTTTCCAGAGGGGGGGACACTAGAGTTCTCAGGCTCTGTAGCCGAGTGCCAAACAACCCCTGCCATGTCTTTTCTTGGGGGCCAGTCAGCCACCCGAGCCCGTACACCCATTTTAGGCACTCCTGTGCTCACAGTGGCATGGACATTGTCTGTGCGGGTTGGCACAGCCCCTCCATTGACCAGACGGAGGTGGCGAGTGTAAAATTCATCAGTGGCGGGGATGGAACCCCCAACGGTGCGCTCCATGGGCAGGCGCTTCAGGCTGGTCATGAGACCAGTGCCAAAGGCTACAGGCACTTAGCATGGAGACATGACTGCCTCTCGGCTCCCTCTGCCGCTCCCTGACTTCATGAGCAAGTTGATTGTCTGGATCAACAGGTGAAGAGGCAGAAAAACGGAAGGGGCAAGCCCACTTCTTCAGCACTCAAGCCTGCATACTGCTTCCTTGACAGTGTCGACACTGCCACTTGGCATTTTTCTTACTCCAAGCATGCAACCCTGAAAAGAAAGAGCAATCAGTTTGTCAAGATGATTTTACATTCATTTGGCTTTGATCAGTGCTCTGTTACACTCTCCTTGACATCGGAGGAAGCACAATAATAATAATCTCACAATAGCAATCTCACATCTTGAGCTAAGTATAGAAATAACTCTTCTTACTTAACATTCATCCACATCTTTCTGCAGATGTCGAAAGTGAGAGACATAAAAACCACAAACCTGCATGCATAATAGAATGCGGATGTCCCCCCCCTGATGGTTTTTTCACGAGCCAGTGAAAAGTCACTGACATGTTCAATTTCAGATAAGGGGGCCTACTTTTCAAACCAATTTCAGAATAAGCATCGAGGGGGAAACATGAAAGCTCAGCCAAATTGAGTTCAACAATGTGTGTCTTTTTTTTTTTCTTCAGCCTTTGCCCTAATCAGTTAATTTATCCATTGAGAGTGGTAAGGACGACTTATTCAGAAATTTAATAAACCTGTTCAGGAATTCTGTCATAACCAAGAGAGAAAAATCATCTGGTTCCATCAAAAACTTCTGTTTCTTCAGCTGGCATTCCTTAAAACCTCGCGCTGTCGCCAACGCCTCGCTCAACGAGACTCTTCAGAAGCCAACATTAGCGAATTGTAACGCTGAATTGCAGTTTTCTCAATCAAATATCCCAAGCTGCACATCAAAAAGCAAAGAGGCCCTTTGAAAGTCATCTGAGAAGTGAGTGATGATCCTCCGCCTGACAAATCGGGCCAATTTGGCAGTGAAACACTAGGAGAGATTAAGGCTCCACTCTCAGTCAGCCCCGCCTGGCTGTGGCTCTGTGATCACATTAGCCACTAGCAATCAGTGCACTGTGACAGGCCTACAGCACAGGCACGTTCCCGCTGCATCCCAACCCCAAGTCATTCACCTTTGCTTTAAACAATAACAGTAATCAAAGAAGTCAAAGACATGGAAAGGAGTGCAGAATACCACAATATTACCACAGTGGTTTAACTGTGTCAAACGTTCCCTAGACAATGCAGTTTGCTTGATGATATCAGCATCAATATACAAAGGCTCAAATCTCAAGACTCTGGAGATGATTCAGGAGTTGTTGTTTTTTTTTCTTTCCCAGAGTGCCTGAGGCAAAGCATCCCGAGTCAGCTTTTCTTCAAAACAGGAGCAATTTCTGACAATAAACCTCTAAACCTGTGAATATTGTGCAGGAGAGACCCGCTGTGTTAGCCTAATATTGAGCAAAGCAAGCAACAAAAGAGTGTGCAGCAAAACTAATAATTTATGGTCCAGTCTGACAGCGAGTTGAACCGATGTTTGATTTGCAGGAAAATTACAGCTCCTCCTTATTACAACCTTCCTGAACCACAAACACAAAGCGGCAGTGAACCAGGTCCTCAAACAAGAAATTCATTATAGAGGAGCTTAATATGCCAACAAGAGTCTGATAATAAGATGATAAGAGCTAAATTATTCGCATAATACCATCAAATGAAATGGACCGGGCGATTTTCAGATTCAAAAGCAGAGATATAACAGTTTCATTGTTTCATGATGTGAAATCTTCAGCCAGAAGAAATTTAAATTAGATGAAAGCAAATATCACAGCTGTCATCTTTCATCAAGCCTCCCCCAAACTGTACACTTCACCACTGAATGGGAACTTATTCTTTGGAGCATGGGAGCAAAGTGTAGAGAGCAGATTAATAAAAACTCATTAAGTAATTTAAAAAAAAAAAAATCATGTCCTACTAACACCCTAATGTCTCTGACATGAATAGGAGGGAAAATAGTCATTGTATGTAAGTTAAACTGCGGGCCCTATTGGGCCTCATGCTGCCGAGTGCCCACAGGGACAGACGGAAGAATAGGAGCTACACACACGTGCCCCAGAAAACAGGCCTCTAATCTCCTGTCTGCCGGACATGCAGACAGATGACGGCCTTTTCAGATTAAAATAAAGAGTGCGGCGTAGAGACAGTGTGTGACAGAGAGAGAGAGAGAGAAGAGGAGAGAGAGAGAGAGAGAGAGAGCGAGAGAGAGAGCAAGACACAGTCAGGGAGAAGCTGGAAAGAAAAAAAAAAAAGTCCCACAACATTCACACCGTATCTCCTTCATCCGTCGCCTGCAGAATTAAACTGATTTTTTTTCATGAGTCTGCGGGGACATGTCCAGACAGCTTCAGCCTGTTGACTAAATGAGGTTAACTTCCTGTAATTGGGGCTCTGACCTCCCAGCTGGTCTGTCAGGCCCGTCGAAAGATGAGGATAGCCGCGGTACGGATGCAGGCGAACGGCTGGTGATACAGCATCGCGGCACACCTCCGAGGTGCCACAATTTGTTGTTCGGTTTGTAAAGTCTAGACACAGAGGCCTGCGCTCCGATTGAGCAACATGCCCTTTTTTGACGACTCAGCCTGCATATGTTACAGGTGACTCAGGCAGCAGGCTCTCCGGGATCTTGTGACAAAACACAAACACACACACACACACACTACATGGAATTAAAGATGGAAGACAGACAGCAGTCAGTCAGCAGGACGGGGATGAATCATAATCATGAACCTTGGGTCTGGGTCTTTTTATATCTGACTCATGAAAAATCAGAGCAGCTAAAAGAACAAGCCCTTAGTCATCATAAAGACGCAGCATGGGGTGCTCGGCACTCCTTCTGGGGGGGAGGCACTGTTGCTGAGCTGGCTTGGCTAGCCGGTGTCCCAGAGAGAAAGCACAACACGCTGAAGTTGAAAGACTCTTCGTCCTGGGTCTCCAAACAGAGAGAGAATGAAGTTTCCCAGTAGACTGGGCAAGTGTCTCCAAAGCAGAGACAAAGGAGCCAAAGGATTGCCCTACAAGCTTGTAATTACTGCGTGCTTCAATGGGACTAAGGGGCTGTTTGGCTGACACCATTGGCTTTCAAACAGGCACCCTACCATTTAGCCCATCGTCTCTCCCTGTCTCCTAATCTTTTCCTGCTCTAAGGGCTCGCTGGGCTGTTGGGCAGCAGGCACAAAGGTCCCTCTGTCCTGGCTTGGGCAAGACTGGGGCCCCATTCCAACATAGTGAAGTCTTTGAAAACCGCCTGGCACGGGAACCTCGCTATGGCTGTGTACATGCGGCCTGCCAGGAAAACCAGATTAATTAGATGCAAGGAGGAACTGGAAAGACAGAGACAAAGCAAAACACTGAACCAGAATTTGGAAACAACATTTGGAGGAACAGAAGCATTGAAAGAGCTGCGATGAGCACAGGAAGGCGGGAGAAGAGCTACACCTGGACAGGAAAAGGATTACACATCTGTATCTGACAGATGACTAAGATTAGGGGAAGTAACGTGGGAAAATCTTTTCTTTCTGGGGAGGTTGGAGCTAAAGACTCGAGCCAGACGGCAGTTAAACCTCAAAGTCGTCCACAGTGAGCAAGCTTTCCCCAGTCAGAAAACCTCTGCGGCAACAATAATTCCACTGACTCCTACACAACATTATTTTGAGCAGTGAGGGGGTAAGCTGGGGTCTCACATCCACTAAGGTGCAGCCTAACCACGTCTGCCTATAGGCACAACAGATGCACAGGAAGTAACAAAGCATCTCCACCCTCCTTCTCCTGCTGCTCTATCTCCATCTGGGTTGCTCTTTTTTTTTCTTCTTCTTCTTCGTTTTATGTCTGCTCCCTCCTCCTGTATGTACATCTGGCTGAGAACCAGGCACAAACCTGCCCGCCTGATTGAGCAAATCTGAGAACCTGACACCTTCGGAGAAAAACAGGCAGGCCTGCTGGCAGACAAACGATACTAGCGTCACCCAACCGCGAGTCGAGATCCTGGAATTCCACCAATTTCAGTGGAGGAAGTGATGAACGTCTGCGTGGGGGGGGGGGTTAGAGAAGAAGAGCATGTTCGGGCAAACTCTTGGAGAGAAGTGCTACACTGACTGTCCCGACTGTTATAAAACACTTTCAAGCCGAGCACGACTTTACAACTACAGGCTTGTCTTCTCGTCGTCTTTCGCAGCTACCGCAGCGGCGCGAGAGCTGAAGCGACGAATTGTCCAGCTGACCACACGCACATGAAATGCATGTGTAGTTGGAGCGCTTCGAAAGAACCTGGTGGCGGCGCGTCGGCATTCATCATCGCCATTGTCCTGTCATGTGCTGCTTCTCTGCCCTAACTCTGGGCCCCTCGCTATCACTGCAGCACAGTTTGCCACTGGCAAAGTGAATTTCACTCACGGCCTCACACAAGAAGACAGTTCTGGAGGAGTGCCAGAATATATTCATTGCCATTATCTCTAGCAGGGTGTCCTCGATCCTTCCTCTCACGTCTTATCCTCCAGAAACTACTCCACCAGGGTTTCACAGATTACGTGGGAGAGACAGCAGGATAAATAGACACTTGAAACACTTGACATAGTTTATAGTTAGCAATGGCAAAGCCATTCCGATTTCCAATGTCATTATCTGGGTGGGCCGGGAGTTTGACAATGATGCCTTTGTCCAACTCCTTGAGGGCCATTTACCTCTACAAAAAAAAATCTAATTGCACCGCTAACAGCTTAGGTGGTCTGCTTATGCAGAGTGAAGGAGGGTTACTACTTCTTATGCTCTGATCTGTCAGCCGCTCTGTCAAAAGCAAAAAGTCCTCAGTCTTAAACAGACTTGTATTCAATTGATTTAAATGAACGTAAAAGCGCCGCCAACAGCCTGCACAGAAGTTTAACAACTTCATGGTCCATAAATACATTAATCTACAGAGACCGAAAGCCAAAGTTGGTTTAGTGCCTCATATCTGACGCGAGGTTATAGACGACTTGTCTTTATTGAGAAGGCTCGGTGCTGTAAAGAGCAACGGAGAGAAAGCAGTGTGCTGCTGCCTGAAGAGGAATGTAAAAAATTCTAATGAGGTGGCTGCCTGGCTGCTGAACTGCAGCAGTTTGGAGCCCGGGCTTTAAAAAAGTGGAAGTCTGCTCGAGGCTGCACTTTCCCTCTCCCTGCCCTCTCTGCCCGTCTCAACCCCAGGACTCCATTAGACAGAGAGAGAGAGACAGACAGTGAGCATTTGATGCACATGGACAGGTATACAAAGAGGCAAAAGCTCTCGCGCGCACATACGTGACGGCGCAAAAAACTCAGAGAGTGAAAAACAACCAAATTTGTTACAGAGACTGCACGAACACAAACCAGACGTTTTGGCTCATAAGAATAAACTCGGGGAGCTCATGGGACAATAGCTATTTTTGAAGACATATCAAACTGCTTTTTGTTTCTGCCAACATCAAAAGGCAGAAAGTTTTCTGTCCCCTGGCAGCTCATCGAGATGCTATTTCTGCAACGCCCGTCTCAAATAAAGATTACCTTTTCTTGGAAACCGCACGTTTGAAATGGAAGTTACAGCTTCTGCGCAGGGCTGCTGAGAACAAAACGTCTACAGGATTTGTCTCCATAATCTCTCTTAATATAAAAATGTACAGTGCATGCAAATAAACATGGGGACAAGTTTCAATCACCACCACTGCAGAGAGGTTTAACTCAACGCAGTTCAACGTGTTTCCAGCATCTGGTTCAAGAACCAGAGCCAATTTTGTGAAAAAGGGGTACTCCTTAGCTGCACTTCTCTTCATAATATTTCATGTTTGGAGGCATGATTGCAGTGCTTTGGAAGCATTTGTTTTATTCTTGTTTGCTAGCTTGCCGTCACGTATTAGTCTGCAACTAATCACGGATGCGTGTGCGTGCTCTGTGCACAAACGTGTCTGCACAGCAGACAAACAAAATATTACAGGAAATGCTAAACTTATTAGCATTCCAGCAGCCTCGTAGTTTATTTTCATTCTAAATGTTGTACTATTTTAATGGTATAATGTGTGTTTTCAATGAATCTCTTTCGTTTTTTTGTACCACAGTCTGAGAACCAGTGCACCAGACCGATGGAGCACTATAAAGAAAAAGCCAAAAGCTGGTGAAAAAGTCCAAAAGTTCACCCTGTCACCTGCCGCTCCGACAGTAAACTCCACCCAACACCTCAACATTGCATTGTATCATTAGCACTTGAGCTATTCCTCCTGTATATAACTATCCAAAAAACAGCATCAGATCATTATAATCAGTATGCTAAATTGAGTTGCTTTACGATTCATTTGCTGGCCTTATGAACAACACATTTCCTGAACAACTGCAGCCCAGGTACACAGAGGCCTACACATATTATGAGGAAGGGACAGATGGGCACGGCTGTGTAGATTAAATGCAAATAAGCCCTCCGCAAATTTGTTTCCACCTATCTCTGTTAATATCTGAAACTTTGTCGCTGATTCCTGTGTCCTCGAGTTCTGACAAACTTCTCGAGGTTCACCAAAACGACAAACATGCTTTAATATCAAATGTCGTAATAATCACGGCAGCTTTGGATTTCAAACCAACCCCTTAGCTCTTTGAACGCGTCTTTCACCTGCTGCTTCTACTGACAGCTCCTATAAGGAGGCTGTAAGGTGACTCCCGACTTGGCAGTCGTGCATTTGAATTTAACAACTGCACCTGTATTGCTGTTATGTTGGAGGAATTCCAGTTGTTTGTACAGCCATTGTTTCTGTTTGACAAAAAAAAAAAATAGAAAATTTGCCTCGCTGAACTGAGCAACCAGGCCACTTAGATTAACCCCAAATGAAATGGGAGCATTTCCCAGCAGTGTGCCTTGTTAAACAGGGCAATGTGGGCCGGGGCAGAGAGGTGTTTATAGAGGCACTCTGTTTTCTCTAGTCGCCCAACAAAAAAGGTAAATACGCCTTTCATAATACCTGAAAAGCAGTGAACCGATGTGTTACAAAACAAATACTTCCAGCTCAGCACGAAGCTGGCACACGTCTGTGTGTGTGCTCAAGTGTGCGCGCTGGGATGCAGTGGTTTCCATCAGTCGAGGATTAAAATAGAAGGGACGTGAGAGTAGCGGCAGCATAATTAACAGTGTTGATGCAAGGAGGGGGGCTGAGTGAATAGTTTGTGTTTGCCGTCTATAATTCAGCCTCTCCACGTGCCAGAAGGCGAGAGGATGGGGCTCAGCCAGGGGGGGGCCCCCACCAAACACTTCCAAGCCTGCCATTACTTCTACTCTCGGATCACAGGCATGCACGAGCAAGACGAATCGGGGCAAGCCCGCAAGTGCTGCTCACACATCTCGTGTATCTATAGCATGTTCAGATTCATTTGGACTACTTTGCTGGATCGATGTCACGTCACCGCCAGTGGCAGCAGAGCTGTGAAGCTGTAGGAAAGTTTTGACAGGGACAAACAGAGTGGGTCATCGATCATAACTTCAATCATATCATGGTATTTTGTTTGTGCTGGTGGTCCGGACATGAGATGTGTCAGTGTGTAGCGTGCACCGCTGGCTGCTCCAGGCTGGGGGCATCCAGTGGTCACACACACTGCGTGCCAGGAAACCATGCTGTGAGCATGTGTGAGCCCATCAGTGAGTATTGGTCACATGCCCAGTGCCGGTCCTTGCTGGGCCCAGGCCAATACAGCCATTTACTCCTGTGGCCTATGGCTACTAACAGTGGAAATGAATGGGAGGCAGTCAATAATATTCCTAAATTTCATCTTGCTTAGACGCAACAAGCATGTACAAATCTTCACTGGAGGGCCAAATCACGTGGCCCCATTGTTCCAACTGTAGACAAAATGTTTTTACACTCCTGTTAGTGAGCTTAGAGCGCAGAGGGTGAGAACGTTGGTTGTAGGGTTGCAAAGGGGTGGGAGATTTCTGGGAAATTTCCAGAAACTTTCCACCATAAACTAGGGAACTTTTGGAAATCTCCAAATTGGAAACTTTTGTGGGACTCATGGAAATTTGGGGAATTTTCAGGAATTACATGGAAATTGGGGTAATTTAGTAATTGGGGGTAATTTAGGGTAACGATAAGATGATGATGCATACATGTAGCTTATTTAGCATCTAACCTGTCAACTAGCTATCTACTATATATATATATATATATATATATATACACATATACACACATATATATACATACATACATACATACATACATACACACACACACACACACACACACACACATACCCCTTAATATCGTAAAAAAAAGTCAAATGAGATGATATTTATGAGTGCATGAGAGAGTACATGTATGTAGTATGAAACTGTGGGTTTGGCATGATGACAGGGCCGGGGTGAGAGCAGTTAGGTGTTCAAGTACAACTGTGTATGAGCGGAAAGGTCAGTCGACAAGAGTCTGATGGATTCTCACAGGAGAGGTGTCAATATGACAGATGCCTGTGATGTTTGGAAGTCATCCACTGCCGTGTCCTCTCACATCCACATTACACAGGTAGCAAACAAGCCAAATCACAGAGGACCACGAAGGGAGAATTACCATGAGACCACCCACACCGCAATGAAAGCAAAGCGCAACTTAATTCATTGCAAACTCAGAAATAACCAAGCGTTAGGAGAGAAAAATCATGTGCCCATGCAACAACAACAATGCATCTGTTGCTAAAACACAGACACATTAACTAAATGGTCAGATCAGATAACAGCCTGGCAGGAAAAACAGAATGAAAACACTCTGAGCAACAAAGAAACAGATAGCTCTCGGGGAACTCGAAACCCACACTAGGAACTCATTGTGTTGCTGAAATAGCATTAACTTTGAGAATGACATGTTGATTTGTTCTTCATTTTGACAGTGTTGTCTGGACAGGCTGTGGCAAGGTGATGTTGTGGAAGAGGAGCAGTTGTTTGATTACGCCGTTTGGGAAGGGTCAGGACCCCTCTGAGCAAACATGCGAAACACGAGCTTCGCCGTAGCAGTAGCATTGACCACAGGCCATTTAAAAAGGCCCCCAGAGAACGAAATCTATCATAGGATGCTCTGCTTATCCTTTGGAGTTCATTTTCAGCAGTCAAACTTATCCATTAATCAATCGATCAACAGCTGCTTGGCAAACAAGTACACCTCTGCGGCAATCAGGGTAAAGCAAATCTGATTTGACTGCACAGATGAATTGGGGCAGCTATAATGGGATGCCACAGTATAAGGATTCCCCACAGACTGATAGCAGTGACAGACGAGCACGGGAAACAATAGGATCCTCCGCTGAGAGAGCAGCAGTCACAAGGAAAACACGGCGAGCCATCCTGGAAGGCCAGAGTCAAGGTGAAAGCTTGATTAATACCCCCTCACGTTGGCCAAATAACTGCTGTGCTGCCACCGGATATAAATTGTGTGCTTAGTGCACAAGACGTGCCGGTGCAATTTTGTAATTAACCCAAAGTTTTGCAAGGATGAGGGCACAAAAATAAGAGCGGGGATCTTGCTAGGATAAGCGATTTAACAAGGTAACAACGCCATGCTCTGCAGTGCCGGGGACAGAGGGAAAGCTTCAGCACGAGCTGACATGACCAGTGCAGTGAAGTAGGTGGAGAGGCGAGGGGAGGGGAGAGGGGGGGTGCAACAAAGGAAGGGCTTATTATCCTCGCAGAAAACCTCGGGGGGATTCTCTGCCATGTCTCTGAAGAAGCCTGGCTGACTGTGTTGTTCCCTACAGCTTGGAGGGCAGCCTAATTCCCCCGACCGAGGACTCAGTGGAAAGCTCAGGTGTGCTTCAGTAATCAGCGCTAATTGTCAGAAATGGCAAGTATTTTCTCTAAACGAGGCGGTTGCGCGCTCGAAGAGGCTCGGCGGGGCCTGGAAAATCCACGACCACGGCACGGCAACGCTGTACATGTGAACCATTTCCAGTCATTGATTCTGGCACGTGCCAGCCCAGTACACTTCCAGTCCAATTATAAACAGTCAGGCCGCAGAGTTAATCAATTCATACAGAGTCATTTGGGCTGCGATAAGTCAGCAAATGTTGCATAACAGTGGAGCCCTGCTAAATCACAGTCTGTGCCAGAAAAAAAATAAAAAGATCACAGCGCAAACCTGCACTGCTCTGCACTGCACGTACTGGGACACTCAAGCTCCAGCTCTGCAACTCCGGTTCGTCGTGCTCCCCGAGCCTGTTCCACGCACGCAGCAGCACATGGTGCAGTGTTTAGTTTGTTAAAATACACAACGGCAAATTAACATCTGCTTTATTAAGCAGACGACATCAGACAGTTGTCCCAATAATTCTTCTGTTTTAGTCTCGGTTCATAGAAACACAGTGAAGCATAATGCAATTAACACACACACACACACACACACACACAGACACCCCCTTTCTATCCCCACGGCTGGCATTAATCAGGACGTTGCATCCCCACAAGTCACAGAGGAGGAAAATAAGCAAGTTTTGACTGGAGCTCCCTCGTTTGTATTGTGTTTGCTTTGCTTGTGTCGTGTGTTTTAACACCTGATTTGCGTTCCCGGGATCTGAAAAGAATCGAGGGAAAAGGTGAGCATCCATGGGGAACGGCAGCGAACCAGGACGTATGCGCACGCTTTCTAGCAACAGCTACTATGGTGACTTACTCTTAATCAGCACTCGAGGCGAGTATGAGTAATGGGTGTACACAAACATGACAACAACCTCCTCCCGTCGCGCTCAGAGCAATGATAGCCGATGAGATATCGCAAGGGAACGCAATAGTGTACGGTATATAACACAGGGACGCGGTCGAAAACGTCAAGTTCGAGAGCTTCCACATGCGTGTACTGTGCGGGCACACACATTTACATGCCAGCTTTCAGTTTCCAAATGCGCTCCTCTTGTGTAGCAAAGCTGTAGGCAGGGTATCCAGGAATACATCAATGAAACGCACAGGAAACAGGCTGCGAGAGAGGAAAGGCTGGGAAAGCAGCCATGTTTGTTATTAGCCGGCCCTATCTGCCCTTTGCACCTGGAGCAACATGGGGGAAAAAAAGACAGTATATAGCCTCAATATTTTAACATCAGTGCTGAGTTATTCCTGTTTTCTTACAGGCTGGGGCAATGATACACATCTGCATGAATGATGACAGAGGGAGGTTTTCCTCCACACTTCACTCTGTCCACCTGAGACGTGTGTTTCATTTGAATGTAGCAAAGTCGGCCTCCGCTTCACAGTGCTCTCATTCTTCCCTCTCGGCTTTTCTGAGAGCAAAGCAGGAACTCGCAGGGTGGAAATGGATTCCCTGGTTCCAAAAGCAAAGGATGTGGAATTTTCAAGCAATATGAGGAGGGATTTTTTTTTTCTTCTTCTTTGAGCACAGGAAACAAAGCACAACACAAACTGCAGCAAGAATGCTTTCTCTATATTAGAGCACTTCAAACAAGAGAGTGTTCGGAGGGGAAAACTTGAGGCAGAGCACACTCGTGCCAGCATTCCTGTTTTACTACACGTCGCATGGTAAACACGGCTCCTGGAAGAAAGAAACGAAAACAGTTGTAAGCATGAACAGGAATGAGAACAGACCTGTCTGCTGCATTGAAATCTGTTTTGAGCTCAGCCATGACCAAGCCCTCGTGCATTCCTGCCTGCTTCTCAGATTTCTGTCCACAGGAGGGACAACAGCAAAAACCTCTGTGGTTTTCTGGATGTGGAATTATTTTCCACCGCTGCCCACATAGGCTCTGCATGGGGCACGGGCCTGTAACTCTGCTTGATGTTTTGATTCTTCTCCCCGAGCAGAGTTTCTGTAATCCGCTCCAGAGAGAGAAAGAGAGAGAGAGTTTGCAGGCCAAAACAGAGAGACAGTATAGCGACTGGCAGACATGTCCAGACAATACCGAGCACGTCGTCACCGTGTGGCAGCGGAGGTAGCCTGCAGCAACACATCATCCTCACAATCCCAGAATTCAATATGGAAAGTTTCCCCTCCTCCTCCTTCTCTCACTTCTAAGTTCTTTAAACTAAAGCGGTTGTTTGTCCAAGCGTCTTTTCCTTCTCCGTCTTCCGAATCTTTGCGCCATCTTGCGCTATTTCCAGCGCGTATGAGGTTTGATGGGAGCAGAAAAGGGGAATTACACAGTGTCTGATCTCTGCATGACTGTGGGTTTTGGTTTAGGGTTGAATGTTGGAGGCAGGATGACAGAAAACCAGTCACGGAGATGTTGCTTCAGCTCACAAGCTTATAAAATAAAAGACCACCGAATGCAAACCCAAATGTAAGTCAGGTAAGGCCCACATCAGACTCAATAGCAACACCTGTCCCACGACTTAACTCCCTCAGCATCTGTGCAGCCTACAGAGGCCCCCACATAGATAATTACAGTGTCCGAATTGAATTGCATTTTTTTTTGCAAGGTCAGAATTCCCCAAACATTGTGGCAGGTGGGGTGAAAAGGGGGGGGGGCTGAAATTCTCCTTTGTCTGTACGCATTTACTCTGGTGACAGTGCGCTGAAAGGGGATTACATCATCACCATTGTAGCTTCCGAGCCCTCTGCTTTCCTCTATTGGCCGGTATACAGTGGACCATCCGATCCAGACAAAGACAGAGCATTCCAACAGTTTAGCGAGCAGGAAACGCAGACCCACAGTCGCACCTCATTACAGTCAAACTCATCGACCCGCTCAGTCACCAGCGAAAAAAACAAAAAACAGCCGGAGGCCATATTATCATCAAGTCATTTGACTTCTGACTATGGGCTGACTAATACTGGTCAGACTCATCACTCACGTTGAAACTTACGGAGCTTCCCCCTTTTTTTTTCTTCCCCTGGAAAAGTGACATATTTCAAGCCTCAGCTGAAGGTTGTGTCAGACCTCATGAACACATGACTCTTTTTTTTTTTTTCAGTGTCTGTCATAGAATAAACAAGCATGAAGAAACTGGCCTTGTAGCTAACGCCGGTCATGTCGGTGCACCGGATCATCCAGGGCCGTATCACAAGGTTTGTTTAGTTTGTCGTCTAGTCTGTCTGTGAGAGGCAGTTTGAGGTGGCAGGGCCAGCCAGTCAGCCAGTCAGTCAGTCAGCCAGCCAGTCAGTCAGGTGGTACTGTACATTTCCAAAAAGTGAGGTCAAGAAATTATGTAACCTTTGTCTATTTTTATCTTTTTTTAACTCTATCTCACTATTATTATCAAGTGTTTTTTTTTATTTTTCATCTCATTTTGGATCAGTTATGTCATTCTAACCCTGTTTTTATGATCAATCTGTGTCTTTTTTATGTGAAGCATGTTTTTTTTGTTGTAAAGCTCCTCATTTCTTGTGTAACTTTGTGAGGGTAAAAGAGTGTGAAAACCTACTTCAGACATTAACATCACAAACCCAGCAAAGAATAATACTTTGAACTTAATCATAATAATCTCATTAATTAATCACTATAAAACCTTAACAGCTATCTTGAGCATTTCTTGATGCCCAGTTAGCGTAATTACAGAGCACACATTCCGGAGTGGCAAATTATAAAGCAGCACAATGCTCCTCTTGTTGTTGTCTTTTATCTTTGCCCGAGCTATTCCCTTTCGAGCCGATGCACAAGAGACAATAGAAACATAAGCTCAACTTAGCAACAGGAAGCATCCCTCCGTGAATGCGTGGGCCCCGTCTGAAAGGGTCCACGACAAACGAGGCACAATAACAATTGTCTTTGTAATGTGAGAAGTATGATGCATAAAAGTGGAAATAGAAACACTGTCCTTCAGTAAAAAACCGGGGGGGGAATCATGTATGCTGATGGGGGAAACGTGAGAAGCGATGGCTTTGTTTGAGTCAGCACAAAACTCATCTTTGGACTTCAATGAGCTGTTACTCGTGTGAGCTTCACGCTGCCTTGGCTGCAAACTGGCCTCCTTAAAATGGGATGTTTTACCGTCTCATCTTAACCTCGAGTGTTTTAAAAACACACACACACGTGGACGGCGTGCACGCTTTAGATTAATCCTCTATAACAAATCCCATCAGAGGACAGGAAAAAGCAGTCCAGTGTGAATAATACCCAACGGGACAAAGCTTGAGATTAAACTGACCAGTAAAAATGGCAGTGCGGTTGTATGATCAGTCAGGTCAGCAAAGCCTGTCAAGAATGCTAAAAATCCTTGATCCTCGGCCAAAAGCTAAACTCCAACGCTTTTTTTTTTCACCTGACTCATGCCAAGTTATCCAACTGCTACTGGAGCAGGGAGGGGGGCACTGTGATTCATCGAGAGGGGAAGCCCACTGATGTTTAGTTTCCTACCTACCTGCATAGTTGGAGTTGACATTTTGAATAGAACTTTGAATGGTTGGCACAGTTTCCTGGTTGTTATACTATCCAAACACACCTCTGTTTGCATTGCTGCCCTGCTGTGCCAGATCTTTCCTGTTCAATCATCCACTGTAGTGATAACAACAACAAAAAAAGATCAGTCTCTGTGTGCACCCACACTGCCTCCTATATCCTGCACATTGAGCATGCATCAGAACGCCCGGTGGACATCCTGTTTAACATATTGATTAGATTGAATGCAATCAAGCTTGGCCTAATCCGTTCCAACAAGATGTTGATCCAGGCATGAGGAAATCACCTTGCCTCCTCGTGTGGGCAACGACACCGGGGAACACCAGGCTGAAAAAAAACATCACGCTGATTTTCGCATGGTGACAGTCGCAGGCGCACGATACCACCTGTGAATCGTCTCCACTAAAACCAGTGCAGGGGGGGGCAATGCCCTTGACACATACAGCGACGCAGCGAAACGTTTTGACAACCGATTAGAAACGTTTGGTCTTCATTTGTCACACACACACATATATTTATATATGCAATAACAGCGGCACTGATTGCGCACTGGCTGGCTCCACACTGCACCTTCACACAGCACAAAGATGTGCTTTGTCCACAGACAGCCGACAGATGTTGCGTGTAAAACACCCCGCACATGACCGCCGCCGCCGCCACGTCCAGGTCTCACCTTTCTCCCTCAGACCTCTGCGGATGTCACACAACCACGAAGCGATTTTCCCTTTCCTTCCTTTTGTTTTCAACTCGTTACAATAAGTCCCGAAACACAAACTGCGCACGGCTCTTTCCTTACCTTTCACGGGGAAAACGTGTTCACTCCGGCTGAAGCCGTTCCTGTGATAATAAAGAAGAAGAAGAAGAAGAAGAAGAAGCTCCGGTGTCTTCCTCCGAAAGGCAACTTGGAAGTTTGATAGAAAGTTACTGGGTTTGCCTCGCTGCGCTATGCAGCTGCTGGAGGGATGAGATCATTCAGACCCCCCCTCCACCTCTCTCTCTCTCTCTCTCTCTCTCTCTCTCTCTCTCAGTGCCTCGGAGTCTCGCGAGAAAGCTTCGCGGGGAAACCAAAGCGTTTCCGTGGCAACAGCGCTCACCTGTAGTGGACAGACGTAGAGGAGCGGAAACGAAGAGGTCTCACTCTGCGTGTAACACAGACTGTAAAATACAGAGCAGTACATACATGCAGTATACAGATGCAGATATACACAGATATATACATAAATACAGATTAAAAACAGGGACAGCAAACAAATTAAGCAGTGCTGCTTAATTGAGGTACCTGGTAATTATAGAAAATATATTTAATATAGATCATATTAAATAGAGCAACATCCTTTTTTCTCCGTAGGTCGAGTTAGATTCTGTGTGTTAAAGTCTGTGGGGTGTTTCTAAAATGTGATCTTTACTACCCACACACACACAGGCCATGTACTGTACATAACAACCTTTGACCTACTTTTGCAAATGTTCTGTTAAAAACACAGATTATTTAAGCGTGTTTGTTTGTATATGATGTATGCCTGTATTTGATTCGAAGAGATACTAGACATTAAAGTTACATACACTTTGTTCCACATTCCAAGCATACAGATATAGATTTGTATCTATGTATATATTTGCATGTATGTGAACACATACCTAGCCAGTAAGAGTGATTCTAAAAAACACACAAACATTCCAAGTTTAAAATGACCTTTTACAGTGTCACACGACACATATTTAGCTAATATTTCTGTGCTGTAACATGCAGGATTATTTATCCAAAAATACATCCACATCAAACATATTGCACATGAATGAAGCTTGAATCTGTGTAACATTTTATGTAGCTGAGGTAATTTCATTCTATAATGTAATCGATTATTTTCAAGATTTGAAGTGAGTGATTCATCATCCATCCATAACTGATCTTTGATGGTATTTCTCTGCAAACTATGTGTGTGTGTGTAGGGGAGTAGTGCAGAGGGTGGAGGAGAGCCCCTTGGCATTCCTCCTCCAATATTTGCTGCTTCTAATAGGCAACATTACTTACCTGAATGTCACCCACAGACCAGCAGACTTGCGGGAAATGTATTAATCAAATACCCTCATTCGCTGTGACAACACAAACATTTTAATGTGATATATACGAAAACAGTGAGTCAGGTTACGCACAAACAGCAGCCTGCCAAAGACATTAGGCCAATGCCCGGCCTGTGTAGCCTGTGGCTCTGACATTATCTGCTGCTGTGGACGTGAGCAGGTGTGCAGAGAATCCAGTGTTAATCTGCAGACCTTACAAACAAAGCATACTGTGCATAGAAAATTAAAGCTGGATAAGATCTCATTACGCAGTGGCAAGGTCGATGCTTTCCTAAATGCATGATTTAGGACTTGTCGTCAGGTGTCATTGTGGTAGTAAAGCATTCCTGTTGTTGTAGCTAGGCTGCTGGTATCTGCAGGGTCTTATTTGGAAATGCATAGGCCTGATGCATTGGTGGGGAAAGATACGAAGAAATAAAGAATGAATCAGCAGTCTGGAGGATGCATATTGCAGAGGAACGACACGTGAGGTGTTTTAGTGTGCACATCCGTTCCACATCCTTCCTACTATATTTCAAGCCTCATTACCAAACCCACACAGGGCTGTTTCATACATGACAACATCTAACCCTAGCATGAGAGGCACACATCTTTGCAGCAGAGGCCTCACCGTAAATGCACGGTCTAATTAAAAAGAAAAGATACATCAGTGAGAGAGAATCAGGGTTTTATTCCAGTGCAAACATTTTGTGAGTGTGAGCGTGTGTGGTGAATGTTAATTCATAAAATCATGACAGAGGTTTGTATGAACAAATCAGCAGCACCATCTACTGGCCGGGCTAGCGTAAGATGAGAAACAAAAAGGACAAGCTAAAGGCTGCTTTTCAAGAAGGTATACCCACATTTGTTTAAACATGTACTATAGAATTCATTTTACTTCTCCACTACTCTTAAGCACTTACAAGGCCTCAGATAATATTCCCTCAGATTTTCAGAATATCACCCTCATTTAATAAGGCTTAAAAGTGTGGAGGACAGCATATCTGCTTTGACTGTGACAGATGTGAGGTCATTAAGAGATAGAGGCTATTCTTAGCTCTTGGTTAATCTTAACAGTCTTTGAATGTCAGGCTCTATATCGATGGTGGGGAACTTTTTGCTGTATCTTTTAAAGGGCTCTCCCTCTGGCCCGACGATGAATTTCTCAAAGTTCCAAGAGACGTCCGTCCTGTTGATGGGACTCCAGATCAGAAATTTGGGGTCCTGCATGAGGGAGCTGGGGTCGTCATCGGGATAGGGGAGCTTGTCTTTAAGATATGCAAAGACCGGATGCGTGTTTGTTCCGTTGACGTCACACTTCTCAAAGATGGTGAAGTTGGGCTGAAAGCCGCCGCCTGGACGCACATGCTGCAGGCAATTCATGATCTCACCATTGGAGCAATTCTCCTGAAAAACACAAGTATTCATTTTCATATTGTCCAGCTGTTTCATACTCCACAGCAAAAGTATGATCAGCGCTTCCTTCTAATTTTGGTAATAACAGGAATTAAGCTGATTGCACTCTACAGAACTGTCAGGCAGATGCTCAAAATCTAATTGCTGTATAAGCTAAAATATCACGTACAGTTTGTACACTATGCAATCATGTTATCCTTTTAAATTACTTGGTGGGTGAATACAGTGGGACTCATTCACATACATGGGAGAACTTTAATTTCCAGAAGTAAAAACTTGCCCTAGCAATGACACAAGGAGAAAGCTCAAGATCCTGTTTACATTGATGAAATAAGAGATTGAAATCAGCTCTGAGCGTCTGCTGGCAATCAGGTGTAGTTACCAATTTGCAGAAAAGATATTTCATGTCCAGGGTGGTGAAATGATGCAACAAGTCTGACATGAATAATAAAAGATTATCACCAAGACCAGCTCTTGCGGGGTTGTACCAAACGCAACGATGCAGTTCAACTGACCTGATATCCAAACTGGTTACAGGGAAAACCCAGGACCACCAGCCGATGGGGGTACTTGCTCTGAAGCTGGTTGAGCTCGCTGAAGTCCCGGGTGGTGGTGCCTCAGAGCGAGGCCACATTCTCTATCAGGACCACCCGTCCCCTGAATACATTAAAGTCCACAGAGTCTCCCTCCAGCGTTCTGGCCCTCAGGTCGTAGAAGGTCTTGGCGATGAACGTCATCTCGACTCCTGTGCTTCCACACTGGAGGCAGACGGGATCTCAGCGTGGGACTGTATCAAACTGCGTGGTCACCTGACTCACCTGACTTGCAGAAAGCTGCCTTTCATGGGTGTCAAATGGCGCTGCAAGAAACTGATCTACGCGTGACATACAATACTCTTTACAAGTTTCAGATAGACTGATGTAACTGATTGTAAAACCGCACAGTTGCATGAAGTACTTTTTGCATGATTTACAATTTTGTGAGTTTTCCCATTTCAGATAGGCGTTTCAAAGTGTTTTAAACTTTGTAATAATTTCCTAGAACCCAAATGTTACATGCTGTTTCGCAGCAGAATGATTTTAAACAATTTAATTATTATCCAGAGTATTTATTTGACAGCCCCATATAAAAGAGTTGGGGGGAAACAGCATGTATTACGGCATGTATTAGGGTATCTCTATGGCATGGATCCGTTTTCAGTCATTAAAAATTTAACCTCGCCTGTGATCGCCTGTCTTTCACAGCAGGTAATAAAAAATGAATGAACCTACTGTCTGAACTCTCCGTGGACCTAACTTCACTCTCAATCCAAATTTAGTGACTCAGCAAGACTCAGATACCCAATTCATATAGTTTTAAATAGAACAATTTCAGTTTATTAAGTTACACATACATTCCTTGATTATCACCCACAAGTTTTAAACATTATATTAAAATGAATTATCTGTGGCACCCAGACCTGAACACATCATTTTAGGCAGCAGTAACGCTGCTTAAATGCACAACACGGAGTAGGCGATGGCGGTCACATTCATAAAACAAACCGTACACATACGTTCAGGATCGTAAACAAACACTACTGCATTCAGAAAGGTCACTGAACATGGCACAACACTGTCCCCCCCTTGAGGAAATAAGTCCATTGTGTAAATGAATCCATCCCTGCTTGGTTTGAGTTTCGAGGTGTAAATAATTCAACCCTCTCCTCTGGCTTCATTTGTTGTAGCATATACACTTGGTGCACCATAATAAACAGATTTTTATGGATATGGATCCACATTTGACCTGTACGTTTGTAGATGTGTAGCCTGTGCGTGAAACCTGAAGAAGTAACAAGAAAGAAAAGACAGTAAATTCACCAAAAAGTACCGTGCACTTTGCCATGGGAATGCACTGTAGGTATACTAGTCACTGGCTGAGTTCAGTGATCATGCAACAGAATTGGCCCTCTGCTGGTTGTTGCCACTTACTGCATTTTTCCACCACGTAAGATGACCAACTTACAAAAAGTGAAAACAATCGTGCACACTGCTGGCCAACAGGTGACAGTATCTATGAAGAAGACAGAGTCAAGTCATAGTGGAGAACAAATGTCTGTAGCTGCAGCACGAGTCATGGCACTGTGGTGGCCCTCTTTCTAACAGGCGCAGGTCCTCTGACCGTCGTCCACATCTTGTCTGTCCTTCTCGTCATCCAAACCGACCTTCTCCAGATAATCATCCAGAGATCCCAACAAGTTGTCAACGTCTCTCTTGTGAGCCTGCAGCACCAGTTCTGCCGCACGAGTGAATGACTGAAGGAAACAGGAAGTAAAAAAAATAAAAGCACAGATAACAAATAAGAATGTGGCGGTGAATTCCCCTGAAATATTTTCTAATGTATCAGACAGTTTCTGTTCCCTACCTCATTGATGTTATTGCTGGTGGCGGCACTGGTCTCAAAGAAATCCATCCCATAAGCTTCTGCTAGCTGCGGGATCCAGATAAATGTGGTCAGTAAGCAAATGAACACAGGACGGTTTAACTTCAGTTATAGAAAAAAAGACATCCATCTGTCTTCAGTGCATAATTTGCTCCATAGATACTGATAAAATACTGATACAGATTAGCTGATGTGTTGGGTCCAATTTTGGAACTTAAAGTCTTTGGAAAGGAACAATAAATAATAAGAGGAAAGTGTTAATATCATCATAATCACCCAGCCAAATCTGAATAATTAACAATATCAACATTTATGAAATTAGGTGTCAAAATTCTCAGCTCCAGGACTGTGGGGGAGTGTCCACTGAAGGCACTGCAGTCACACCCACTCGTGGGAGCAGTCAAGCAGCAAATTTCAAGTGACTGAAACATGTCAGATGAGTTCAGAAAATGACAAGATTAACTTTGAAACACTCTGAGAGAGATTAATCAATCTATATCTCTCTGCTCAGGGTGCAAGGATATGCTCAGGGTGGCCTCAGCGTGTCATCAAGCCACCCTTTAGGACCGCCCACAAAATCCTAGACTGAAAACTGGTGAAAAAAACGTTTTAACATCTAACTCCACATTTCAATAATATATCGTTCAAAGTCTTTTCTCATGTTTTCAGCAACTATTTTCCAACATATTTAATGTGTTTTGAAAGAAATCTCAGAATTGCCTTTACACAGACTTTAAATTCAAAGACTATGCATTCACTCACTATGTACACATTTATATAGTCACACTACATTAATGCAGTATGTATGTACCATAGCAGAACTGTCAGATTTAGCTGTGTGTTCTTTAGTAATGTCTGCTTACCATAGCATTCAAGGTCTATCTGACTAACTCTAACGCGTGTTTATCTACATAATCCCACAGTCATTCAGTAAAGCACTTCACAAATGCAGAAAAAGACAATACAAACTACAAAATGAAGTTCAGTGAAACCTTGCTTCCTTGTTCCGTTGTCACCTGCCTCCTGAGCTCCTCGTCAGATTTGTTTCCTACCAAGATCCTCTGCACCATGTTTGGGGCAAACTGCAAAACAACAGCAACAAAAAAAGGCAAGAGAGACAGCACTGAGAAAAGCGACTTCATCACGTTGTCACTCATTCTAAGCCATTAGATGTGCAGCAAGCAGTGCGCAAATACTGGGTCACTGTGCAGGGCAATAAGTGCAGGGGAGTGAAATGGGAGTGTTTATTGCCTTACTTCGTCCACATCACTGGCCCACTTTGCGAGGTGCTGAAAGGATGGCCTGTTTGTGATGTCGTATACAAAGATGATACCCTGGACAGGAAAACACAACAAGGGGCAATTAAAGAATGAAGCTAGAGTGACCCGTGAGGGTAATCTGACTCCAGTGATTGTTCATATGGATCATGTGGATCACCTGTGCTCGCCTATAGTACTGTTTGGTAATGGTCTGATAACGCTCCTGACCAGCCGTGTCCCTGCACAGAAGACAAAACACACATCAGTAGAAGATCTGACAACATGCACGTCAGCATACTGTAAATTAAATAAAACGACACAGTAACTTAACTTACCATATCTGTACTCGCACCTTGACTCCATCTATTTCTAGCGTTTTCATTTTAAAATCAACTCCTACCAAAAAAAAAACAACAACAAGCAAACAAAGTGAAAAATCCTGCTTTGTGGTGTTTTCCACGGGCTATTGTGTGTTTGTGGGCACTTAATGAGTACTGCTCAGAGACACTATTATCCTTAATGAATAGTATCACAGACACTGCACAGGGTCAACATTTAAATCATCGTGTCCACACAATATAGTCTCCATAATGGGATTGCAACTGGTGTGCTACGGTAATGTTTTATTCCAGCAAGTAACGGGACAGAACAGCTAAGAAATGTGATAACATGACGCTGACTGCCAACAACTGGATGGTACCACTTCATTTGGTTAAATACTGTTTATAAGTGAAGATAATATACTGCATATGTTCTGAAATTATATGCTGCCTCCACAAATTAAAATCCACAAATAAGACATTTAAAAATGTATATAGGACAACTGTAGTATTCTAGATTTGTTAACTTTATTTATCCTAAATATATGATGCCATCCCACAAAGACAAAACATAGTTAAAACTGCATGTAAAGAGCTACTGAGGCCAAATAGCTTTATATGTTAAAGCCGCCACGCATCTCACCAGCTTGAGAGCCATGTCAAGTGAAAGCTAGCTTGTGAGATAGCTAGCCTCAGCTGAAGCAGTGTCTAATTATTGATATTGCTCTTGTTGTTATCTGTAAATGAAAAGGATTTTTGATGAACTGACTTGTTATTCAACATCATTAAATAAGGTCACAGCTAAATCAACTCATAGTGGCTAGCTTAGCAGATAGAAACTAGGCTAGGTATATATGCTTAAATTATGACGTGTAAATCAATACTAAACTGAAGTATCACAGTTGTTTTAAAAACAAACTGGTTAACGTGATAAGCTGAGTAAATATACGGCAGAATTCACAGCTTCACACGTCAGTGTTGGGTTTGGTTTGTCTGCTCTGGGCTACTGTAGAAACATGACTGTGCAACATGGTGGACTCCGTGGAAGAGGACCTGCGACCTGTAGACATATAAGGCTCGTTCATTTTATCAAGATATTTTTTAGCCTTTTCAAGCTTTTATTGTATAGAGACAGCTGAAGAGCAACAGGAATGTGGGGAGAGAGAGAGAGAGAGAGAGAGAGAGAGATGGGGAATGACATGCGGGAAAGAGCCACAGGTCGGATTCGAACCCTGGACCGCCGCGGCAAGGACTGAGCTGAAAATGAAAATACAACCATGACCATTATATATTATTTCTGCCATGTTCTGTACCTTATATCTTACACACCAGACCTCTTCAAATAAACATGCCAGATAGAGACGCCATGACAAGATAATGTTTGGCATTTTTGCTTGAAAAGTAAAGATTAAAGGTTAATTTACTGGTCTATCGGCCTTACGACAGACATTTCAACTAAAAGCACAAGTATTGTTCTTTTCAATTGATGTTGCTGATGTATTTCCTGTCAATCGACCAATCAATTAATGACTAATCATTTCAGCTTCACTACACTACACCACACCTCACTGCACTGTACTAAACACCTGAGCCTGTATTTACTTTTCAACGTCTGTTGAAGAAACTAAAATAATCAGTGTTTTGTTTGGCACGTCACATCCAATTGAACTTAATGAAAACGTCCCAGTAAAATCATATTCAGCGTCCCTCTATGCGCTGTCACTGGAGGCACTCCTGGATTCTGTCTGTCTGCCGCTCTGATGTTTGGCTTAAGGAGACACCAAATGTTTACAATGTACACCCCTCTGAAAGACACTGAACCTGGGTGCAGGAGACAGATGACTGAATCTATGTAAAGTTTACCAATGCTATCAAACATCTAGAAGCCTGGAGAGCTCATGCACTGGAGTTTAATCCCATCTGTAAAGCCTTCCCTCTCAGCTTGAACTGCACAAACCTTGAATACCTCACACCATAGTCACAAAAAACTCTACAGCCTATCTTGGAAAATCATTTTTTTCCCCTCCAAATCTTGTCCATGTTAATCTATGCTCATATTATATGGACAGACTAATAACCACTAGAATTTTCTTTGTGCCTTTCACTTACTTTAAAAGCTGTTATGACCTGAGGCAGTTTGCACTAATCCTAATAGCTAAGCAGGCCTGCTTAAAACAACAAAATTGGAAGTTTAATAAAAAAGTTACAGTTTTCATTCTGTGAAATAAAAAAAAAAAAAGAATACAAAACTCCACCGGTGTTTATCCGGTTTAACTTGAGCTTAACATAGCACAGACGCATAATGTTAAGCAACAGGCGTCACTGAAAACTTGCTGGATGGCTTACCGATGGTGGAGATATGTGAAGGATCAAATTCACTTTCCGTGAACCTGCGCAGCATGCAAGTCTTCCCAACCCCAGAGTCTCCGAGCATGAGCAGCCTGAACAACACGTCGTACTGCTTAGCCATGACCATAAACTAAAACATAGTAGAAAACATGACTGTTTCCCTCATGCTGCTGCTGCCTGATGTCCTCACGCACTGCTGCTGTAGGCTGTGCCGCCTCCAGGTACCGTCGGAAACTCCAACTTCTAAAGTCGGGAACCATGAATGCAACAAAAAGTTAGGGCTCACAACAGCTCTAAACATTTCACCAAAGCAGATTGTTTAAGTGGCCTTTAACAGAAATATAGCAGCTTGTTTTATGGTTCAGTTTAGCTGATGAAAAACTGTAGACACATTAACAATGTGGGGTTTTTTTTCTACTCATAATCCACACAATGCAACAAATAAAACACCTCAGCATTTTGTTTTGCCAGGGCCTCCATACTTACTTACTTCTCCTTTACAATCCTATCATCACTTTCTCTTATTTCTAATTATTTCACTTGTAGTTTACAGTAATGAGTCTTCTTTCCTACGGCTCAGGAAGGCATCACACAACCTGCATCCTTGAAGAAGCAGTGGGAGTGTCAGTGCGACTCATCACAATGAACTCAACCCAAGTTCAATATTTAAACTAACTGGTATTATGAATGCTGATGTAACATTTCATGTTGTTCCTCTACAGTGCTAGGATGTCATTTGGGTTGAGGACACTAAAAACTACAAATTTACTGTCATTTGTTTTGTTAGTTTTGTGTGCAAAACCAATAAAATATATTAGGCAAAAATGACCACAATCAATTCTTGTGTACAACATATGAAATCCCTCAAGATGAACTCCATTTGATGTCATTTCCCAAAAAGGTTTGCTGATTTGAACCCCGGCTGTTCTGTGAGGAGTTTGCATGTTCTCCTCGTGTCTCTCCAGGTAATCCAGCTTCCTCCCACAGTCTAAAGGATTATTAGATAGCAACAGCTGGAGAGGTGAGAGAGGACGAGATGCAGCAAAGGAACCAGGCTGGAATTGGACCTGGGTCGCTGCAGTAAGGGCCCTGATACATGTGGTGCTTGCTTTGTGCACCGGTGCTCCTATTTTTAATTTGACATCTAAAAACTGAGCAGAAAATCCTTTATTTACACCACTGAAAGTACAATTCAAATATAGTTATCAAGAAACAAAAGATCTGTTAATTATCCCTCTTGATTGTTTTGGTTACCATTTGTTTAAATTTGATTAAACATATATTATTTCATTAACTGGGGTTGAGTTTTTTCAATCACTGCTGTTTCCCCTAACACAATTTTTCCAATCTCAAACACATACAGTACCAGTCTAACGTTTAGATGCACGTTCTCATTCAGGTTTTTTTTCCTTTGCTTTCATTACTTTCTACATCGTAGATTAACACTGAAGACATCAAAACTATGAAGGAACACGCATTGGAATTATGTGGTAAACAAACGCTATCATCAAAAAGTCCCAGCAGAGGATGCACTTCCTGCACCAACTCAGGAATCTCAATCTGTCACAGGAGCCGCTGATCCAACCGCCTGTCAGTCTGTTCTCTGCTGATTAGTCACTATCTGGTTTGGTTTGGCCACCAAACTGGACAGGAACAGACTTATGAACAATGATCATCGTATCAGCCTGCCATGCATTCAGGACTCATACCAGTGGAAATCTGTACTTTGGTCTGATGAGTCAAATTTGAGACTGAAGGTGAACAGTGGTATCTACATGTGTGGTTCCCACCGTGAAGCTTGGCGGAGAAGGTGTTATGGTGCGGCGATGCGTTGCTGGTGACACTGTTGGGGATTTATTCAAAATTCAAAGTACACCTAAACATAAACACACCTAAGCATGGCTACCATCGCATTGTGCAGACATGCCATTCCAGTCGGTTTTTGCCCTTCGTGAAGACCATTATTTGTTTTTCCAGGGCTATTTGAAGAAGCGCAGTGATGTGTCAGTGTTGAATCACCTGACTTAAACCCAGTTGAGTTGGCTTGGGATGAATTGGACCACAGAGTGAAAGCAAAGCTACAAATGAGTGCTCAGCACCTCTGGGAACTCCTTCCAAGACTGTTGGAAAACCATTGCAAGGGATGACCTCATGGAGCTAATTGAGAGAGTGGCAAGAATGGCTAGGGCAGGGTGGCAGGGTTAATCTACAATGTAGAAAGTGATAAAAAATAAAATATTGGATGAGAAGGTGTCCAAATTTTTGACTGACACGGTACAAAAGTACAGTTAATACCTAGGAAAAGTAACTAAGCTTAATGTACAAAAAGCTGTTATTACAAAACATGCTGAGTCACAAATACATCCCAAAAGGATAAAATAGTTTTATTTATAGTCTCATAATAAAGGTGTGCCTTAACTTGCAAGACAACCGTTGGCAGTATGTACAACATACCTGTAATTTCCATGGAATGGAACAAACAAATATTGATCACGTACACACTAATTTACCTCTGCAAAATGACAAAAAAAAGAAGAAAAAAACAAAACAAAACAAAAGATAAACGTTCCCAGCACAGGCAAATATCTGAAGGGAAGGCTTTTCTTTGCAGAGCGGACACCATTTAAGAGTATACGGTGGTATATACTACACACAAAAATAAAAGGTCACTGCCCTTTAACTGCATTGCTTAACATTCAGTATCCATTAGGGGATTTTTTTTAAATACATTTTGCCTGATAATAATAAAAATAGAGGAAAATAAATAGTTGAACCTGTGGAAAATCCACTAAAACAGCAGGTCAACTCGATCATCCTCCTGTGTTCTCTGGGAAATCTCAAGCCAAACATGAGGGAAATCAGACGTAAGGGTACGAAATCAATTTCGGTGCATCACTATAAATAGAGGGATTAATCTGATTACACAAACATTTTCAAGGACACAAACTTCAGCCACCTACACTGAATAAGGAGGGTTGCTTCTTGCATAACAGACTTTTTTTTTCTCCAAAAGCAACTTCACATTCTTTTCTGGAAAAGTATGAATATTAAAAAGGTAAACTACCCCTAATTACCATTTTGTCAAAGGTCATAAAGTCTCACAACTCCAACAAAGAAAAAAAAAAAAGATGTAGCTTTACTAACGCCTCACATCTCCGTATTTGATTATGAATGGTTATCATGAGGTTTGAAATGCGTAAAGTCCTTCAAAACTGCAGAGCTGCCTCACTTTGGGGGTCTTAAAAGTTGTTGCCGGGCCACAAAAGGAGCGACAGGATGCTTGCCAGGAGGAAAAAGGAAGGTACAAGCGTTTTATACATAATAGCACCTCTCTCACACAGTCTCCGTCTTGTCTCCTGGACTGGTGTAAGAAGGCAGGACTGACTGCGGACAGGTAGGAGGAGTCGGGGGCTGGTGGGCAAAAAGAGTCTGTTTGGATTACTGCGGGTGGCCCGAGTCTAGCTGGGCTCCACGCGCAGCTTCTTTCTGTTGGGCGGCTCGTCCGGCTCTGATTCAGAGCTGGAGTCGGAGCCGCCATCGAAGGCGGACACCGCGCTTCCTTTGCGGTTTGTGTACAAGCTGCTATCAGAAGAGTAGTTTGTCTGGAGCTGAGTCTTCCCCTTGGCCTTCTCTAGTGCACGGACTGCAGTACAGAAGGAAAGACAACAAAAGAAATACTACAGTTAATTACACTCATTAAATATTGCTAATGACAGACTACATCACCTTGTCCTAAAAGGACATCAATGACTGTTCCTCCACTTACCCTGCTGCTCCAACAGTGCATTCTGCTTCTTTAAGTCATCGATGTCCTGCTGGTGGGTATGGTTTTTTCGCCTCATGTACTGGATGTACTCGGTGGCTTTGTCTAGAATCTGTGCTCGGGAAGCCTGTTTGACAGAGTTCTGTCAGCAAAAATTTCAGAGAGCCATGGGACAAAGCTGCAGTGTCTATTTATTCAGATGAAACATGACATTCTGTCTAAAGATTTATGCAAAGATCATATACATCTTATATCAAAGAGCTTTCAGTGTGTAACATGCAATAATGCTCTCAGGACAGGGAGTACAATACGCAAACTGTACAGCCTCCTGAGGCAAATTGTAGGCTGGCTATATAAACAAAAGCTGATTTGACTAACATATCACAATAATTCTAGCACAACGGGTTTTGCATTCAATTTCAATGACTAAATGTACAAATATGAACATATACAAACCTCTCTTTGTCCCACAGTTGGGTGACTAAGCTGCTAAAAGATTGTGACAATGATTACCAGATATTACGGGTTATTTAACAATCTCAAATTGCTACATGAAGGTTATGTTGTTCTGCACATGTCTGACACTTTGCTTGGCAAGCTATCCATCTTTTAAAATGACCCCATGATTTTCCCTTTCACCTCAAAGAGAGCTTTCTGGGCCGTACACTACAAGAACAGCGTCGGCTTTGAGGGGTACAAACTGGGGCACTGTCTAATAAAGTGGCTGAATGTTATGAACTTGAAAATGCGGCTAATGAGACTTTACAGCTGAGGGTGATCACATTTGGAGATATCTGAAAAACAAAGTCAACAAGATGAAAGTGCAGATTTTTTTGACCTGCTGGTTGTCCGTACAACAGGGATGTAGCTGTCTCCTGACCTTTATATTGCTTTTACAGTGTTAGGGTCAACATACAGTTCTCGTGCTTTGAAGTGCTTTGCATGTGCACAAGTAGATACAACAAAATTCAGCAAAGGAAAAAATGTGTGTGTACATATATATTCCTTGCTGGTCGAGTTATGGAACATAGAAAATGAAAAGATTTTCCTCTCACCTTCTCCCCTTGTAATGCAGGCACAGAATCTCGTAAACCATGAAAGCTGTCTTTAATGTGGTCCCTGCGTTTGCGCTCAAGCGCGTTGTGATGTGCTCGCTTGTCTGCCTGCAAACACACACAGAAACACACAGAAAAAAGTCTGTTACTTGATTTCCATGTGATTTAAGCCTAACATTTAAGACGACGACCAGGAGCAATGCAAATGCTGCGGCTTTGAATTGTGAAGTGGTCTTGCTTCACAGAGTCCTTGTGTGTACGTTGTGTAAATAAAATTTACCGGACCCTAACATTGTCTTTTGCTTCCAGTTGTTTACAGAGGAAAACAAGCTCATTTTGGCCAAACCCACTACTGTTGACTTGTTCCGGACGGCTGTAGCTGTACAGAAGACTGATGAAAACACTTTGTTTGACCTAATCACTATATGGGGAAAGAGACAAATATAGGTAAATAATTATGAATGTATTTCTTGGTATTCCTATAGTTATCACAGGCTTACAAGAACTATTTGTCAGGACAGATATAGTAAAAAGGTATATTATGACATATATATTGTACAGGATAACATTTTTCATGGAGGTAATTGCTAACCCATTTTAATTTAGAGGTGTAGCTGCATGTCAATAATAAAACATATAAAACCACTAAATGAAGAACTTGTCTTTTATATTAAGTATGAACTGTCCTGTATCCTTAGAGGGGCTTAGTAATATAATTGGAAACAGTGCAGCATGGAGGTCAATATTTTACACCTTTGTCATTATGACATATTTGTTCAAAGAAAACTGGCACTATTTTACCTATCTTACTTCATTATCAACAATTTAAATGAAAACAGAAAATAAATTAATGTATAAAGCAGTGTGTACTGTGCAGCCAGGCCGTGCAACAGTACGGCTCGTTGTGTTTATTAGTTTAGACACGAAGGCACATGCTGTATCAGGATATATCAGAAGAATAATTATGGTAGAACAAGTGCAAGTCTCTTATTAGGCCTAGCAGTACATGTATGCTGTGGCTCCATGAGGATCCAAAGCTGGAGATACCAGCTTAATAGAATGGGGGGGGGGTTCTGGCGACAACCAGCAGACATGGGCAGATAATGAACAAAACATTTTTTAAAAATACACATGAACACAGTGTCCTGTTTGCTCTGCCGTTTTTGGTTTTTTTTGTTGTTGTTACGCCTATTCCTGGCATTACGGTAGTGATGCTCGGAGTGGCTAAAATGGACGCGTAAACACTCCCTGTATCTTTGTACAAAGTTGACAAAAACACGGACTGCGACGATGCATAACGAGGCTTTCCCTTCAATTTCCTCCAGAAGTGTACAGCAGAATGACTCACACACGTCTCAGGCATTCAGCAAACCTCTTCAGGAAAACTTCTGAAGGAGTTTTCACTTGAAATGTGGCTTTTCCCTTTAATTTTATCGAGCGATATAAAAACTTATTTTTACACTTATTTAGATAACAAGAGTTAAAGCCGTTCTGGCAAGTGGGAAAGTCGGAACATCTATTAAAAGGGAAAGATTGTTTATCAAAGTTTAAAAACAGGAAACTACATTACAGTAGGCCTTTTTTTAAAAGGAAGATTATAAATACATAACACGTTTATCGTCACATTTTCAAAAGAGCCATGTTAGTTTCATTATGTGTGTGAAATGTGAGAAGTCGTTACAATTTGCCTTTTTGGTCCCTCCCAGCACCTGTACCGTAACTGCACGTGTAGCTGCGCGACAACATCCAAGCGGAGCGGATGGCTTAGCAGGGGTTATCGCAAACGACGGCACACACGGCTGTGAAACAACCCAACTTATTCACCAAACTAATGTGCTCGACTTTACTGTAAAGTAAACCCAGCCAGCACTCTAAAAAAACACCCACCGCCCCCCAACGACTCTCTCCCCGTTTGCCTTAACGTACGCCGAGAAGCCCAGCTAAAGCTAGCCTGCTAGCTCAATCAGATAGCGTAGGTTGGCAGGAATGTTAAAGTTGCTGTTAACAAACTGGCTAGCTACTTGTAGAGGAAAACCAAAGCCACATACATCGCTGTCGACTTCGATGTCATCGTTTTCGCTCATTCTTCGGTAAAAAGGTCTGAGAAAAGAAAAAACAAAACAAACAAACAGCTGTCAAAACAAAGTGCAGCGACAACTGGAGGCAAATAAAATGTAGCACGGAGCTTCGCTACAGCAGATACATGACGAGCAACGGTTTCTCTACACGTGATTCGCCTACACATGGACGGGAAAACATAAACAGCGCAGGCGCAACAGAAACGAGACCTCGTGGGTAATGAAGTAATCCGCCGACGCGCAGGCCTGTTTGCGATGCCGCTGGTTTCCGTTGCTCGGACTACATTTCCCACAATGCCCAGGGGTTCAGACGCGCCCACCAAAATACACCGTTATCGTCTCTCCTACAAGTTGCAAACACAGCAGCCTCGGGACCTTCAGCGTGCCTTCCCAAGTGGACCATAATGATCTTTAGTTATAAAAATATATTTTAAAAATATGATATTGGAATGAATAAATCATAATCATACTATTTAATATATTCTACATAATGATGAATGATGATTATGTTGTGTGAAGGACCAGCATGCATTGTGCTGAGCTCTTATGTTTCAGTGGTCAGCAGGGTAGTGTGCTACAATAACTAGGCTCCTTTCTCAGCATATGATTATGAGGCCAGATGGTGGCCTAGCTCACTTTGCCTGCCCTCCCCCACTCACCATCCATGCCTGCACACTTGCCTCTATGGGACCTTTAAATAGCTTCTGCAGCAAGCAATCGCTGCGTATAAACCTGCTGCAGCTTGACAAAGATGTGCTTCATGATCAGAGATTCATTTGGTCTGATTTGAATGAGACAGAGTTAAACACTGGCTGTTTGATTTACTTAAACACACCATTAACACTTTATGGTATGATCTTTACATGTGCACTATTTATCATTTCGTATTTTGTCAAGAGAAGGTACAAAGATTAAGAAAAATGTTCCCACACGCACACCAACACCTTTGTTTTTACAGCCTGTGAGCACCAATGACAGTATAAAGAATGGACAGAGGGTTGGCAGGTATGAAACACATTTGTGGCAAACACTGTGCGCTACAACAATGGAAGCAAGAAAGGGGCAGCAGTTTGACAGAGCTGCACTCTGCCAGACCTAAGAAGCCTTGTCCTTTTTCAAAGAAACCTAGCAACCTGAAACATTCAAAAACACTGATAAATATTGGAGACGCATTTGAAAGATAGAGACTGCTTAGGACCCAAAAGGATTTCAAGACTGGTGCCGAGTTGGCAAATTTTCTCCTGAACAAGTAAACATTGAGCTTCGGGTAATGTTAAGTAATGTATCACGGCTGGACTGGCATTTTTAGTGATTTCCAACTCAGAGTTCTCACAGCCCACCAAGCCAGGATATGACCCCAGCAGAGGAGCTGGCACTCCATTTAAATAAAGGGAGGCCAGTGATGGAGGGGATCCTGGGAGGTTACAGTAACAGACTCTGCCCTAGCCACAGAAACGGTCCGCTTCATACAAGGTACATATTGCGGTACTACTGCACATGGAGCACAATCAAATAAATGTATTATACTGTCTGACTTTCCTTGCAGTGCCTGGGAACACGCTTACACTCTTGGAGCCACCAGAAGATGATCCGGTTAGTACAGTGAATCACAGGCTTGGTCTGTTCTGTGAAATCTTAATTCAAGTTCTCTCAATACATGTATGTAAAAGGCGGGGGGAAGGCACGTCTGAATGCACTTCTGCGGATGAAGAGATGTGTCACTGAACTCCAGAAGGCTTGAGGTATGTCAGTTTTATGGAAATATCCTGCTTATTTAGTCCCTAAAGGATATGAAGTCAGTGATGTGGTGCTAATAGAAAATATGTAACAGGCCCCAGACACGGCATCCTGGTAACATTGTGAGTATTGGCCAACGTGAATCTACATTATTCACAAATCCTGCTGTGCTAACTGACATTTATTTTACAGACTTCACAAACTGTCAGAACACTATATGCAAAGCACCTGGAGAAAGCTCCAAGAAATGAAGCTGGATCATGAGATTAAACGCCAGACACTGGACCTGGAAATCCAAACGCTAGAAAGAAGTTAGTGTTTCAATGCGCACACAGTAACCATAAGTGCAATACAGTGTTTGAATCTTTGTTGCTTTTGCTCTCTCTATTCCAGGATCCAAGACAAATGAGGACAGCCAAATAAAAAAATTTAAAAAACAACAACTAGAAAACATTGTGGTGTCCTCCCTTTTTCATGAATGTAAAGTAGAATTTAGAAGAGAACCACCAATGCTAAATAAAATGCAAACACAGAAAAAAGTGACATTTAAGATCTTTTATTAACTAAAGATAGGCGAAATCCAAAAATTAAGTGAAAAAACATGCAATATATTACTCCCTGTTATTACTGCACATGCAGCAATAACATCACAGGCCCTTTCCGGGGAAACCCTCAGGTGGTGCAGGCACTGAAACCAAGATTTCAGAAGGCAGAGGTCACCTCGATTCGAGCCCTTATTTTGTTGCGTGCATGGTTGTAGGCCTGCTGCGCTGGGTCTGGGTCAAGGCGAGTCAAAGCCGTATCCTTTATCTCTCAGCGAGTATCCAACTGTGACTGATCAAATTAGAAACTATTGGTTGCACATTGAAGAGAATAAATCACCATAGTAACTTGGCCGGGTTAAGTTTGAGCTGCTTTCATGCAACCAGATACTGTTTGGCTGAAGATTTTTTTGGGTGACATAATGAAGCATTTGAACCTTTAAGGACATAACTGCTGGGGTTATATATGTGTACATGTGACACAAAATATTACTGTCTGAATGATTTTGTAAAAGACAAGACCAAGAGTGATATGTTTTAAACTTAAATGTTAACAGACTTTGCATTACTGGTTTTTAGATTTGCTCACATCTGATTGGCTCAAATTTGGTTACATTGCCATGTTTAGACAGATAACTGGTAGGCAAACTCTGCCCGGTTGTGTAATATTAATTGAAGGCTTGTTTACACATTCAAATAAGCCAGAATAAAGTGAAAGTGATACAGCTGCGACAACATCCTTTCCCAATTACTGAGGTCACTTATGGGAAACTTTCTGACACATCATTGTTAAAATAAAATTGTTAGAGAACAGTGCATTTGTTTGTAACTCTTATTGGCAATGGTTTCATTTTTAAAATGTTATTATTGGCCCATGGGCATCTTCACATTGTCAAATCTGACCCCCGCCCCTAAATTACCTGGGATAGGTTCCAGCCCTTTCTCGACCTTGATGAGGATAAGTTGTTACAAATAATGAATGGATGGAATATTCTGCTTTTAAAGAGCTTTAATTGACCTTTGACTATCTTCTTATTCATTCATATTGCAACCAATCTTTTCTGCACTAGTGATTTTCCACTGTACAGAGCCCGTTGAAAACTTGAAAACTTCAGCCCCATCTTTTCTCCTCGCCTTCTCTTATTTCCAGTTCACAATTCAGCTCAGTTTTAGATGATATTTTAGGCGATATTTTATCCGTCCATTATCAGTAACCGCTTATTCTCATCAGGGTTATGGTGGGCCTGGAGTCTATATCAGCTGATTTAGGGTGAAGAGCCTGGATCAGTCACCAGCTCATCACGAGGCACAACCATTCAAACTCACATTCACACCTACGGGCAATTTAGAGTCACCAATAAACCTATTAAGTGCACGTCCTGCAAAGTTACAGCAGCTTCTAATCGATTCCAATCTAAAACATCATTGCCAACGTTAAGCCATCACATCATTGCCTGGTTCATCTTTACTGCTTATTTTCTGTTTGCTGTTTGGCTTTCATGGCTGTTTGGAAGTGGTCCCTCAACCCCCAGTTGGGGTTTTCCGTAAGAAATTCCACGGATTGTCAGGGCGGCACGTGAGGTGCACTGAGATTTTCTAAGCTCAACCATGCCTTAGAGATTAGTGCAACAACATTTGAGCCGTGCCTAACATATTTGATCCGTTGTGTGAGTTGTAAATAAAAGGTCTTGGTGTACTGTGCCCCCCGGCTCACAATAAAAGTAGGCCCCCTTTTGAAAAGATAGATAACTCTGCCAGGCAAACTGGCTCCTCTGCTCGGTTGTGTACTATTAATTGAAAGCTTGTTTACACATTCAAATGAGGCCGAATAAATAAAGTGATACAGCTGCAACATTCTTTCCCAATTATTGAGCCCACTTATGGGAAACTGTCTGACGTGGATTTATCTTCCAGCTAACAAGGACAAGGCGGCTCACTGCACATTTATGTAACACATGGAAACAGTTCCACAGAAGTTGTTTTGTTTTTTAATAGTTTGGTTCTAGAGTTGGTGTGTTTTCGCCTATTGTCCTGAGCCCATGTGACATGAAGGGGAGGGCACAGGGCTTCTGACAGCGGGGAAAAGGGGTTGGAAACGAAAGACTGTGCTGAACAGAGCAGCAGTGTGTGAGCAAGTGGAGGGAAGCTGCAGAAGTTGGCATGAAGTTAAGGTAAGAAATGGCTTGATTAGTTTGCTTATCATACGATATCATACTTTTTTCTCTAAAGGGTACGACAGAAACTATTAAGATATATTATTACAGCTTATATTATTATCAGCAATTTCTACGAAAATCCACACAAACAAACAAAAAAAACAACCATTGTGTACTGTCTAGTCAAGGAGTGCAAGAGTACAGCTTTTAGGCATGAAGGCACATGTTTTATCAAGATAAAAAGACCTTAAGATATGCAAAGAACAAGCGCAAGTCAGCGTGTCTTTCTCTTTGTTTTGTTGAGTGCATTCTGATAGTAATGGAAAATACCAAGCAAGTGCAGACATTTTACTCAGGAGAGGGGCACTTGGCAAAAAGATCAGCGGTAGTCCTGGTGTTGTGTAGAGGTTGTTCTTGCCCCTGCTCATCGACTGCCTATAAGAAAATGAGAGGGTAGTAATAGGTGGGCAGAAAGCTCAGTATTATTTAGTTTGATCAATTCATTTTACAAATCTTTGTTGTTGTTGTTTGTTTACTTGCTTGCTTTGTGAATATCTTTCTGTAAATTGCATTGGGATACATTTTTGCTGGCTTTTAAAGGAAACACTAAAAATCATGATTGATTTCTATGGACATCTGCGATGTAGTTTATTAGTTAGTTGCACACACATTGTCCTGCATAAATACTTGTAAGGTTTAGATGTGAACTTAATTCATATTTGACATCTGTTCTTCCATTCTTCTTATAAAGAGTGATCCAACCACCACACATCAAATCCTCACGTCACAACTTCTGACCTTTTTTTTTAATATAAATAACATTGTGACAGCAGTAGGAACAGGATTGGCTCGGGGCCTCTTGACACAAACAGGGCAGGGAAATGAAAAAGTTCCTGTTTTCAAGTTCCTGGCCATTTGGAGATGTCCCATGTCTTTTCATGGGATTTATTGATGGTAAACTTTATCTTTAAACGTCCACTTGATGAACTGTAATGCTACATTTTATGAAATGTTTTATTTCAGCTTCGACATGGATGCGAACAACATTTACACATGTAAATGCAGTGTAAATCGTCTGGTGCGGGTAATATTTCCATTGTAGGCGCTGTTTAGGATTGTAGAGCATGAGAAGAGTTAACAAGTTTGTGAGTGATCTACATGAAAAAGAATAAAACATGATAAAATCAAATGGAAATAGTGCTCAAACTACCTAACCTAATACAGACGCAAACTAACTTTAAGTGGAAAGGAAGTGTAAATGCACTATTATATGTATGTGTATGAACATTTAATGAAGAAACCCAGTCTGTCACTTCTTTGCTGTTAATGTGTTTGATTTGCTTGACAGTTGAATGAAAGCCACGATGAATCTGACAGAAGTCAACGAGGGACTAGCTAACATCTACAGTGGAAACGTCTCTGAAGGCAATGGAAGTGTGAGCATCCTGCGCATCCCCCACACCCTGAACAATGTCTTGAATATCTTCACCATCATCATCCTCTTCATCACCATGATATCCCTTGGCTGTACGATGGAGGTTTCCAAAATTAAGAGCCATCTTTTAAAGCCAAAAGGAATAGCCATTGCGCTGATGGCCCAGTTCGGCATCATGCCCTTGACTGCTTTCTGTCTAGGCAAAATCCTACAGATGAATCCCGTTAAAGCTGTGACTGTGCTCATCTGTGGCTGCTGCCCCGGAGGAACCTTATCAAACATTTTTTCTCTGGCCATTAAGGGTGACATGAAC
Source organism: Nibea albiflora (assembly GCA_014281875.1). Lineage (NCBI taxonomy): Eukaryota > Metazoa > Chordata > Actinopteri > Sciaenidae > Nibea > Nibea albiflora. The sequence continues at coordinate 9,057,040 of CM024799.1, forward strand.
CTCAGGTAAGCCTCTCATTGACGTACTGATTCCTGTTAAATCTTCCCACAAAACAAGAGCCTTGTTTGGCATGTAACGTTTAAGACATTCTCATTACAGGTATGTCTGTCTAATAATGTTTCTCGTTCTGATACCCACACAGCATCCTAATGACCACTTGCTCCAGTTTCATGGCCCTGGGTCTGATGCCTTTGCTGCTCTATCTCTTCAGTCAAGGCTTCACCAATCTGGAAAAAGCTGTACCATACAGCAACATCATCAAAGCTCTCATTCTCACTCTGGTGCCTTGTGCCGTTGGTATTGGCATTAATCACTACAAACCAAACTATTCACCAGTCGTGAAAAAAGTGAGACTCTTGAAACGTGCCTCACACAAACATAATCTGGACACAGCATAGTAGGGGAAGCACAGGGGTTACTGCTATCACTAATGATGGCTCCATACTATTCAAGTGTGCCAGTAAGCCACGATAGTGTGACAGTGAGCCAGCATGCATGCACAACACAAGAAGCCTGATACTGAAGCAGCTAAATGAAAATCTGCCATCATTAATTGGAAACAGGAACGTGAGTCAGCAGGAAGTGATGCTTCCAGGAAAGAGAGTCATTCATTGATGTTGAGATTCACGTACCATTCATAAGACAGATATAGAGACTCACACAACATGTTTTCATTTGTCCGCAGGCTGGTGTCAGCATCCTGATCGTGTCCGCCATCATAGTGGCCTTCCTGTCTGGCATCGCCGTCAAAAACACGATAAGGATGATCCTCACACCTGATATCCTGTTAGCAGCTGCACTAATGCCACTGATTGGCTTCACTCTGGGATATGTCATGTCTATTATATGCCGACTCAGTCCACAGTAAGTGAATACACACTTTGAGCTGGTCAACGAGCCAATCTATAGCTTGTAACATGCTATTTCTCATACTGTATTGTTCCAACTGAACATCGCAAAGACAAAAGAAAAGTGTTGTTTGTTTTCCAAAGAAGAAGAATGACTTTCTCTTATCCGTGACTCACCACCACCTTCATTTTTTCAGCAGAAAATCTGTTTAACGGTTCCTCAGAATGAAGCAATTTTGTGTTTTCCTTGTTCATTTTATCTTCGTGACCAGTTTAATCTTAGGACCTCCTGGGGTTACACACCCCTTAGGTTGGGAACCAGATGTGTTTACTTGACTTGACTATTGCCCTGCCATTCTATTCCACTACATGTCATCATGGCTTCACAGAAATACTTTGCTCTTTACTCCACTTCTATTTATCTGACAGCTTATAGGTACTGTATGTGGTGGAAATTCCAATGAGAGATGAAAAAGAATGAACAAAGTTACTCGAGTACTGTCTTTATCTTTGGTTTATCCAACGGCGTGGGAGTAAAATGAGGTGAAAAGACAATATGAGCATTCATCTGTAACACGTGAGAACATCATTACAAAGAATACCACTCAGAGAATACCGAGTTATAACTATTTCAGCCGAAAGGTCAGAGATCCTCACTCGCAAACGCACACAAGGTGATTCAGTGTCTGACCAACTAACCAACACGTGCACAGATCCTGCTGTGACCCAGGGGATGTTTGGTTATCTCTCAAAAGTCTTCCTGCAATGAGAAGTTGACCCTTATCCATGAAAGTTATGAACAAAACTCCTCACAGGAACTAGAGACAGAAACACATTCAAATAAGTTATTTACAGCTCATGGATCTCATATTTTGCGTCATACTTACAGCGTATTAGGTGTTACATACAAAATACTGCTACTTTTCCTTAAAGGTAATATTTCAATGCAGATTTTGAATCTATTCTCTGGTTAATAATATAGTATATGAGATGGCATAAAGCAGTAAAAATTGGTGGAGAAAAGACAAACAAACAAAAATTTTAACCTGTACCTTTGAGGAAATGTGAATACCCACATTTAAATACTTCAATATCAAAACTAACGCAGTGACTCGCCTCTTTTTAGATGCAGCAGGACGGTCGCCATGGAAACGGGGTGTCAAAACATCCAGCTGTGCACCGTCATCCTAAAGGTGGCCTTTTCCCCGGAGATCATCGGACCCTTGTTCCTCTTCCCTCTGATATACATAACTCTCCAGTGTACTGAGGCCCTTATCCTGGCCGGGTGCTTCAGATGTTACCAAACATTCAAGCCACCAGCTGAGGGTAAATGTCACAGCTGCCTGTGTGTTTTCGTAAAAGTGAGGCTGGGAGGAGGGGGTCAGATGAACACGTGCACATCTGCGGTCAGATCAAATAAATATCACCCTTCTCTCACACAGACGCATACAACAGTGTTGACGTTAAACAAGTGGAGCTGAAAGAGCCATGACAGCATCACAGATGACCAACCAGTGCCGGAGAGGGAAATCAAGGAGAACTGAAGCTGACCTACGGAGGATGCAGACATTCAGGGCCTTCAATATAAGCTGCATTCTTCACTCAGGCCTGTGATACTGACTTCATAGAGAATAACCATCCATCCATTATGTGTAACTGCTTATCCTCATCAGGGCTGGAGCCTGTCCCAGCTGACTACGGGCAAGAGGCGGGGTACATCCTGGACATGCTGCCAGCTCATTGCAGGGAACATAGAGACAGAGCTCAATGTCTAACACATTATATTTGAATTAATGTTTACTTAATCAAATGTATACAATGTTAGGTACAGTATAATGTAGTTAGCCGATGTATTTATATTTTTATATTCAAGATGCCCGCTGTAAATTTAGTAATTTTTATGACTGGAGCCACTTTAGCACCTTTTAATAAACATTACACAAAAATATAATGCATTTAATGAATGTAATAAAAATAGTATAAATGAATGTTTATTAAACCACAATAACAAATGTATTGTTTTCTCTTTTTTTTAAACACTGGAGAATTGTGTGGGTCCAATGTGAGATTTAGAGAGCTTTATTAAAAGAATAAAATATGTATGTAACTATTTTCTTTAGTATATAATCATTTGAAAAAGGTTTTTGTTCTCTTAAAAAGGAGTCTTTTATATTTACAGATGCCAAAGGGCCTCTTCTGTGAAGACCACCATGTTACTACAGTAGTCCAGAGCAGACAAACTAGATAGAGTGTGTGTTTCATGGTCACTGTAGGAGAGGGTGAGGTGTCAGGGCTGCAACTACACCGCTTGATGCAACTAAATCTGATCAGACTTGCACCTTTATTTCAAACATATCAGATCTAAGAGAAAGATCAACATGTTTCAAAGCTGTCTGAATGAAAAAGGAGGACGCTGCCAATTTGACCACCTCAAATAATATTTAATCAAAATGATCATATGGTATATACAGAGTAAACTTAACTTAAACTTTTTACATATATTAAAATACCATCTTCACCCAAAAAAAAGTCCAAAAGTAAATCAAATGGACAGTCGAACAAAGAAAACACTGACATTACACCAATCTGTACACTTGCTCATTTTTGTGTTGGATCTCCCCAACCACGCTTACAGTGTCACATATGACGTGCCTGCGGTAGGATTCAAAGTGAAGCGGCAAAGTAAACTTTCTGTCGGAACGTTTTCCGAGAGCTGTGGAAGCATTCGAAAGAAGCTATGGCTGATCAACAGCATTCTGGACGCAAATAAATTAAATACATATTTTAGTTTCCCGTTAGGACTTAAAACGGGATTTTTTTTTTCAAGCAGTCTGCATAAATTAAGAGAATAGTATTTTCCTGTGTACAAGTGATGTGTCTGGAAAAGCCACACATAATATCACTAAGCATTGGAGGCATTTAACTGACATTCATTTTTAAAACTCCTTACTTTACATATTAGATACCTGTGCATAGAAGTGGAAAGCTAAGGCCATTGGGGGGGCAAGGTATGAAGAGAATACATCTGAAGTCATTGCAAGGATGAAATGTGACGAATGCAGGCCTGAAACAACAAGTCTCTTTCTCGTTCAATGAAAATCGCCGTGAACTCTTGGGTGGACAGGCAGCCTTAAAATGTACAGTGAGGCGTGGAATGAAGTGAGTCGTGATTAATTACGTCTGAAATAATGAGTCAGGAATCACAAAAATCTTTGAATGGAAGTGCGCACGACATGGACAACAATCTAGATTATCTGGTCTTCATGCATCTTTGCCAATGTGTGTTAAAATGGGGGAGGTGATATGCGGTTAAAGAAAGTAAACAGTAAACAGTAAATAAGACACTGATGAGATTAGTAGCGAGACCCAAAGTGAGTCTGCAGCTTCAACTGAAGTCCATCCATCTTTTTTTTCCCCAACAGCCTTTAAGAAATACTGCTTCAGAGTTGCGTTTTCCTTTCTGTCTTTGTTCTCCATTTTCAAACTGAGATTCGGACATTAGACGTACATACGAGGAATTCCTATAAAAAAATGTAAGCATGTATGTACATGTGCATCCCTTCTCTGTTCTCCTTTGGGATGGTCAGAGGAATTATTCTGGGTGACCCGCAGCTTTGCTCGGATCCTCTTTAGTTGGGCCTATCTGTGTTGACAGCTGTGTTGATGAACTCTCAAGAGGCATCCCGCTCACCAGTACAGGTCAGTAGCAAGGCTGGTTGTCTCGGGTTAAGGCTGCGGCATTTTTCAGGCTTCCTTCAGCAATGGCATATCTGTAGAAGGCAGACAGACGTCGGCGTTAGTACAAAGTTAGGATCTTAAATAAAGTTTTTAAAAAAAAGTGTGTCTAAAGAGGGCTTCACCATCAGAGTAGTCCATCTCAGAGTCCAGAGACAGACTGTGTTGGTCGCTGCCTGCAGACGGCCTTCTTTGTGAGGATGAAGGAGCTGCGGCGCCCGCATGCTCCAGAACCCAGGTAGAGGATGAGGGTGAGGGTGAGGGTGAGTGTGACGAGGAGGATGACGACGGTGGTACAGGGTGGACCACCGCCATCTCTGACTGCTGCTGCTGCTGTTTGAGGGAAGAAGGCCTAGAGGGGGCAGCCTCTGGCGTTGTGGCATGCTGACCCTCAGACAGCACTATCTGGACCCGGGACTCGGCTGAGGCTGAAGCTCCGCTACCACTCACGGCCTCCTCATATGAGGGCAGAGTCACCTGGACACCTTCGACCATGATAGACACGGGCTGGCCGGAGACACCCTGATCACGTCTATGTGTGGAGAACAGGAGGAAAATTAAAATGATCTACTTCTGTGACTAGTTTGCTTAGCCCAGCACAGCCTCTGGTTCAGGGTGTACTCACCGATGGAGGGACTTAATTTTTGGCTGCAGAAGTACAAACAGCACCACTAAGAGCAGGATTAGTGCCACAGAGCTGGCTGTGGATGCCACTATAGACAAGGCGGGCATCCCCAATGGTAGAGTTGGATTGTTGTCTGTGAGACAGGTAAACAGCAACAGTTACCATACAGAACTGACTGCAATTATTTACTTAAATGTGTCACCTAATCTTTCTTACCTTGCTCCATGAGGCAGCTGAGCTTCACTTGGCTGTCCCATTCCCCGTACTGACAGGTAAGGTATTTGTAGTCTCCCTTCAGGACATAGCCTTCGTCACAGAAATATTCAATCACAGTGCCGTGAGAGAGTCTTCCACATGTGGAGGGGTGGCAGCTGTAGCCCCCGTTCTCTGGCTCATATGGAGGCTGACATACTGTCCATCGAAAGAAAGAAAGAAAGGAGTACAATGATGCAAGCTATCGTTGTGGAAAGCGACACAGTCCCATACAAGCAGATTAAACTTAGAAATGATTGGATGTGACAAAATGTTCCGTTCAAACAAAGAAATGTGAATCATCGACAGTCAGAGCTCAGCTTCAATCTTTAACCCTTGCATGCATCAGTTTAATTTACAAATTAATATTCCTTTTCAGCTTTTTTTCTGCATAAATCCCATAAACATCATGAGGTTGAGGTTTTTAACCCTTTAAATGCCAGTTTGATTGCTTGATGTTATTGTTTTTATTTTTTTCATAAATAACATGAAGTAAACATTTGTTTGTAAAGTTTTTATAGCAGTTTTTTTGTTAATGGACATTTTTGTCCTTGACTTAAGATGGCATTAAGGACATTTTTTCTCAGTGTTCTACTGATCTATGAGAAAAATTTTAATTTGAATTCCAAAATTTGTCAAGAGAGAGAAAAAATTGTGCTGTATAGCCTGACACAGCCAAAGTGATAGCCAGATAAAGAGGAAAAATAGACAGCAATGTCCGTAGGGATGCATGAGGGTTAAAAGAATCCAGAAATCTTGGTGAAGCCATGGCCTAAATTTTGATAACCACTAGAATAAGAAGATTCTACAATCAGCCTCCATCTTACAAATATATTAACAACTCAAAGTCTGCGTGTCTAAGCAGGATTTAGAAAACATGCTTTGTCTTCAGTTGCCTTGTTCCTTTAGTGCCTTTTCTACTGTATCTCACTTTTTCTTTGTGTATCTGTAACAAAACCTTGACCTCTTGTGGAGTTTGAGACCCAGTACATCCTTAACTATTACTTCAGGCTACAGTACACGTTGATATCAGGTGTGAAGAAGGTTTATGTTGCCTTCAGTAAAAAAAAACACTGACAGTACAATGAGGAGTCCTTACCATCACTGCGTATACAGCGAGGAGGTTCAGAGGACCAGTGTCCAAGGGTGGAGCAGGTGAGGATGCTGGGTCCGTCTGGCAGGTAACCGGAGTCACAGCTGTACTCCAGTACTGTGCCCACGGGGAACGAGCTCCTGTTGGTTTCTGTCAGGTTAGTTGAACCATGCTGCACTGTAGAGGGTCTTACGCAACCTTAAAAAAAAAGAAAAAAAAAAGTTAAAAAATCAAGTTGATAGTTGTAACAGGAATTGAGTTAAAGTTAAACAGAGTTAAAATAAAACTAAAAGATCTCATGCAACAGCTCCAGTGCTGTCTATTGTTTCACTAAGGTTTCGTTATGTCTCATCTGGGTGCATGTCTGCGATAAAAAACTTCTTCTGCCTCCTTCCATGGAAAAAATGCTACAAAAAAAAAAAAGTATGCTACAATCTGCAGCCTGCTGGTCATAAAAGACAAATGTTCCTTTGTTGGATTTTATGATCAGAGCCCAAATATTTCTCTTTTTTTACAAAATCGTCAGAGTGCCTGATCCTGTCTGAACGTCCCCTGATGAAAACAAATGGTGAACAGTGAGTCTGACAGTGGCATTGAAATAATATTGCCAACCTCAATCAAAATAAAAAAAAATGAGGACAAGTCTCAAACCATAAAGCAGATACTCTCTATTGGTTCAGGTTACGGTGCACGTTGATTCGAGGTGTAAAGAGGGTTTAGAATTGCAGACAGTACTACAACGAGGAGTCTTTACCATCACTGCGTATGCAGCGAGGAGGTTCAGAGGACCAGCGTCCCAGTGTGGTGCAGGTGAGGGTGCTGGGTCCAGCTGGCAGATAACCAGGATCACAGCTGTACTGCAGTACCGTGCCAACGGGGAACAAGCTCCTGTTGGTGTCTGTCAGATTAGTTGAACCATGCTGCACCGTAGAGGGTCTGTTACAACCTTAAGAAAAAAAAACGGGACAACATTCAAAAATACAGTTAATATCTGTACTTGTGTCTTTGAGAATAAACATACGTAGATTTCGTTGACGTAGCACATTTTATGTGACAGCGTCACAAAGGGTTTTATGAGTAAACGTAGAATGAAGTTTAACAAGAATAAGTGAGTTAAAAAACATATAAATACATTTAATAATTAAAATAGCTGAGTGAAGAGTCATAAACTGTGACAGCTGAGACTCTAGTACACTGATAGTATTAAGACTACCTATTGACGACAGGTTGATACACAAAATCTACTTGTTTGGGCGTTGTTTTGCTGACTGGTGGGTGTTTAAGACCAACACTTTTGATAGATGGGAGTTTGAGGACTGACGGACCTTGGCTCACACAACTGATCTGCATGGGACCGTCCCACTGTCCGTCCTGACAGGTCAGGTAGTTATAGTCTCCAGTGAGGACGAAGCCGTCATCGCAGAAGAACTCGATCACAGTGCCATGGGCAAACATTCGACAGGGGGTCGGGTGGCAGGTGTAGCCCCCATTCTCGGGTTTGGAGAGGGGTAGACACGCTGATGGGAAAAAAAGACGACATGTAAAATCTAAAGCGATAGAAAGATCAGAAAAGACAGTGGTGGACAGAACATCTTACCACCGCTGCGTATGCAGTGAGGAGGTTCAGAGGACCAGCGTCCCAGTGTGGTGCAGGTGAGGATGCTGGGTCCGTCTGGCAGGTAACCAGGGTCACAGCTGTACTGCAGTACTGTTCCCACGGGGAACGAGCCCCTGTTGGTTTCTGTGAGGTTTACCCAGCTGTTCTGGACCATGTACGGCCTCACACATCCTGGGAAGAAAATACCAAAGAAAGATGGAAGGATTTCTGTTAAACTGCTCAGCTTTTCAGGGAAATTCACACAACAAAATAATATTTGGAGCTTGTTTTGTTTACAGAGTGAAGCCTCCAGTAAGAAACACACAGAGTGGCATATGGTAACCATCTGTACTAGAAAGGCTTTGCTGTATTGCGACATACAAAGGGCAGACAGACAGAGCTGTTGTTTTTTTAAAAAGTTATTTTACTAAATTTTGTCTTTGAAATATCTGTCAAACTCAACAAGCAAGAATGCCCCCAAAATATGTTGTTTTCCCTTATTTAAGATATACAAGATGTAGCACTGCTAAGAGGCCGAGTAGGCTCCTCCTGTGATAATAAGTAGTGAAACATGATAATAAGTGAGAAGGTCAACAAAAGTACCGGCGCCTGTCACCTTTGTCTAAAAGAGTGCACGGGTAAAAATGAGGTGTAACGAAGACCACAGCCCCTGTGCCAGTTACCAGAATTAAAGGTGAGCCAGAAACAAAATAAATAACGCAAACCACACACACACACACACACACACACACACACACACACACACACACACACACACACACACACAGGCTCCGATATAAGATACATGTGTTTAAACATATAACACAAGGGAAAATGAAATGTTACAGAGGATATACATAAAATGTAATCCACATTAAAAGGTAGAAATTTCTGCTCATTTTTACCATCTTGTTTCATATCCACAATCTTTACGCATGTTCATTTAACTTAACCAAAGTACAGCAGAAATATCAACGAACCAAATAGATTTTAAAACATGTTATTCAGGAGAGAGAATTCATGTGCCTAGAAAAAAAATGTCATCGCAGTCTTCCTATTATGCAATAGCACGTGGGAGTGGAAAATTTGGTGATAGAGCAGTAAAATATGAGTCACCACAAACAGTCCTTTGAATCTTCAAGAGACAATGAGAAATTTTACAGCATTCGTTTTTTTTTTTAAATACAAGAGACATGGAGCAAAATATTAACTGGTCCAAAGAGCAACCAACATACTCCATTCAGTGTGGAACGGCCGTGTTATGGCGGATATCTGATCTGCTTAATTAGGTCAATATCAGCCCGTGTGCATCCTTACTGCTTCCTTTCCTATTGGAACAGTGATCTGCGGTTTGTGTAGACAAATATATCTACGGCTTACTTAAATCTGGAACAGTTGATAGCTTTTGCTAAATTATATAGCTCATTAGTAAGCTATACTTATAAACAACAACACACAAATGACACTGAAGCAGCATTATCACATTCGGTATTTATGGGGCTGTTTTATGGGGCTGTGTTGTAACTAATGATGTGATATACGATGTGTTGAAAGAGGCAGATTTGGTCTGTGTTACTGTGTGTTAGTAATTTGATTTCTTCAGCAGAGAAAACAATACAGACATAACCCACGCAGCTTTGTCTTGTATGAGTGTGCAAGCATAAATCCATGCCTCTTACCTGAGCCTTGCCCAGCAGACACTACAGTCAGTACGAGCAGCAACACAAGGGAGCGTTTAGTGGCTGAGGTGTGGGCCCAGGGGGCTTTTGATATTGACTCTATCATTCCATTGCACATCTTCCCCCTGCAGAGTCAACTCAACCTGGTGTGATCAGAAAAATATGAAATTACAAAAAAGGCACACATATAATCACAACAAAACGCAATCCCCCAGAGCTTTGACCATATGCTGACACCTGCCTGGTGCAGGTAGTCTGCAGAGCTTGGAGAGATGCCAGAGAAATGGGTGTGATTACGGGAGGGTGGTACAACGACAAGACAGAGAGAGAGAGAAAAACACGAGCAATAATGGTGTGAGCATGTAGCCGGCTAGCGTGTATCATAAACAAAACGCGGTTCCTTTTTTTAAGGCGCTAATGTGACTTTAGCTAATTAAGCATACATATAACATGTGATATAAACACAACTCTGGTTCTGAACGGTTCCGTCCAAGCACATACACACCCATCTTCAGTGCTTCCCTTACTAGCTATGATAGCTAGCTTCGATAACGTCACAGAGAACAAGGCCAAAACAAAAGATAGGATGTTGCTAACTAGCTAGCCACTATGCTATCTCCTGCAGAGAATTAAAGTCCAAAGGAGCAAATCATAGCTGTCTTTCATTGTTCGGTCATTAGCTAATTTACCTGCTAATCAATATTAGCCTTTTTTTTTCTTAGCTTGCTTACGCTAGCTAGACATTACAATGGCTTGTTGCTTAACGTTTACCTACCACAAAGACACGGCCTCGAAACCTCCACCCTCGCTTCCTCACGCTGTAGACATCTATCACCAATATCTGAGCTACACCGAAGACATTTAACGTTATTGCGGAGACAAGAATACGGTTTAACGAGCCGATGGGGCGCTACTACGGCTAAACGCTAGCTAGCTCCCCTAATGGCTAGCTTGTTACCCGCTACGCTAGCTAGCTGCATCGATTGAAGCATCAGCTGGGCTGCCTCGATTTCGTCCGGTAGCCATGGTAACAAAAGCATATGTCCGTAGTTACAACATCCGGGACTGTTTGTGTCCATAGTTACCGAAAAGACGCGGAAGTCTCTGTTGACAAGCGGTTTTACGTGGCCAATCGCTATTTAATAAGATTAATGTCAAAATATTTAGTGTTTCCTTGGAATACGGCTTGAGAAAATTTCCCGCAATGGAAATTATCAGAGGGAGTTTAGATGATATTTCACGACCTGCGTCGAGCGAGCAGACAGGTAGCCGTGTGTCCAGCGTGTCATTGCCTCACAGTGACAGAATATCTCCTACAACTCCATTCTCCCTTGTTGTGCTGAGCAGCGATGCTGCTGACATTCAGGTAATGTAAAACCGAAGACTCACATTGACAGTACAATGTTCACGGCTATTGACTTATAAATGTGGAATTCACTTGTCACAGCAAACTTGCAAACTCCTGGCCCCGGGGCCCAGACCCACCTTAATCCGGGCCTGCCTCTGCTACTTATGTGTAAAGTTATTTGTAACTAGTGTTTTCAGAGAGGAAAAATGGAGGGGAGTCAGATCTTGACGGGTCACATTTTACACTTGTCAAAATCTGACTCCCCTCTTATATTTAAAATGCAAGATGTAACACCAACAATTTTCACTCTGCTGGCATATTGTGACCTCTGCTGCTTATTTATGAAGTTATTTGTAACTAGTGTGAACAGAAATTTAAATAGGAGGGGAGTCAGATTTTTTCGGGTCACATTTTACACCTGTCAGAATCTGACTCCCTTCTTATATTAAAAATGCAAGATGTAACACCAACAATTTTCACTCTGCTGACATGTTGTGACCTCTGCTACTTATGTGTAAAGTTATTTGTAACTAGTGTTCACAGAGAGGAAAATAGGAGGGGAGTCAGATTTTGACGGGTCACATTTTACACCCATCAAAATCTGACTCCCCTCTTATATTAAAAATGCAACATGTAACACCGACAATTTTCACTCTGCTGGCATATTTTGACCTCTGCTGCTTATTTATGAAGTTATTTGTAACTAGTGTGAACAGAAATTAAAAATGGAGGGGAGTCAGATTTTGACGGGTCACATTTTAGACCCATCAGAATCTGACTCCCCTCTTATATTAAAAATGCAAGATGTAACACCAACAATTTTCACTCTGCTGGCATATTTTGACCTCTGCTACTCATTTGTAAAGTTCTTTGTCACTAGTGTTAACAGAAATTAAAAATGGAGGGGAGTCAGATTTTGATCATCTGACTCCCAAAATCCAAATCTGACTCCCCTCTTATATTAAAAATGCAAGATGTAACACCAACAATTTTCACTCTGCTGGCATATTTTGACCTCTGCTACTCATTTGTAAAGTTATTTGTAACTAGTGTTAACAGAAATTAAAAATGGAGGGGAGTCAGATTTTGACGGGTCACATTTTACACCCGTCAAAATCTGACTCCCCTCTTATATTAAAAATACAAGATGTAACACCAACAATTTTCACTCTGCTGGCATGTTGTGACCTCTGCTACTTATGTGTAAAGTTATTTGTAACTAGTTTCAACAGAGAGGAAAATAGGAGGGGAGTCAGATTTTGACGGGTCACATTTTACACCCATCAAAATCTGACTCCCCTCTTATATTAAAAATGCAAGATGTAACACCAACAATTTTCACCCTGCTGGCATATTTTGACCTCTGCTGCTTATTTATGAAGTTATTTGTAACTAGTGTGAACAGAAATTTAAATAGGAGGGGAGTCAGATTTTGACGGGTCACATTTTACACCCATCAGAATCTGACTCCCCTCTTATATTAAAAATGCAAGATGTAACACCAACAATTTTCACTCTGCTGGCATATTTTGACCTCTGCTACTTATTTGTAAAGTTATTTGTAACTAGTGTTAACAGAAATTAAAAATGGAGGGGAGTCAGATTTTGACGAGTCACATTTTACACCCATCAAAATCTGACTCCCCTCTTATATTAAAAATGCAAGATGTAATACCAACAATTTTCACTGTGCTGGCATGTTGTGACCTCTGCTCAGGGCCGTATTACTGACCGGCCAGTGGGGCCGGCGCCCAGGGGCCCATGGGTCCAGGGAGCCCAGGGGGGGCCCCACAGCAATGCAGATGCCGATGTTGATGCCAATTGCGATGTCAGAGGCCTCTATTCTATAGGATCTTATGACTACTCACAATGTTATACTGCATGAGTGAAGAGAGAAACTCCTGGCCCCGGGGCCCAGACCCACCTTTATCCGGGCCTGGGGAGTAGTCTGTTGCTTGGAGGAGCTGTTTAAGGCCTCCACAGTCTCATGCAGGAGGTGAGAGGAGTTATTGATGATGGATGATGATGATGGAACAAGTCCTGCACACTCCACAGGTCCTCAGTGTCCTCAGCAAGTAGAGACGACTTTGACCCTTTTTGTACAGGACGCCTGTGTTGTCTTTGAACACATAACTGGACTATGTGCAAAACATGCAATCTAACTGCATGACTGTTACTGACACTGTAATTCTAATTGTAAAACATTTGTTTCTTTACTCTTTATTCTTTATATTTTCTCATATTCTGTGTTTTTTATATTTTGATATAAAATTCAGCATATATATATATATTTTTTAATAGTACTGTACTTTACTTCTATAGCTTATTTCCATTTGTTACACACTTTTAATGCTGAGCTGATCGGTTCCTCTTGTCCAACACATTTCATCGTATTGTTGACCCTGTGTTAACCTGCATTGGTAATATAATTATTCCCCGTAGACTCGGAGCAACTCTGAAGAAAGTATAATCAACTCCACAGCCAGAGATCAGGACAAAAGTAAGTATTCTGTATAATAAAATAAAGTAGTGAACTCACTTTTAGGGTGTTCTAGTTTAAATGAAATCATCCCACACTGTAATACAACAATATATTTTCTTCTTTTAGGCCAGTGTCAGGTTGATGTAAGTGATGAAGAGAAGGATGATCCCAAACTACTGAGAGCCATTGAAGAAATGAGACGACTCGATGAAATACTGTCTGAAAAAATGTGCAAAGAAAAAGAAATGAAGCGTCAAAGGAAAGAACTTCAAGCAAAGCTCTGGCAAGAGTTCCTGGTAGACAGTCTTTGTATTTACTGCACTTACATTAGATCGGTGCTGCTTTTGACTTAACTTCACTTATGGTGTGGTCTTATAGTGTGTATCTCTCTGCAGCAGAATAAACCTGAAGGTCGCTCTGAATGTGCTCAGGAATCTTTGAACACAAAGTTGTTTTTGGCTCTGGAAGACCTCTGTGGTAAGCATAGTGACCGTATACAGATCAGCGTTAGTCACTGTGAGACATCTTAAATATGTTTTTATCTTAAAGGGACCGAAGAGGAGGACGACTTTGTGCCTGTGTTTGAAACTCAGGTCCCTGACTGTGGGCAAAGCAGATGCAGTCAGTACTGGGAGCAAAGTGAGTAAGAGAAAATCAAACATGTCAAAATAAAGTGTTTTGGTTATTGGTCTAAAAAAAAAAAAATCTATGTTGTACTCCCTATATTGTGCACTTGATGGCGCCATGAGCTCAGGGAACTTGTAGCTCTTGTTTTCCCTCTTCGTGGTAACCTGGTGCAGGCAGTAGCGCACTAACTCAGATATTACAACAGTTTTCCAGCAGTGAATGCGTAACAGTTTACCCACTATGCAACCCATGAACAATTTCCTGATCAAAATCTTGTGGGCGTTTTTCATGATATTGATCCTCTAAGGAAAAAAAAAATAATTTGGACCACATCAGCCCAGAAACTGTGAGGAATTCAGAGACACCGAGGCAGGTTGGCTGCTCGTTATCATGGGGTCTTTAACCTCTTACAGTTCAGTCCAAGCATGGTCTTCCCATCCACTTTACCAATTTGTACAGCTGGCATAACAGCAGTCTATTTAAAAAAAAAATCATTTACAAATGATTTATATGTCGCCCTGTTTCAAGATTATTTGGGCAGCTGGAAACTCTGATGAATACAAAAGAAGTACTCCCGGCTGAAAAATGACTCCCACAGAAATTCAGTGACTTTTATCAGATTTGGCTAATGGTTATTATTAAAGCTTTGACTTACTTTTTCAATATTTATTATAATTTAGTTAGAATTTTAAGTTTGGCTTGTCTGACAGGTGAAAAGAGGCCATACAGTTTGACTGAATCATTCGAAACAGGCCATGAGGAGACTGGAGAGGAGCAATTTGAAGGCAGCCACTGTGGAGCTTCCAAAGGCAAGAAAAAACAGAAGGACTTTGTCAAGAGAAACATTGAGGTATGTCAAAGTTCACGTCGGCACGAATGCAGTGCTGGGGTATATCGCATGACTTGGAGCGAGTCTCTCAACTGTTTGTTTTTCCAGCGAGGAAAATATTTGTCTCTAGCTCAAGAGAAAGACATATTTTAAGCCTGCTAGGGCACCACTAAAGAGAGTAGAAATGTTATGCAAATAATGATTTTCATTCTCTGTTTTTTTCCAAATGTGGTGTAATGCAATAGCTAGTAAGCGGCGAGGGGGGCCAAGTGATTTTGACCCAGGCAGAGAAAGAGCGTCTGGCCGAACTGCTTCAAGAAGACGACGAAACAGAAGAAGACAGTGCCAGAGGTGCAGACAGCAAGGTAGGCTGACATGAAGCCCTAACAGACAACATATGCTGCAGGATGAGTCTCTTTTTCAGACTTCTTAATACTTCCCCCTGATGTAGGCCCAGAAATCTGGACCTGCTACCAACAGTTTGATCATATAAAAAAAAAAAAAATATATATATATATATATATATATATATATATATATATATATATATATATATATATATATATATATATATATATATATATATATATATATATATATATATATATATATAAATAGACAATACAATGTGTTAATTACTCATAGAAAGCAAGTAGTGCTTAGTCACAGCCTTTTAATACAATCTTGGTATTTATAAAATATTTCCTTTGTGATCTTGTTGGAATGTGCGTCATTATCTAATATTTGGCCTTTTGAATGGCATTATTAAACACATTATGTAACCTTGGAAAAAGCACATAGCGTTGGTCAGATATCCGTATTTTGATGACTGCCTGGCAGCTGAGACGGCCTCCGGGCAGAAGATTCTGACTCCTAAAAGCAGCTCACATTATGAACCAGATGTGTTGTATGCGCTACACATGGAATGTCATGGATTCATTTTATTATCACATTTTCATAACAATTCCTCTCTGTGGCCTTTCTGGGAAAACTCAGAGGCCGGAATCTTTCATGTAGCCGTGCTGTGAGCTTCATTTGCACTCTCACAGTGAGGGTGTTGCTGATGGAGCCTAAGAGACTGAGGTGTCTTGTTTTTCTCACCTAAGACCTTGTGCCACCCGAAGCACTAGACTCACCTACACCATCCTAACTTCAACGGTTTGCGTTTTCAGGTTTAATTTGCTTTAATAGAGCATTTGGCAGCTGTCAAGACATTTTGAAGTCAGATGAGATGATGCCTGAAGCCAGAGGGAACATACTTTACATACGATTCTATTTAGCTTGACCCCGACAGCTCTACATCCGTGGGACAGCCTGCCAGGGTTTTTTTATGTCTTGCTGCTATATTTATGATGTTTACCTTCACTTTTAGAACAATACTGCGCTAGCTGTGGTGGCAGATACCAAACTGAGGGGAGTGCAGATGCGCTGTGTTTTTTCACTGGCTGGAAAAAGACTTCCTGTTATTGCAAGGCATGCTATTAAGAATGGCCGTAAGATAGCAGAGCACATTATTTATGTCACCAGTGTCTTTAGTTTTAAGGACTTCACACAGTTTTTGGCAGAATCCCCCACACATCAATCACAAGCTGCTGCTCTGTTGTTTTCCTCACACAGTTTTTTTTATACTAGTATTTATACTAGTTACTCTTGTCCTAACAAGCTCCACAGTTTGGCATAGTTCTGGTAACCCGAGGCAGTAAATCAGAAGCAGTCAGTAATGGTTTAACATTTTGGTACTGTAGAAGTGGATATAATCCCTAATTTTACTGTAATTTTACCTCAACATGGTGGCCTCCTTGAACAGAACCTGCTGCCACTGTAGATATAAAAAAATATATAATTATGCATATTATATTCCATGTCTGTCATTTTCTTAAAATCGAATCCCCTAAATCCTACACACCGGACCTTTAATTCCTGTGTTAGGTTTATTTAACCTGTACAAAACCAAAGTGTGAAAACATCAAGCAGCTGTTTGGCAGACAAAGCCATGCTAGCCGTTCCCCCTGTTTCTAGTCTAAAATAAGCTAAGCTAATGGCTCAAAGCAAGAATTTAAAAATGGAATTAGTTTGCTATCTGTGTTCCTTGTTTACTGAGAATCAATCCCTGGGAAGGTGTTAACGAGATTTCACTCATGTTATGTCTGTGTAATAACTCACAATACATTCATACAATGATCATAAAACCTGTATGTGAACACAAACCGAGGCCTACCAAGGCCTGTCTGACGTCTCGCAGTGAGGTATTCTGCCAAATCCAAACCACAGCACTGGTTAAAACACGGACTATCTTAAACATAATATACTGCAAATATGGAACACGAATCAGTGTCAGAAGAATTTGTGTCTCTCTTGTTAAATTTTGGCTTTGTGCGGCGGTCCACCTAGTTGATAGACCTCTGCGTCTGTTGTCCTTTGCCAGTTTTCTTCTGCTCTTCCCTCACAACGTGAGAGGCCGCAGCTGTTTTCTTTCCACAGTTGTGATCTTCTCTGGCATGAAAGGCTTACTACAAGTTCTTATCTCACCACTGGGCTGTGATGAGCTCACCACCCACCCGCTGCTTCCCATTGGATGTAAGGGGAGTCTCACTGGGATGTCACTGTGAGGAAGAGACAAAAAGTTTTGGCATTTGACTATATAGCTGGCATGCAGCGCGGAGAAGAGTGATCATCACTCTGTTCGCCATCCAGAAGTAAATACCAAGTTCTGGAGTCAGGCTTGTACCTCTTCCCTGTTTTAGACATCACTGTCACAAAGCTGTTATAAGTCATAGATAGATAATGTTTATCACCCCCCTATTAAGGTTGCCACAAAATAAAGGATTAGGATTATACCCTGTGGACCATGACTTATTTCAGCAATGATTCTCCTCCAGGACGACATGTGGGCTGTGTCCGTCCTGACAGGCCAGGGTTACACCCCAGAGCCCTCTGACCTGGAGCAGCTGAACGACATCCGCTCCAAAATTCGCCGACTCCTTCCGATCGAGGAATTCATCTCGGTGCAAAGCTCGTACACAGACTTTGCCTTGTCTCAGGTATGTATCCAAGACCACTCCTATCTACACAACATAGAACAGCAGTGGCTTTATTACATTAACTCCTCCAGACACCACCCAGGACTCCTCTGAGGCAAGGTCATTATTTCTTACAAGGTCAGCTCAGCCGGGCATCGACAGCAACATCTTGTAAAATTTTTTGTTACTGACCCTAAGGGAGTCACACCCCTATTTGTAAGTCAGAGAAAATAGTATTGTGTAAGATGCTGTAATTTGGAACTGAGAGTTGCCTCAGTTTTCCATCCACTTTTACACGTTTCCATATGAACTCCATACTATAAGCCCCTTCGTGATTTTCTGCTAGTAAACTTTATGTAAAAGTGTTATTATGGCTTTAAGGTTCAAGTAATTTCCAAATGAGCAATGGCAAATCTTATACATTTCGACATTTCAGCATGCTGATGTGGTTCATGGTAGGTTTACATCACATCATTTTCATGAATGCAAATGACTTTTTGTCCATGTACTCTCTACACTGTTGTGTTTTTTGCAATATCTAATGTTCCTTCCCTGGGTTGCATGTATATATTCATATACACTGAGTTCAGAGTATGATCAGTACATCACTACCACATCAGACAGTGGATGTGAGCTCAGTGAGTTATCTCAGGACCTTATCTCACTACATTTTAAAAGCCATATGGTACGCTCATCACCTGCGTAGCTTGTCAGTGGAAAATGATATTTTTGAAGTCGTAAAAACTTTACAACACCGTTTTGTGAACTCAGGATGCTGTTTTCTACTATCACTACTGGATGTAGTCAAGGAAAAACTGCAGTACTTGAATCCCAGGGCTGGGATAACACATAAGCAAGGCCATAATGTCTGGGATATTTATGTTTCTGGGCTAATTATTTCACTTTCCAGCTGTAAATTTACATACAAGAGTCATTCATCTGATGTTATGAGGAGATGGCAGAACAAAGCTTTTTAAGTTGTACAGCACAATGTGCCTTCTATGTTTCTGTTTAGGCAATCAGGACTCTCAATATGTCAGCTGTCTTGAGTGGGGTGTAGCTTTAAAATAAATATATGATCAGAGCGATTTGCAAAATTTGGTTCTACATTTAGAGCCGAAATAGTGTTTAGATGAAGACATGGCTCACTGCTTCTTGAAACTCCCAAATTTCATGAACTAATGTTTAATCTAGTTGTAATAGTTGAGCCGGGGCTTAGCGTGAATGAGCAAAACCCCTTCACCCTCCCTCGTGTACTCGCATGATGTGGACTGGATTTTGAGCCAATAGCACAAAATCTGTGATATTACTGGAGCGGCTGGATGTGTTACTTTGTGTAACCTACTTCCCCCTCCCTTCCCACCCTTTAATCATCTTGCCTGGTTAAAAAAGTTTTTTTGGAAAAGTAAAATTCCCCATCATCCATCCATCATCTGCTCTCCATTAGTGCTGAAAATGGCTAATGCAGGCATTCCTTTTTAAATGATGTAAAATATGAATTAAACAATGACACAAAACCTCTTTCTCTCGAGTAACTGTTTGCAGATGATTCCGATTGCTAACATGACAAACAAAATAAAACATCACTGTACTTTAGTGGTTTCATGCAGTGAATAAAAAAAAAAGGTTCTGGCAAACACCACACCTGTATGGCTCAGAAAAAGGAGCCATTTCCTTACACTGCCTCGTCTCACTGTTGTGGCATATATTAAAGATAGACTCCACTCACAATAAATCTCTTTCAGAGCCGGTCATTCATCCACATCAGTGCCCATAAATCTTAAAGGTGGCCATAAAAGTAAATATGCTTTTGTTTTGCGGTTACCTTTCTTCTTTGCGGTAGCTTGCACCAGTCAGAATTCCAAACTGAAACCATTTGGACAGCGATGCAGGAACCTGCTTGTACGCCTGCTCATTCTAGAGAAATTGTAATGTACACAAACAAGATTATCAGATCCCTGTTTCAATACCACTGAAACACTTTTCTCCCTATCATATTAAATCAAGGCCTAGATTTGGACATGTTCTATTGTTTCTTGTTCTCTGGCTGTGTCAGATCAACTGTTCTAGAGTTATTCACCTCTCCCAAGTGAGCACTTGCTCATGAAGGATCAGTTGGGGCTTGACTCTGAACTTGATGGTGTCCTTTTCCCAATAAAATGTGATTGATATTCTGTGGGAAAAGCAGCTCTTGCATTCCTGTGCAGTCACCTCAGGAGTAGCCTGTCTGGCTAAACGGGTCCTTCGCTTGATTCCGTGAGGGTGGATACAGTCTGTGAGGCCTGGCACCAGCCGGGTTACTGCCACAGAGGAGAGTCAGCCCCCCGTTAGAACCTAATTACAGAGCTAGTGGAGGTAGAGGAGTGCCAGCTCCAGAAAAGGAACAAGGTTTTCCCTTTCATTTGGCGATATTAACACATGCGTAAAGGCTTACTACATATACAGTAAAGACTACTGTACACTGGATAGAAATAGCCATATATGCCAACCAATCATCTACTTGTAGCTGGTACAAACTAAAATGCCTTGGATGGATGGCTGTGGATTCTAGCTTTTAGACGTGCATGCTAAATGATAAATCACATATCTGTGCACTGGGACCAGCTATTTGTCTTTCCATGCCCATAAGGCATTGTGGTGGCATTGTACTGACCAAGTGGCAACCTCGGTGACTGTGAAGTGAGGCCTATGTGGAAGTGCCAAAAACTGTGGTTCCTTGAATGGCCTCTTGAGGCTGGCTACAAAACGACTCAGTCTCCATAAGCGCCTATGTTTAAATGTTCAACTTCATAGCAGAAATAAACATGTTTACAGTCTGGTACAAAAAACGGTTTTGGTCTGTATCGCTAATTTCTCCATTCATGACAGCTACTCTGTCTACATTTTTATATAACTCACTCCTAGTTAAATGATAGCAAGATTTAAAATTATTCACATTTACTGACTGTAGGTGCCACTACAGATGGCTTGTTTGAGCACCCAGGGGTCACACAGCCCGCTTCAGGTCCAACGAAGACCCATGTCTTTGTCATTGTACATGGTGGCATTGTACAGATGGACTGAAAAATGCCACGTCATATGGCTGCATGGTGAAAAGTCTTGAAGAAAAGCTCTTGTGCTCTTTGCCTCTGGCTCTTTTTTGATGACTTCTGATGATAGGAAGTAGGTCAGGTAGCTACAAACCATGCGTTCATTATGTGGGTTGAGTGGAAGCACAATACAGTTTTGAACAGTGTTTTCCTTGGACCCTGCCAATATTGTGCTTATGACAGCATTGCTCCTTATGCATTCTTGATTTTTTTCCTCCTTTTCTCAGGCTTCAGCTGAAATAGCTGTTTCTGTCATTAAAAACATCTGTTGGCATGTAGGACTAATGTACAGTGCACCCCTCCTACTGTACCACTGTGTGGTAATGCCTGCACCACCCACAGTTTGAAGCCAGAAGAAGGGGATTCTGTCATGAGAATTAGCTGGTGTTGGGTGTTTTGTGACATGGGTGTGTGTGTGTGTGCAAGTGTTTGTGTGTGCGTGTGTTTCACAGATCAGAATTACACATGCTATTCTCTCAAATGTGGGTTGTTTTTTTTTTTGGAAAGTGTGGTTACAATGAAAATTAATGAATGGTACAGTACAGTTTTCAGTCAGTGACCCACTGCTTTTGATTGCTTTGGATCCCTCCCCCGACTCCTTCTGTGTCTGCATAGTAACTCCAGCTGTGTTTTTGTTGTGCATCGCTTGGCTATATTTTGATGTAAGACCATGAGGTCACTTAGTCACATTGTGTGGTTGCTGATGAGCACCCATGATTTTAACTACAGCAAATGTTAAGTGAGAGAGCAGAGGTTTGGGCAGAAAACGCCCTCTTGACCGACACAATGCGGTCAGCAGATAGTTTGCAAATTTATCTTATTTGGTTCGGTCGTATAATTAAACAGCTGTGGAAAAGCTTTGGTCATGTTATAGTCATCTAAAATGTAGGTTAGTTTTTATTTTATATCATCAAGTGTAAGCTGTGTTAGAATTCATGATGGGGAGTCAGGATACAGGCCGGCCTTAACATAATGTAACATAATGTGATACACAGTATACATGTATCATACATGCACTTTGACGTCAAAATAAAAACAGGCTAGAAAGGAAAGGCATTCAAAGGCGGCCGATTTATAACAGAACACTATGTTTCTTATTACGGGTGGTGACAGCAGGAAAAGACATTGTATCCTCTGTGCTAAGGAAGAAACTGTCCTCTCGCTCTCTAGAATACGATGTTCATGTCCTGACTGGGACTTTGAAAATATGCTAATTCACACCAGAAAAGCATGTAATCGTAGTTTGTTCCTCACCAGTGACTGACGTTTGGCTTTGAGAGCAGCGCTCAGCACTTATCACAGTGTCAGCCATCTTCACTGTGAATGGATGTGTTCTTTTTATAGCGCGTTGGCAGAAAAAAAAAACCTTGGAATTTTAATTCAAAATGTATGCTAATACGAAATATCATCTTTGCGGCCCCGTGGCTCACATATTTTTGCAGGAGTATCTCTTTACAGCTGCATGGTGAGAGCTGAGATGACAGGTTTGACATGTGGCATTCTTGGTGTTATTCACAAGGTTAGCTTGGATAAAAAAGAATAGACTCCACACCCTTCCCCACCCTATAATTCCTATGAGACCCAGTTTATTGTCTTCTTATAAACGCCTCTCCCACTGGTGTTACCCACAGCAGGAGTTGTGTTAAGTGGCTGAGAGAGATTTTTCCCTGCCATGCTTCTAACTTTTGACTGTTCCACTCATTATGACACTCCACGGAGGATTATTCAATCAAAAAATCATCTGCTAACAATAAACAATGCTTGAAATATTCGCTAAATCTCCTGCCTTTATGATCCAAATTAAATAGCATTTAAAAAATGTGGAATATTATCACGGGCGACGCGGTGGTGTGGCCTCAAAGCAAGATCTGGCTCGAATCCCTCGGCTGGGGCCTCTCTATGTGGAGTTTGCATGTTCTCCCCGTGTCTGTATGGGTTCTCTCCGGGTACCTCAGTGTCTTCCCACAGTCCAAAGACATGCAGTTAATTGGTTAAGGTTAATCGGTGACTCTAAACTGGCCATATGTGTGAATGTGAGTGTGAGTGGTTGCGGTTACAGAATGCATGGATATACTGTCATTGGTGCTGCCTCTCAGCAGGTTACCAGAAGTTGACCAATCAGAAGAAAGTTGGCTTTTAAAGGGGCGGGGGGCTTAGAGAAACAGGAGCTAAAACGGCTTAAGGATGAACTGAGGGGCGGCATAAAGGGCAAGTATAAGATAAATTAGGATGTTTTTTTAACCATGAATCATGTAAAGCTTCTCTAGTGGACTCCCAGAATAAAAATACGCAGCGGGAAATGAGAATGAGACAACGCTCACACCTCTACGTTTCATCTCTCGTAGCTGAAAAGACTTTTAGCAGCTCAAATCTAGGTCAGATATTGTGCTTGACAATATCACCAGGGTGCAAAAAGATGCTTGGACGTTTTTTTCCCTCCAGATGCTTTTGATAAATATTTAACATGGTCTGCTTCTTAAGCCCTTTGTTCACATTTATTTCGACTGTGTCATTGTTTGGCAAACACTGAAATTACCTTATATTATATTAGCAAAGTGATGCTGGGTGGAGATGATCCTGTGAGTCTCTCTTTAACAACAGTTAAAAGTCATAGACCGTGAAGTATTTGCAACAGTTATTAGAGATCACAACTGCAAGATTTTTTTTTTCCACAACCCAAAAAGTGAAAACTTCAAACAGATCGAGTGTTTCTCGACCTTTGATTGCTCTTTGGACGATGCTAAAAATGCTGAAGACACACCGGTGGTGTGGATACTTTAACCTACTTTTTTTAAAGGATGCACCAGAAGGTTTTGATCTGTGCAACAGTGATTGCTCCAGACCACCCTGAGTCCTGAAAAAAAACAAGTATAAAGTCCAGATGACCCACAAGTGAATCTTCTAATACTTCAGGAATGTTCAGCAATCATCAAGTCATCTACTCAGATCCAAAATACTGATGTAAAATCACGACCTCTGGAAATGGAAAAGACAACGTGGAGACAAATTTCATATCTGGGACATTTTTAAGATGGTGATATACAGACCTTCACATTGACTCCTATGGAGCAATATTAGATCAATTCTTAGTCCAGATTTTCAGAGAGGGAGGGGAGGGAATCATGGTGTTAAGAATTAGACTATGCCTTTGTCCAAGGCAAGTTGCACAGGGTCAAAAGCATTTTTTTGCATCACGTTGCTTACCCAAGCATTAGAATGCATGTAGGTATATACCGTGTGTGACAGACATCTGTGATCTGTGTTACAGCGCTTCTGCCTCAGCACTTGGCAGATGACCACAGGTCATGGCTGGGCAAAATGACAATATGAGACACAAGAGGGAGAAATATGAGAAAAAGAGAGAGAGAAGTCAAGAGAGACTCACAGCCATAGCTTCCGAACAGCTTATTCCCCTCACAGGGAGCGCTCATGGCAAGGCATGTGGACAGGCCTTGGCAGGTAGCCTGGGTCCACGTGGCACCGCCAGAGCTCCTACTATACTTCAGATTTGAGCAAAGGCAGAGGGAGAGAAACAGAATGGGGAAAGAGAGGAGCGTGCTGTTCTGTACAACACTGGTCATCGCTGGCTGGCTCCCTTTCATCATAATAGCACTGTCCCTTTGCAGTGTTGTCTAGCAAAAGGTCATTAACAAGATGTATTGTCTGCAAACACAAGGTAGTATCTGCTGCAGTCAATAGCAATCCATTTCTATAGAACGAGACTCTCGTATTATAAAGAGGCACAGTGATTTACCAATAGTCAGGTGCATCTTTGATATCAGATGAAATCCACGTTTGTGAAGCTTCATGTTTAGTTTTTTTGTAGAACAAAAATACCTCCGTTCCAATCTTAAGAGAAGGAAGTATTGCAGGGCTGTTGCATTGGATTGCTTTAGCCTACCGAATGAAACGGCATAAAAAAAAACGTGTTTCTGTTATTTGTGTAGCTGGTTTTTTAATGACTGAGTAGCCACCAGACATTCCTAATAGAGACCCCCCAGACTCAAGCCCAATGAGCCATTTTGTGGCTACTGCCGACTGAAACAAACTGCCGTCTGAAATGTTGGCTGGCGTCCACATCACGTAGAGTATTTTTGTTTCCCATTGTTTGATTTGCATAACGTTTTGCATGTTTACAAAAAACCCCCCCCAAAAAACGCTTCTCCGTTTATTTTTGGGCTTCAGCTGGTTCGAAAAAAAAAGGTATGGAGAATGCGGTTGAAAAGACCACATGTTGTACAAATTAATTTGTTTGCAGTATGCAGTGAAGTTTATGACTTTAATGTTGACACTTAGTTGGATTGGCTTCCTCAGAGTCACAGTTTAGCTTGTCTGGAGCATGTGAACAAGGTCATCACGCTCTTTCAGCGGGTCTTAATCTGGCTTCAGGCGCTAATTCATAACACCTAATGTAAGAAGGGACTTGAAGTAAACAGTGGGCTGGTATGCCCCTCTTGCCATGGATATAACACACACGTTGCAGCAGGACACACTAACGCATAAAGGTCACCCAGTCATTTGTCTTGTTTTCCTGCTGTTTTTCAGACATATCTTTGCATGTGTCTGCATGAGACGATCCAGCTGTTATATCTGGCAAATCACACCGCAGATGCAGCCCATATTGGAGCAGAGAAGAAGCTACGAGCTACCAGTCTCAATGGCTCCCTCATCCGCCTAACGAAACCAATATGATTGATATAATAGAATTAAATGTTCCTTTTAATGGGAACATCAAGAAACAGCACGCTCAGTATCGCTTAGCTTTAGCCATCAGAGATTTGTTTTGAATTATAAACATTAAATAATCCCTGAAGGTTTTTTTTGTCTATTTTGTCACTTTGGACAACAGTGGATCATCCATCAACCGCTGCAGCTGTTTCAGACTCGAACGCCATGACAACCTCGGGATGGAATGCATTTCATCTATTCTGAAATCTTCAAATTGATCACAGGATATCAGCAAGCACTTAATGGATATGTAATGCAGGCTTGACTTAAGTCATTTAAAACTCATACAGATAATCAGCTAAAGATGATTTGCTCATGACAATTGGCAAATGATTCTTTTTTTTTTTTCATATTGTGGGAAAGCAAAATGCGAGCCGCGAGGTAAAACAAGGACAGCTTCTCAGGAGTTGTAGTATTGCGCATGAATGGGCTTTTCCTCTGTTTCAATAACATCCACCCTGCCTTCAACTGCACTTTGGCAGTCAGCGTCCTATTTTCTACAATGCTTCACTTTCTATCAACCCGTGACACTAATGCAACATCAAATTCCAATACGTTCATCATCGATAAGCTGACATACCTTTTCTCGCACGAGAGATAATTATGTTTGACGTGTTTTTCATACAGAAACAAAACAAAGTCTGCATCGTAGTAGCCTTCCAGCGGTCTTGTGACCCAGATAGGTGATGTGATTATTGGAGATCTTCAACAGCATATGTCAAGTCAAGGAGGAGGAGAGACAATTACCAGCATTTTGCTGATGTTCAGATAAACTGAGCCTTGGTCTCTCTCTCTCCCTGTCAGTCTAACCTTACATTGGCTTAAAGCTGTCACACATTCCAAGGAGAAGAAGCATAAATACTGCCATGTATGAGAACAATCGCTTGAGTCTATTAAGGTCAGGAAGCATTATTCCCATAGACTTTTCCAAGAACTGAATCATTACTACAATTTAATTGGCAGAAATCGACTGTCTTTTCTTGCCAGTGACTTGGAAATGGATCTAAAGTTGTTGCATTGATTTATTATTACAGCTTAATCAATTATATATTTAGAAACATTGTGGACAAAGTACTGCAAATAAGTCAAAGTCTGTTTTTATGAAACAGAAAATTAACCCTGATCGGTTCAACGCTTACAGTCTCAGGCAACTTTTCACTGTCACTCGCACAAAGCATTTCAAACAATGTCTAATCTATTTTATCTTGGCATTTCAGTTCAAGTATTAGAGCTAGTGTGCGTAGATGAACTTGCATAACACTGATATAATACAGCTTCACTTTTTGCTGTGATGTTTTTAGCCAACGCTGTGGCTGGTTTCTTTGATTCAAACATGAAATATCTCAACAACTACTAGATGAGTTGTCATGAGATCTATGTTGACATTCATGTTGTCCAGAGAATACATCCTAATGATTTTGACTTTTCCTACAGCACCACCAACAGGTTTTACTTGTTAAATAACTGCACATCTATTGGATGGATTGGCACTAAAATATTCAAGGTTTTCACGAAGTTGAAGACTTTAGTGATCCCCTG
This sequence comes from Nibea albiflora, assembly GCA_014281875.1. Lineage (NCBI taxonomy): Eukaryota > Metazoa > Chordata > Actinopteri > Sciaenidae > Nibea > Nibea albiflora. The sequence goes on from CM024799.1 coordinate 9,084,531, forward strand.
ACCTTTTCTCTAATGCCACAAGTAGGTACAAATTTGTGGCCAAGTGAAATATTTCAACTATCAGATGGATTGGCATGACATTTTTTTTTACCTGCCACTTTTTATCTGGCACCATAATCAAGTCAAAATGTCATTTGGTTTATGACCTAAAACCTGCAAACATGATTAGAATTAGCATTTGAAAGTGCTTTCCCTCGAGATGTGAAGCTAGGTATAACACAGCGTCTACACAGGAGGTGAGCAGCGGTTTTGCAGAACAGCAGCAGGGCCGGGGTTAAACGTTTGTCAGTGCTCAGAGCCCAACACACAGTCGGTGTAGTTGCATGTGCAATAAACAGAAAATGGACTTGAACTGCGTCTCATTTACACAAGTGCAATGCGAGCCAAGCTGGACTGATAACAACAGAAGTGTATCTGTTCCGTCGGGCACGTGTGAGACAGATGACTGAAAATCATGCTGTAAAAGTGGAATATGAGTTTGGCCCCATAAACAGTCTGTGTCAGTAATGCATGTCATTACTGGTTTCAGTGGGAGAGAGAAAAGGGGAATCTGGGGAAAGGGCGTGAGTGAGACCCAGGTGTTACTTGACTTGACAGTAGTTGCGTGTGTCACAAACTATGTAAACCTCTCAGACTTTCCCTTGTCGTAACTAAGCTAATACGAGTCAGAGTTACGCTAACGATGAGGTGAAAGCCAGGAAAGATGATGTGTAATTGGTGGACCATCTATCTTTGCTGTAATTAGGGTTAAGTCAGTAAGCTCATGCAAAGAGACTGTGGACTTTTCCCCTTGACACTCACCAGAAGTCACAGGGTGTTAATTTAGCCACAGAGAATTGGTTTAGTGAAAATATGTGAGCTACACGCCAAATTCATTCAAACTTTGGTCAGTGATAGCTTTATCATCGCTAAGCCGTGCAGGCAATTTTAAAGTCTATATTTCGTGAAAAGTAGGGCAGATGTTGTTTCCAAATTAAATAAACTGTTTCTCCCAAAGATTTAGGCTTTTTTAGAAACGTGCATTTAGTGGTGTGAGGATGGTGGTAAAGCTAGACTTTAATTTTTATTTTTCCTGGTTGGAATGCTCTATTTCTCACTCTGGTGCATGACAGGAGTCTGATCCCGTCGTGGTCCTGGCTTTTGTTGTCTGGATGAGGGAGTCTTAACTGACGGGCTCTAGTAACGACCACTTAAAAGAGGCTTCAGATAGAAGCTGTCATTATTTCCCTATAGGGAGACGGAGGGCACTGGTAGGTGAGGCCACACACACGTCTTGTTTTTGCCAAGATATAAATATTAAAGTTAATCACACTGTATCACGGTATCAATCAGTCGCCTAAAATCTGTGTAAACGCAGGACATGATATTAGTCGTCTGTTTTTCTTATTAAGAAGCATTTATCCTTCTTCTCAACAGACTGGCTCAACTTAACTGAACTCCCCTTCTGCCCTGGGTTTAACTAAGATTACATCCTATCATAAATGTGTCATAATAGATTTAGTAACTGAGTGTTTAAGTTCACAATTTCTGCTGGATCCCGCTGTCTCCGGTAACCTACCATTTCACCGTATGCAAGTCCCTATTGAGACGTCGACATTTTATGAAATATCCATCAATTTCAACATTATTAGATCATACATACGCCTGCCTGGCATCCAGACTAACCAAAAGAGATGGAGATTTCAACCACATGGCGCTGGACTGACACTCCAAAACAGCCCTGTGGTTGGCAACATCCTCTCAGACCCAACAATTTTTGTGAACTAGCTGCTGCTTTTATAGAGTAACTGTGTATTTTTAGAGGTCACAGTATGACCGTAGCGCAGGTCATTCACTGGTCAGTCTGTACATCTGTACATTTGTCATGTTTTTCCATCCTTCTTTATAAAGACATGAATCGTGGTCGGGGTGGGGAAGGATGTTAACGGTCTGACCCAGACTTGCAACAAATACGCAGAAACTGTTTTTGACACCTATTGCTCATCAAACTACGTCTGCAGAAGCGAGTTTATGGCTGGTTTAAATATTTGTGATAAACCTGATCTAAATGTGCCTGATGACTTTGTATTTATTCGACGTGGTCAGAAAGTCAAGCCTCTCTCTTATCAGCTCGCTGTGGATTGGTCCTCCGTGAATGACTCACCAGTTTCCCTCCTGACCCTTTTTTTTCAAAGTTTGCTTTGGATGCAGTTTGCGGTTCATTGTGTCAACCCAGCACACGTGGATACAATGAATGTGTGATTTATGTTGGACCTCATGTGGACTGTAGCTGTGGTATTGGGCTTTCTCAGGTTTACTCTCTGCTGTCTGTAAAAAGCAGAGCCATCGGTGTTCATCATGAGGAGTCTTGGAGCAGTGGAAACCTTTCACCTAAATCAGTTCTGATGTACTGTTATATGGTTTTGATCCATATTTAAATGCTCATGAGTGATGGCCATAAGCTGTGAGTGCAGCTCTAGGAGAGCACCCAAGCACGTCCACATGTGAGAAGAGCTGTTTGCTCCCCGTGAGAACCAGTCTGTTGGTGTCAATTTCAGTCTGTTGTGTATCAGGGCCGTGGCTCAGAGGTTAGCTGGAAGTGCGATGGGGACCCGCAGCCAGGAGAGAAGGTCCTGCAGGATATAAAGGAGAGGAGAGAGCTGGAGAGGCGGCTTCGAGAGATCGAACAGCAGCTGGAGATCCTGGACCAGAGCCAAGAGATGACTGTGAGTTCAAAGCAGCTATGTTTCGTTCACACACAAACAAAACACATGCTCAAATTCACATAAGTAGTTAATCCGCTCTGTGCCTGTGTTGTACATCATAACACCCCTCAGTGCTTATATCTGTAGACACGTGTGTGACAAATTATCACAAATGCACAGTTCATTCTCAGCCATTCTCACAAGGGGACGATGAAATCACTTGCAATATTCGTGTCTCTGCAGGCCCATATTTTTTCCTCTTCATTTTCCTTCTTCCTCTTGGGTCACTAACACAATCAGTTTACAGTATCAGTGTAAAATATATGTTTTGACTTTCAGCAAGCAGCTAAGTATCTTCCTCTGCTTTGCTTTTGCGCACAGTGTTTAATTACTTTAGAGCATTCCTCACTGAGATTTGATGTCCACGCTCCACGGTGTTCCCTAGAAACCATTGAGCTCAATCTGCTTTTAGGAGCCTCTGCAGAGTTACAGCCACAAAACTGTCACTCTTTCCCCAAACCCTGTAGCTAAAGGCACAACACAAGAATGTTTCAAGAACAAAGGTCGATAGCTCTGATTTCTGCTTTCTCTGACATTTATGACTTTACATTTTTTTTTTGTGAAAGGAAAGAAAAACATTTCAGGTAAATTTAGTGGTCTGACTTTGTCATTGTTTGAACGGGCAGCTTCTCCGCAAACAAACTACCCTTTTGCATCCTCGTGACGCTGCTGTCCATGGAATACAAATTCACACGTCATCCTTTAACCTTTACCGACACATCAGTTCTCACACGAATTGACCACAACATGATTCATGTATGCCTAATTTAAACATAAAAGATGCCCTGCAAACAGCGAGGTCGTAAAAACATTAAATGGTAGCCACACCCTTACATCAAACACGACACAGTGCCAAAAACCAAAAACCTACTCCTGGCCTAATAAAGGAGACACAAGTGGAATCTTTTGCTAATTAAGCCAAGCCCGTTCTCTCATTACGATCACAAAACATCAAAACCACCATCTCTTTACTACTAGCGTTTGCATTTAGCTGTGTGTCATTGCATTTTATATACCGTCACTAAGTGACTGAACCCAGGGAGCGACTGCGATGTAAACACCACACTCACTGTGTATATTCTTAGTGCCACCGGGCTTTTTTTTTGCGGTTAGAGAAGATTTATTTGGAATTTGTCTGCGAGGGCATTCTCAAACACTTTCACACAGCTCCACTTCACTCATAAAGTTGATTTGTATAACATCCGTAACTCAAACGTCTTCTCACAGTCTTTTTGCACCTGAGGTGTGTACCAAGTCTGCAGGCAGTGTACTATAAGAGCAAGAGGAGATTGTTTTGTTTTTGTTTTTTCGATAGAATGAGTTTTTTGCTGTGTTAAATCGAACAATTTAGTCAAAGCCGGAGTAATTCAGCCAGAGCCAGCAGTTTTCCTTGTGATGCTATATCAGTGCTATGAAAGCATTAGTTCCTTTTTTTGTTGTTTAAAAGTTGGATGAGAACATTGATGACACTCATGTTTGAGTGGAAAATATGGAGCGAGAGCCAAGTTAGCTTAGCCTAGCTTAGCATTTAGACTGAAAACAATGGGAATCAGCTTAACATTTCTGTTTATGTGTGGATTATACATGATACAGAAAAGTGCTTGTTTGCTTATTTTTGAACCTTTGGGGAGAGCCACATGCTAGCCATTTCCCCCTGCTTTCAGCCTTTAAGCTAGGTTAAGCTAATGGTAAACTTTTTAAGTATTTTGTGGTGCAGATGATGCTGTTGTTTAGTGTCTGTTGACGTCTGCTGCTGAAGCGTTAGAGAATGAATCCTGGAGCTACCATAGAGTTTGACTGTTCACAAAAAAATCTGTTTTAGCAACATGTTTGAAAAATGTTTCACTGTGCAGTGCAATATCTCTAAAATAAAAAACACCAGGAGCGATTGGGTATCTGAGATGTTTTCCCACCAAATGGGAAGTACAGTATGGTGCTCTGTGTTTAGACTGGCTTGCTGCTGGAGTGTAACTCTTATTGTAAAGGTGGAAAATGTTCAAGAGGTTAGTCTCATACGTTGTAGCAGAGATGACAGATTCTGTTCTACTTCACTTTGATTGATTCCAGTATGTTAAGAATCCAAGTGTTTATCTAGAGATCTACCTGATTTACCTTTTCGCAAGTGATTTATTCAAACAAAAGCCGTGTTGTGCTGGATTCAGATCTGAGACCTGTAATTTTGTGCGTCAGCTCGGTTTCTCTCAATCCAAACAATCCCCCATTCCAGTGATGTGTGCCAAAGAATCTCTCGTCTCACCTTTTGATTTTCCAGTTTCTTTCTTTTTCACTGTTAATAATATTTGCCTGTGGTGCAGCAAGGCCTGTCCTCTACAAAGAAAGGTATTAATGAAATGACTGTCATTGTTCCCTGCTAATGCACTCTGACGCATAAATACAGTCAAAAACATTTCCAGAAAGAAAAGATAACACGAGTTCAACATGGTTTCTTTCAGCTGTCAGAGCTGAATCTGTGATTTGCTGTTCCCTGCTAGTTTTCCTGCCACTTCATTTGGCTGCACTCCTAGATCAACTGCAAAAGGAAGGACAATCCCAACAGCTACAGTAAGACAGGATGGTTCAGGGCAGTCTTGTACTGATCAGGCTAACATAATTAATCATGCAGTCTCTGCATGATTCCCCAGTACAATTTAAGTTTCAAAACACAGCTTTCATTTTTGTCTATTATGCCAGACAAACAGCGCATTAATATTTATCATCTCCGGTGGACAGCACGCTGTTTGATTCTCTTTATTAGCTTTATGTCTTCACATGAGTTGCAAAAATGTTTGGACTAGAATATATTTGATTTTCAATTCTTCAACTTCGACTTCCCAAATCTCTTACCCACCTGAGAGCCTTTTTTGAAGTGTGGCTGGATGATACAAGTTATATTAAAACCACAAAGAGTAACTAGAGCATCCTGGTATATTGCAGAAAACTCTGGACTGAAAGAGGAGCAGAGCAGGGTGCGCACGAACACACAAAGTCCTTTCAACTCTGTTTCGTTGGCTTGAATCTGTTCAGGAACTGTTGTGCCAACTCTGCAGTTTCACAACTAATTTTCCACAGTCAGGTTTGCCAGAAAAGTGGAGCCATGGAGAAAAAGGGATTCTCTCACTCTAAGCTTGTCTCACCCTCTTCTTTACCTCTTTCCATCCGTGGCTTCTAGCTGTTTGCCTTTGACTTGTCAGGCTGCTTGCTCTTTTTCGCTACTGTATGATCTCCAGTTTGTAAACCATTATGTATGTACTGTTGTACCAAACACTGCTGTTGTTAAACCTTTCAGATGGTTCAGATTAATTTCAAGTATTCAAAGTTGTGGCTGGATTTCTTCTTCTGTCTTTTTTTTGTAAAGAATTATAAACTATGATGAGACTGCAGTTATTTACAGCATGTACTTTACATTTTTCAAAGGAGAATCAGAGAGTTTTGGACATACTCATGGAAACAACATCTACTCTGAGCCTCTTGGTGGGTGTCCACCATGGCAGCTCTTAACTGATATTTGAGAGCCAGCATTGCTAGACTGCTGTCAGTGTGGTGTGCTACTACACAAACTACAACTTAAGGGGTCCAGTGTAGAATTTAGTTGCATCTAGTGGTGCAATCACTGCATTGCAGTCTATTCACGTCACCCTCGTCTACCTAGTGTAAAGGAGAAACAACACTTGGAAGGCCATGTCTAGAGTCAGCATTTAGTTCTGTTCTGGGCTACTGTAGAAACATTGTGTTTCAACATGGCGGCCATGGAAGAGGAACTGCTCTCACTGTAGATTTTAAAAGTAACAAAAACTTTTTCTTTCTTATTTATGTCATGATACATGCATGAAAACGTAGTTGTGAAGATTATATTCCATGTCTGCCTTGTTCTGAAAATAGAGGCCCCCGAATCTTACACACTGGACCTCCAAGTCCAAGATACCAATCTAGATGGCTCATTTAATGCCTCAGTCACAACAGCCAGAACAAAGTATGAGTCACATGCACAAAGACTCAAGTTCAAGTGCATGATATTGTCATTCATTCAGGCAGTGCATGTGCATGGTTCCATGTGGGGAAATGATGGGGTAAAATGAGGATATTCCAATTCAGCCAGGAATTTTTACTTCAAACTGACTGACTAGTTCCTTAGAGAGTCCTTCGGGCTCTATTATCCATATTATCTGACATATGATGAACCTGTTTTTTCTTCTTCTGGCCTTGATGCATTCACAGTGATGCCACTGTAGCAGAAATCCCAGGGAGTATAGTGATTAAGGATTCAGAATCATCCCTTCTCAAAGTATTGTGAGTTGTTCTCAACATCTGAATAGTAGCACATCTAGTCTAATGAATAGAATTCCTTCATATATTAGTGGAGAACTGGCCCCTGGGTCTGTAGCCGATAAAGCTGAGGTATGTGAGTGAAGTCGGTGACCTTGAAAGTTGAGCAGCCCACGCTTGTGGTAAGCCGGTCCTGCACCCTGTGTGTACAGGAGCCAACAGTGAGCTGTACAGAGGTGGTGGTCCATTGCAGGGCAGATAGCTGGAGGGCTGAACAGTTCTGGCTTTGTCAGATTCTTCTCCAGGTGGGAAACTGATACAAGACTTTGGCCAAGACGCTTGATCTTTTACCAAAGGTTGGGGATTCACCCACCCTGGCTTTTTTTGTTGGGGGTGGAACTGGACTCCCCTGTCCGGAGGGTAAAGAAACACATTGAACTCATTTGTTACTATTGATGCTATTCAAATCCACAAGGGGAGTGCAGTGACAAATTACAGTCCATGCACCATAAAGAGTTGCTAAACAGGGCAATGACAGAGGTTTTCCCTTACACTTACTTTCTCTGCACATGGCTTAGTGTGGCTGCAGGCCAGACTGATACAATAAGCCTGCTGGGTCTGGATAGCAGGTGGGAGTGCAAGAGCACAGTATGAGCAGTATGAGATGTCTGGAGCAGTAATGCTGGCATTCTGACAATAACCACCAGACATATAGGGCTGGAGGATTTATTTGACCAGAACGTTGTCTTTTCCAAGCCTGTATTGACACGTCAGTCGTGAACGATACAAATCTTGAAAGTGAACCAATGTTGCCCGGGGCAGAAACTGTTATCATTTATTTGATTATTTTTGGAATAATAGCTCATTATCTAGCAATGTCTGAGTTCACGAGTGGCCACGTCAAAGCCATTTCCTCGCTGATGCACTGTTCTGACTCCAATAAATGAAAATGTTCACAATTACTTCTGAGCAGCAGGGAAGCGCGCAGTCAGGTGAGGGAGGAACCTTAAAAATGCAGCCGTCTGTGGATACACTTTAATAGTTAAAAGTCGAGTGTGTTTTCAAATTATGTTAGCCCCATGGATTTCTTTGACTTTCTTCACCAATTGGTATTTCTTCGTAGTGTTCGGAAAGTCAGTGTTATTGTAACATAGGTGTCATATAAGTCATATAGATTCTCCCCAGCTTGTATTTCACATGTTTATGCCAGAGGATGTAACTCCAGCCTCAAGCATAGCAGCTCGCACAGCAGCACACTTCCTTTTACCGAGAAATGGTAATTAAAGAACACAAATGTATGTGTTCCTTTCTTGCAGGGTGTTTAGTGGATGCTTTGCACAAAAGCAGAGGCTTGTCCAGTTTTCCAATACTTTTATCCTTTCATCCGCTTCCTTGTGGAAACAGTCTGATAGTCATGCTGTGTTTACCAACTTCCAGCCGGGCTCAACATTGTTATTCCTGTCCCAGTGATAACCCAATGGAAGAAAGGTACTCTCTGGAACCACCTCCGTTTAACAGATCATGTATTTTCTTTGGACAGATTTCCTGTGTTCGAAGCGCTTTACTCAGCTGTTTACTGAAATTAATGTGGCGTCTGCTGGGAAGCCCTGGACTGTAAAGAGCTGAAGTGGCTCTAAGACTTTTGTTCAAGTGGCACCCTTGGCCTCCCTGGTATTAAGAGCACCTGAGGTCAACCACTTTTAAAGAGTCACAGCAGTAAAAACAAAACAAAAAAACACACTATTTTTTTCCATCTCTTTTTCTCTCCTCTCTGTAGGAAAGTTTAACTCGTGTTTCCCATGTCCAAAGACGGCTGGTGTTGGTTAAAGCCGTTTCTGGCCATTAATACTCCAGCCACTGGGGCACTTTTTTATCACCCCATTCATGAACACTCACACACCAACGTGCCAGTATATGACCAGTGAGATTTTTTTGGGCCGCGCGTCTCAGGTTGCAGTAATGGCTCACTTATGTTTGTGCAAATTTATGTTACAGTTGCCATTCCAAGCAAATCATTTTTTACTGTGTGTGAGGTGTCAGTTACCTCTAAATTCGAGCACAGCTCTGTGACGTTACGACGCGGATGCTGTTTTAGACTATTCTCCACACGGCTTTATTTACTTTAACATGCTCAGTGTTTGTATGTGTGCTTCTACCATCCATAGGTAGGCTGCATAGGTTAGATTGTTTTGCGCTTTTGTCTGTTTTCACTATTTGGAGTCTGCACAGGGTGTTTTATTTTGAAAATTTGACCAGATTTTCAATGTTTTTCTGTCTGACTTCCAGCCACCTCGATCTGCACTGTGCTTTTTGACGGATACCGTGACCACCACGTATTCTCCACAGAGCAAAGCGGAGAGTAACTTCTGGGATGCTTATGAAACATGCTGCGGCGCTTCAGTCTTGGTCTAGAATGGGCATCGAGTGCATCGCAGGCGTGCCCGGTAGAATTTATTTCAACTTACTGTAGAATAAACATAGAAGGGAAGCTGTGTTAGACACATAGAATACATATGGCTTTTACTCATCTTTATTTATCGTTTAGAAGTCAAGTCCAATGACAAAGGGCCGTGTTGTGCGACCCTGCATGTCAAAGGACATAAACATGCAGTACTGCAGGGGGCATCCACGCTGGAATGTGTCCATACTGCATGTGGTCGCCTGTCCTTTGGTAGGAGATGATCTGCAACGTCTGGGTAATTGAGTAACATGGCCCAACCCGCCATGACCTAAAGAACATCATTACAGTCTGAAAGACTTTGAACATGGACAGGACTGTCTGCTAGAGATGTATATTAGCAACTGGGTCCTAGCGAGGGGCTGGAGAGTGTCAGAGGGTGGTCTGGTCAGAGGAGGAATACAGATGATCGATGAAGAGTATTAGCTTCAGCTAGCGGGGATAGATGACACACAGGAATGTGATTTTATCTCGAATGGCTCAGCGGGATGGCAGAGAAGACGTGAAAACAACTGCATGGCCATAATATCCTTTCTATTTCAGGACAAAGTGCCTGGAATGGGTCACGTCAGGTTGTGTTTTTTCTGACACATATTTTTATACAGATTATGAACAGGTGTGTGTTTGGCTGAAAATAAAAGTTATTTAATTTGATTTGACTGATTGAACATTGTATTTGTGGATCACAAAGCTGCACTAATGAATACTTTTATATGAAATGAACAACTTGACATTTAGACACTTGTTTGCTCTCTTGCCAAGAATAAGCTCTGAAGAACAATAGCAGCAGCTGTTACTTAGGTTAGAATGAAGGCTGGACAACGGGGCGACACAGCTGGCCTAGCTCTATCCAAATGTAACCACCTACTGCACCTCTAAATCTCATTAATTAACACTTCATATCTTTGTTTAATCTGTGCAAAAGCAACATAAAGCTAGCTAACTGATTTTTCTCAGCTTCCCATCTTTAAGCCAAGCTAAGCTACTTCCATCCATCCATTTCCTTCCTCTTATCCTTATCAGGGTTGTGGTTGGCTGTAGCCTATCCCAGCTGGCATTGGGTGAGAGGTGGGGTACACCCTAGACAAGCTGCCAGTTCATCACAAGGCTGACACATAGAGACAAACAACCATTCATGCTCACATTCGCACCTACGGGCAATTTAAAGTCAATGATTAACGCGTGGGAGGAAGCCGGAGAACCGACGCAGACAAAGGGAGAACACGCAAACTCAGGCAGGCCCCATGCTGCGAGGCGACAATGCTAACCACTGCACCACTGTGACGCCTTGCCACAAACTGACAACACACAAAGACAGTGGATATAGTGGAACATTTAGTAGCTAAAGAGCCAAGATATTTCCCTCAGGAGTAGATGAAGGCCAACATGGAGCCAAAAGGAGAGTGAATATTTATAGGTGGATTAAAAAGATGACTCCAAATTAATGATTGTTCCATGTGTGGTGGATGTGTAAATAAAGTTTGTTTGGACTTAACTTTATAAGTCATATGTCAGTGTTGTGTCTGCAGCTTGTTTGGCCGCTCCCAACTGGCCAGAAGAATCAATGAATACCGCCTTTTGACTTTAAGATCAGTGACAGAATAACTGGATCAGGACATCCCTTCCTTAAGGCCAGGGACATTCTGTTCAGCGTGGGATGGCAGCTAGAAACATGAGCGCACATGCTGAGAGAATGATGACAATTATTACTATTCATAAGAGAGATTTAAGGTCTGGCTTTCCTGGACACGTTTTTGGCACAATGCTCATGAGATTAAAGGTAAAGAGTGCAAAATTACTGTTGAGTCGCAGCTGTCTAAGCACAGTACAACAACTGTCCATGAGCACTCGTGCATAGGTAAATTGGTCTTATCTCACCTTGTTATTGCAATGGAGGAATAATAGTGTGCAGCCAAATAATGTGAATGTGATCAGAGATTGGAGTTGCAGCCGCCAGACAGCACATCACTCCAATGAAAAGATACTGGCATTTATTAAAATTCTGAAACCTTTTCCTCATAACCCAGTTTGAGGTTGGCTTCTGTCCTTGAACTCCCAGACACTCCCAGAAGGCTTCCCGTGAGGAGTCTGACTTATCAGTAGAAAAACAAAAGTTATATCCAACTGGAAGTGTTTTTTCCCAGGAAGCTTCCAACTAGGCACAGGGGACGACTGCAGCAGTGAAGTATATTATTATGAACTGCCACTGTTATCACCGATCACCCATTAAAACAACACGTTGTCTGGTTTTCTAATTTAAGGAGGATGTTAGGAAGATATCTTAAAAATATTCTGTCATCACTGTGGTAATAAGAAAGATGTGTGACCTCGATACTGCCAGAGGTCTACTGTACGTGTCTGATCTGCTGTAAAAGAGTATGAATGCACACCTGCACATCTTTCCGGGTGTTGTTTCTACAGTATATGCATTTAAAAAACATTATCTTTGGGTCTCCCCACAGAATGAGTCACCAGACCTTACTGAGGAGCAGTTACGTGGTCTGCTGGAGGAGTGTGAGCTGGCCGAGATCAGGGCCGAGGATCTTGAGACACAACACCGTGACACCGAGACGAGGTCCACCTGAAGCCCTGCTAATAAGTGCAGGGATGTGAATGTTCCAGCATGCAACGTATGGGCATTGCGCAGGGTCGAGCTTATGTCTTGAGGTCACTGTAGGGATAGTGTTTAATCTTAGATTGTTAGGGGACACTGACTTCCTCTCCTTGAGATACAGAGCGGAAGTATGCTTGTATTTAGGAAAGCAAGTGCCATTCTGATCTGATTCTTAACTGAGGTCAGAGGATAGGTCTCCCTCTTTAGACACAACAGATGGATACATAACATATATATATATATATATATATATATATATATATATATATATATATATATATATATATATATATATATATATGTCTCCTACAGTCAGATAACCATGTTGGACCATTACAGAGTAAACATATTTCCTTGAGCATGATCATATAGATGTTTTCTGAGGGCATATAGATGAACAAGAGAGGACAGCTTCTTCAGAATCAAGGCGGCGTCATGCCATGATGGGTATATTGATGAATTCTCCATTCTCCTTGATCAAGCTTTAATAAACCTTTCAGTATGGTCTCCTCAGATGGGAAGCAACTCTCCACTTATTTTTCCAGCTCTGCTCCACGAGCTGAGTGAGTAAATGTGAGGCACTCTACTCGCGGTAACAATGAAAATGGCACAGCTGAATATCGACCAGTGTTTAAGCGAGGACCAGCGGGATGCCGGATTTCATGGGACCGAGCCCACTTGTCACTCCGCCTCTCAGATTGTCCACACGTCAGTCACTCCCCATCTGAAAAGACCCTCAGACACGACCAACGGGCTACTGCAGGGTTGTAATAAAAAACACATTTCATAGCAGAATATTTCATGATTGCAAAACACACTCTGAACTTCTGACAGGAATCACTCAGATTGGTTTCGGACACTGTAAAGCTTTTAGATTGATATCGATATAAGTAATCTGTCTTATATATACGTGATTATGATTATGAGCATGTTTCACAATGTGTCCAAAAATGTAGTAGTAACGGGCTAACTGAGGATCACAACTGTTATTTTTTTATCCTAATTGGTCTCTCTGTCTCAAATATGCAGCTGGATTGCGTCCCATTGTTTTTATTTGTGTTTATAGCGCTGCATGAGGAAACAGAAGCAGCAGGGCCACCCTTTGTATTAACCTTAGTATCATAGATGAGAACAGAAAATTGCTGTCATTAAATCTAATAACCGGGTACGGTGGCCACAGAATGTTCTTCTGCACACATAAACACTCAGCTGATAGCAGTCTGAACACTTTATTTTTCTTAACTTTAAGGCCTCTCCTGTGTGTCTGTTTTTAATGTGTGTTCAAGCATGTGACTCTCACTGCGGACAGAAAGATGATGTGAGTTACACAGGCGTGATCATCAGATCCACTTCAACTCCCAGCATTCCTTTCATTCCTGCCTCTATAGGTGATCTTCTTCAGAGTGAGTCAGATTAGCAGGATCTTCTGAAATTGGACCCTGCGTGACCTCTTTCCTGCTTCATTTTCGTTTAAAGAAACGGGACTCCACTGACAAAAGACGGCCGGCTTTGAGATTTGCACTTTTTGGTTTGTTTAGGAGATTTGTTGAGCTGTTTTGTTTTTTTTTTGCTCGTGCTTGCACAGTGTGAGTTAGCCAATCTGCACCTGGCTGACCTCAGCCCAGAGGTCGCGTCTTTCCTCTCTCCTGGCACTGGACACCTACGGGCCTGTTCGTCTCACTCTTCACCTCACCCACACATTCTGACCCCGTCTAAACGGCAGGAATTATCTCACATTCCTCTGGACCCGAAACACGTCGGCCAGGTGAGCCTCCAAGGTCAAATCCCAACAAGAGAGTTCTGCTATCAGCACTATCTGTCTGTGATCTGAACAGACACCTCCGCGTGCAAACAGACTGACTGCATGAGATAAATTTGTAATAATTTAATATATAGTTATGCAGCGCAAGTATGAAGTATTTTTGTCTGTTTTAGTACCATCTGTAATTAACACACTATATTTTCAGTAGGGAAGATAGAGTATGCTGCTTATGTGGGGTAATGGAAACACAGTGAGCTCAGTATGGTAAGAATGAGGTCATTTCTCATGTAAAGAGACCTAAGGCATACGGAGACTGTCTGGGTTTTCTGGCACGACCCTCACTGGTGCATTAGATTACAGCTCTTTCTGGCTCTGTGAAAGATCTCAATTAGCAGTCTGAAATCTACTTGCTGATGATATACTGATGCAGGGTCGAGCCGCAGAACGAGTGTGCGGATACTTCATCTACTTTGACAAGTTTTATTGAGACATTTTATGAAAATTTTTGGATTTCTGAGTGGGATACAGCCATAACTTTCAGTAAAATTCCTTATGTCTACCTCTTTCGTGAAGTGTCATTTGAAGGTGTCAGGAGATGCCTTTGTAATGTGTAATCAGATCTTTATGGATGTGCTATTAAGAGGGTTATACTTCATGTTGAGTTTTCCTGCTGCTGACCTCCGAAGGATACTCCCTTTCTCCAAGGCTTCTCTAGACTCAGCTAATGGATTCCAGTCATCTGACACAGCATGGCCCGACTTTGTTTTTCTAGGGAGAAGACCTCACTCAAAAGAGATATGAAGTCCAAAAATCACTGAGAAAGAAGTTTAGGTCTTCAGCTGCTGAACTGACTATTTAACTGTTTGTTTCCCCGAAAAGACACCAACCAACCAAGGTAGTATTTTTTTCCAGAAATGTTTATTGTTCACTTGACATTACAAAATACCAGGTAAGAGTATAAACAGCACTTTGGGGTAGAAACTATAGTACAAAGTTTATAGAAAAGCTTCACTAATAATTAAAAAAAAAAGACATACAAAAAAAAAACAAAATAACAAAGACATCCTCATGTCAGTGTGCAAATAAGTTTATACAGACAGAAACGCTTCCATATGAGGCTACGCTTCTAGATAAATTATTTAAATAGCATATATCTACACAATGAAATAACCTCAACATACAACAGACATAATAATTTATCAAAACAATGCACAGGAAATACATATAGCACAATATAGTCAAGACAACATTTCTTTAATCCTTTACGTTCCTGTTTGGCGCTTCTTTCACTACAAAAATATCTTATATACAGCATATAAATGATACTAAAGTCTTGCTTAAAAAAACAAAAAAAACAGAAGCCAACCAATTTATACTCTGTTGCTAAGACAAGTGATTCTTGTGTATTGCTGGCCTCAATACAAAAAGAATTAATGAGGTAATATTTGTACATAAAGGGTTTCCTTTTCCTTTGATATTCCTTTTGTCAGAAATGTACACACAAGCTCAGCCACACAAGTCATGCACACTGTGCAGAAGCAGGATATTTAGAGATACTGTAGGTGATGCCTATCTTTTACCTTTTTACTGTTTTGGCCAAATGTAATGCTAGATCTTGCCATTAGATATTTTAAGATGGCAAGACACAGAGATGAGTCCAAATTTGCAGCCATACTTAACAATGGTTTACTCATGACAGGAAATAGACTGGCCCTTGCTGTTCACGTCCCTTGACACCGTCAGTAAAGATTAGAGATACTAAGGTAATATTTTCTAATAATTACTGTTCCAAAGCAGTGTTCAGTGTGCCTGCTTTGGGGCCCTGTGCTGTCCTGAATTTTGTGCTCTCCTTGTTTCTTCTAGTGTTCTTTCCTGAGAAGACAAATGTTTTGGGCCAGCCCTAAGCCTTGACTAAATTCAGGACCTATGTATATACAGGTCTGCATGAAAGTGGGGTGAGAAAATCAAAATAAAAAAACTTACATGGTTGTCTTCATAATTATGCTTGTTGGTTGACACACATGCACAAACACACAAACAACATTCACTCTCTTTGATAGTAACAGTCAGTCCATACTGTCCATGGTCCCTCAACAGTTCCTTCAAGGGGTATATTTTCCCCGTCCTAAGAAAGTTCTCTCACTGCTCTCTTCATACTGACACTAGTATCTTCGAGTCCACAGCAGATGTATATTAATGCTCAAAAATAATAATAAAAATAATTAAAAACATAGAACACTCTTCTCTCTCTTTGGTCCCTCATCCAGGGAGAAATACCGCCAACTAACAACAGTTCAGGTGTGCAAAGCAATAAAATGTGACCCCCCCCTTCAATGCAGAGCAACAAATGAGAAGGCCAATTCTTCTGAGCAGAGCTGCGCTCACAATTTGAGTTTGGTGCAGTGGTGCAGAATCATCATTGAACTTTCATTTGGCTTAAAGTCCTGAGGTCAGTTTACCTCACGTTAGTTCACTTGCTCGTCATTCCTCCAATGTGCATTTCTCAAAAGAAAAAGTTAAAGAGATATCGATCCAGGTCTCATATTATATAGTCATACTGACAGACTGATTCTGTCTGGAAGGCCCTGTGGTCCAATTATGTATCTGAAAGAAATTACAGAAAGAAAACTCGTTATAAATAAAGTATAAGGTGATGAAAGCATTCTTTTTAAAATATCAAACTATGATTTATGTGCCTACCTTTGCATTCATATTTGAGGTCTGAGAAGTAAACCATCTCCTGAGAGAAGACGTACAAGCCTAGTCGCCCACCGGCATATGTCTTGTCGTAGATGTTTCCAGAATCGGCCATGATTCTCTTGCCTTCATACATGACCACTCTAAAAAAAGAAAATGGAATCACATGAGCTCATTGCCATTTTAATATACATTTTGGAGATTTGTAACTAAAATGCTTCTATGGTTTTGTACTTACCTAATAAGTCCAGTCTTGGGTCTGTGAGTCAGATGCCATCTGTAGGCAGTGAAGTCCTTCCAGCCAATGTTCTTGGGGTCGTGCCACAAAGTGCGCACCTGAAAAAGATAAATTGCAATAGTTAAGATGAGAAAAGTGTCAAACATTGTGTTAAATTATATCTTAAACATTGCATAAATTGATCTACTCTTACCTGTCCTGCTGTGTCTCCGGTGTGCCACAGGGCATTCCTCAGATGCTCACCGGGCCCTGTGGTGGAGTTGACTACTTTGATTGACAGGCCAGAGTAGCCTTGAGCTCTTGTGGGTGTGTGGGACCAGTAGGTTTGTGTGATCTGTTTCCACATCACTGTGTAGAAGCGTGAGCTGGACTGGTAGCCAAACACAAAGCCAGCATAGTCGTCATCTCTGTCCGTGTTGATGAAGAATGTTCCACTGAAATCCACTGCACTGAACTCATCATAACCTGAGTCAAGAAAAGAGATTTAGTTTAGAATTGGTTCTGTAACACTTTGTGTCCATGTTATCTGCAGTGAGATGCGTTGTTTCTTGCTTACCAACAGCAATGCCAGGGTCACAGTTGACAGTCTGCACCAACTCCTTGCCCTGATGCCGGACCACCCAGTTGGGGTCAATCTGGGATGTGCCCTTGGGGTCCAGAGGAACCATTTGGAATCTGCGGAAGTCTGTTTCACTGATGGCAAAGTTCTCTGGGCACACGTCATAGATGTCCAGAACATTGTCTTGGTCAAAATCATCTTTGCACACATCACCACGGCCATCACCTAAGAGGAAAAATTGGATATGGAAATTACAAAGATGTTTCTACCAAACTAAATCTGAAGAATATCCAGTTAACTGAGGCACTCTCTGTGTTTGTCACATAAATGGCACCAATGTTTCAGAAGACCACATATGACTATATGAATGTTGAGAGACTGACTCACCATCAGAGTCGACCTGATCAGGGTTAAAGGCCAGCCTACAGTTGTCTTTTTCATCAGGAATGCCGTCATTGTCATCGTCATGGTCACAGGCGTCACCCTTGCCATCCTTGTCGTGGTCTGCCTGGTTGGCGTTGGGTATGTATGGGCAGTTGTCCAAATTGTTCTGGTGACCGTCCTCGTCAATGTCCTGGTTGTTGTCGCACTTGTCTCCTACGCGATCTGAGTCAGAGTCGATCTGTAGGAGAAGAAAATTCCTTTATGATGAGATTTACCGAACACGGACTCTCATACTATAGGACTCTTGTCCTCACTTGGAATCACTCCTTCACTCCCCGATATGAGAGGTGCTTTTAGGGATTTAAATGTTGCCCCTTGTTTTCAGGCATGCAAGCTATGTCCTTTTAGACAAGTGTCCAGTGTCCTTCCACCTCAGGAAAATTACTAATTCAGATTTATTCTGAAGGTGGATAAATAGAGAGGAGAAGATGGATTACACACTTTTTCCTCAAAGATGTAACATTCCTCTCTTTCCATTTAAGTGAGTGCAGTGTCTGTGGATGGCTTGTAATGGAAAGATGAGATTTGACGTTACCTGGTCAGGGTTATGCTCCAAAGGACAGTTGTCACAATGGTCTCCCACACCATCCCTGTCAGTATCTCTCTGGTCCACGTTGTAAACATATGGGCAATTGTCATTCTCATTCAGAATGCCTGTTGAATCAAAATATACTCAAATTAGCCTTCAGGAATATGGAAATGCATTTTAAAGCTACGGAAAGGTGGAATTTGGATAAATGACTTACCGTCACCATCGATGTCAACAGCACAGGCGTCACCCTCTCCATTGTTGTCAGTATCAGTTTGGTCAGTGTTAGCCTCGAACACACAGTTGTCACAGCGGTCGCCAACATCATCTCTGTCCGCGTCATACTGGGCAGGGTTGTACACTCTTGGGCAGTTGTCCTAAATTTATAAAGAAATATCAAAAGCACAATTACTAAAAAGGGTCCATACTCGAAAAATAAAAATAAAAATATCGGAAAATAACTCTTGCTTTTCAAGCCTTGTTTTTTTCTCTCACTTTTGCTGGAATGTGATATTCCACTGCAAGCGAGCTGGTAATTTATACCACAGCATTTTTCTTACCCAACTTTCCAAATCCACACTAAGAATTATGGGCATAAAGCCACCTCATCCTGAAGTCTGGCTTTATGCTGAAATTATATTACACTATTCCTATGCTTCTTGCTTTCCACTGTAACTCTCTGGTATAAGCACACAAATGTAGAGACTTTACATTCCTATTGGCCAGAGGAAGGATGGCTACTGCTGATTGCTATGTTTGGTCTCTGAGGAGAGCACAGTTTGGAGCTAAAATAAGATACTGTGATGACTCACCCTATCATCGGGGATCCCATCATTGTCATCATCATGGTCACATTCATCACCCAGGCCATCTTTGTCATGATCTTCCTGGCCAGAGTTGGGAAGGACGGGACAGTTATCCTATAAAGGAACAAAGGAGTGGTTAAGGAGGCAATCATCACAATAATAGAGTCCAGATGGGTAATAATGGCCTTTTGTATTTCTGTTCATGTGGGGCCTGGCTACCTTCTTGCAGTGGTAGGTGGCGTTCTCCACACACAGCAGGTCAGTGTTGGGCCATCCATCCAGATCACTGTCCTCTCCGCAAATATGACCATTCCCAGCATATCCTGGCTTGCACTCACAGCGGAACATGGACTCAGAGTAGACGCCCAAGTAGATGCAGTTTGCATTTTTATGGCAGTCATGGCTACCATCCTGGCAAGGGTTGCGGGTTTGCAAACCTAAAGAAAATTACAGAGACTTTTAAAAAGATGCAAGAAGCTAGACTATTATCCACAAGCACTACAAGCGAGTAATAACTCAAACCTGTTTTTTAGCAGTTGCTTGTTCCACTCCTCTTCCAAATGGCTGAGGACCAGAGAAACGTGCGGGGCAGGGCAGACAGTTGTAACCGGGTTCAGTGTTCTCACAGCGATGGATTCCGTTATGTGTATGGCAAGCATCAGGAACAGCTTTACACTCATTGATGTCTTTACATTTGATGCCATTTCCAGTGTAGCCAAGAGGACACTTGCCACACTTGAAAGAGCCATCAGGGAAACTGATGCATCTTGCTCCAGGGAAGCATGGGCTGGAGAGACAACCATCTGTAGGGGGGAAAAAATGTACTTTAAAATGGTATTATGTTGTGAGAAGTCATTTTCTTTGTCAATATATGTTTAATCTTAAATGCTTACCAACAGGGCAGCTCTGATTGTTGCACAGTTGAGTCATAGTGCCATCACCAATACAATCCTTTCCTCCGTATTTGGGGGCAGGATCAGAGCAGAGACGTTTGCGGTTCTGGATTCCTCCACCACAGGTAACAGTGCAGGTGTCCCATGGTGACCAAGGTCCCCAACCTCCATCGACTGAAAAGTATCATAAACACAACATTCAGTATGTTTCCCCAAATTTATACACACTAACACACCTCATATTTTTTGGTAATGAATTTAACTCACTAGGACAAGGGGAATTTCTGCAGATTTCGGTTTGACGTCCTTCTCCCTCGCAGTCCCTTCCACCCATCTGGGGTGTGGGAGAGTTGCAAAGGCGTATCCGGGTGATGACCCCCTCACCACAGGTCACAGAGCAAGAAGACCAGGGAGACCAGTGGCTCCAACCACCATCCTGTTTGACTGTGAGCAATACATACAGAATTAATTCACCATGCTCTGAAATTGAGAATATTTCTTATTACAATGGCTGTGTGAAGAATGCCAAGTGACTTACAGCGTTTGTCACATTCCTGGGGGTAGCAGTCACGGGTCTGAACAGAGGTGCCCTCACAGTTGTTGTTGATGCGGTCGCAGGAGCGTCCGCGCTGCTGGATGCCACGACCACAAGTTGTCGAACAAGGGGTCCATTCAGACCAGGGGGACCAACCATCCTCTTTATAGGACGCTGCAGGGGGGGAGACATAAAGTGTGGACATTTGAATACAGAAAACCTGATAAAATCAGATCCAAATTCTGCAAAGATGAAGTAGATTTAAAAAGAAGCTTACGGCAACGAGGGCAGCACTCTCCATCGGGCACGGTGGCGTTAGCACAGGGCACCAGAGGGCAGGAGATCTTGCGACACACGGTAGCAGAGTTCTGGATAGAGGAACAGTCGAATTAATACAAGAGAGTAAGTGAGCTGACTGGTTGACTGGCTATTGGCACTGTTCCAAGCCTAATTGCCATATTTCACAGTGGACTGAATGATACTGTGCTGCCGTGTTGATAGAAAACATAATCATCACTAACACCTAACTAATTACACAATATGAAAAACCTTCAGTAGATGTGGAGGGGGGGGGGGCACCATGTTGCTTTGTTGATAGTGTGAATAAGTGTTGATGGTTTTCAGACAGAAGCAATATGATTATGACAGGAGGTGCCAACATAAACACTGTTACCACTTCATTACGGCAGAGGAACACACTTTCCTCCTGACTTGTTTAAAGGTTACATTCCAGCAGGTGTGATGACACTTACCTGGCAGGTGCACTCGGTGCAGCCATCCACGGTCCATTCATCTTTGTCCTTGTACACGATGCCGTTGTGGATGCAAATCCCGTGCTGAATGTTCATTTTATTCTTCAGCACAGTGCTCTCCTCAGACTGGGGGAAAGAGAGAAGGGGACTGCTCAGGATGGAGGATGGAAAACTTTCACTTTGCCAAAGTTCCAATACAAATGAATCACTGACCGACACCATGATTAAGACATTGCTTGACTCTAGCGAAGCAGTGCAAATGCAGCCGACAGCCAAACATATTTGTGTATTCACATGGGACTCGTTAAGAACTTGGCCAGGCCAGTGCCATTACAGCGACAAGTGGCTACGCACTGGGAATGTGTTAACTGGGATCGGAGGGAAAGATGGAGAGGAGAAGGAAAAGAGGGAGTGAACGATGACAAAGAGCAGGCCCTGATGGCCCTTGGAGCTTACCACTTTGCGGAGATCATTTGACAGCTGTTTAACAACCACACCGAGTCCCTTGAGCTCCCTAAACATGCTGGCGATATCCTCACACGAGAAGCCGCAGACAGACTGCAGATCTGAATGTAAGAGAGAAGAGTCCAATAAATTACTCCGCCTCTTGAAGTTTACAGTAGAACTAACTTCTGGAGGGAGAGGTCTTACCTTTGGCTTTGTGGCCATTGTAATCAGTCCTAATGGCAGGGCTGGAGTTATTGACTGGGTTGTCCAGGGTCATGACATCAGTTAAGGTAGCTGCAGGGCAGGGGGGGAGGAGAGAAGACAAATAAATTTCTATTCACTGGAGCGAAATGTGGTCGTACATCGACTCAGTTAAAGAAATTTGATATATTTTATTTGTTTTTTCAGTCTTACCTCCACTCTGGCATCCCTTATTTCTCAGTATGGCATCAAGAGTGGTCCCAAAGACAAAGCGTACATTCTGAAGAACTCCCTGAGAGACGATAAAATTCCAGTTAAACGACACATAAATCTATTAAACCTTAATTTTCTTACATCAGAGCACAAAATACTGCACGAGATATTATTTTTCCATCCACACAACTTACCACAAATTTGTCCCTCACAGCTCCCTTTCCAATCCTGAGTCTGGCGATGTCTGCCACCTCCTGGGACAGCACTTTATGAATTGGCAACTCCATCTCTGATACATCGATCTCCTCACAGCCGACAAAAAGCTGCACCCGGTCGTCCTGAACGAACAGTGTGATGTTCTTCCAGTGTCCGGTAGCCAAATCTGCATCCTCGATGGACACGACCTGCTGCTGGTTCAGAGTGGAGTAGACCACATCCAGAGTGTTTGCCCTTCCGTTGGAAATTATCTCGAAAACGGGTCCAGATTGGTCATTCTTCTCAATGGTCAAAATGCTGCCCCTGCTTTTTTTGATCTGCTTGAGGTTGACAAGCAGGATGAAGCCCCTCTCAGCCTGGATGGAGTCGAGGAGGTCCCTGAAGGAGGTGTCGGGGACTGGGGGGATCAGGTCTGCATTCAGGACCTTGTATGCAGGGCTGTAGGGATCTACGCCTTTGACCAAACTCACTCCGTATGTCTCTTGTTTACCCGGGCCAGATCAAATAAGTCATACACACTGTTATCATCCCGAGTCTCTGTGGTCAAAGAAGAGAAAAGCATTGTTCAGTTTCCTCTCATAATAACAGTGTTCATGAAAATGCAGAAAAACAAAAGAAACCTCAGAAGTTATAAGCTATAATATATTTACAAGAACTATAAAATTATAACTATAACTGTCTTTATAGAACATTATTAAAGTTAAACATCCATGAGCTCACTATAAATTAGCAGTCTCAGTTAAAGACTCTATAAGAATGAATTAAAAAAAAGAGTTTTTTTCTGGTAATTCTTACCTGCCAATCTTGCGCCTTCACAAATCCAAAGCATCAGCAGCAAAAAGCTGCCACACAGCATCATTTCCAAATCTCCTGTGGTCCCTATTGCAGCCAAGAATAACGAACACGCCGTTACGGGACACATCTAGACTACATTTTGTCATCAATAAATACAATAAGGCAATAAAACAGTGTACAAACCTTTTTTTTTAAAAAAAAGAAAAAAGTCCCCTTTTTAAAATAGATAAAGAAGAAGAAGAAAAGTCCTCGATTATTTATCCCGTTTCTCCTCCTTTTAGAAACGCGTTAATTTGAGCTCCAAAATCTCTATGAGCTCTTCTCCGGATTTTAAGCCGGTGTTTGGAACTTAGCCTTCTGACTTCTCCAGCCGACACAACAGCTATTTAAACATTTCGAGGACATTCCTGAGGTCCCGCTTGGACCAATCAGGCTGGCTGCATGAGAGAGAGGGACGGACTTGACTCTTACCTCACAGCCAGTCAGAGTAATATCCGAGAGACGCACACACGGAGGGGGAAAAATGCATTCCTGAGCTGAATTTCCATCACCGGACAATATTTCATACACGCACCCGAGCCAAGACTTGGCCGTTTCCGGTCAAATAAAAGTTTAATTATTCGTCAAATGGTCTTACTTTTATTAAACTGTCACTTTTCACCCACACACAAAAAAGTAAAGATTATTTTCAATATGATCCAAAATAAGTAGACCAATTAATTCAGTAGACTGGTAATACAAAACCAGTTATGAGTAGATTTAAAAGACATATAAACATTAATTATATTCCATATCCTACACTCGTGTGTTAATTCCAGCTCATATTTATGATACACACAGCAGGAGATTTTCAATGGTTTATAGAGTGCCGCTCATATGGCTATTCCCAGTGTGACCACCAGGGGACTCATTGAGTAATGAATGTCAGTGTGAAGTCTGGGAGAGTGAGAGGAGTGATGGGAGGTCTGAGTTCCTTTATACCTTTAATGTAAGTATTTTCTTTTAAAGGTAACACAAAAGTTTTGAGCTTGATATGCATTTTTTACATCAAAATGCTAAACGTGTACAATATGTCTGTAATCTCAGTATTATACGTGCTAAACTACCAAAGGTGGACTTTAATAAGCTTGAGTGGAAAAGAATGTCTCGTTTAAACTAAAAATAAAACTGCAGACAGAAATAGAAGGAAATTATTACTGCATACCGCACCCATTAAATCCATGCGCAGATGGGTAAAAAAATTAAAGGGGAAAAAAACAAAACAATATGAAGTGTGAAGTAAGGTGTTGTTCCACCACGAGTATCCAGAACAGCTTCAGTGCTCTTTGGCAGAGGTTTTTAATACTGTGATGAACTCTAGCGGAGGAATGAGCAGCATTTTCTTTCATTTAATGATTTGAGGACGGTGGCAGAGAGTGCTGTCTAACATGCTTCAAAATCTCTTTTAGATATTCACTCATCTACAGGACCCCCCACAATCCCTGCAGTTCCTTTATAACCTCGTGTGGGATTACAAGGAACGCTGTAGTAAGTCCGTAAAAACTTCGTAGTGACCACGGAACACCTTTAAAAAAACACTAAAACCTCAAAAATAGTCCAAGAACCTCTTTACAGACAAACAGAACCTCCGAAAGAACCTCTAGAACCTTATCAATGGTTTGTTAAACCTACTACTGACTCCTGGAACCTCTTTGTGGGACCAACAGAACCTCATAAAAAACACAAATGAACTTACCAATGTAGCGGTCTAAAACTTACAATATCACTGAAATGTGGTGAAGTAGAAATATGCATAAACATAAACATTTTCTTAGATTCTTAGAAACTTCTTAGGAACTAAATATTTGCACAGATTTCCACAGAGATGAAAGTTAAGGTTTATCAACAAGCACTTGACCTATCGGCGCTTTCCCTCTTTTTTCCCAGGCCATGTAAAGACATTGCAGACTGTGACCCGACAAAAATCTGTGTTTTCTAAATGTCTGAGTCACACCAGTGAGACTTGTAGATACAGAGGAAATTTAAGGAAGGAGAGAGCATGTGTGTGACAGAGATGAAATACTTCTGGAAAAACAGAAAAACCACAGAGTCGCCTACATGCTGTGATGACTTACGCTCTAAAATAGAACAACTGTCTAAAAATAGGTTAGATATATGGACCTGTGATTGTGATGAGACACAACATCTGGATACCTGTTCTTTAGCCAGTGCACACATACCGAAGGAACTTTATATATATGTTGTGTTTTGCTTGGACATAGATGAGCCTACAGGAAGCAGTAAGGCATTCACGATGCTTCACCAATCAAGCTGTCATTTGAATGGAAAAATGGCTTCAAGGCTGTGAAATGGAATGAAGGTGGGATGAGAGGCTCGGGTCTCATGGGAAAGACTTTTGGAGGATATCATAAGCAGGTGTGACTGGGCACATCCTGGTGGGTGTGACTGTGAGCTCACAGCGTGGGTGGGTGTACTGACAAGAGTGTGTTGGAGGTGAAGAGACTGCCAAGTTCTGCTGAATGTCACTAAAGTGAGCCAAAACTACAGCGGGGACTACTGGTACATAGTTTGATAAGTGTTTAGTCTGCGTGTATTAGCCAGCATTTCTCATCAGCTGCGGTGGGGCATACATACAGCCGCTAGTGGGATTTGTGATTTGTGTTTAATCACCAAATTTCTCTGCTCTTTTATGCATGAGCTTTAGATAAACATGACCTCATATAAATAATGACCTCATATAGTTTAATCTGTTTCTGTACCTCATTGGATCGACGTCCAGAGTCTATTTTATATTAATGTAATCATTTATAATATTCATACATATATATGTCGGTCTTGCAGCACGGTTATACAATGACATTATTCAAGGGTTCATACCAGTTCACAAAAGCATGTTATAAATGGCTAGTATTAGGAAACACTGACAATACATGCAGACAAATAGGACAACCTGACGAAATATAAATGTAAATTTCATATACATGATGAGAAATACACAAAATTAAATTAGAAGAATGATACAGGAGGACCATATTTTCAAACCACCAAACCCCTATTACCCTTAATATGGGTAAAATTCGTGCATACACACACCGTACGCATTTTCATCAGGGGACAAATATTTCAGCACTTCAGCATTTTTGTTGCCAGGTTTGTTACCAAGGTTCCTGAAACTCTTCATAAAAGGTCAATGTTCTCTTCGGGCACGATGATTAACTGGCTAAGAGGCTAGCAACAACCCGGACAACAACCCATTGACTGATTTACACTCATACAGACAAATCAGTGTTGGATTCAGACATGTGGCACATTATCTTTTTATATTGGATTAGGTAATAATGAGTGACACAGAATAAGAAATCTAGAGACTATCTCAATGTCAAAAAAGGTTAGCGGATTCCAGTTGTGTGCTAAGTTAAGCTAAGCAGGTAACTATGAGACTGTACAGCTAACAGACATTTAACTTAGCTTAGCACAAAGACGGAGAAAAAGGTGCTTGCTGAGCCCCTGTCCAAAGATAACAAAATCTACCAACACCTCTAAAACTACATATGCTTTATACATATATACAACGTATTTGTTGGTAAGCTAACCAGCTGGTGACTTTGTATTCAATGTACCAGCACAAAGGCGCTACAAAACATCTAACTCTCAACAAGCAAACAACATTCCCCAAAACGTCAAACTGCTCCTCTGAGCACCAGATGGTCGGATAATCTCAAACATACCCGGGCAGAGTGTTTACCTGAGATCACTGGGTTTAAACAGTCAGAGATAGTGCTCAAACACAGTTTCTATAATGTGGACTCTTATAATGAAAAGAGTAGTCGAGTGGGCTTAAAACTGGCAGTCAAAGCAGTCAAACAAATCCAGAGGAATGACGCAGACAGATATCAGTGAAGATATCTATGGCAACAGAGACAATCTTAGAAACAACAATGAGAGCTAAGTGGTGACTAATAGTAAGAAAAATCAGATCAATCACATCAAAAAGGTATTACTGCACTGTATTCAATCTTACATTGCCTTAAGCTTAATGTGGTTGAACCAGGCTCATAAGAGACAACCGTAAGGTATTAGTGAGACATACCACCAAAATATGGTTAAATCTGTAAGAGGAGTTTGGTGTCTTCAAAGGTCACAGGCTTCTGATGATGACATTAACACTTGTTTATACTACTTATGTGTGTTAGATGAAGGACACCCAGTGATTGTGCAATTCATTTCTTAAGAAATTACAGTTGTAATGCAGTTGCAGTGCATTATCTTAGAACAAATCCAATATAAAAAAGTTATTACTCTGAAATAATAATAATAAAAAAGAGGATTATACTCAGAATTGTTATTTCTAAATGCTTAAGTCGAAGTGATAAATCTCTTTTGTGTCCTGCAAACACTTCGCCTTCAGCAAATCAAGCCAATGTGGGGTTTTTCCATCTTCAAAGCTGCATCAATTTTGTGTTTATGAGAGCATGGAAACAGCACACTGGACCGGAATAACATCTGAGGGCGGGCAGTTTATAGGATTAATAACGTAGTAATATGACGCAGCGACTCAGTGTTATCGCACTTCGACAGGTTAAGACTAATTCTTAAAATCTGCTATGACTAAGTCATCAAACATTTCCAGTCTGTGCCACCTTTAACCTGGAGAGGTTTCAGCGTCCCCCGCAGCTGTAAGGTTCACAGCAGAAAAACACGTTGTTGTTTTTTTCTTTTTCAGAAGAAAGGTGTGTATGAAAGACTTGCGTGTATTAACATCTTTTATTTGGCAAGCAGACGGCGCTCAAATGAATCATTCTTCACTGTTCATGTCACAAAACATGCCCTGGGGGAGCACACGTGTAAGCCGTGTTTTGGTGGAAAGCAAATCACAGCAACTCAAACTAAAACAGGAAAGGCCGAATAAGATGGCTCGATGGCTATTGGTCACATGCAAAACACGATGAGTCACTGATAAACAAACTAGTAAAGCAGAACTTATGGCTGAATGTTCTTCCAAAAAATTTAAAAGATATCTTTATGACAGGAAGTGACGGCAATTTGTTAGCAGAATTAAACTCATTCATTTTTGGTACTTTCAGCTGTTTTGTCTTCGCCACATGCCAGGACACTGAACTAATCTGGACCCATTGGCAATTGTAAATCACTGATTGTAATCCAAGCTTGGCTTCGAAGGGATAAGAGAGGGAAACATGGACATTACCGGTGGCTTTGGAGCTGGCATAGCTCAGGTGAAAATGATGTTCTGTGAAACAGCATTATGAGAACCTGCTCGGTCTGTGGTAAAATACAACCTTTAAGAAATATCGTGGACGTGTAAACGTTGTCCAGGATTTTACACTCATGCATCACTAATCATCAATCATGCTTGTTTTTCGACGTTCAGCTGCACCGCCATTGCAAAGAACCAGAGAGGGACTGCGGTGGCATTTAGCTAGTTCATCCTTGGATGTATGCATGGAAGAAAATGATTAATTGGTTACAGCGAGTCTGCTCAATTCCGGCAAGTGATGTCAGAGTCTGATTATGTTGGACGAGCGCTCTGAAAGCTTGTCTTCTCTTACTGTTTACAGACTGACACCAAGTCATCCATGGTGCTCCTTGCATGCCACTTGTACAAGCACAGAGGGCTTTAGGTTTGGTGAGTGACGGCGGTAAATGCTCCATGCTGCTGTTGTCCTGCTAAATGCACACCTTTGACTAATGAGCGGACGGACCACACGCCACTCAAGTGTAAGAAGAAAACTGTACACAGGAATGTTAAAGGTCTTTTGAAAGAGCCACGAGACAATGTTTTGTTTGTGAAAGAACTGAAGCTTATCGCACTGGAGTTCCCGATGACCACACAAGTGAACAATGACTCTTCAACAAGTACTCTTATGACTTAATTTTCACGGAAATGTCCACAAAGGCAGCACTAGGAGAGACGGCTATAACTTGCAAGACTTTGTGGATACAATTATAGAACAAGGGTGGCCAGCTTTGAAAGTTTTTGCCTGTGTGTTAGCAAACAGTTGGGTAACAGTTGCACACCCAGATAAGCCGTAGCATGATTTGGAGTGGTGTGTCCAATCATCTCTGCTCTGTAAGATCTGTCTTGGTCTCCACCAGAAAGATATATATTAAGTGGCCAAATGCTTCATTACAGTCACTTTCACTGGCTAGTTGCTAACTTTGTTGATCATAGTGTGCAGTCAGTTTATCATACCTGTTTCTTTAGAATCAGCCGGTGTTCTTTTGAATGATAGAAGATGGAAACACAGAGGACTGAACCAGTTTATTGACTTTATTACACTGTGTGCAGGTGAGGGGGAGATCCAGTGAGGCGGTGGCTGGGATGGTGCAAGGCTGGTGGCGGCAGATATCCAAGAGGCAGGCGTGAAGATGTGACAGAGCTCGGCGTGGCAGGTGAGTGCAGAGAGGAAAGTTAAACAGAGTTCCCACAAGACTAACACTGAGCTGGCTGTAGCATGGTTACCGTTACTGCGACTGAACAATCAGGCAGAGACAGCCAGTCTTCTAAGGAGCAGTGGTTGATTGTACAAGACAAAAAAACTTCCTATCTGCCTATCTTCCTATCTGTCATTTTAGTCCCATTTAAGTTAACAGGAGGTCTGAACAGGAAGGTAGCAGCTTGGTTGCTCTATGGACACAATAGGCAGAAGGTCTTATGATCTTAAGTTCAATTTTATGCCCCAAAATTGAACTTTTTCACCTTCATGCACCCCTGAGCAGCTTTGGTAAGAATGGGACGCCATAACTGTAAACTGCATCCAGTTTATTCTTTATGCTAAGTCTTTATACTAACGTAAGCTAACGTCCTGTTGTAGATCCATATTTAATGTGCAGACATGAGAGAGGCATCATTGCTCTTACCTGAGTCTTGGAAAGAAAGCAAGTAAGTGTTCATAACGAAATGCTGAACTCTTCTTTGAGGCACATAAAACATATAATGATATATAATATAATAAAATATTTTTTTTATTACATTGAAAGATTTTTGTGTGAAAACACAACACAAACACATCCAATGCCTCGCTTCCTGTGTCAACAGAGAGATCCATGAATAATCAGGAACATTTAACTTCCTGTCAAACATTAAATATTCTGATGCAAAAATGGAAATATTTAGTTACAAGTCACCGTGTTACATTCTTGAGCTCAGTACTGTGTGTGCTACTTCGCGTGCTGAGATTCATCTGGAGTTATCAGCTCTTGAGAGGACATCCGGTCCTATTGCAAAACTGAAAATGACGGTTCTGTTTTTGTGCTGCTTTTTTGTTTTTTGTTTTTGGGTGGACCACATGTGAATTGTGCATCAGTTTTCAGTCCATGGGAAGTTCTTGTGAATTCCAAGTCAAACCTTTCTAAGAGAGCTCCATCAGAGCCCGTCTCTCCCACAATTCCTCGGTAGGAAATAGAAGCTTTATAGAGAAAATAGCTCACTGATGATATTGTGCATTGGGCTGTACAGAACAAACTCAAAGTTAATGGCACTATTTCATCCTCCCACACACACACACACTTACTGTTCAGTTCGCTATGCGACCCTGCTTTTCTTGGCCTTCTATTAAAATTCCACACCGATTTTAGGAAGTGTGCTCTCGCCGTGTTGACCCTGAAGGATATTAAACTCGCAGTAAAACGACCTGCAGTGATGGCAGCCAGGTGAGGCCAAAGTTCCCAATGCTCCCACCTTCTCAGACGCTGAACAGCCATTCGAAACACAGCGCTCAGTCAGTACAGTATGCCACTTTGCATCTTTCCCATGACATCATAGGTCTGTGATGATGCACATGGTCTAATTCTGTCAGAATAGCTTAATGTAGTTAGATATGAGTCCACAGGGAGCCCTACTGCTCAATGCTGCTACAGTGTAACTTTAAACACCTCCAGTGCTTTCTGTCTGCTGCTTTACAGGAGCACAGAGCTTATACAAACTGAACAGGGTAAAATTTGACCTATTGCCTATAGCTTAAATTAAAAACATGCATAAGAAACACTCTTTAATAACAAAATGCTGTGGCAGTCAGTAAAAAGTCATGCAGGCAAACTTGGGACACTGAGAATTTAAAATTCTAGTGGAGCAGAGATCTCAAAGTTTTTCAAAAAATAGCAATAAGGTAGATTATAACAGCCAGTCACAGTCCATTTCAGAAGAGTCCCAGATGCAGGTCTCTGCTTGGCTCCACCGAGTATGCGTAGCTGTTCTGTTTTTGATGGATGCGACGAGCTGATCTTGCTGCACAGACCAGATCGAGGTGGCCTTAAGTCGAGGAGGCTTGAATCAGAACAGTAAAGCAGTTCAAACGGTAAAGCGGGCCATAACGCGAAAACACTGAGCTGACATATGCCGAAAGGTGTTCTCACTAGAGCTGAGTGCGATAATCATCGCAAACCACCCCTTTCACATCACACGCAGTCATTTTCTTCATTGTACAAAAATATGCATTAGTGCAGCTAAGTAACCTCCAGGGTGTAAATAAAAAGGGAAAAGTACATTTAATGTGTGTGTTTTGGCATCATCATAGGTAGGAAAGTAATGTTAATGTTACATTCCTGGGCCTTAGTGGCACTTTTCATCCCAGGTGTTAGGACTTGCTCACGTGCGTTTGCAGAAAACAGGGTGTAAAATCAATTTGCGAACATGCTTGGAAAACATCATCGCACATGTGTCGGATGAACATTCTTTTGCTTTGTTTTGGGACATGAATATCCTTCACCCCGCAGTGCACCGGGGGGAACTCTGGAGGTAAATGTGTCATTCACAATCCTTTTACGATGCATGGCACATGACTGACCTACTTTGGAGACAGGAGAAGCTTTAAATTTGTGACCTGAATAAAAGACAACAACTCTAAAAGTGCCGCGCTGTCATCCGTGCCAATTTCAGGGGTGCCCTGCAGGACTAAGATCAACATCGCGTCCCTTTTTTTATCACAGAAAATCACGCAAAAGATGCCCTATCTTTCAAATTCCTTACATTTTTCTAGATGTTTTTGTTGAGTAGAACCAGGTGGGTTTTTAATATTTTCCAGTAGCTTTATTGCACAGATTTGCCTTAAGCTATAGGCTATACACTTTCTGCACGAGTTGTCCTGGAATTCCCAGCTCAGACAGCACTCCATCAAGTTTGCCTGCCGCTGCACGGCCCAACTGGTGATTGGTGCGCAACTTTAAAACCCTATTCGGTTGATCCTATTTGAGTTTGTTTTAACTGTCATACAGACATAATACAAACTGTCCTTGTTTGTTTACATGTAGTCCCCGTCCAGACATTCACATGTGAAGACTGATTGCGTGCACTCTTTTCTCTTATTTTGCTCCACTTTTAAGGTCTGTCAGTGTACCATGAAGTATTTACCGCTGATTCAAAACACTTGGCTGTGTCGAGTAAGTGTCCACTGTGTTCTGGGGAGTGTGCCATCTTAAGCCATTCCACTGCTCTTCTCCAGGAAACTAATCAGCAGGGTCTGTCAGGGTCACACTGAGGAAGCTAATTAATGGCAGCGGTTTTCTTTTACTATCTCCTTTGTGCTTGATAAAGACGCTTTTTCATTTACGGACGCTTGTGCTGCTCCTTCCAGTCATTGGCAAGATGTCTGCCAAGCCTCACGAGAAAATCGGAGACAGTGCCGACTTTAACTGAAAAAGGATTCCTATGCCATGTGACCTGGATGCACACATCGTGGATTACTCTCAGCACCATCACTGGAGATGACATGAAGTTCTTACGTTCTCTCATCTATTCCCTCATTCCTTCCATCAATCACCTACTTGGACAATCTTCCAGTTGTTCCTGTATCCGGAATAAACTTGGCCAGAGCAACCTCCAAGCCTCATCGAAGCCGCTGTCGGAGTCTGGGAATTTTGCCTAAGAATGTACCCAAACACAGATATTGTCTTGGTAATTTCTTTTTTCTCCAATTGAATCTGTTACCATTCGGCCTGTGAGGGCCTGCAACAGCTTTTAGAGTACTTAGAGCGAATGCTGACTACTGTTTGCAGTGCCTACATCTTGAAAATCTATCACTGTGCTTCCCCTCTTCCTGCAGCTGCAGGGGGTTGTTGAGAGTTAAACATTCTCATCCACAGGCATAACGTGTACGTTGAGAAGAGTTATTACAGCTCTTGATAGGTGTCATTCTTGAAGGACGGATATTGTGTGATACTGTAAGCCCGGTGTGGTTTAACTAGTTTTACACTGATTAGAGAGAAATAGGTAGCAGCCAACCGAATGTGACTCAAACATGTCATTGGCTGCAGAGCCAAAAGCGGCCCTAACACGTCTTGCAAACATTACAGCGTCAATATGTGGGTGATTTACTGTAGTGTCAGGTACGACTGCTGAACAGCTCACATACAATAACTCATTCGAGCATGAGTCCTGTTCAGCAGTAGCCTGGGGCATGAGTTTAGCTTCATGTTGTCTTGGTTGCTCAGGAGGGCACTAAAACAGGCCAAGTCTGATTATTTTTCTTGTGGTTCAACATCAGTGAACCAACGCACCATGTTTAAAATACAGAAGTGCAATAATATAGAGCAGTGCGTGACTATTGGATATCAGTCATGTTAAAATGAAAAATATGGTGTTGCGTGTCGTACATCAAGTTTCAGACGCGTACAAAGAATATAAAATGATAGTTCTTAAGGGTTGTAAGATTTCCTTGCCAAAATATTTATGGCACTGCTTTTACTTTTAAATCTGGGATATGATAAATCCATTTAGCAGGGTTAATGTTTTCTGAGATTCCCGTCACAAGCGACAGGTGCTACCTGTGACATGATGTATTACCGTTTTCCGGAAGCGTCTCATTGGATTTCTGTTCTCTGACCGAGCTGGACTCCGTGTCCATAAAAGCACATTGTGAACATGAAGTTGTATATACAGAGATGACTCGTGTACTGTCCTGCATCTGGGCAACAAGCATATTGTGAAAGCAGAATAAGTCCGGCCGTCTTTGCAAGTCTCAAAGGAACTGTGCATCACTTCCAGTCATCCGTAATTGGGGACAAGCCAACACACACAGATGTTCACTGGAAGGCTCTCAACTATAATTTATGCACATCAGGTACTAAATAATACAGCTTAATATTGTTTCTTTAAAATAAAAGACTCTTTTCCTTTTTTTTTTTAGCAGTTCAATGTCTCCCATTGAAACAATGAACTGGCCAGACTGTGATACTGTTATTTAATCATTTCAAAACCTGCTTTCTAATCATAACTACAATGATTTCTTTTTTAAGCGGATTAGTTAACAAATATATTAAATGATAAGAGTCATTTAACTTGCATTCACATTCAGAAGTGATTATTCTCGCTACATGTGTTTGCCACATGTGCGATAAATTTCCCCCAGTAATCAGTCAATAAATATTTTCAAGAGATTGTCCAGCATTGGGATAAGAATTTTGTGCGGTGACGAAGCGGGTTGGAAACAACATGACACCCAAGTGTGCTATAAAAAGCCCAAGAATAGAAGAACACGTTGAACACCTTACAAGAGTTACAAGAATCTGAGGAATTTCCCACACGTTTTTGGGGGCTTCTCCCCTCTCTGACAAAAAAAGGGAAAAAAAAAAGAGGGTAATTCTCAGAAAGGGGGATGAAATATCAGGTCATTTGCCCTTTAAGAGTGCCGGGAACCCCCCCCCCCCGTTCAAATCTTTCCATACCCCACAAAATCGGAGGTTCCCTCCAGTGGTGCAGTTATAACTCTTGCTGTCATGTCTGAGCCTTTACGGTAAAGCTGAAGCATGCTTCAGCTATGTCTCAGGGGACCAAATGGAGACTCCATGTTTTTACTTGGCTGTTTTGAAGTGAATTGAGGGTGGGCCCCTGTCTGGATGCCCCTGGGGAAAAAGGCTTTCCCTGACGAAATAGGAAGATGGGGTGCTTACTCACCATATTAGGAATAGTGTTATATCTGCAGGGCTGTGGCATATGATTATTGTAGGTACTATGACATAAAAAATACAGTTTTTAAAGATTTAAACTTGGAGCACCGCTGTTCCTATAGGCAATGATGTCTGATGAACCACCAACCACAAATGTCAGAAACCATATTTAACCGTGTCATTTGTTCGGCACATGGGCATACAACCAGTCACCTGACAGCTGCTACATGTACTTTTTCCGATTGGGAGCTCTAGTTGCTTGTACAACATACACATGAACCCACTTTAAAGTGATCAGATTTATGCATGTGCATTCATTCCCTTATATTTTGATGCAGATTGACATCAGACGTAGCTGTGAAGCAGCGCAGGAATTGGTGTAAGTCATGTCCTTTGTTTTTGGTGAAAGGTAACAGATAGAGCTACTAAACAAAAACACATGCTTGGACACATTCCTGCATTTGCCCCCTGACTTCCTGCTGGTTTTAAATTCAGGCCTATTACAGTATGTATTCGCTACAGTATACATTGCAGTACCTGTTTGGTTTATAGCCCATGTCAGATCACTGTTAGCAAATATATCATATTTTCTGTCTCAGGAAAGGACCTCTCTATCAGTGAGTTTTATTCTGAAGTCCTTGGTGCAGTTTCATGGGCCAAATCCTTTCCAAAAGGTGAAAGCAAGATTTATTTAGCAGATGATTCCAGACGGAAGCAGGGAAGAGAAAACTCCATCTAGAGCTTTAAGGAGCAAGGGATGAATAATGTTCCAAATCAGCAGAAAGGTCAAAGCCTCTTTCATCAAACTCCCCTAAATGCTGATGAAGACGAACTGGTGAATCAATCAGAGACTGCGTAACGCTGCACTCTTGCACTGAAGCCCTTTTGTTTTACTTGACATCTTTACTCAGACAGCACTGATTGGACAAGAAGTGTGCCAGGAAACATCTCAACCCCCATGTCACTAATTCAGGATATTTCGCCTGAAATGTCTGTTTGATTTTGATATTCACATCACGAGGCTTTCCACACTTTGCACCAGAACCAACATCACAGCCCCAAGATAAGTCAGAGATATGCAGTACCAAGCTCCGTGTGGCTCGAGGAACCGCTTGGGCTGGCATTCCTACCATGCAATGATACCAAATGTTGTGCGCACAGACAGATGGGCTTGTGAATATTGGCCTTGCAGGCGTACTTTGTCATCTGCTGAAAGGAGATGTGGCACAAGCCAACTGAGGCTGTTAACAGATGAGACTTTGACGGCATGAAGGCATGACACAGAACAGCCAAACATGTACACCTACCATTTCCCTACACTCTACCCTGCATGTGATACTCCATCGGAGGTGCTGCACAGTAGGCACATGGCCTTGGCGATGTGCTGTGTCAGGGAAAGTGGAGAAGCAGAAGCTAAGTGTTTTGCTTCCCTCGCGTTGCAGATGCCAGAGTCTTGTGACTGACACTTTCCGGTGGTGCTCCCATTGGGAGGCATAATACAGGGGTGCGCTGCCTGCTGGGCCGCAGCAGTGAGCAGCAGCATCTACTGAAGCCCCTCACAGGGATATATGTTTTCCAGACCCCCATCAGGAGGCAGAAACTCGGCCAAGAAAAGCTGGCGGTAGGTCTTGGATGCCCTGTAGAAAAATCCAGTGGCCCCATATTATTCACTTGTTTCTAAAGTATCTAGGGATAAGAATAACATGATTGATTTTGTGTTTTATGATTGTAATTAAGTTTAATAGAGTGTATTTCCTGAATAAATAGTACAGCCGTGCATACATAATTGACACAAGGTCCTGATTATGAATCAAAATTATGTAAACACGTTGTGGAAACAGGCCAGAAGGTGCAATATAAATGCTGAAAACAATAATTTTCAATAATAATACAACAATAATAACAATTATTATGTACTTCATTATTACCCCTGAAGAAACATTTTCATAGTTAATTCAGACTCATACAATCTCACTTCTGGGCCCTGACCCTTAGGCCCACTAACCAATCTACGCAGACGTCAAGAAGTAAATGTATCATGAAGAATTAGCCCCTAATACCAGTAATCCAAATAATGACAACAGAGCCCAATTAGTTTCCATAAATCACTGTAATCTCATTACAAACTTTCATAATATTTTACGTTTAAAGTTTGCTGTCTTGGCTGATGTATTCCAGAAACCCTATAATTAAAACTGAGCATTGGAGTGCCACTGGGGAATGTGAAACTGGTGATTTAATGGGTTACCACAGCTACAACAATTCAGTAAACTGTGTCCTGAATAAGAAGACTAAGACCAGACTTTGGGCAGGATCATGTGGCTACTTTCCTGCCGCTCATTACCTGATGGCTTTGTGTGATGACCATGACAAACTACTGACGCGACAATTCAGAAGATTGACAGCAGGACACACAGAGATGGCAATCAACACAAGAGCAGTGTGTGTTTTCTCAGGAAACATCACCAACGACAAGAGAGGAAGAGGATATCATTCTTTCGTGGATTAAGGGTTGTGATGTTGTAATTTGATCTCTGCACTTCAAAAGGTGACATTGACATTTGAAGTGGTGGAAAACCCAAAACAGCTAAAGCTCTATAAATCCTGCTTTGGCGGACCCGTCTAAAACAAAAATCAAGCCACTAGTGTTTGAGACATCAAACGGATTACCTGAAGCTTTGTCAGCAGCCTTTACAATCGTTGTCTCTATCATGCATCGAGACAAGTTGGAAGGTAGAATGCTGTTCCACGTGTTGCTTTGCCCAAACAAACAAAGATCATATCCCTCACAGCTTAGTCTGTCCTCACAACTCTGACTCTTTTTTTGTTGTTGCAAGATTTATAGGACATAGTGAGGAACAGTAAAAGCTTGTCAGTCAGCAGCATTTCAAAATTTTGCAGCAAATTCACTGGTCAGTGGAAACATGGAAAAATACTTGAGGAAGTAGCACCCTAAAATGGAGGAAGCTTCGATAGCCTATTAGCTGAATATTCTTTTTAAATATTGCACCAAAAGGAAGAGGACAAGAGTTGATTGTAGAAATAGACTTCCATACTTGCACTTGCTATTTTGAGTACATATATCTGTTCTCACTTTCAATAATGTCACTGTATTGTGAGTCACTTTGAGTACCCTGATGGTGCCCTCAGTGGTTGCCATTTTGGCTAGGTTCTATGTTCCTAGCTTGTTAGCATGTTATCAGTTAGTTTGCTTGGGTGACAAACTAACAAGTGTCCACGCACTAGCTTCTAGCATCATATTTAGCAGTTTCTAATGTGATAAGGCCTAAAGTTTCCATGATCATGTTTTGGGGTTTAATTGAGCTTGTAGTGTTTTCTTAATGCTATATGAGTCTACAGCCATGCTCGCTGTTGTGTGAGAGTGTACTTTGAACTAAATGCTAATGCCAACATGCTAAACAACACAGTTCAGCATTCTAACGTTTTATACAGTTTTGCAGGGATGGACAAATTAAAAGTTTAACCTGATGATGTAGCAATGATGAAAAGTCCGGGGCTCACCAAAGTGATTACATTTAATTGCAATGGGATTAGTGTACTAAATCTCATGGCAATCAATCCTAGTTGTTGAGACATTTCAGTCAAAACCACAAATGTAAACCTTAAAGTCATCAAAGTCAGTAGGATTCATCTTCTGGAACCTGAATGTTTGGTGGAAATCAATCAAGTACTTTTTACTGTAATTTTTCAGCCTGGACCAAATGCAATCCAGCTATGCCTCGAGCTACACTGAACTTTAAGTGCATGTCCCAAAACCTCCCTCACAAATGTTTTACTTCATATGACAAAAACCAAACAAAAAACCCCAAAAAGACTTAATACCCAGATGTTATCACATGCCATTATATAACTGTTCTTTTTGCCAAAACTACATTTGTAATGCCTAAACAAATAGCAACTTTAATTTAACTTTAGCTTTAATTGCCCCCAGTCACTTTTGCTCTCAGAAAAACACCAGTGGTTATTAAAAAAAAGCTGACAATGAAATAACTCTTTGAGTACAAAGATGAGCCATGACAGCTGAGTGTTTTTAATGGAGGCCAGTTTTTATAGAGCTCCCTCTCCCAGGCTGAAGGATTTATTAGAATCCCATTTTCCTCCAGAGGGGCTCTCATGTCTCCCAGCCAACGCCGCAGCTTCTGTTGTCTACACAGGACGGCTGCTACTGTACACCTCAGCAATACAAACAACCACAACCTCAAGGAGTGTGTGTGTGACGTGTCTGCTGTAGTGTTTTCACGTACAGGGCCAGAGTTTGGAGGTAGGTGAGGATTCACAACAGTCAGTCCTTGTAGAATGCTAAAACTATAATAAAGACGAATAAAGTTTGACCCTTTGAGTGAAGGGTACCATCAAATATATCTGCCAAAATAGTAGTAACTGTATATTTTTATGATCAGTCCATTCAAAAAATCTCTCTATATATATATTTCTTGAGCTTCTTTTTAACTTCACATGCTTGGATTGGACAGTGAAGACTAATATCAGCAGCTGCTGTCTGAGTAACACACTGAGTATTAGCAGACTTGGCTCCAGAGCATCCAACAGAAGCAAACATTCACTGAGTCACCTCTGTGTAATGCTGTTTCACTAATTGTAAAAGGGAGTCTGTGCAAAGGTACACTTATCTGTCTCACTTCTTTGTTAACTGGTCATATGGCATGCAG
This sequence comes from Nibea albiflora, assembly GCA_014281875.1. Lineage (NCBI taxonomy): Eukaryota > Metazoa > Chordata > Actinopteri > Sciaenidae > Nibea > Nibea albiflora. Next base: position 9,124,286 of record CM024799.1, read on the forward strand.
TCTGTCTCAGGCTGTAGAAAATGCATACTTGACAGACCCTCTGGGTGAATGGATGTCTGATGGGCGTAGATAACATGAGAGGACTCCCAGTTAGGCCCATGGAGACTGAGCTGGTCAGGTTCATGTTCAGTGTTCTGTATGTTTCCTTACCTGTCAAAAAAGGCATGAATTCTTCGCTCCTGATTAGTTCATTTCATTATTCTTCTTATTATTATTATTATTATATCCTCTTGTCTTGAGAATTAAACACATTTTGTGATCTACAGTCTTGAGTTGGAAGAGAGCCACGTGCATACAAGATTGTATCATCTGCATGCATTGAGATTATAAGTTTAAAGAGACACTATGTAACTTTTCCACCATAAAATAACAAGTTTAAAAATAATTTTGATGTTACACTGACATGTAATGTGTTAAAGGTCTCTCTATTTGTCATTTGCAGTTTCTGCACCATGTAACTTTATATGATCACCTGCGAGATGTACTGAACACTACACTAATTTTGGTGTACTGTAGCTTGATCATATTTCAAGGAGGAACTGTTTTCTGATTTCCCTTTGATATTGTCCACTTGCTCCGCCTTAACAATGTATGGCTTCCTGATGGACAGTTAAGTAAACTTCTGCAAAATACAGCTGCTGTGCACAGTGCCCAGACTGTGAGCCAGTGTTGTTCCATAACTGGAGGTGGACTAAGCAAGGGGTCTTTGGACAAAACTAAATCTGGGACTGACTTCAGTTTCTATGCAGTGTTGCTTTAAATAAAAATAAGCTTGAACAACAGTCTAATCTTACTTATCAATGCTTTTAACAATTTAGTTTTTGATTTGTTATCATTTAAAAATCCTTCAACAATAAGCAGCTTTTACCTGCACTACAGTTTTTGAGCTTTACTGCAGTTAGGGTTAGGGAGCAAGTGCAAGTGTTACAGGCAGATACAACAGAGCCATGTCACAATAACAGTCAAATTTTAGAGATATGTACAAGTTGACACATGCAAGAAGCTCTTATGAGTTGTTAGATTTTGTTAAAGTAGACAGTGTCATTACTCAAGCAGCACTCAATACCTGAGGTTCTTTTGACTTTAATCCTGACACAAAAAAGTTTTTTCCGTATAATACAAGGGGAGTTTGTATCACTGAGAAGCTCGGTGGGAGGAAACCTTTATAAAATAAAGTGGACCTTAGCACAAATAACCTTTTGGTCTTCCTCAGGGAGAGTGACCTTATGTGTGCGCTGTGTGTGCAAGTTGTGTCTGTCTGATCCTGGATCTAAGAGACAGCCAGGAATGTCAGCTATCCAGCAGGACAGAGGCCTGATGAAGGCATCAAACCTCAGCGTTACAAAGGACAAATAAATGTCCTTCACATCCCCGATCAGCACATGAATCACTTCAACATCTGTTGGGATGACCTCTCATACAAAACTACTCTTTTACCAGGTCCTGGCTCTTCTTTCTGACAATGTTTCTTTCAACACATGCGATGTTTGAATTTGCCTACTGAATAGTATATTGAGAGCTTGACAAGGTCTACTATGGCTAGCTATCTGCCAAAATAAAAGCACTGATACAAATGCTTTGTAACGTGTGACTATGTGCAAAGAATTTGAGCCGTGTTGTAATCTGTGACAAAGGAGACCCTTGACTGAGTATAACTGGAAAATGTCATCTTTAAAATTCATAGCTTTGAAGTTTCACATTCAGACAGGGCAGTGTTGCTCAGTTTCCATCATAATATTGTTTTAAGGCCATTGAGGGATTGTGGTGAAGAGTGAGTGATATTTTTATGCAATCGCAGAAATATGGGGATGTGATTCTATGTGGCTTTAGTCCTTTAGTTTTCCAAAGTGGGAATTACTTGGAGTTATGGCCATTCCAGTTTTGATGACGGTAAATGATAGCTGGACAAGCTCCTGTGTGCCACTCAGGGTAGCAATCACAAAAGATGGATCCCAAACAGTCCTAGAAACACTATATTGTGCTGACAGATAAGACGGGACAAACTATGCTGCCTCAGAGGATGCCTTTGTTTGAGAGATCTTCCATACACCTCCAGTGGTGTCCAAAAACTATAAAAACACCCATGAGTCCCATCGTTTCACTATAGTGGGTGGCGTGTTTCCGTTCAGTACAATGAACACAGGCAAGTATATTTATTATTATTTTAGTCAGTCCATCCTGTAAATACTCAATAGTCCAGCAATTGCCTTCATCCACATCTGAAAATAGTCCCTAATAATTACAAGAGTTTGACTAACTCTGGATAAAACTATAGTGACCAGTTGTTTAGCGTATTATTTAGCCCTTTTTAAAACAAAACTATAATCGGGGACTAACAGATTAGCCGATTGCTTCAACACCAGCCTGTAAGACGAGGGATTTTCTATGTAACTAAAGTGTCTTTTGTAAAAGACAAACGAACCACTCTGTAACCTCTGATTGCTATGAATGCAGTACAGAAAGTATCAAATAGCCACCATGAGTTTCTGTGCCTACAGGATCAAAACAAGGATGTGTCCTTGCTCTTCTTCTCCTTGTCGTCGGGGATCCTTAAGAATTCCACTTAAGTGAAACAGTGGAAAATACTTATGACAGTATTTTGGAGTGGGAGACTTGAAAAAAAAAAAAAAACATGGCAACTTGTTAAGCTACAAGACAAGAGCTTGGATGGCATATCTGGGGCATGAATTGAAAGAATGCCTGAAAGGCTATAATTTAGTAAATATTTTGGTCACAGCATATGGAAGTGTTAACCACGTTCATTTTCCGTCATTATTGCCAGACTCCACTGTACAGCTTTTATATCATTTTACTCTACACTTCTCACTTCTCTGTTATGTAAGCTTTGCTGCTGTTTCGGTATAGGAACAGCCGTTTGTATCTTCGCACTGCGAGAACTGACAGAGGAACAAGAAAACAGCGACGCCGTACATCTTTCTACAAGCAATTTGATGAGTCAAAAACAAGTAGTTTCCAAGCTGGAAATTCACTCCCCTACGGGAGCACAATTTATCTGGAATTCAGCTTTTAAACTGCTGACACAGCAGCACTTTTACAGCTCTTTATAGTGGTGTTTTATTTTCAAATGCCTTTCCAGTGGAAAATCTTAAATCTATTGTCCACCTGACTGGGTGAGTTTTGACAATCATACGAGAAGTCGAGAGTAAAGAAATGTTAGAAGTGCGTTATGTTTGCATCCTATTACCTTGGCGTGACTCCTCACCATCTGCACTGACCGGTGGAAGCTGCGGCATGCTTCTGACCTGAGGGATCAGCGAGGAGACTGACCTCTTTGATTGAACAGAACTGTTTAAACACACAGGAGAACTTGACCTGCGAGCGTCAGCTGTCACCTTAAAAATGCTGACATCGCTCCAGGGGGTAAAATCCATCTGCTGTGAACTAGCATTGTGCTTCTCGTCTGTAAAACAGTTTAACATCAGGGAGGCTGCGCTGGACTCAGATCAAGGCATTATTGACTTAAGCAGTTGGATATATAGGGCTAGCAGAGTTTGTCAACTACTGTAAATCAGGACTTGAGTCCCTGGACTGAGACTGGGTGTGATTTAGTTTGACTAACAGGATGATTAAAAACAGCCATTGGTCCAGCAGGAAAGAAAATCTAATAATTAGGCAACAAACATGGGAAAAGACAAGGAATGTGTAAAAGATTGCCTGGGAAAAGACAAATAAACTAAAGAACAATTGGCTGCAGTCCCTCTGCAGCACCCCAGGAAAGGATCTTTCTTTTGACTAGCTCCCCTCCAGGGCAGCTTGACACAGCTCCAAAGACCAGATGAGAACCAGGGTCAGACGAGTCCAGACTCTATCACCACATGAACTCTCAAGTTGGTGATGGTGAGTTGATGGCAAAGGGCTATTTTGGGTTGATGAGGGGAGGGAATAGTTGCTTGACAGCCAGTACAAAGATAAAGGTGGTAACGGACACGTTACATGACGGTACGCATTGCAAAATCAAAAACAGAATTGCGCGGAGGCAAATATGTCATTTGATTTTAGTTTTGAATGTTTTGTGTATCTTCAGTGAACCGGCAGGACATTTTATGACCCGGTTGCTGAACACAGCATTTGTGATTATGGCGTTTATCTTCAGCAACAGCTGGTAAATTCAGTGTTTGAAGAGTCATCAGAGATGTTCCTCTGGGGTTCTGCCAGAAGGCCGCCGATGATAGACTGAAACAAGACTCTGCTGCGCTGATCAGATGTGTTAAAAACAGCTTTTAATGCTTTAAACTGACATGTTGTACACCAAATCCATTTATTAGCTGTCTGTCTTCATTCTTGAGGGACCTTATAGATTTGTTTCATTAACTTTCACAGTCAGACCTGCTGAGAAATAAAAACACAGCAGAGATCACTTCCAGACCTCTTTCAACTGCTGAACGGGAAACCAAGTCTAATTTTATAATTAATTGGTAGTTACTTGCTTTTATCATCGACCTGACAATAAAGCTTGTGTAAATAATTAACCCTGTATTACATTCCTGTGAATATATTAAGTAAATTACCAGCTATTTGTTATGTTCTTATCGGGAAATAGCCGCCTACAATTATTAAATCACCTTTGCGTAATCCTCTAAGAAATTTCAAATATGTTACTTACTAGTTTGTCCTCATTTACCACAACATTTGCAGACCTGTAAAACCAAGCGTAGCCAGTATTTTTAGGTTTTAATGAGAAAGGACTGGATGACTAACAAGTTGGTTTGGCAAACGTAGATAGTGGTTAACATCCCCATCCCTCTGATAAAGAGAGAAAAAAAAACTTTTCTTTGGAAACTGGTGTCACCCATGCATCGGATGATTCCCAAACAACCTACTTCAGAAGATTAATGTGAAGCAGCCTTCAAGAAAACAGTTTTCACTGGAATGCAACCTTGAATAAATCTTCTAGGGGTATTTATATGTGTACAGAGATTAAGACAAGAAGAAAATCCCCCTGTAATTCCTTCAGGATCACACACTGTATACGCCCTCGTCTCACTAGGCGGTGGCCGCTAATATCTGATGCACATTCTATCAGTTTCTGACAACTCTGTCCCGGTGCATTTGTACTGCATGTGTGGAAGTGCAAAAGAGATGAAGGAAATAACACACTGAGGGGAAGTGAGACTCATCAGGCGACCGTGGCTAGACAAGCAATGACTTGGTTGGTTTCTTTTGATTTAAATTGTACGTCAAAAGCAGATGCTCGCTTCCTTCCACAGAGAGCTGTAATTTCTGTTAACGTCTACAAGCAAATGACAATCCTCTGGATGCTACTCCAGCGATAAATGTGGTTACGGGCTTATGAAATGTGTAAACAACAGCAATTAAATTAATCCTTGACTCTCTGCCGTCTACAGTCGTATTTCAATCTGGTGGATTCAGATGTGCAATGCAGAAAATATCATCTTTCTTATTATTTTGGACTCTATATGTTTGTACTGTATGTATATCAAATCTATTCTCAATGAGAACACAGCGCTGCATGGATTTGTACAGTTGTGGTGCCATTCACATGCGTAGCTTCAGTCAACCGACTGGGAAAAGACGGGTAGCCTTTAGGTTTGAAACAGCTGGATGTGTCGCTATACTGAAAGCAGATGTGGCTTGGAATGTCCACCACATGGAAAAGCTGATTGTGCCTATACCTCTACAGTAATAGGGGACCTAACAGCCAAAAGTCTACTCAACCGAGCTGCAAAAAAAAGAAAAAAAAAAGTCTTCTGGAAAGTTGTGGGATTAACATGCTGAGAGCAGCCTCCTGCATCGAGCTCTTTTCTGCGGTTGTATGTGTTGACCTCGGGGGGTCTTCTAAGCGTGATTGTTGTTTTTTTTTCTGAACTCCGTGTTACATACAACCTCAGAACATGAAACAGCAAGAATTTACAGTCACGTTTTCTGATGTAGCCGTGTTGGGACTATAGCCCCACAAATACAATCCCATATGGTGTCTGTCTGTGCTGCAAATTATCTACAGCAAGAAGAATTCCAGGACTGCTATGAACCATTTTTATACCTCGTTTCTAGCTTTATTCCGATGATATCATTTACCGTACGGCTGAGTTTATGACACAGTTCTTATATGGCGAGGAAAGTCTTCTGTTTTCAAAGATGAGAACATGGAGACGGCAGGGGCAATAAATAAAAATGTAAACTCGAGAAGAATTCACCTGTTTTACTCGAAGAGCCAAAAAGTTTCCTTTAGATTCACGGAAACACGGCTGCACTGTTCATGAACTTTCATGTGGGATAATCTGAGTGTCAAGGCACTTCGTTGTGCTTCTGTCGGGGCTAAACACCAAACACACTGCTCATATACTTACTCAGCTATGATGCATATTTCTCTGCAGCCAGAGGACACACATTCTCCCCTCTAGTGGCGCGAGCAGTAAGCACCATTGCATGTGTTTTACACCCTAAGCACCTCGCCAGGCTCTCTAAATGGCAATTGCATCTGGCAGGGCAACACAACATTTTACCTCGGGCTCAGTAGCTCAGCAGAGAGGGATATTTATTGTGATTTGAACATGCAATCATGGAAAAACTTGCAAGCATACCTCTGCACAAACCTCTCTGTAGACATTAGACAACCAATTTCCTTCTGCTAAATCACTTAGTGCTCCGATAGCTTCGCTTTCTTTGTGTTGATCTCGCTCTCGAGACGCAGAGAAAGAGATATCCACACCACAAATGCCGGGTATTGGACCATTAATGATTTTGACTTGCGCTTGGCCTCAGCGTCATGTTAATATTTCCAACACAACTTCCTCAGGACGCAAGAAAAAAGTCAGCGAACGTGACCGCTGCCTCACTCTGAAATACTCTCTGCCTATTATGACGGTTCACTCCGGTGACAATACCATCTTAGATGACGGTACAAAGCGATCTGCAGGCTGCGCGGAGAAGAGGGAAGCTGTAATCCGACGGGCTTGAGAAGGTTACAGAGTTAGATCATGTCTTCATAAGCATCCAGCAACATAACTGTGGTGAGTCTGAGGAGCTCATTAATAAACATTTGAAGCCTTCTCAGTGGCCAGGTTGTCTCCAACACGTCATGTCTGAGGCTCACGGATTACTTCACAGCGGCCGTTTGTGAGTTTGCTTGAAGTCACCATACAGCCTCGTTCAAACCAACGTTGGCCTGCTGCTTTTTGCATTTTGTGGTTCCTATAACATGATCTTGATAAAAGACACCACATGTGGCCTACAGCTGGATCAGGGAACACTATGGATTGTTCTCCATCTGTATTCTCCATAATAATATCATGTGAGACAAGAGGGGAAAAGCATTTGAATACATGTTCAGGTCCAGATCACAGAGTGATGGCTCCTTATCAGTTCTTCCACTGCTCGCTATAAAAACAACACATGCTTTACTGATCAGCCCACTTGCCAGAGGGTGACATGTTGTCTTTTGCTCAGATCTATGTTTAGCAGACACATTTTCTGAACTGGAGCAGATATCAGCGATGGTAATGTCATTAACCTGATGATACTCGTGAATGTGGCTGAAACGGCACGGATGAAATGAATGGATGAAATGACATGTCAGATGTCTGCTTTCCTGCCTGGAATTTTAAAATGTTTGCCCTTGGTAAAACCAAAGTTAAAATACAATTTTTCCATAGACTCTGCCAGACACTGCAGCCGGCACAGCAGACTAAATGTATGTTCGAGGGAAGAAGAGCGGAACGACGCAGTCTGTGGAATATTGGATTTAAACTTTGGTTTCGCCCTGAGCAAACATTTTATCATTCCATGCACAAAATAGACCTATACGTGAGATCACAAAATACCTTTGAAGACACAATCCACTGCTGGATAATAGGTGGAAAAATAAATCATGGCTTATTTTTGCCCTAAAAGTAGGGGAAAGTACACTATGTGATTGGATGACAGCGTAACGTCCTGAGGTCACAAATAGGGCTAATGTGAAAGGTGTTGCTCATAGTAATAAACCTTAAGAGAATTATCACCTCTGGAGAATTTCAAGAACTTTCTGCTTTTTTATTTTATTTTATGGCCTGCAACTGTTTCAGTTCAGGCTCTCTGGTCTTTTCGATCCAGCAGCAGACGAAAACAAAAACACCACTGTTGAGTGGACTGTACGCTTCCTACCCGGCACCAAATGGCAAATACAAAAATGTTAGTTGCTGAACTCATCTAGCAGCTAAAGAGCCAGGAGAAGGCCAATGACATTATAAAAAAATGGACGGCATATACATGAAGTCACACAGCGGTGGCTCTGGCTGCCATGTCAGCAGTCTGTAATGGCCACCCACCTTTGCTGATTTTTGGATTTGTCCACTTTGAACCTGTCGATCAAAATGGACATGTTATTAGGATTAACTTTAAGACTTAATATAATTTGGGTGAGTTAAAGAAACAATTCACACTCAGTACAGAAAACTGTTTTTTGTACCATGCTGTACAACTTTTAAACGATTGATTTGAAAGATGAACATATTGCTCTCCACCGCCATAGTATATTTTATAAATTAAAAACTCAAATAATCCAGACTTTGACGACGTTGGATAGGACTTTGGATAGGCGTTCCATGAGTGGAACGAGTGAGGTTTGAGTGTATGCATAAACAGGACTGTGGTTCAGCCTTTCCCCCCCTCAGAGGATGACTGCATTCATTATATTAACAATAAGAGGAAGAGAGGACCGCCATAAACACATCACAATTTGATAAAATGTTCCACTCAACACCCAAATTGTTCACTGTTTACAAAGAAGGTCTCATTGTAAACAGACACAACAGGGGAAGTAAATATGAGACAACCACAGGAGCTCAATTATCCTCCTTAACAAGGAGATTTTCCATGGGTTTTTTTTTTTTTTTTACCATGAAATTGTGCTCTGTTTTATCATGTGAATGCCCCTAGCACACATTTCACTTCTCAAGACAGACGACTCATACAGAATGGCTTCTAAAATGGATTTAATTAGATGTCTGGAGCAACATGTTACATAAGAATTACTATGTACTTTAGGTGTAAGGAAACGGACAAAGACTTGCAGCTGTATGGATGGTTAACAATAACAGAAAGAGCCTGAGGTTACATTTTTGGACGGAAACAATAAACTACTTATTTTTAAAACATGCTCAGCTTCTGTGTTGAATTAAAAATGAGTACAGTGTACTGAAGCCTATTTTAGCGACCTTAAAGCAATCCAGCAATCCTGCAAGTTATTGGTCCCAGCCAAGAAACAGTCCAACATGTACAACCTCCCAGTTCTACACTTTGCTTTTTGTCCGTATTAAACAAATAAAAGTCAGGTTAGCTGTTTTCCCATGTTTCCAGTCCTCATGTGAAGCTAAGCTAACCAAACACGCCTTAAATGAAAATATTTATGGTATATATATTTAGCTCACGTCAATCGGACAACTGTTAAACAATAGTTTCTTCATAATAATGTGTCGCTTTTCTCTGTATGTGAAAGTGCAGCTCTGTAAGAGAAGATCTTTTTTTTGACCTTCAGTCGGTCACTAATGAAAATGTCAGGCAAATTGACAAATGACGGAGACGTCAGATGAAAACGATGAAAAGCAGACCTGCATAATAGCAGTGTCATACTGAAAGGAGCGCTGTAATACCCTCATATTGCCTAGCGACAGAAGCACAACAGTGTCTGTCTGTGAAAAGGAGTCTATTATTCAAATATCCACATTAATCATGCAGAGGCTGCATGAAATACATGCACTGGTCACCATGTGGGCACAGTGTTTTAATAATGAACCCTTTCCCTGGAGTCTGCCCTCATATGACACTGAACATGAGTGAAAGGAATAAGTGAAAGTGTTCAGAATGTGTGACCCGTAGTGATTTTCCTGGAAAATGCTATTTGCACATAAAATAAAAGTGTTGTGTTACAGAAATAAAACTGTCTCAGAGGCACGTGTTACTCAATATGCCACATGATATGTTGACCTTTCAAAGCCAAAATAAAGTCTATAATACTTTTTGGAATAAAAGTCTATTCAGTAGCAGAAGACGTGACCGTCAAAGGACCAGAAGTTTTTATACTACTCACAGAGATATTGAGTTGATGACTTCCAGACTGTTAAAAAGCTTGATGAAAGTATTAGGTTATTATGACCTCATTTGCATGAACTTCAGAACGACCTGTATTCTCTGGAACGAGCAGTGACTTCACAGAGCTGTGAAGGTGAACACTGCCACCCAAAGGGACAAAATGACTCATGCAAAGCTGATCTGCATCATACCACGCATTTCATTAGTGATGTCACAAATACACAGATATACAGGAGCAAGATTTCAGCGGCTCCACAGACGTAAATGTTGAATCCAGTTGTTAAACCTACCTACCAGCCTACCAGCAGCCTTTATTTTGATGCTAGCCATAGACCTTCTGTAGATCGTCAAAACTTCTATTTGGGTCAGAAAGTTAAATTCAATTTCATGTTCCTAAAATTTGAACATTTGAAAAAAGATGGTGTGTGTTTGTGGTTTCCTTGTTGTTCTGCTATAACTTTATTCCAAACAGCTTATGTGTTGCATAATACAGTGCACGGCACAACTGGGCTGATGTGTAGAAATACAGAAGTTCTACAATTAGTACTAAAGAATGCATATATGAAATATTCTTAATGTAACATACATGTTTAAGGTGGTTGCGGATAAAATATGTTTCTGCTGGCCCTGTCTGCAGCAGTGCGTAGCTCTGCTTCTGTTCTGGAATCCACTTCTGCTTCTCCAAACTTGAAGCACGCTGATCATTGTCTACTCTAAGTAACACACACTTCAAAATACCTGAATTATCCATTTAGAACATTTTTATGAATCTGATAAACTAATAACATTCCTCAAATCTTAGCATGATAAGAAGCTAAAAATGTGTGAAAATAAATCCACTATACAGACCCATGACGTGTACTTTCCATTAACAATCCTGCGATGGAATGTGGCACATTTTGTAGATGCAAAAATTACAGATAATAAGTAAGTGTTCGAAATCTGAACTTACTCTAAGTGTTTTTGTTTAGGGAGGACTGAATGCCTGAAGAAGGGAGTTGACCTTAGTCATGGTAATTGCTCATTCAGTCTTCCTCAGCGCTTCACTATTTTTACATCTAGGAAAGGAAAGAAGAAATGTCTTTATATACAAATTGAGTAAAATAATTTGTAAATCACTTTTATATTCGCCCCAATTACCATATTGGCCTCCAGATAGCATATCCTCTTTGACATTTATTAGCACGCCACATACCAGGAATTAAAAACCGCACCATCTTTAAAGTCAAGGCGTATCACACCACCAGGATTTATTTTTCCCCAAACGCTCCCTTTATGGAGGCGTAATTAAAGAATTCTCATTTCCATAAATCCATCATAAAATCAAGCTAAACTTCCATGTGGAACAAAAACTTTGTCTTCTGATCCTCATTGTGACGAATCAGTGCTGGAACGATTGCTAATAGTTCACGAGCTCTTGTGTTCTGCGTTGGGATTAAATATTCTGTCTTTCCTTTGCTCAGATATAAGCAGTTTTCAACTTTGCACCATTTCTTGGGTGGCTGAATGGTATAGTCATCTGGACAAATGGAATAATTATTTGGATGTCTGTCTGCTGCTGCGGCTTGTGCTTATAAGCAGGTATGACTAAAATGGTATCTGTGGCAGGAATGCTGTGGCTCACCACAGCTATGGATGGAGAGAAACTTTGCATAAACAGAGTTGCCTTGTTTTAATCTGGTTTTATATAATTTAAACAAGACAGCTTTAACACTGTATATATCATGTCAGGTTTCTCGCTGGGCTTTGAGTCAACTGTCTAACTTTCCAAAGTTTACAGGCAGGCCCTTGACTCACTCTTTTTTTTTTCAGACTGAGAAATACATCACTAACTTTTCATTTCTTCAGATTTATTTTTAATTTTTGAAATGATTTTTGTACTCAGTCATCCTTAACTGGGCTAACATTCACGACAGCCTGTGACAATATCAGCTACCAGGAAAACTGTCTGGGTGAAAATAGTACCACCAGTCTTTAAGGACCCACCAGAGAGTAACAGTGAATTACAGCACTTCTTGCTCATTTATCACAGCCCAGGGTTCAAGCTTCAGCTGGAGCGACTGTTCAGATTGCGGTCAGGATTCTTCTCAAGAAGCAACACGCTGCCAACAAGAACAGCCACAGCTGGAGAGGAAAATAAAGCCTCTTTCTTCTACATGAAACTTGCTGCCCTGACTTGGTGCAACATTTTGCTGCATTTATTTCTTAAATGTGCACCTAGCTCAGCATTTCCCTCCAGATTTAATGCAGAATGTCACGTCCCAGGCCGAAAGCTTTACGTCAACATATGATTGGGAAATTTACACATTTTTTTATGCCAGTTTAAAAAAACTGCCAAAGCCAAATAAACTGCATATTAAACATGGTCATACCAAAAACTAAAGCTCACAGTTTTTTTTCTTTACCTACTACTCTGTGTGCACAAGATATGTATAATTTGCATCAGATATTATCATCAGAAATCTGTATCCTGTAAAGAAAAAATGGGGGGAAACAGCAGTAGTCCACATGCAGCAGATAGTTTCTGGTTTCTTGTAACATCGATGCTTTTTGATCTTAGCAAAGACTTGATTTTTTTACACCTCCTACAGTCATGGAGTAAGATTCATCTGGTGGTGGCCATTAGTTGTTAATACTAATATATGTTCACTAGCAGCCATTAATTAGCGTAGCATACAGCTGGTTTTAAAAGCTTTTACCAAATGGAAATCTCCGTGACTGTGAAGTGAAGCCAGTGTGGAAGTGCCAAAAAACTGCAGCTCGCTTGAGGCTGGCTACAAAACGACTCAGTCTCTATAAGCCCCTGTATTAAAATGTCCAACCTGTTTACAGCTGGTACAAAAAATGTTTTTTGTCTCTACAGCTAATTTCCACCATTCAGTCTGAATTTAGTGAATTAGTGGAAAGCCTGGCAGAGTCGTGACTGCAAAGATGGCGACGGACAGAGCCAGCACACTCTGAGCTTCACACCGACTCTTCAGAAACCTGTGGGTGACCTCACAGATACTATGTTAGTGTTTTACATTGTCTATGGGGTTGGCAAAAATGGCTCGAGAGCCGTGAACCAAAACAGCATCCAGAAAAAACAAAACAATAAGCTAAAAGATTTTTCTCTGCATGTTCACTATTACAAGTCATCTTTTTTTTGAACAAGTACTCACATAATTTTGCATTTTGTAATCCAAAAATGTTGATGATAGCCATGTTAAAAAGGAAAATTGGATAAATTCTCTATTCCCTGTAGTGGTTGAAGTGAATTAGACAGTGGATTCCAATTGTGTCACTTATAAATGGATTGTCTGTTGTTAAATTCTCATATTAAGCATCCAAATATTTTTCTTTTCATACTTTTACCACAGTTAATACTTAGCAACCCTGCAATGACAACAATGCTGTTAACACTCCTGCAGAGGAACACTCTGACCTCGTTGTGATCCCTCGCACAGTGGGTTTAATCCAGGGGACTGGACTCGAAGAGAAGCAGTTCCAGTAATCGATAAAATGATGACAAAAGACGGGCCGAACCCCCTTTCATCAAACATTTGCACTTCCTCTGGCAAATTCCAACACAGTGACTTGTCCAATAAAAAGATGGAACATTATTTTTACTGAAACATGCTGTTGGGAAACACTGCACCCTGAACGGGAACGTTTACTTTTCATATTTTCTTGGACTGCCGGCTACATTGTGGTCAGTTTAAGTCTTTCATATTATATCTCCAAGCACTCCAGACATATAAATAACAACAGATCGCAAATTACTCAGTGATTGGCTCCCTTAAAGTTGACTGCCAGTAATAACTGACCAGCTTTGGAGCGCCTCAGGCTTTTTGTTCTGTTGTGGTTTTTTTTTTGTCATTTACTGTCCTATTCTGTGGTGGACTCTAACTACTTTTCATATGAACTAGAAAAGTAGAGTTGTTTATGTAATCCTATCACCAAATACACAGGTTTCTGGTGAATGTACTGAAAAACTTGGAAAGTATTAGTTGGTACTCGGGTCAGTACATGCTGTAAACCGACTGAATCAGATGCAAGTCTCTTTAAATATCGTGTACATAGATATGTGAATAGCTGGAGTAGCAGCCGGTCTGTTTTGAGGGTTTCCCTCAGTTTCTTTCATTGCATAGCAACCATGTTTATTCATGGCTATCAACACAGAGATATTTATATGGTTAATATGTTGCAGATGTGAGATAAGAAGGGCTTGAAAAAAAATCACACATTCTTCTGTCCAGTACTGAACAATAAAAACTTCCAATAAACTACAGTAACAATCAGAATCTCCATCCCTCGTGTTCGGAATCAGCGTCACTGATGTTTTTATATCATTTATCATAACATGACAAGCAGCTCACTCACTGCGGACGTCTTCTTCCAAATATGTCTGTGTGTGTATCAATCAGGTACAAAGCGCTTACAAGCGGACAAAAATTACACATAATCAAAACAGGACTCTGACTCATGGCGATTTTCGGTAAAAGATAATGAAGATCCAAAGGGCCTCCTCAGTGGAAAAGCTTAAACGTGCTCATTTCGAGAAGTCACTCACTGATGCTCGACTGCAGACGTCACGTCTTTACAGAATGATCATTGGTATCGGTTTCATAACCCACAGTCTGGCGTGTTCATTTATATGTTTGTCTTTTACTTTCATCCAGTTACACAACTTTAATAATTCACTCTGAGCAACGATGCAAGCCTGTTTGTTCTTTGCTGGATCAACAAACAGCAGATTGTTCTGCTTTGTATGCTGCTGGTACCACCGGCCCATACCAGACATTCCAGCCACCTCTATTGAAAAATCCGTGTGGATCAAGGTTTAATCCTTTAGCATACACGTAGTCACTGCAAAGTCCGTTATGTAATTGCTGTTCCTGAGACTTTTTACAGTAGTTGTCCCTCTCTGGAGGACACAATGTGAGGACAGGTTTCGCCTTATAAGGGAAAGGCTACCGTGTCGTCGCAGAGCTTCCCACATCCAGAAAACACACTCCCACACAGAAATGGTATGTACTTGGAAAAAAGGACGTTTCCCTCTTGTCAGCTGTCTTTCATCTGTGCTGTTATGTGTCTGTTTGCTGTTTGTCCCTTTTTTTGCATTTTAGTTTTGCACTGGTTTCCTGGAGGGACAGTCTTTGTCCGAGACAGTGCTACGAGCCTTGAGCCTGCGATTTGTTTATCTTCGGCGGTTCTTTCCAATGCGGTCACCGCTGATGTCGTGAGAGTTTAACTCACTGAGAAGACTGATTGATGGTTGCTCAAACTGAGTCATATTCGTTTGTGGTAGCTGAAGATGTGCTACTGAGCCGCAGCGACATTTCAATGTGTTGTCTAATCATGATTAAGGGAGAGTATTTGTGGAAAAGAGTTGAATCAAAAATGACGTGTCTCTCTTTATTTATGGCGGGGAGGCAGAGTGGCCATGAAGTCAAGACTGTTATCAGTTAGATTAAATCCTCAAAGAAACCCACGCACACACTCTCACAACCCTCCCAGACTCTCTGTGGCGATGATTTGCCACTTTTGAAGTGTGACATAAAACATCTGGGACAAACAGCATTAGGGTGGAATTCGACGCTGTGTGATACTTACAATCACGCGAAATTCACAGGAGATTCACCCTCTTTTCCCGGATTTAAAAAGGACAGAGATCTGTCTCAAATTTGTGGTGCTGAAGAGTGTGTATCTGCGTGTTGGATGTGTTGCATGTGTGAGTGTGTGGTCTCTCTGGGGTGTGCCAGGGTTCAGGCTCTAGATTGGCTTCAGCTGTCGTCAACAATGCCGCTGTTCCAGTGTGTTCATTTAAATTACATCTTAACTGGGAACTAAGTTACTTTTAAGGAGCCGGAGGTGAATCTGAGAATACCAGTGGATTCAAAGTTGTTGTGAAAGTAACTTTATGAAGTACTTGTACATGTAGGGATATCGTCTTGTCAAGATGATAGAGACCTTTGATGTGTCGGAGCAGGAAAATCACTGTAGTAATTAATAACATTGATGATGGCTGCATTCCATTTAGCTGAACAAGTTCCAGGTTCCGGGTATTGTCCGCTGGCTCACTGGAATTGCCAGGGATTACCGTGACTCTTCATGGAACAAAGCCATCATGAGTGTTATTTGTTACACCTGTTTCCACCTATGACAAGTGTCTGCGTGTCTGTTTATTTTCTTTTAACTTTGCTTTCATCCGTTTTCCCTCCTAAAGGGTTAGTGGGCGAGACTGAGGGAAATCTGTTTACAGAATACGGTAGAAATGGAACTTAATACGCAGCTCGTCTTCCTTACTGTTATCCTGAGAAGGGAGGCGTCGTGCCATGTGCTGCTTATTTGAGGAGCCAAAACTATGTTTTGATTTTCATCATTATCGCCTGATTTGTTTTTGTAACGTTAGAGGGAACATTTTCTATCTACAGACACAGCTGGTTCTCTTCCAGTCCACCGTGTTGCAACGTCATGTTCCTACAGTAACACACAACAGAAAGCAAAACACTGGCTATCTTTCACACGTTGCATGTTTCAAGTAGTTTCTTTTTCACGCTATCTCACACACTGGTCATTGAAGGGATTCTGTAAAAAAAAAAAAAAAAAAAAAAGCCGCAGTGTGATTTGTAGTGTCCTTGCCATTTGGTTTGCATACTCATAACGCACTGTTGGCATGTCGTGTCAGGGCTATTTCACAGGAGAGCTACCATATGACAACATCACTGAATCTCGCTGTTGATCGGATGATTTCATCGTTAACTTTTCTGGAGCTGAGAAACAACAGTCTGCAATAAATAATATTTGGCCACTTGGAGGGAGCACGACATGCTGCAAACACTACGTTACAATGTTACAGTCTCCCTACAAAGTTGATATAGCGAACGTGTTAGCAAACTGTTGTACTCTGTTGCAATGTTGGCATTAATTTGGAGTTGTATTTGTGTCCACCTGTTGAATGTAAGTCCAGTATTCACTCTCTTTTACCTCTATGTTTGGTCTCCACCAACTAAAAAAACAAAAACAATGGGCTGAAAGACTTTAAAGAGCAGAGCACTGCAGTTAGGCAAATATAAAAAATATTGATGTGACTGCATTTTTAAACATGAGCAAGTTTTTAAGATGTTTTCGGGGTTTTTTTAAAATAGCTGTCTGCAAAAGAGCTTCTGACTTTTCCTTGAAAAATTAATACAGTTTTAATACAGTGACGTTCATCTTTCGCTTCTTCAATCCAAGTAATTTCACTTTTGCGTGAATAGCCTGTTCAACTTTTCTTTCCAGCCCTGAATCTAAAGCTTGACTGCCAGGAGTGAGAGCCGCTGATCCATTTTCATCTGTCAGAACATAAAATTATTACTAATGCCAATAACCAGACACAACACAGGCGTGCACACACAATTTGAGTGAAACTGGGGCAGAGAGAGCTGCTGTCACAAAGATAAAGTCTACACGCAAAAACCCTTCCTCCCACTCAAGCTTCCAGTCATCCTTCACTATTTACTGAACTAACCCAAAAGATGAATACTTTCTCAATGACTTTTTCATCATATCTTGTTTAGAAACCAAATGATTACATTGCAGCATGATCAAGCGCGGTGCCAAAAGAAAAGGATGGAACAAACTGATATAGCAGACTGGCCACTCTTCCTGCTGGAGCTGGCTGTGTCTGTTCTTTGTCTGGGCGGGAGCTGCTGCTCTCCCATTTCCTTCTCTCCTTCCCTTCTTCTCCCCGCTGAGGTAAAAATGAGTCACTGAGTCAGCAGCTGGTCTCCGTCATCCCCAATATCGCCCAGGATTCCACAGGAGACCAGCTGCCGAATCGTTACACTCTGACAACATCACTTCCCCTTTACCCTTTTATGGACATGTTTGCTGCCGGGTAAAAAGGCCTGTAATGATAAAAATCTATGATGATTAGATTTCTGTACATGTAAGGTGATCTGTAATTTACATGTTTCTTTAATGGCTTTTTGTTTAAACAAACCCTGTGTGTTCAACTTTGGAAGGCTCAATGCTGCAAATTCATTTTTACTGCCGCCTTTCAAGAGTTTGTTGTGAAGGTGCACCGTACATCGTAAAGATCAGCGCCATGTTTCTCTCAGAGGCCACCTACTGTAGATCAGCAGGAAACCCCGACAGCAGGCGGGGGTTTATAATAACACACACTCTTAAGGACCTCTAAGCATTATAGCATCTTCACACTGACTTTCTCATCATCATTAAGCACCACACATGGAAGCATAGGAAACAAGCATAAGTTTCGTCTCAGGCCGTGCTTGTTTCAGTGTAGATTTGTGGACTAATAACAGCCATATTGAAACAAGGCTGAGGTTCTAAAGCCGCGCGACAGTCGCTGCTCTGCGAGCTAAATGCTAACTCTAGCATAGAAACATGCCGTGTCTCAATTTGTGTAGCCATTTTGAGTACGTACGTGCATTTACAGTGTCAGTTATTGCAAAATGTGGGGTACTTTGAGTACCTGGATGCTGCATTGATGCTCAAAAAGTTGAAAACTTCAACTTCAATGGTTGCCATTTTGGCTACGCAGCGGAAGGGGGGAGACCAAAGGCGTTGTGAAAATGACGGCCATGAAAGCTGCTGGAGCTGAAGTGGTTATGGTGGATACTGCAAATTACACATATGTACACACGTATGTAGACGTTTTATATTTATATTTATATATATATATAGTCAAATGTTGGTGTTAATGCTCTACTTTTCCGGTCGCGGTTCTTCTGCAAAGACGTAAAAGTGGTAAATATTGAGATCATCACCTTCAACCTGCTGAAATTACACCAAGAAGTGCATCTTGTACATAGTATTACATAGAAGTGTACTAACGAGGAGTATTCAAATTGAGCCTGAGTGGCTGTTGACATGATGTTTAGCCAATATTATATTTACCCAGTTCAAGAGCTTAGATTTGTCTGATTGCAGTTAGCATTAAACTTAGCTTTCAACCTTAAACTTATTCATTTTTTAGGTATTTAATCATAAACCAAAGTATTGGACGGATAAAAAAAAATGAAGGGATGGTGATGGAAAAGTTAGGGGATCACAAAAATTCATAGGATTCATCCTCTTGGTAGCAATAAATCTGCACAAAAATTTCCATGCTTGTGGCATGGCTCTGGGGATGCAAAAAGAGAGAACATGCAAAACAAAAGCATTCACAAAGCAGCTGTACTCTTGGACTGGAGGAGGTAGACAACCTGCGGTTGGTCAACTTTATTTTGGCATTTCATCCGAAGAGTTGGAACTCAGAGCGAATACTTTTTATTATTTTACTACATAGAACAAAAATGAATCATAAAAACAAAAGGGAGTTCTTCATTTTTGTAAGGGCTGCTGATTACGCATGAGTGGATTCCATCGCTGAATGTTTAAACCGAGGTGTTTAGTTTTCCCATTCCACTGGCTCCAAGGACAGTCAGGTCTCTGTCTCGCGCCATCTCATCTTCCTTCCCGTTATCCCGAGAAGGGAGGTGTCATGCCGCGTGCTGCTTATTTGAGGAGTCGCTATGGAATCTCCTGTCCCTTTTATTTGGACCACGCTGTCACTGCCCACTGACAGCTCACCCTAAAACACCCCCTTTTTTACTTGAATGATGTTTATCCACACGGCTCGGTGGAAAATACAGCCAGAATTCTTGGAGACAGATGGATCTCTCTCCATCCTCTCACCTGTTTTGTTTTCCAGGTGGAGTTCTGTTGGACCTACCCGAAGCCTTTTCTCCACTTCTTTATGGGCAGTTTATCGCTCCACCTCATCTGTCCTCAATTTCTTATAAAAAAAAAAACAGCCAGTGGAAAGACCCTAATGTGTTTCTTCTTCTGGAGAGTAGGAGATAAAATCTCTACATTGCATATTAATTGTTGCTTGGAGCCACTTGTCTAGCTTTTAAAAACATTTAGCTTTATTGACTTTGGCAAGCTGGAGATATTTTAGCATCAGAGCACAGTGAGCCATTGTTTTTCAGCTCTACAGTGGGCCTGAAGCAAAGACACTTATTGATCCAAAACATTGACTTTTAAGGATGACTGGACACAATTTACTTCAACAGATCATTTCTTTCTCCTTGAAATAGTCTCCGGTGACTGAAAGCTTTGCAGAATTAACCCATAGCAACTAAATATAACTGTTAGTTAAAGTAGAAGAGTTGGCATTGTTCTATAATAGAAATTACAGCGTGAATATTTACACTAGTGACTGTAGTCGCCAGTCACTCATGGGGCTGACACAAGACAGACAACCATTCACACTCACACTGACAGCTATGGGCAATTTAGAGTTGCCAATTAACTGGAAACGAGAGTAGCTCGAGAAAACTAACAGGCACAGGGGGAACATGCAAACTCAGCCAGCAGGCCTTTTTGTGCGTCAAAAACCCTGTTTTTGACCGTGTTTATGGGCAGCAGACTGAACATTTCCTCCACTGGCGAAACTTGGGGAGGCTTTTATTGTGAAGCAGTCACAGGAAGTGCAACAATTTTGTCATTGGCTGTTATGGTTTATGAAAAATAAACCACAATAATCATTTCCATCAGTTTAAAATATTACATGGAGTAACAAAACACGTGCGCTAGCTAGTGTCTGCATTGTACAATGGTTCATTAACAGAGACTGTACAAATAGTCACATTTGAGTGGGGAAGAGGGTTAAGTCTTTTTTTCATTTTACAGTAAAGCTACAAAAAAACCCTCCCCTTGACCAAAAAAACCCCCCAAAAAACACAATACCCTTTTCGCTCAAGACAAACATTTATGGCAAACAAACAGGCAAACAATCTGCTTTTGAATAAAAACCTTCAAAATAAATACTTCATCCACCAAAATTTGTGAACTAAACAAAATAAACCACAATATAACAATCCAAACAACACTGGGAAACAAAATACAAGGAATGGCTGGAACGTTTGAGCACAGAACAATGACAAACTGACACTGAAACCAAAGAACACACTGACTAAATACACAAGTGAAGGCAGGATAACAAGACACAGTTGAAAACTAATGAGGGTGGTACAGATAATCAAATCAAAATCAAATTGAAAATCAGCAACAGGAAGTGAAGTTACTAAAGGAGAATTACAGAATATCTAAGAGTGATATTACGGAACAGATGTCAGTTAGTTTAGTTTGCACAAAGACTCGAAACAGGAAAAACAGCTAGCCTGGCTCTATTCAAAAACAGAGTCTGACTACCAACAGTACTAAACCATCATTCATTAACATGTTATCTTGTGTTTTAATTTGCATTAAAAAAATAAACGTATAAATGACAAGTATAAAAACAATAGTTTGATATTGCACTGTATATCTGCCAGCCTATTTCTTGGTTTGGGAGCAGTTAGTGGGGATTCTCCCTCAAGTGGCAACCTCTGTGGCCAACATGCAAGTGCTAAAACTGCAGTTTCTCAAATAGCCACTTGAGGCTGGCAACAGAAGTGAGTCAATCTCTATAAGCCTCAATGTTAAAGTGCCAAACGTTACAGCAGAAATAAACATGGTTACAGCCCAGTTCAAAATAGGTTTTAGTCTCTATAGTTAATTTCGCTTTGTGGCAACTGTACTGAAGATGAATTTTCATATAACTCACCCATTTAAATCTCATTAAGGCTTAAGATTGGGTATAATTAGGGTCAAGGCTTCTTTGAGTGACAGGTAGGTTCCATCATAGGTTGCTTGTTTGAGCAAGCATGGTTCATTTGGTCCGGCTTAGCTCAACCCACGCTGTGTTCCCTTTCCCATTTTTTGGTTGGTCAGGAGCTGGTGGTGTCAGGACTGCTAGGGTGGCGATGGTCAGAGCCACCACACATGAGCTCTTCAGAAACCAATTACATCACGGCAAACTACATCTATTTTTCTTTATACAGGCTATGTTCACCCCATGAATCGAATCCATTCCAAAATGTAATGGCATCTGTAATGGCCCATGCTATACTGTACCCTTCCAGCAAGTTTCATGAAAATCGAGCCAATACTGTAGTTTGTCTGTAATCCTGCTAAAAGGCAGAAAAACAAACATCTCCGCAATGGAGGTAATAACTGGGCTGGATTTGTAAGCCCAGTGCTGAGAGTTACATTATAATTGTGATTTTATACAACAGTTTAACATGGGTTTGATAATGATGTATGGGTTGATTTCGTGATGATGTTGATTGTTCTTAAAAGTAATCACTGATCCATTAATACAAAGGATCACTTGAGTGTAATTTTTGACTCTGGATGGTTGAATTTGTCGAGCCGTCTATTAACAACAGTTACTGATAATCAAGATATTATTGTTGGACGTTGAGTGGCATTACACAGTATATCCTGAATTGGGCTATTACAAATGTTTAAGGAGACTCTTCTGGTTCTTGTTGGATATGCAGAGTCTGGACGCCCCTCCCTGTGTGTGTGAGCTGCACTGTGGTGTTTGGCTCTCAGGCCTACATGACACCATGCCTTGGTACACTGGCCAGACCAACTTTCCTTCTCCTTTGACTTGAGTGACTGCTTTTTTTATAGCCTTACATTCAATTTTTGCACAGCTCTGGTGAGAAAATGAAAAACCGAGTTCAAAACTCAAGAGGAGAAGAACAGGAAAGCTTTTTACAGCATCCTTGGGAGAGAAAGTGTCTCATTGGAAACTCTCAGAGCAACCTTTTGGTCTCTGGATTCTGACGTCGTTTCGTTTCAACCTCGTCTGACCTGGTGTCTGTTCTTTCCAGGGGATCATTTCACACCACATTTTAAATATGTTGCAGTGGCGAGTCCAGTGAGATCAGTAAATGAAAGGGGCCGACAAAGGTCGAGCTTTAGAGACAATCTTGCATAAACGCCTTCAGTTAGCACTCAGTCTGAATTGAGATGAACACAAATAAGACCTCAGGGCAGCAGAACAAACGTCGACATCTGCAGCTCTGCTCCTCTCTTCCCATCCTCTCAGAAAATATAGCTCTCGGAAACCCCATGGCTGAAAACACCTTCGCCCCATCATCTGGTCCTCTTTAGCACCCGGCAGTAGATCCGCCTGTTTGGGCTCAGCCTTTGCATGATACTTCAGCTGGACCTGGCAACTCGTGGCCTTTTTTCATTGTTGGACCAATTTGAAGGTCTTTTGAACTGCCACCTCATGAAAGAGTCAGTTCTTTGATTTCCCCATTTGTGGGATAAATAAAGTATAATCTAATCTAATCCAAAGGCAACAATCTGCACGTGTAGATTCTCACTAGAGCTGACAGTGCTGTGCCTGTATCAGATTAATTTAGGGCCTTTCTTGGTCCAGTACTGATTTGGAGTATATGGAGTCAATATGGAGAAAAGGACAACCAGTCATTCAACTTGGAAAGATGCAAATCACTTCACTTCCACAGCCATCTGTTTATCATTTTTGCATGTGTATGCCTCAGAGTGCATGTCCACAGACTGTGGCTACGTAGAAATGTCGTACACAAGCCCGCAGCTGACCATTGGGGGAGTATGTCCAAGTTGGCAACCGGTCAAATGGCAAGCCCAAGTCCGCGGAGGACAGTGGGAGTAGGAGGAGGAGATGAGGAGGCAGGGAAGGGGGCTTTGAGTCACGCAGCACAAAGGAGTGAATCACGCCTTGCCGCAGGGTCAGTGACTGACAGGTGTTTGGATCCGTCACAGCCGTGGAAATGGCTGGAATCTAAGCCAATGACTGGGAAGACACTCCACACTCCTCTACACACACATGTGTATACTTGACAGGAGTGTCTGTTGATGAGCCCACACACCCGTTAGGTCGAAAGTCACACATGCGTATCAATAAATGGGTCGATGCACATCATAACGGGTCAGTTTCTGTTTGAAGATGTTGATGAAATGTGCAGGAGGATTATGTAGATGAAATGCAAAATAATTAAAGATGAGCATGTGTGGCTTTTTGTTACGGGCCATTTGTAATCGCTGTTTATTTCATTTTATGGACTCTTGTGAGCCTCAAGACAGTCTATGTGCAAAACTGTCTCGGTCTGCGATAGCTTACAAACCATGGACGAGGCGTATTATGCAGACTAACGGAGCAAAGACAGGAAGTACTATACCAAACACAAGAGGAACATTTCACTTTAATGCTAAAGCCATAGTTGACCCCATGCCAGTCTCAGGTTGGTACGGACAAAGCTAAAATTAGAATCTGAAAAAATGAAAATGAAAAAGATTAGCTGTGTGTATTTCTCCCACCACTTCCTGTAGACTGGTCAAAGTAAGCTTTTCCTGATACATTAGGTGTTTCAGTTTTTGCTTACTGCTCATCTTTACGTCTGATCCATCATGTGCATCCCACATGATATACTCTGTCCTCACAGGCAGCTGAAAAATCAACCTGTTTCTTTCTTCACAATAACCAGATGCCCAGAAGTGAAGACAGGCGTCATATTATTAAACTTCTCATATGAAGCTATTTTTTTAGTGAAGAGGGGGGGTCATACTGTTACAGACTGCTGAGTCTGGGACAAACTGCTCTGTGACCTTTGAGATAAAGCGAAACAGATTTCCACATGCAGAGGGAAACAGTTTCATCACAATAACCTTTGTGACTCTCTTTTGAAGGCGATTGCACTAACCACAGCAGGAAGGACAGCCAGCATCGCTCTCCAAAAGTATTTAATCTTGTTCTCTTATAGGCTGGAATGTGGAGGATCGCCATGATTATCCAGACTGGGAAGTCCTTAAATCACCAACAGAATCTTACTTCTATTCTGCAGACTCATGCTTTCTCCCATCATGCCTTGGCCTCATAAAGCCCCCTTCTTACGCAAAAGACCTGCTCTAATGATTATTATTTTTATATTAACAATCACATTATTATGTGTTATGTAAAAGGTGTTGCTCATAACGATGAGCCCACAGTGAATTATCAACCAACCGATTGTTCCAGTGGTTCCACTAATGAAGTCTTTTAGCTCATTGTTTTCAGACTCAGCAGACAAACAAAGTTAGCAGATAGCCTGCTGTTTGTCACCATAGCCATTACAACTTAAAAGATGCCAAAATAATCAATTATCACGCGTTAATTTGTTTTACAGTAAGTCTGCAGGAAGAGGTCATGATTTGCTATTGTTATTGTTATTTATGTATATTTTTTCACAAATTATTTTGTGTTTATTATTTTCTGTTACTTGAAAATGTTATGTAATGTAAGTTATGTTATGTAAGTTCTAAGTCCTATTTTGGCACAAAGCATACTTTGGCTTGTTTTATTCTTTAATCAAGGAGGTCTATTTTAAGCCTCAGTTTACTTTTATAGACTAGAGAGAAGAAAATATCTTCAATAATAAGTGTTTGGTTTCATAACTACATACAGCAAGCCTGTATATAGAGTGCAGAGTAGGGTACTGATGATGAGGATCTTCAGAGCTTTTGATATCTGGATCCTCTTCTTTGTGTTGGCCTGGTCCAAGTTAGAGGGATCAAAACGTAGCAGCAGACCAAGTCTCTATCAGATAAAGAGGCCCAAAAGACCTGAGGACATTTCATGCACATGTGGTCTCCTCTGCAGGGGCAAAGCCTGGGAAATGGTTGCGCTGAAGATAACAATTACCCACAGGGTCACGGGTCAAAACCAGTGAGGAACAGTGTTTGATATTATCAAGACATTTGAAGAATTTAAGCGAAAATATCAAAGAAAACGGGCAGCTCTTTTCTTGAGATTACTTAAACAAAATCTGCAGAAGGTGTATATGCACATCCACTGCTGTTCGGGACGTGTTAAGGATGTGTAAATAGCTCCTGGGTTTTGGGGAATCAATCAAATCAGCAGAATGTACTCTAAAATATGTGCGATTATATTTAGGATGCAATCCAAACTCACCACTACCTTAGAAAAACACAAACCTACTTTTAAGTCTGAGCTGTTCTCCGTCCACATGCTGATGTTTAATTGAAATGACACTGGAGCAAACAGCAGAACACGTTTGAGGTGGCAGGAAAAACACAGCAGGCTGCCATGGGACTGTATATCCTATATTCTGTTGGTTTAGGTTTGGCGAGAGAACAAATATTGAAGTCAGATTTAAAAATGAATCTCGTGCGCCTCTTTTCTCTGGAGCTCACATAAAGACACGGCAACCACAACATCCCTCCCTTTCTCTGTGCAACTGTAGGACTCTCTCTCTCTCTCTCTCTCTCTCTCTCTCTCTCTCTCTCTCTCTCTCTCTCTCTCTCAGCCACAGCACTCCAGCCTCACTAGACATCTCGAATGACTGCTGTCAGCATGGTCATTAAGTCTTTCAGTCTGGGTCTGTTTAAACAAGCTCCTCTGGCGGCCAGTGGCCACACAAAACCAATTCCCAGCCACGGGGATGATTTGCTTCTCTTTGCCCAAAATCATGCCTTGGTCCATTTAATGGGTGGTCAAACATACTTATTGTAAGGTAGAACAAACACTTGAAGTCATGGTTTTGTTAACTCTCTTGGCTTGCTTGCGATGAAAGGGTACAAAAAGTGCAACCACCTGTTTCTGTTATCACCTAAGAGGAATGTATTACGCTGTCAGTGTGTGGCTTACGTTTGTTTTTTGTGGATTCACAGAGAAATTCAAATCCTAGTATAATTTCTGATTTACCAAATCCAACAGTCGACAGCCAGGCTAGCATGTGTGATGCTGTACTTAGGCACAGGAGTGCTTTAAACAAATGTGCTGACAATACCAGCAGGTAGCATGTATAATATTTGCCATGTTCACCATCTCAGTTTAGCATTTAGCATGCTGACATTTGGAAAATTAGCACAAAACACAAATTACAGCTGGAGGAATAGCATAATGGATGCAGGTATTTGGTCACAAACCAAAGTTAAACAAATAATAAATCTTACTTGGTGGTGGTGAGAAAAAAAATGCCTGAGGTCACCCGCAAGTGTCCGAAGTAGCTCCGGCCACCTCCGTGTTGGTAGTCTTGCCTCTTTCGCCTCCCGGCTAATCTAAATTTAAGAAAATTGAATAGGTGAGATATATAAAATGTAGACACAGTACACACAAATGGGCAAGTTAGCTATGAAGGCCAAAAATGTTTCTTCAACCAGGTTGTAAATGTGTTTATTTACTGCTGTGAAGTTCGAAATTATAATATGGGGGGCTTACAAAAATTTCCATGTCCTGTAGCCAGCCCCAAGTGGATGTTCAAGGAACTCGAGTTCAACGATCTGCATTGGCTTCACTTCACAGTTATGGAGGTTGCTGCTGGAGTCACCATCTCCCATAGACCACGAATTTCCCTCCAGATGTTTATCCTTTCCGATCCATTTGTTGAGATACTTCAGTCTGAAACTGGTGGACCAACCAGCTAGCCGCTAATATGGCTAAAACAGTTTGAGTATAAAAATGAACAAAATGAATATAACTTTAACAATTGTTATATGACATATTTCTAAACTGAACACTGCAGTGGAAATGGATGGAATGGAAATAAACAGTGCAATGTCTTGTTCTTTGGTTACATTATAACTCATCTGTGGCAAGTGTCACCAAGTCTCATCCCTAAATCTAAGCCAGATTCATCCAGACAATCCAGATATAGAGACGTAAGGTATCCTCACGGGTCTAGACAGTGGACATACCTGTCTGGATGAGTCCAGTTGTAGCATATCATCAGGCCAAGGACATCAAGGCCCTGTAATGACAAAACCGCCTGCTATTTCTGGACAGATTCTCTGAATACTTCTTTTCTGTGATTTGAGACATCTGTGTTTTTGTAGCAGGCCAGTCACTCAGTTCCCATCCAACAAGGCTGGTGAAGAGAGGCTTTTTTTTTCAAGGTACACTGGAGATCTACATCGCCCATTCATTTGGATCTCTCCATAAACATTAAAAACCACTTTACCGTCAATAAGACAGTCTAGTACGATCACACTCATTCAAAAACAACACTGGATACAGTCTCCATGGGATGATTACCTTTACAGCCTGAAATGTGGCTTTTAGGACAGAGACAGCTTTCAGCGCTGCCCCTAATCTCTTTCTATTTCATCCCTCACTCAGTTACAAGCCCTCCTCTCAAACACAGCCACTTATGCTCCTGACCCCTCTGTGGCCTGTACCAGGGTCCACGTATAGGGCACTCCTGAGAGCTTTTGTTTTCCCTGCTGCCCTTCAAACCACGGTAGGTCTCGTGTGTTGACACATGAACTTGAGAGGACAGTTTTTAAACACCAGACTTACTTCAGGTGGTTTAAAAAAAAAAAGCAGCTTTGACATTGCTGTCTTTTATGCTGTGTGTTGAAAGATCTATCAGTGCTTGCCATCCCGTCAGTTGCATTGTGGATACCACTGGTGTTCCTGCGTCAACTCCCCCATGGGAAATAAGGTGTTGAAATATGGTCTTATTTCTAGAGTCAGGTTATGCCTTTGTCATAACAGTCTTACACTGCTAAATGATTTCTTTTAGGCACTGCTGGGATTGCTTACCACTGGGTGATTGTCATGTCAAATAGTAGCAGCGGGCATGCTTAAAAGAGCTTGTGGTTTCCACCCTTCTATTTGTGACATTTCTAAGAGATAAGAGAGTCGATTTTTGAGTGCAAAATCCATCATGAGTGTTAATCACCTCATTCCTATCTAAATGGTTTTAAAACCAGAGCTTTAAAGGGGTCCTTGTGTTACCAATACTGGACATGTATTATAAACCACTCGCTGACCTTTCTGTTGCTAGAGCTCAGATCTCACGTGCTGATAGAGTGATGGCTTTGCACCCCAAATGACAAAGGCACCTCAGCACAGCCTGCTCCATAGTGATGCAGATCTGACAGTGGGAAAAGGATCGACAGGAGCGTTACATTGTTAGCAAAGGTTCCAACAATGACAGCCCTCATTGATATTTGGAGCCACGCGTGAGGACGTAACACTAACCAAAGTCAAAGGAGACAGAAAGGCTGCCTGGCATTCGCAACGTTTAGGACACAGGAGCCTGCGATTGTTCTCAACAGCACATTGCATTCATTGGTGAGCAGTGCCAGCCGGTGAGAAAAGACAAGCTCTGCCATGCAATTTGTCTTAACCAGGCAGGCATGACGGAGCCCCCGAGAACGTGCGCAGTAGTGAAATGAGTTGGATCCTTGTGGTCTGACTAAGAAGACAGGGGTAATTGTCTTCAGTGGCGGTGTCACCACAGGTTAGATGAGATCACAGGCTGACGTTGTGACATCTAGGCGATAGGGAAACCCACAACAAGAGAGTTTCCATTACATAACCCCTTTAGAAAGTACACGAATGCGCGCCACCGTACATAATCTTGCTTATTTCAGCACGGCGAGGCTTTCCTCACAATTAGTCACTTGCAAGAGCTCCGACGTCATACTGTTGACAGATTGGGCTTAAAGAATTTAGCTTCTGCACACTAGGCAGGCTGCTGAATAAGAACAGCGTCTCCTTGAACCGAGTGACATGCCTGAGGTCTGCCTGCCAGGAGCAGCCGACATGGTACCGTACCGCTGTTGTCACTCAGCTCTCAAGACCCCTCAAGTGTTGAGGCTCAAAGTTAATGAGTTGAATCTCTGCCTCCTGGCACAAGGCAAGCGCTTCCTGCAGACTGAGAGGAGTCTCAGGTTGGCCTGCTGCAGCTCTCAAGAACAACCTCGTCTGTATGCAGAACAAAATGACCTGTGTATCCCGAGGTTCCTCTGCTCAGGGGGAAAGATTGATGACCTGAGAAGGAGAAGATAGGAAGGCACAAAAATTAGGGGCCAAATCCTTTGACTGTAAAATTGCAGGATGATTATGATGGGTCCTATACTGAGTTCTCTTTGCTTGACTGAATGTCTTCCTGATACATTGCAGCATTACTAATCAGGATGGATGACTGCAGAGGCACTGCTACTCGTGCTCCATTTTTAAGTTACCTGTTTGTGCCTGTGCTCAGAGCTGCACTTTTCCTTTTGAATGTTGAATCACACTACCATACAGAATGATCCTTTCTATTAGTGGTTCTCAGCCTTCTTTGTCTTATTGCTGATTTATCTCAACAGCCCTGTTTCAACTTGCAATGGCATACTGTGTTCCCAGACCATGGTTTTTGGAAGTGCAACTCAGCCCATGCAGTGACGTCCACAACAGAGTTGTGTCTGTTTTTGATGAAACGCCGTCTGAGGACTGGAAAATCACGACCATCCACTATTAGTTTTCAGCCTTGTCCCTTGTGCACCGAGCTTTCTCCTGATTCTCTGAATCTCTTGACGATATTATGAACTCTAGGCGATGAAACCTCCAGATTCTTTTCATTTTAAGCTGAGAAAAACATTCTTAAAATGTTGCACTATTTTCCAGCACAGTCTTTCATGGAGCGGTGAACCTCTCTCCATCTTTACTTCAGAAAGACTTCCTAGCTGGATGCCCTTTATACAGCTAATCATGTTACTAACCTGTTGCCAGTTTGCCTCATTAATTGCGAGCTGTTCCACCAGGTCTTTTCTTTTAGCATTTCACAAGTTTTCCGCTCCTTTATTGCCACTCTCGCAACTTTTTTTGATCTGTGTTGCTGGCATCAAATTTTCAAAAACAATGGAACGTCTCGGTTTGAACATTTGATAAGCTGTCTTTGTGCGATTTTCAGTTAAATGTGGGGTTTCAATGTTTTGTGCATCATCACATTTTGTCGATAAGCCCTTAAATACATCCACTGTGATTAAACAGGATGTTATTCAACATCAACACAACCCTGGTTGGTAATCATTCAGCTGAAGCTGAAGGTTAACAGGGGAAATGTAGGATTCAGTGTATTCATGCATAGTGACATGAAGAGTGTCTGTTACATTGGCTTTTACTAGTGGTTACAGCTTACAGTACTTGTGTTTAAGGCAATCCATCAGTCTTTGTTATAGTGATGTGATTTACACCCGTGAGTGCTGCGTGGAGACAGGACACGTGCTGTTCGACTCCCCGGCGGTGGTTTATCAGTGAGGATTTTGAGACTTTCGGTGTTATTACACCCAGGCGGCCTGCCTCCCGTATCTCCAGAAATAATATACTGCTTTCATCAGAGCCAGAGTCTGATCTATTTCGGTTTACGCTTTTCTAATGGAGAAAATGTGTTTTGTATTTCCCTCACACACTTTGTGCAAGTATAAAAACAAAACCCCATTTCAGCATGGAAGCTATCATGTTTACCTCAGATTTACTGCGGCAACATAGCGTGTTCAAAGCGCACGCTGTGTTCCTGGTGATGGCATCTTCTCAAGCCCTGTAAGTCATTGTGGTGTTGATGTTGAGAGTGGAATTATGGCAAGAATGTGCAGAGATGTTCCTGGGCAGACTGTACTTGGCTGTTTGTCCTGGTGGCGGTCTGAGGCTGCTTAATAGTGGCGCTTTGGTTATGGAAGAACACTGAGCTTCTGGACTGATGAAATATCCCCGAGATCTAGCATCTGAGGGCCTTGAATTCATTACACATGTCCCCAGTCTCCATGGTTTAACCCTGTGATCAAGTGCCGCCCCTTGATCACCCGTGGAAAGAAATACCACACAGAAGTGCCTCTTCTGTCTCCTGAGGGAGTTTGTTGTTGAGTGTGAGCTACTAGAGATTCTTGAAAATAGATAAATAATGTCGGTAAGCCACAGAGTTTAACTGAAGGGTGCTCTGAGAGGTCTTATAAAGAGGCTTCGGGGCTGTTTTGGTGCAGAGAAAGAGACATCTGCTTTCCAATTTCAATGCGGTCTTGAGAGAGTTCATTACTTCTAGGGTTTACTGAACCATAAGCTTGGGAAAGGATAAAAAGCTGTTGATATGTCATTAGAAATTAGTCTGCTGCATTGAAGTTAACTGAAGTGGGAAGGCCATGTGGTCATGTCAAGGTCTCGGGTGATTTAGGAGTCTAACCAGGCAGCAGCTCCAGTTTTACTAGGTCATCAACTGACAATGATTTCTAATGTTAAACCAACCCGATGAAGACTAACATGAGAAGTCACTGGTTACAACAAACCTACCTACCTTCATGCCTCAAAGTGTAAACACAGAATTCCTCAAAGTAGATTTTGTTTTTAAATAAGCTAACAAGTCGGACTTCTGACCTGCCAAAGCCTGCAAGGCTTGAGAGAAATAAATGGGCTTACCATGGAGTAGTCGAGGAAGTGCTAGAAAATCTGTTGCCCTGTTAAAGGTCAACAAAGCCCCTCAACCACGCTAAACCACGCTACCACAAACCTGCTGTTCCTCTATCATAAACGGTAATAAGCACATCATATTTCAGCAACAGCCATGCGATCTGAAGTGACATGTTATTTTCTCCTTGCTCTTTTTTTCCTGGATTGCGATCAATGTTTTTTGGGGTTTTTCTTTACTGGATTTTAGGAAATCACATGAACTAAATGAAGAAGAATGTGCATGAACACGTGACACACTCATTATTTAAGGCAAGAACCCTCTATCCATTCTTTTTTTGCATTTATATACATTGTACACAGATGCCTGGGAAACAATCAACTTTTATTGGACCATAATTGTGGCCGCTCACAACTGTAAAAAAATGCAGTGATTCAATCTAGGCTACAAGTCTGAGACCCCCCGCTGGTCTCTGCAGTCTGAACTTCCTCGTGTCTCTCACTCAGTGTGACACAACAATATGCCGAGTACAGCGCGGTCAAAGGTTAGAAACTCAATGGCGTCGGGCCTTCTCTGCTGAGATATTTTTACAATTGTAAGTCAGTGTATGAGTGGCAGTTAGCAGTGGGTAGGCGCACCAAGAGCACGTGAGCTGTGAGGTGTGATCTTCTGCCAGACACCGCTGCACGGCGGGGCATCGACATCAGAGAGAAGTTCAACAAATCCCTGGTTAGATTTACAGACATGCTACTGACGCCTGACTACTTTTGTACAAGAGCTCTTAGCTTCATATGGCTAACTTGTTGTGACACACCTTGACTAAGTGTAAGCTGCTGTAGTGGTTAGGACGTTTGCGTCTGCGTCTCTTTCCCTGTTAACGAATCATTGATTTTGTGTATTATGCAGAGGCATGATTAAACTACGGCACTAACAGACGGCTTGACAGCTCAAAACACATTCAGATCTGCTCTGGTTGTCGGCCAATATTCATCAGAAGTTGCATGCTGTTATTAGGAATTAATGCCAACATAGTGGTGAGACTCATGGCGTGAATCAGCACTCCTCTGGGGAAAGCGGCTTCTCTGACTCTGCATGCGCCCAAGCCACAAGCATCCCTGAGTTACATAACAGTCCTTTTGTGTAGGCGTAGACTTCCATGTGTCTTTTTGTCTCAGGTCCATACGGCCACACAGATGGACAATGAGATGAGGTTCCAATATCCTGATAGGATTAGCCAAGGGAGAATCTGTCATCTAGATGGTGTGATAGAAGAGAGACCTGATCTGTGTAAGTGCATTTCCAGGTTTTTGAAATGAAAAATATGCTCTGAAGGGAATGCGGCCTGGTGTCTGCCAGACTCATGCTGTCTATGTCTATTGTCAATGGATTATTCAGGCAGTGAGGGAGGATCTACATGTACCTGTGGACAAAGAATTAGGTGGTTTTAAAGGAAGGACCAACGCAGAGATCCATTAAAAAAAAGCAGAATTTATTCAAACGTAAAACAATTTATAATGAATATTAATGAAAAAATTGTGCTTCATCATCAGTGTATGATTGGTGTGATGCAGCAAAAAAAAAGTGCTGGTTTTGTGTTCAAAGTGCATTTCCTGAGCAGATTTTTTTAAAGGATGTCTTCAGAACCAGGCAGAGTAGCCATGCTTATCCTTCACCACCCATATGCTGTCAATCACCTTGCCGTACTGGAACACACAGAAACGCCTTTGTCACTTCAGCAATACACTTTGACTTTAAATGTCATTTTATCTGTTGTGCTTCGGTGCATGTTCCTCCACGTGCACTTACCTGGTCATCGGAGACCTGCTCCAGGTAAATGTGGGTGGCGTTGACCAGTTGCATGCGGGTGTAGCCGTAGTCTGTGCTGCGGAAAGCACTCCAGTCTTTGGGGTTTGGATTGAACCTGTCGGTCCTCTCTCTGCAGCCCTGCGGAGGAATCGACGGTGATTCAACTGAATGTGTTAGTGATGAGCCACATGCCTTTCTCCAGCTCCGTCCGCAAAGCCATGTGTGACATTTACAACTGTGGCTGTGTCTCGGCGTGAGTCTGTCCGCAGTTTGATATGCCGATGACTAACCCTTCTGTGGTCGGATGGTGAAGCATGCCATGCACGGCTCACCACCACATCAGAAAACGCTTAACCAGAGGAACAGCTGGTACTGAACTCATCTGGTGGACCAAGTGCTGCACAGAGAGTACTACGAACAATACCTGCCATTGTTTTTGTTGATCCTGCTGTCAATTTATGTATTGATCTATGTGGAAAAACATTAACAATGATGCAGTGATGTGAGAGTACTTACAGCAGAGCCTGTGATAATGTGTACCGGAGCTTTTGGGTTCACATAAGGCTGCTCCTTGCTTCCATTGCGCACCTAAAGAGAAAAAAAAAAGTCAGTGATTCAAAACGACGATGATAGCTGTAAGTTTGTGATGAATTAAGTGTGCTGGAGCTGACCTTGTCACCATAAACAGGCCAGAGCCTCTCATACGTGTGCTCGTGTGCCCACAGCTCCAGATCCACTCCTGTGAAAGATATTTGCTGATGGTTAGCAAACTGCCCAAACTGCTCAATTAGACATATTTTTTCTGGAATTTAATGTTTCTCAGATCCTCTGCCCATTTAATTTTAAGATGTATCAGCAATCAACACAAGCTTAAGATCAGAGAAACCAAAACTTTACCACAAGTTAAATAATTAAATGCAACAAACAAAAGTCTGAGAAATGTAATACAGGAAAAACATTTGCAAAAGGGCTGTTGGGCTGTCAGCCAGTCCAAGTCCGGGCCTGCTATTTTAATAAAGGATGTTTGGATTGCTCTGCTCTCTGCAACTGTTAGGACATTAGTCTGTCTGAGCGTGCAAATTTGTGATCTTAAACACCCATTAGCAACACACAGCTGGTTGTCGAATAAAGACCATACCGTAGCGGTAAAATAGATCCTCTAGTCCGGGAGCTGGCGGTTTGGTGTCATTCCGTCCGAGCCGGACCTGAGATAAAACAGAGAGGAATAATGACAACATGAACCAGCGTTTACATCCAAAACAATGCCTGCTACCTGAAACGCTACCTGGTCCCATCATGGCCGTGCCAGCCTCACTCCAAACAGTGCCAAGTGCTGAGAGAAGTCAGCCTGAGTGGAAACTATTTGGTTCCAAATTACAGTGATTATGACAGCAGACCGTGCGCAATGTGCTTATGGGCTGCGATGTGGACTGGCCGGCTTGCGGCACGTGTGACACATCTGTACCAGGCGCAATTAAAGTGTCAGGCAATGCGGCAGAGAGCAAATCCTACCGACTTTCCATGTGACGGACCTAAAACAATACAGATGTCTAAACACTGCAAAATAAACCTTTGTAGGCAATTTATTAAAAAAAAAAAAAAAATCAGGTTGTGTCACATGCTCTCTTGCCTGGTCAAATCTAATAAAATTATATTGGGTACATAGTCAGATTACTAAAAGGTTAATAATTCTGCTTTGCTAATAAAATGTCTGCCATCAGGAATGCAGCAAAGTCATTACAGCAGGAATTTCCACACTTGAGACCTTAAACCTTTCTTGTGACTTCCTGTTCTTTGTACATGCTTCTTCTAAAACTGCCTGCCAGTATGAGTTAGGTGCTTTACACCAGTACCCTTTATGGTAGTGTGAAGAGATCAGTAGTCTAGGCTATGGATTCTGTGTTATACACACATAGGAGTCAAACTTGGTGCAGTCATCCTGGTCGTCGTCTGAGCAATACATGGGTCTGTGTCCCATTGTGATGATCCATGGGCGCACTGCTCGGTTCTCCGGCTTGTTGGCTTCCTAAGTTAGGAGAAGGAATGGTTTCATTTGGAACACAATGAGAGATAACGGATAACTATTCTGAAAGCTAACAGTGCGGGGGAAAAATGAGAGAGAGCAAATAGTGGGAAGCACTTAGCCACAATCAACGCGTGCGACTGGTGCAAGCATTAACCTCCAGGTCTTTCTTCAGCCACTCGTACTGCTTGAAGAGGAGCTCCTGGCCATAATTGAGATAGAAATAAACTTCAGTGGAGATGGAGATGAAGTGCGCTGACCCCAGGTTCCAGCTGCGGACACACATCATAAAAATGATACACAGCCATGACCCAGTAGAGGAAGCATGCTGAAAGTCAGTAGATAAGCATGAACATGGATCTCTTTGAATTCCAGACTGTGTGAAAAATACTCCAAAATCCAAACAGAACCGCACTTTAGTGAACACACTCCTTACTGAACTGTGTGAGTGCTTACATGCTCATCCTGTTGGGTTAATGGAAAAGCATGTGCTCTGTACATGTGTGCTCTATGTTATGAACTGTTTCCAGTAGCAGTGGTGGGATTTTAGATTGCCTCTCCGGTGTTCCCCTCTGCCTCCTCTTGTTGCTAACCATGCACATGAGGTAAGGGCTCTCAGCCAGCACGCCTGTCTGCATGTAGGCCTGGGGAGTGGGCAGCTGGGCCTGTGGTCTAGCAAAGTATTATCTTACTGTCTGAGAGAAGGAAGTCTGTAGTGGGCTGTGAATCACCCAGTCAGATGTATAGCTCCTTTGTGTTGTCCCCTTTTCCCTGAGATAGGAGGCAAACTAAACGAAAAGACGGGAGCTCTGCACTCCTGTGGGCCGCCTCTTGCAGCTCATTAATGCGCACTGAAATACAGTAGGAGGTTTGGTAAACCTTCACATGATACTTCACGTGGGGCCCCTTGTTGGAAAAGGAATGATTTCTCTTTACCGGCTCTGTGTGTGCAGCGAGCATCTATTTTTGACCCAAACTGCGTGTGTCCACCTTAACTAAAACAACGGGCGTTCTTATTTCATAAAGTCGACATGCTTCCTCCTCCCTCACCTGTACCACAGGCTCTCAGTCTGGCCTGGCATGCTGAAGCGGTTCTTGTAGTTGGAGAAGTTGCTGCGAATAAACAAGATAAAGAAAGCAAAGTTAAGTTAGACGGACTGATCATACAGTCTGCGTTCTTTGCATATCTAAGAAACAGCAATTAACACCACAGACTTCTCCCCTCTCTTATTTTGTCGTGCCTACACCAGAGCCAAAAAAAAAAAGCTACACTGCTATCCACTCTCCATACACTGAGGATAATTCCCAGCTTTGCTATAAAGTAAAATGAACCAGCAATTCTTAAAATAGCTGCCTAGTTCTGGTGAAATTCTTTTGTTTTATGTCGCTTTTCAGTTTTCATTCAAAGCTGGCACGAAGCTCAGGGCGGTATATCATCTGATGAAGATGACCATCGAGCTGTGGTGCTGACATCTGCTTCAAACGTAAACAAAAAAATAAATATATATAGCTGGTTTTAGATGTTCAGAGAAACCGTACACTTTGCTGTAGCCAGGCTATCAGTGGCTGCCTCTCCAAATTAAAGGCTGGAGAAAAACACGGACATAGCCTCGGTGACATCGCCCTTTCTGATGGGATGTTTTGAAGCTAAGGATCATGGTCAGTTTTCTGGAGCCAGATAATCAAAAAATTTGGGCAACGTGGGGGAGCCTGGGTGGAGCTGGCGGAGACGGGGTGAGCGAGTAGGAGCCACCATGGCTGAGTGTATTACACCTGTCAATCATAAAAAACAGGCCTCTAAATATACCCCTCTTAAAACCATGACATCTTCTTTAAAGTACACTATAATTTCACGATCCACCGGCCATTAGAGGCATCACATCTTAAGGCACTTCCCCAGCTGTTTCAGCACCGAGTTGTGGTTCCTGCTTGATCCAGATATAGTAGGATGTTTGTAGTGATTAATCCACTACATGTATCTATCACTGCTACCACAACTGCTGCCACTAATTTCTAGACTCTTTGCACCACGGCGGACTACGAAAAGCGCACACAGACGTGTCCTTTCAGACAAGTAATCGAAAAACAACAGCGATAGGTGCACCGTCATTCACAGAAAACCAGTAATGTCCAAATATTACAATGGATGCATCATGCAAAAGCGGAAAAGTCCTTCATGGAAAGCTCTCGTTGATGCCAAGCCGCCAGTCTCTTTTCACGGCTTTTAATTTCAGCATGGAGCCCGGAGCCAATCTTCTCAACGGGCCATTAACTAAGCGAGGTGATGGGAGTGATTGTTTTCTTATCTTACATAAGGGGGAGAAAAACGAGACTGCAGCCGCGGTAGGGTGGGACAGATCAGGGATCTCTGCATTGACTGGGTTAATGTAGGGTTAGGGGTAACTAGAGACAGAGCAGAGGTCAGAGGTCAAAGGCCAGAAGCAGGGGCACAAAAGGAGGATCACAGAGACATTTACTAATGCTGAATAAGTCTAAAACCAATGAAAGCTGAAAGTTTGAAGACACAGAGGGTCAGCATCACATAGACAAGGCCAGCTGAGGCCAGTTTAACTCGGTATCTCTTTTTACTTTTATGTAGGTGCTTCTCATACTGTTCTCACCCCAAATCATCATAATCCTTAACAAAAAGCAGTTAAAGCAACATACTTGAAACACGAATCAGAACATAAATCCTAATTTAACCACACAAGTAATGTAAGCTAAAAAACAGAGCTAAAGAGTGAGATCTGCTCCTGTGAAAAGTCCTGTGAGCTCCCGGTCATGGCACTGAACCAGGAACAGACATTAGACGGGTTCATACTCCCATCTTGTGGCTAGTTAAGGTATCGGTTAGGTTATGGGGTCTGGGAGGATGCCATGTTGGTAGAAACATTCGTCTGTAGAAGTAAATTCAATGATGATGACAAACGATAAATAAACGATGATACGAGGGACTTCTATTTGCTTCATTAATCTGCACTACGCGAGTCCAATACGTGAGTCATCCTCTGTGACTCAAAGCACGCTTGTTTCCATGTGTGTTTGCTTTTCCATTGAAATAAGATGGAGATAAAAATCTGGTGGCTGTCAAACTCAATGCGAATAACGCCACTGTAAAACTGGCCCAACAAAACTTTCCCTCTTCATCGAATCTTCCCCTTTCATCATCTGATGAGCTTAATCCGGGCCGTTAGAGAAACGGAAGGAACGAGTCTTCAGGGAGACTATCACTAACTCCCATCACAGGACGCTGTTTCAAACAGCGATGGTTACCAGGCTGTCCCTCCGAGGGCCTGATGAACCATATTGTGCTCGGTGAACAAAGACAGTCTTGATTGGGGCCTTAGCATCTTCTGTGGCCCCACTGTTCTCATCCTGCTGGAATGCTGACTGAAAACTTTTGCGGTCAGCCCTGTTTCAGTTGCCTTTTACCCATTAGGTTTTGAGGTTGGAAAGAGAGAGGGTTAGAGAGAAGCATAGTGAGAGGGAGCACAACAGAGAGCGAGGAAGAAAAAGCCGTGGCCAGCTGCTGGGAATATCTGAATTCTCAACAACACCACAGAACAAAACACACATTTAGGTATAGGAGAGGGAGAGAGGAGCTGGTTTTCTGGTTATGTAATGCAGCGAGATGGTTTTTGATATCAGGTTCTTATGTCAGGATGCGGTGCCAAGAAAAAGAGACTACTGTTACCAGCTCCTTAATAAAGACCAGGCAGTAGTCACGTTACACATGACGAGGCGAGGACTTTCGCAGTATGGCAGCAGCAAGTAAATATTATGGTGCAAGATCAAGTACCTCTAAATGTTTCAAAATGCATAAACACGCACACGGCTAATTCCAGCAGCTGTGCTCGGATTTAGGGATACGTTGGCTGCTGATGTGCGGGATTAAAAGCATCTGAGGCTGCTGGAGGTAGAATTCCGATGAACTAAACCTGAAAATTTACTCTGAAATTGACTGAAAACATCTGACTAACCACGTGGCACATGAGTGGGACAGATTATCGGCTAAAGTTCAGAGACAGCAGTGCATTTTCGATCCGCATTAGGTTGTGAATACAAGCCACCCTGATCATTTAGTTGCAAAAGCCGCAAACAGACTCATTTGATCATAAAGTCGGCTGCTTTATGGGGAATATGTCAGAGCTCACTGCATGCACAGTGGCACTGAAGGCTGCAGTCTGTTTATTTTCTGCGTGATTTTTGACTCAATTCAGTATTTTATCTATAAAATGTCATAAAATAGTGAAAAAATGACCCAGATTCCAAGTTCAAATTGTGCTTTGTCCAAAACTGAAAGATATTCAACTTAATGTCATGCATGACTTAGAAAAGCATTAAATCCTGGCATTTCAGAAGCTGGAACAGAGCAGATGTTTGGGAT
The DNA here is from genome assembly GCA_014281875.1 of Nibea albiflora. Taxonomy (NCBI): domain Eukaryota; kingdom Metazoa; phylum Chordata; class Actinopteri; family Sciaenidae; genus Nibea; species Nibea albiflora. The sequence goes on from CM024799.1 coordinate 9,164,574, forward strand.
TTATGCCTGAAAAATCACAATTAATCAGTCAGTTGCTGTATTGTTCTCGCTTCACTTCTCGCAGCTTTAAATCTGATCAGCGCATTCGGTGACGATGAGTCAAAGCGCAGATGAGAGTTCCCATCAACGCGGGCCAATCTTTGGGAAGTGAAAAACAGATAGCGAGAGCTGATGATTCCCAGCCAGATAGTTTGTTTTGGAGTGCGTTGCCTTGTTTAGATGTCGGTGGTTCCTGACACTGCTCCAGTGTTTAGAGACCGAAATAGCTCTCATCTGCTCAAACGCTACCATGAAGAGTTTTCGGTGAACCGACGTGCGTTACTTATAGAGGGAAAAACTGCGACTGGCCAGAGAGGTTGTTTTTTGGGGGTTCGCAATCCTCCATAAAACACGCACACACATACATTTAGAGTAGCCACTTTGAATGCAATTTGTCAGCGATTGTCTGGCAAGTCTCTCACCAATGGAACACAGAATGTACTGCTGTTTTTGTCCAAAAACCATTAATGATACTTCTGCCCCTGAGCAGAACGTGTCATAAAATGTAAAACACAAAAGGAAAACAGTCTTCATGTTGACTCACTGGCTATGAATTTCTCTCGACACTGTCACTGCTGAGAAACAAGTCTTCAACAAATGTGCCATTTAAGAATTCGCCCAAAAACAACAATGTCAAATAGAGTTTGAAGAAATAAACTTCCACCTACTATGCGGCCTCGTGGTTGCCTGGACAGGTCATGTAGGGCACGTAGGCTGCTATAGACTGGATCTGCCTCATGAACTCATCTCCAATCCTGGCATTGTTCTGAAACAGTCATTCATTCGTCAATTATGACGCCAAAGATTTTCCCGTTAGGCAACAATGTTTCTTTTTTCTCTATTCACTAATATTTAGATTTAAGAACTATGCGAGCGTATTTTCCAGACAGCTTGAGGGATGTACCATCAACGTACTGAACAAACCTCACTGAAACCAGAGGCGCATTTTTCCTTTTTTTTTTTCTTCTTTTTTCCTGCACAGCTTTTTAAAAACAAAACACTGCGGTTCATGGCTGCACTGATGGCTTTTACCTGCCACAGCCATTAATGACCTTTCAAACTAAATTTCCTTTCTCTGTTTTTCTATTTATAAAATCAGTGAAGCCGCAGAATGTACTTGCACATTCCTGCTAAAGACACGGCTTGGATGAATTATGGTTATTAATTTTTGCAATCGTCTGCTGATTGCATTTAGCATTTGTACGGTATGAATAATGCAGGAACTCATTTCAGAAAAACTTCTGTTAGCATCCAAGACAAGGTTATGTCCAGAGTTTGGTATCAAAGATGACAGCTGGGGGGTTTTCAGCTGGGCAAAAATGTTATTTGGGGTTTTGAATGGTGCTATTTTATTCAAGAAATACTTGGGTGACATGACCCTAACGCTCATCTTTCACCGCAGGCTTAAGGCATTTCACAGTAGCGCTAATCATAAGTTGTGTGTCTCAACCACAGCTGACGGCCTTTATATACACTGATAATAAATGGTGGTGAGCCTTGGGACGGGCGCAGTGCGGAAAGGTAAAGTGGCTTATCTCATCTGTCATTGTGGAATTAGTGGAGTATCAGCGTGGCTTTAAGAATATACGCTGTTGGTGAAAGAAATTTGTTCTAAGTGACCTTAAGTGTGATCAGAGTTCATGACACTGAAAAGAAATGAGAGTGAAATACCTCGTGCATATCGTAGGCAAAGTCCCCTGTAAAACAAAAACATCTTTTTTACTCTCCCACAGTTTGGTGTAACAAACATGCTTGGTTCACTGTGTGCTGTTTACTTGGAAGTCAGTCTATTAATCATTCTGTCGTTTAACACAGACTATTATTTGGATAATAAATAATGGAATAGTTTGTCATAGTTTTGGAATATACACTTAATCACTTTCATGCTAAGAGTTAGACGAGAAGATCTCATATCTGTACGCTAAATATGAAGCAGGCAGGTCGATTAGCTTAGCATAAAAGCTGGAAACCGTGGGAAACAGCTAGTCTGGCTTTGTTGAAGCATCTACAGAGCTGGTGGTTATACTGGGAGTTTACATCCTGGAACTTATCATTTGATGAGCTTTAGCTAAGCTTATCGCCTATCGCTCAGATTTAGTTCATCTTTTCCTTTTAACTCCTGGCAAGAAAACTATTCCCTTAATAAATGACCAGTGACCGATGGTTAGCCTCAAACAAAAGTCTGGTCTCACTTTATAAGGCATTCAAAGAATTATATTCTCTGTAAACTGGCTGTAAAATAGTGTTTAAAGATGGTGTTTCATTTGACAGGCAAACAAAAGGAAAATTATACTGTTCACTGTGTGTATGTGTGTGTGAGAGAGAGAGAGAGAGAGAGAGAGAGAGAGAGAGGAGAGAGAGAGAGAGAGAGAGAGAGAGAGAGAGAGAGAGGGAGGGAGAGAGAGAGAGAGAGGGAGAGAGAAATCAAGGCAGGGGACAAAAGCTAGACTGAGATTCAGTCAGTTTTTTGGCACAGCTTATTCTGTTTATTCTGCTCTACACCATTTCACAGCAAGCAAGTGACCGACATCCAACCCGTACTGTCCAACACCAAAACATACAAATGACGAATAGGGATCATTATGTTGATTACAGTGATTACCATCATGATATATTGCCTCTTTATTAAACATGTCTGTTGTGCCAAGTATCTGTGGATGACTAATGCCTTAGACAACAGATGATAAAACTCAAAGCCTCTTTGCTCGTTGCAGTGTGGACCTTACCTATGTGCAGGATGACATCGTACATGCCGAGCTGCGTCTCCTTTTGCAGTCGGGCCAGAGACTGAGGGTTCTCATTACCCAGGTCACCATACAGAGCAAACCTGGGACTGAAACTGGTGCTGTCATTCAGAGCAGTGAAGGTGAACATGTCGCTCCAGCCCTCATCACTCCCACAGTGGTAGACTGAAATCACACAGTGAAACATGTTAGTATGAGGGAAACATTTGACAAAGTCAGTCATATTAAATCTTCACCCACCGTAAGTAGCAGCTGGTTTGAGGCCTTTCAGAGTGACTCTGTGGATGAACATCTTCCTCTTCTCCACTCCTGAGTCCACGAACAGAGTTGCGTCACCTTTGGCGCTCATCTCAAAAAGCCGACCCCCCAGAAGGCCGTACTCCACCTTGCTCTCCGTCTTATTGAAGGTGGTCCAGGTCACCACCATAGATCCTGGTACTCCTGTGAAGAAAAGCCCAATTATTGGAATGGTGATGTAGACTGATCTGACAGAACAACTGGTTTCACTTACCGATGCATGTATAAAAGCCAAGAGATGCTTAGGAAAAGGGCTGACTTTGCACAACAGTGGAGCTTTTGATCTTGCTGCTGGCAAGATACGACCATCAGAACGCCTGAGCTAAGCTGACGACCGGCCAGGTGTACTCATTTCATCAGACATCAAGTCATTTAATGACTACCATGTTTTACTTTGTTAAGGAATGAATAAAAGAACATTAACGCTGCACAGACTGTGGGAACCAAGGATACAATCACTTATATGTATGGCGCTTTAAGCAATTACTTGGTACCTTTAACCTCAGTGACTTACAGTACAGAGTGTGCACAGGTAGTGTTTTTAAAGTGCGCCAGGACACCTCAGCAGGACATGTTGGTGTTGCACGGAATAAAAGTTTTAAGGCGTCACATAAAACACCCTGATCATATCAAGAGTCAAGAGTGAACAGTATCAAAAAGTTCAGCTTTCTAAGTATAGCACTGCTTTTGAGTGATACGTACAAAACATCTGTAAATCTTCAACCCATATGACCTTGATAATGGTTTGTATTCCTAAGTGGAAAACTATATCGCTGAATAAAAACACATGAGGCCGTTGGAGACAGTTCAAACACTCACCTGGATATGAGAGGTGCACCTGCTCTGGCTGGGTCCAAATGGGAGGAACACCAAGCACCAACAGGGGTGCGAGGCTTAACAAAGCGCAGGCAGCATGAGCAGGCACCATTTCAACACTGAACTGCAGGAACACACACACACACTATGATATGAAGCTATTCTGTCACATGATGTTCAGGCTAAAAAGAAAATCACATGACACTGCTGAGTCAGTTGTTATAAAACCGAGTGGACCAATGTTTCTCTTTTGAATAAACAGTACAGTTTTAAAACATCCTACCTGACCTCAGTGCCAGTTTACACCATGCTCTCCTACACACACACACACACAGCCAGTCACTGACGGACCTCTACATCAGTGAAGCCGAACGATGAAGCTGCAGAACCAAAAACAGCAGAGTCAGCGAGAGGAAAGGGAAAGAGATGATGTGTCAATAAAAGCAGCTGATGTTGTTTTTCACTGTGCATTCAGGGGACGTCGCCGCTGCTGTCAAAGTGAGCTCAAGTGCAGCAGCAGGGATTAGCACACAAGCCACAGCTTGCCTCAGATCAATAATTAAAAAAAAGTGCTCAGGCAAACAGCTGATATGCCTGGCTGATCGGGATAAAGGCACTGTCAGGGTCATGGCTCATGAAGGCAAGAGCCAAAAACACTGCACCAGCTGACCTCATTCATTAGTTATGGTAACTGCCTCTCTAGTTTAATGTGCCTGTCAGTGAGGTCAGTTCACTGGCAGCGTGGCTTAAAACCACAAGTGGAAACCAGTGCTCTAACGAAGTGTTTGAAATTTGCTCCATTTGTATCAGTAATAGTCGCTAGAGGGTGCACACACACACACTGCATTATGAATAGGACGCTTTATTCTGTCACACTGGGCGGTTTTATCACTTCAAATTGGATGTAAGCTTGTTGGCACTCGCCTTAAAGGATCAAAGGGCAGTTTTAACTCCGTTGTCGCCGCGTATAAACGTAAAACAAGGTGAGTTAACCTCTCTTAGGATAAGTTGTTATACGTGTTATCGCTGTATAGGTCACCGACTGTCTCCTGTAACGTTAAACCGTCCAAACCGGCTGATTTGTCTCATTAATGTTATAACGTCACACGTTATAACATATCACCGAGCAACGTTCACAGTTTAAAGATAAAAAGCTCAAACACTGCCCGAGCCGAGTAAGTTAACTAAAGTTAATTAGCTCACTTAAATTGGAAATTAATAGCAAAAACACACTCACAGCGTATTATTCAGCTGTTTGTTTGGCCCGCGAGCAGTTCCGGACTACGTCATTGCACATAACTGCCACAGTGTCCGCGTGCATTGTGGGAAATTGAGTTTTAATATGTACAGCCTGGAAAACCTGTTAGATGAGGTTATTATAGTCTGTGCTTAGGTAGAGTCTATAGAAATAGGATAAAAACCCATATCAACATCATCATACATGGGCACACATGTTTTCTGTCACATTTTATTCTACTTTCTTTGTAGATGTATTGCTATTAGCTTGTTGTTGTTGTGGTTTGTTTTATATTTTCCGATTTGCAATGGTACTATGTGAACAAACTTTATCTTATTATTTATTATTGCAATATGTGTACACATATGCATGCATGTTTGATACAGAAACGTTTGTCTATGAATAGACCTTTTTTTTCACAGCAGCTATTCTGAAATGAAATAGTATCGTCAGCTCAGGTGTTTCCAATGATACTAATTAAGGTTTTGTTCCATTTAGTGCAGCAGAGACTTTCAAGTGAGCTAACAAGCCCCAGAGCAGCACTCTGACTCAGTTTGACCTGAATGGGATGGAACCTTAATTAGTATCACTGGTAACACCTGTGTTTATCGGTCTATTCCATGTCAAAATGGCTGCTGTGAAAAAGGTCTATTACTTGATGAGGGGTAGGAATAAATAAGTGTATACTTCATCCTACTCCTTTTTGAACAAGATTTGATTTGATGTCACTTAATCATTGAGTTTATTTATAGTTTAAGCATTGATTTCATTTTCATTGTTATTTTGTCTTGTTTTCCTCCACATGCTTGATTAACAAACAACTTCATATTGTCACCCAATTTATACAACAAATGCTATATAAATGCGACATAGAGGCATAAACCACATTGTACTGGTATTGTCTCCAGCCTCCTGCAACCATGCTAACAGAAAAATGTAGAATGAAAGGGGTGTTTTTGTAACTAATAAATAAAGGATTTCCTTTTCTCTAGGGCTAATGGACTCCAGCAGTGAAGACGGGGAGTATCAAAATATTGAATACACCTCCCAACAGGATGCAGCCCAGTACAGAGTGACCTATCCTCATGGGAGAAACACAAAAGAGGTGAGCTGGGTGACACGTCGTATTACACAGATGTATTTCTGCATGCTGGAGATCTTTTGTTGCTTTTAACTGCGTTATCAATCACCATGCGAAATGTGTTTTCAAATGCAGGTGGAGGAGTTCAACAAAAAGAGGTATTTCATGCCATTCGTGTTTACATTACAGCAAATGTATAATGTCATTGGCTGTCAACAGAATGTGTGAATGTTGCGTACTGCAGGTATCCAGTGAGTCGCTCTGGCAATAATCCGGGCAGATTGAAGCGGGTGGTGTCGTGCAAGAGGAAGACCCATCATATGATGGTCGCTCGGAGGAAGCAGCTCGTGGCTGGGAGGACTTGTGATGCTGCGAACAAGGAGAATGAGATAAAGCGCACACAACAGGAGATATTTGACATGGACCCTTGGGAGTTCCCACTAAATGTCAATAACAACCACAGGACTGGTAGAACTGGTTCTGAACAAGCTGACTACTGTACACTCACTGAGGTTAGACATACTCACACAGCTCAGATTATATTTCTGTTCCTTGTGTTGTGTGTGTGTGTAGTGTGTACTATATTAGTATTATGCAGCTAAAAGAACACGAAAACGTTTTTCAGCTCACAAGGGATCATCACACAATGACCGATGTGCTCTTTGGAAGAAATCTGAGACTGAAAGTGTCTTTAACGTTGTGGAAGAGAAATGTTGGAGAGCTGTTGACATACTTTCTGAGGTAGGCGCATGTGACTGGTTTCAAACACGTGGCTCGCGGCGCGTTTGCTAGACTTACAAACATATTGTTCACTGTCTTTTTTTTTTACAGAATCCAAGACATTGGTGTGTTTGTTGACTTTCTCCCACTGATAATCAAAAGGTGAGTGCGTTGAATTTTGCAAAGTAACACTGTGATCTGTGAGTGGTCTAAATCTAATTTTCTTTTTAATTTGCAGCATTGATGAAGGTTCTCCCAGGATCACCATTGGCTGTTGTATCGATCTCTTTCCTTTAGTTAAGAAAGTCCTCGCCAATCCATATGAGGAGTGAGTTTTTCTGCTGTATTAGACTAAAATTCTGAACAGACAATATCTACCAGGATGATTAATGTACAGAAATGCAAAGGACTGAAAGTTGTTTTTGTTTTTTGCAGGTATCTTATTGTTGGTTTAAAGTGGATAAATTCAGTTTTGAAAAACTGGTGTGAGGACCTAAAAGCAAGTGGCTTTAGTGGATCAACTAAACCTCCATTGGATAAGTAAGTGTTGCTGAGAGATAAAAATATAGTACACCATAAACAAAATGGCATGATGCTAATTAAAAAAACTGACTGTAATCAACCCCATCACATTTGTACAATGTGTAGAATTTAAAGTCACTGTGTTAAAGCATTTATTTGACTTTTTACAGAAATTTCCAGGTCTTTAATCAGCAGTTATTGGAGTTATGGCATCAGGAACCTTTACTGAAATCAGTTCCAGGAACTGCTGGAGACATGGCAAAGGTCAGTGCTGCATGTATGAATAAATTACCACTGTAAATGATAGCTTTGAATGTTCTCATACAAAAAAAAAAAAAATCTTTTTCCCTTAGGTCATTGATTCCTTCCTGTCTCAGCTTACTTGACGGCAATGAAGAACCAGACAACAAAATGTTCTTGGGTAGCAGCCCCAACAAAAACTCAGACTAAAACGAAGCTGCTGTTGTTTCTACAGAGACGTGCCTTTTATTTTTTATTCTACCTGTCCTGAGGTAATGTCTGTAGAGCCTGATGTATTTATTGCAGAACATCTTGGAGTACTGACAACGTGCAATATAAATTAAATCATTGTAAGTAAGATATATGGAAGTACTGTACATGGATATAGAAGTCCTGAGAGACAAGTGGTGATCCATTTTTCTAACTGATCTAGATTGGTTTCTCTAAAAATGGTTTACCAGGGTAAGTTAAATTAAATTACTTTTGTTTTCTAACTGTGGAAACTGGATTGTTTGTTGTTGTTATACTCATTTTGGCCACAAGAGGCACCACTACACCATGAACATAGCTAACATATCCTGGAAAAAAAACATTTTTTACCTGTTTTAAAGTCTTTAACACAACAGAGAAACCATTTAGATCTACAAACCAGGATGCTCTTTTCTCACTCTTGGCTTCTGTATTGATAATTATGAAGATCATCATGAAGATTTTGATAATCTGCAATTTAAGTTATGTCACAGAAACTTTCATAAATTAAAGAATGTAAGAATTCAGTTTGAGTGATGATTGTGTGTCTAATGTCTTTAATTGCCCCAGTGATGACAAATAAATTTGTATGTATTTTTAAGTTTGTGGTATTGAAATGAACATTTGCCACGTCCAAGTGTAATCCCAAAGAGAAGACAGCAGTGATGTGTTTCATTTAAACATGCGAAGAAAAAAAAAAAGACTTGTGGAACAGTACCAGCTGTACTTTATCTCAAGTTAAAGTACATTTAGGTGAAATAAAATGCAGATATATAGCTGCCAGATCACCAGGAACACATTGGACTTCAGCCTCATTCAGTCCTGAAGTATGTCAGTGATTTAAGTACGATTTTGGTTTGCATAACCCATATCTCTCCATTTACATATGGCTTTATCTCACTTGACACAGATAAGTGAAGGGTTGATGTCACTGTGATGTGAACCTGAGGCTGAAGTCCAGCTGTGACTGGGCAGGAGACAGTGTGAAAGGATTTCTCTGAATCTGAACTCTGCAGTCGACAGCCCTGTTTGCATTCTGGTGTTCATTTCGTCAGCGTGGATGAATACAGTAGGTCAGAGGGAAGAGATCTGAGTAGAGAGAACGATATATTTCACCTCACATAGGCGGCTGCGCTTACGGTAAGCACTTTGGTTTTACATTTTTCTATTCTTAGATGTAGTTTGGTTGTATGATCTTCATTAAGTTCACTCAGTTCAATAAGCTAACATTACTGTATCACTGACTATCAGAGAGACGCGAAGGATGAGGTGTTTGAGGTGCTGGCTGCCAGCAGTGGCCCTGCTGCTGCTTAGTGTGGCTGAAGTCGACATGGAGCATCTCCAAGCTGAGAACCTGAATCTCATTCCTCCAGATGAGCATAACTTGGTCCTGAATCGCGGAATGAGAGGTAGACTTTCACTTTCAGTTTGACTTTTCTTTTTGCCCTCTGTCTCAATAATGTACTTTGTTTGCACATGTTGGGGGAATGGAATGGATATAACCTGTGCAGAATCCTCCAGACTCAGCCCTGTGATTGCTTTTGATTGCTGAATTGGCTTTATCATAGATTAGATTTTCTTATGGGTGTGGGTCAAATTCCAGGCTGTAGACCCAAATCGCTTAGTAACTCATTAATGATAAGTGTTGAAGTTGGTTGGCAGTGGTGCTGTAAACTGGTTGGCAGTAGATCAAGGTTTTACCATGTTTGCCAGGGAGAGAGGGAGAAATAGTGATGTGCTGATGCCATAAATGTAATGGCAAATTCCTGGCATCGCTGTTTACCAATTCATTTGGTTATTTGGTTTCTTGCCAAAAGTTAGGTTATAAGAGTGATATCACCCTCATGTCTGTATGGTGAATATGAAGCTACAGACCTGGCCAAGTCATAGTGTGGTACATAATGCCCTATTGTGTGGGAGCTTTGTAATCTTAAGCATTTTGTAAGTGTAATCACCCTGCCACTGATTTATTCCTTTGATTGAACAGTACTGCCCAGAGACTGCCATGAAATGCTGATGACCCTATCTGGCCAGGCGAGAGACGGAGTGTACCTGATCCAACCAGGTGACTCCCCAATCGTGGCCTACTGTGCCATGCAGGAGGGAGGCTGGACCGTGGTGCAGCACATTACCGTTAACAGCAGTGTGAATTTCGATTGTACCTGGGCTGAGTACAAGCACGGCTTCGGGCATGTAACCGGTGATCACTGGCTCGGGAATGAATACCTTCATCAGCTCACCCGCGGCCCTGGACGCTATAAACTGGGAGTAAAACTAGTGGACCGAGATGCCATTACTAAGACAGGGGAGTATGATCCATTCATGGTGGAGGATGAATCATCAGCATACAGGCTGAGGCTGGGGTTGTTTCAGGGCACAGCTGTAGATGCTCTTACGCTGGACACCGAGAACTACCTGCATGACAACCAAAGATTCACCACTAAAGACAGAGACAACGACAACTACTTCCAAAATTGTGCTAAGCTGGAATTTCAGGGGGTGCCAGGAGGAGGTTGGTGGTATGACGCCTGTGCTGGTGCCAACCTCAATCGCAGAAATGTTATCTACTGGCAAAAGGACTGCAACAAGGAGCGACTGTGCAAGTATGCATGGATGATGGTGAGACCTTCAGACACTGTTAAACTTATTCACAGTAGAGACTGTAAGAAGGATGAGCTATGAAAGTTCTCAGGATTCGTGATGCCAAATGACACTGAGTTTGGCAGCTATTGAGGGCCAAAAGAGTTTGCTTAGTTGCTTAGTTAGTTTAGTTTCTTTTTCTTTTTCTTGGCAACAGACACAACACATTGATCATCCAATTCACCACATTTAATTCAGAAATGCATGGACATGATCACAAAAAGAGAACCAAAAAAGTAATCACAAACTTGGAACACGGTATAAAAATGCAGTACGGTTTTAGCTCTAGCTTTGTTTCCATCAGACACCATTATCAATACATAAAGCAAAGCATCTCTTTCACTCCTCACGTTGCAAGTGCAGATTTCTGGTTCATCACAGTTACAAAAAAGTGTTTCATGGCATTGTAGCTTGTGACACATCTCCCATCCAGTGCATACAGAACATTGCACAGTTTGTTGTTTTGCCACAGTACATTACAAGTTTGCCAGAAATACAATGAAGATATGATAACATATTGATTTAGCAACAGTAATTCAGAGAAAACAAATACTGTGTATCAGTACTCAATGAAAAAGAAAATATCCTGAGGATGAAGAGTAATGAAGAGATGGTAATAAACAATGTGTGCTATTAAATCCTCCAGACATTTCCTATTGTAAACACTGACATTGTTTGTCATGTAGTTTGAGTAAAGTCTTTCTTCAGTGTGTTAACCTTTGTCATTTTATTTATGGAATGCAGAACGTGTATTACGAAAAAAAAAAAAAACATGAAGCTGAACCTTTATTCACTCGTCTAACAAATGGCATTGGCACATGTGAGAAGGCTTTGATTATCATCAAGTTACAATCTTGACTCAGCAAGCAGATTCTGGACATCAGGACACAACACGTATTAGCCCTTTAAAAATAAAATAGCAATCCCGTAGTGTGCATCCTCAGTACAAACACGACACCTACCGAATAAAACATACTTGCATGTGTTACATTTTGTGTGTAAGAGCTGTCAGCTTGGGGGAGTATGTTGGAATTTTCCAATACTATTAAACCAATGTACAGTTCACTCCAGATATCAAACCTTCCATTTTGAAAACAAAATAATCTCTGTGTTAAATTAGATCTCCTGCATAAGAGCATCAGCTTTGGGGGGAAATCGGTATTTGTAATATTTTAAAAATCTATTTACAGTGTCATTATTTGTAATGGGGGCAATTTTATAATGTTCTTTGATTTCCAACGTTTTAGCAGTAATTAGCATACACTATAGAAGACCTACTGATTAAAGAGCAACACTAGAAATTGTACTAGCTCCTCAATATAGTAATTTTACTTTCACCTAATATGTAGAATTCAAGTTCATAAAGCCAAGATTATTAATACAAACATATAATTTACAGCCATCATCATACACTATCTTTAAAAAAAAAAAAAAAATTAAGTCAGTTTGGAGCTGACCACAGGGTTTTGTCCATACCAGTACAGCTTCTCCTCAATCCTTTTCTTCTTCCACTGGCAGAGTAAGAGCATACGGAAGGTCTTTTGGAAAGTCTTGTTACAAAGTGCGTAGCACATGGGATTGACGGTGCTGTTGACGTAGCACAGCCAGTAGCCTAGGTGCCAGAGCGAGACGGGAATGCAGTCCGAGCAGAAAGTGGAAATAAGCACCATGATGTTATAAGGTGTCCATGTTAGGATGAAAGCCAGCAGGATAGCACTGAGAGTCTGAGCTGCCTTCCTCTCCTTGATCAGCACCATCCTCTTCCTCTTGGTGATCTGGTTCTTCAGCGTAGCGTCTATGGGCTTAGACGTCGACGAGGTGGAAGGGACGCTCATGGACTCGGCCGAGGAGAATGTCGAGGACGCCATTTTGGTTGTCTCCGTTTTTGCCGTGGTGCTCCGCGTGAGTGTCTTTGACCGCAGGTTTGAACTTGTACGACACACACTTGCTGCTCTTCTGAGAGTTGCTTTTGGGCGGCGTCTGAAAGAAGCTATCCTCTTCATAGCTGCTGAGCTGCTCGCTCTCACTGCCCACTCCACTCTTGATGGTCTCACAAGCCTGATTCCTGAAGGAGGGCTGGAAGCCCCCTGGAGACACAGGCCTGTCCTCATCATCAGAGGAGGCATAGCTGTTGAACGTGGTCAGCTGACCAGCTTTGGACCACTCATCATTGGTGGTGGCTGCTGATTTAGCAGCATTGCTTCTGCTGGAGGATGACCAAGAGGCTTGATTCCTGTCATGTGAAGTCGACCTTAATTTACAGCTAAAACAGGATCTTATAATGGTCTTCTGAGGCTGAGTGACCCCGGAGTCTGTGGGATAGTTAATCCCCTGGAGCTCGGCCAGATCTTTGGTCCTCTTCTCTGTCTCTTTGTAGATTCGACAGTATAGGATTGTCATGACAGATACAGGGATGTAAAAGGCAGCTATCGCCGTCCCAAATGTTATCACGGGCTCAGAAAAAAACTGGATCTGGCATTGCCTCTCAGGGACAGTCCTTTTGCCTACAAAGTACTGCCAGCAGAGAATAGGTGGAGCCCACAGAATCAGTGACACCAGCCAGGCCAAACCTATCATGATCCCAGCTCGTTTGGGAGTCCGTTTGGCCCTGTAGGTCAAAGGTCTGGTGATGGAAAAATATCTGTCAAAACTGATCACCAACAGGTTCATGACTGAGGCGTTACTGGCCACATAGTCCAGGGCCAGCCACAGGTCACAGGCGAGATTCCCTAAGGCCCAGTAGCCCATCAGTATGTAAGAGGTATAGAGGTTCATGGAGAAAACACCTATGATGAGGTCAGCAGCTGCCAGACTCAGCAGGTAGTAATTATTCACTGTCTTTAGCTGGCTGTTAACTTTGAAGGAGAGCATCACCAGGACATTGCCCACAATGGTGATGAGGCTAACTATAGCTGACACAGTAGCAATGGTGATCACCTCCCAGAGACTGTGAGTGACCAGGTGGATATCCATCGTACTGGAGTTTACAGTGGAGTTCAATACGCTCTCTCCTTCCATGGCTTTTTCGTGTTTAGTAGCATCCAACCGTGACGGGAGTGTTTGGATTTGTCATTTTCTGGAAGATCTCCTGGAAGAAAGAAAGAATATTAGATATTAATATTAAGAAGAAATGTTATTTTTGAAATTTCCTTTCACAGCCACGTAATGGTGGTAAATTAGCATGTAGAGCATCAAATATTCACACGTGACACTGTGTGGAGGAGATCATACAGGCTTAATGTTCTAAACTAAATGTAAAACCTTTGTTCATCATTAAATAATGATGGCATAATGGATTTTATATACAGTCGGTATTGTTTTCTCAATTATTTATTGGCATCTACTAAAAATATCATGAAGCCTGACTGAATTGATTCATATTAAACTCATGTGAGTATACCCATATGTGTGACTGTTTTAGGCAATCTCTGCAAACATCTGTGGCGCGTTCTGAAAATCCAAATACATAATTTAATTCCTTGCTCTAAATCTGTGCTAGTAGTTTACTACGACGGTCATTTCTCTGTGATAATAGGAATGAAAATATATGGCAAAATCCAACTTTGTTGCGCTCTGTGAGTGTACCTTCATTCATTCATTCATTCGGTCATTCAATTTGCTGAAAGTTTATGAAATAATAGATGCAGTCTGTGCCCAATTTTGAGCATGGCGAAACATACAAATGTGTCTACATTTGTATCAACTCACAGCAAGCTAATTTGTCAGCCATGCACTGAATCACCATTTCTGCAGTGCAAACTTAATATATAATAGTCCTGGCGCAAAAATAATCAAATCAAAGCAAACGTTTCCTTCTCTGCAGGACTCTGATTATTCAAAGAAACAGAAACAGCAGGCATCAGTTAGCAGAGATGCCTGCGTTGTGATTTACTTGTAACTTTCTGTCTATAAAGACAACAACAGAAGAACATGCACAGCAGGAGAAGCACATGAAGTCATATTTTCTGTTCTTTTCCTAATAAAGTTTAGAAGAAAAACCCCTGTCTATGTTATACCTCTTTGTAAGAGTTTCCATCAGTGGTGTGTTGCCTCATAGTTAAGTCACAACCATGATCATTGCAATTGTGCAACGTTTCCTCTCAGGAATCCTGTCAGATGAGGAACAGACGACAGACCGTGCACCAGCAGAGGGCAGTACATACCCTCCACACTCTCCATCACACATGGTCCCCTCACTGTCAGGTTAGAGCAGCTGCGTGCATGCACATTTCATCCCTGGGTGGACCAATCGATAATGGCTGAGGGGCTACCCATGCCAACCTGGATCTGTGCGCTCGAAACAAGCCCACGGGTAATTTCTATGACTTGATGCCTCGCCTTTCATGACCTACAAATGCACGACAGCACCATGTGGTCTTGGCTTGGAGGTTTTTATCAAATGTGTGGAAGCAGCATTAGATCCCCTGGGTTTGAGAACATTCATATATCCGGCTGGATGATTATAGTCTGTGGGGAAAGCGCAGATTTGTACCCATTCAGACTATACAGCGATTGGAGCGTGAGGCTTGACTCTCTGTCATACTGTTCCACACTGTCAGTTGAGATAATACGTTCGTACTTCCTCTCTCCAGCTTTCCAAAGAGGAAACTTCTCTGCCTGAAATTTCAGTGCCATGTTACAGCCTAGCATCAGTATCATGTTCCAAACTCTAAATGTTCATGTCCTCCACCTGTACACCAATAGTGGCATTGACAATGAACTCTGGGGCGAGAGAACTGAACCTTCAGACTGGGTGTGGATGTGCCAGCACAGATGTGGGCAGAGAAACGGCTTTACACGTCAATCAGACTAATCCCTGAAAACATGCCCCATAGAGAAGCAGGGTGAGCAGTCAACACATTTATTAGCACCATGTTCAGTGATTCGGACGCTAGCTAGCCACTCCCATATACAGAGACCTTGGTGTATCCCTCATCAAAGACCGAAAGAATTCAGAGAACGGAGCGCGGTCACACAAAGATGGATAAACTTTGTCCTCGACTGCTGAGATGCCAAACAGAGAATTTAAGACAAATGTAATTCTGACTCTGTTCCTCGATGCGTTGCGCATGAAATAAAGTTTGCTGAAGATAAAGCTCATCTCTCTGAGTCCAAACTGCCAAATATCTCTGCGTTCATTCGCCGCAAAGTGCCCTAACTATGACTTTTTGTATTCTGCCCCCTTTCTTTCACATGATCTCTCTGTGCTGGAGAAGTCCTCCAGAAGATTTATCGCAATTTCATGACCACGGTGCTGCAACGCTTTGGACGTGATCACTGCCCTGTACTTGAGAAGTAACTTCCTCACTCATTGGCATTCTTTTGACATTGCCAGGTTAGCAGGAGTGCGGCGGCAGCCTGAGGCCCACACAAATAACATTCCAGTCACTGCGGGGGGTCCTCCTGCAGGACTTGGATTGTCCCTCATCTTGTTATAAAATGGCATTTCATATCACATCACTCAAATCCCCACATCATTTACACTGTTTAGCATAGGAGTTGCCATTAATCCGTCCACGCTCTCTGCCATGTCCTGGTGTGCACATACTTCCAAAGCACTCATAATGAGGTACAAATGACACATTTTTCTTATTTTTTCCACTCACAGGGGGCAGAATGATCTCAGTTAAGACAATGTGTTTCTAACATCTGTAGCCTCGCTAGCACTATCGCTGTAGGAATGGCAATATTTGTTGGTTGTACACTTTGGTCTTGAATTAAACATCCAACAATTACTGGATAGATGATAAACTTGGTACAAATATTTATGTTTTTCTGATCCCCTGACTTGTCATTATTCAGGCTGATTCATGACCAAACAGTGACACTGTTATCAGCCTCAGCCGTGTCACTGTCATTGTGACCATGTTAGCACGATGACATCAAGCGCAAATCATGACTATCTTTATTTAGAATACATACATAAATACACGTTTTGACACTGGACAAAATAGGAGATTACCTGGTTAAAAGTAAGCAAGGAACTTTGACTACCTGTCAAGTTCTGTCCCTGTTACTCGGCTGGTGCTATCAGTTAGACTTTCCTCTGAACAAAGTTAGCATATCGTCCTGATCGATCCAAACTCAATTTAGAAAACAAGAATTTTAAAAAGATATTTGCCTGTCATCTTGCAGATAGACCAGATGAAGTATTGATTCACACTTAACATATTTCAGCATCCTTTTGATGCATGGGCTTAATGCACCTCGGTGCTCAAATTAGCTATCTGTAATGGCACTAACCAGTCATTCAAAGTGGCCATGGTTTTGATTATGCATAACTTAAAGCCTTAATGTCATTTGGACATGTGAGTTAAATAGAAATTCAGGCTCAGTACAGTCGTCATGAACGGGGAAATTAGCTATAGTGACCAAAACTCCATTCTAGGCGTATGACTCACTGACTGTTAGTACGCTTTCACACACAGAAAGAATAGACTTGTTTTACCTCCTGACCTCAACCGGTAGAACAAAGCAAGCCTGCTAATAGCTTCTAAATCGAAGTAGGAAGCACTTTAACAGCAGACTCAGAGCTCAGAGTGTGGGGTAAATATGGACTGCATCACTATAAATAGTGAATATGGTCTGTCGCGGCCGTTTCTTTGGACTTTTTATGGAAGTAGTTTGGTATCAAATGTGACGCACAGTGGGTAGAGCTTTGTGATGCTGTCTAGTCAGACTAAGGGTGAGGGTTTGAACAAAGATGCTGCAGAATTCCTGATAGCACATTGTCTGTATTTGCAACTTGGTCATATAAGGAGAGGTTGTTAGAATGAATCAGAGCCAAATACTGGTGCAAAGACGTCTTGTACTGGTTCCTGCCAAGAAAACCGAAAACTTCCTCATTACGTCTACATCCTAGCGGTATCCAACTGCCTCCTGAAATATCGTGTTCAGCTCAGTATGCATAAGTAATGGTCATTGATCCAGTGATTAACATTACCCAGTCTGTGAGTGAGGACAGACTAGATAGCACAAATCCACCCTGAGCCCCGGTACCTCCGAGTGCAGAGGCAGACATGTTGAAGGGCTGGCTTCCTGCAGGTCCTCTGGCACCTGGCCATCAGTGCTCCTATGCAGTGCCTCTATATACTGGCCTCCTCCATGCCCCCCAGTCATACATAACCTTTTTTTTCCTACACTCTCCCTTGGTTGCAGCACAGATGCTCTCTGTACAGCAGAAACATTAAACGCAAATAGTGTGTATGTTTGTATGTGTGTGGCATTTGAGGAAGAAAGGGAAAGAAGATAAGGAAGACCAAAAGAAGAAGAAGAAGAAGAAGAAGGATTCTAAACAGAGAAACATCAAAGCAAAAGAGGCAAAGGACACCATGTGTGTCTGCGTGGCGAGTATGTATGATGTGCAAATCAGCCCAGAGCTTTTTGGCACAATGGTTCGTGCATCCTGTGGTCAGCCCACTGACCCATGGTTAAGATTCCTGCATATGTGAGGACCTAGAAATGCTGAAATCATTCTGTGATATTAGGCATTGGAGGAGAAAGAAAGGGGATTATAAATGTTTGCATGTAAGATCTGAATCGGAAACATGCAATCTGAAATATTTATCTGCGTCTGTGTCAGTGTGTCAGAATATAACCTTTTCAATCACAGAGACGTGCATTAGGATGATGTCAGGTGTACACAAGTTGAAAATAAAACAAGAACATATACTTGTCTGTTGTGTTTTTATTTATTTATTAGTCAACGCCTGAATCTTTTCTCCCCTGCGATTTTAAAACAAGTAGAAACATGAATTACAACTCCTCTCTGAGGAATGATGAATATGATCATTAGATGAATATTATGATCTGCTTATGGACACCCCAGCTGGTATTGGCAGCTGCTGAAGGGAACAAAATGATAACGCACAACGCCTCTAGGCGTTGTTTTTTATGCGTGACGGCAACATTTCATTAATGCCCCATCGTTTGGATAATGATCTGGCTAAGAATTCATTTGTGGTCTATTGTGGAGAAGCGTCTGTGGATGCCTGTAGGTCATCTGTTGTTTGTTCCCAACACATAACATGGCGATGCTCTATGCTGATATTACATTTGTTGCTTTGAATAGCCTCCATGCTGCTCAAATATCAATTTTCAGTTAAGCGCATATGTAGTAAAGCACGTCTGCATGCCTCCCTCTCAACCTACTATCCCAGTTTGTTAATATGCTTCAATTAGAGCCAAATCTGATCAACCAGGTCTGGTGTGGTAGTATATCCCTGCTGGACAACTCCCAAATCACAAAAAAAATGTGACTTGAAGTAAATTAATCTGGTCACAATTTGTTCCTAACCTACAAAACCATTACCGTTTGATGGCAGCTACTTCCAGGGGTTTGTTTTTGTTAAGAGCACCAGGACCTTTCTACAATTGTTGAAACACCTCACAAAATCTGTGGGGGCTGGACAGACTCGTTAAAATCACGCTTCACTGCTTAATCCTTCCTTGTTTTGTCATTTTCACTAAACCAAAGACACAAGGAGGGGGGGAAAGGTGGTGAGAGCCATGCGCTTTCGGAAGGAAAATATTGATTGGTATTTCGGGTGAGAAGAAAAATGATATTTTTTAAAGAAACAGGAAATCCAAATTCTAAAAAAAAACAAAACAAACAACAATTTTGAAATGTTGAATACCATTATAAATATTTTAGAGACAAAGGAGACAGGAGGAAGGGAGACAGGGTGTGGAAAAAATGATGGTTGTGCCATAAAATCAGGTGTACTGCTGACAGGCAAACAATGCTCATGGAAATAAGGAGCCGATGGACGATGGTTGAATCTGAGATAAAGACTCATGAGAAACAGACTGGAGAATATATCCTATGCCACTGTATGAAAATATTTATTGTGGAAACAGATCTCTAAAAGTTATTCAGTGATGACTATATTGGTTTTAAAATGCGCCTGATACGTGACCAAATAAATGCTTATCCAATGTAATGTGTGGCACTTTTTCTATGCATGTAGTCTTCCAAGAGAACAGATGCACACTCATCTTTCCCAGCAGCACATCCTCTGCTGCTTTCATTAAGGTAAAAGGCTACATTAAAAATACATGCCGAGACCTCTCAGACATGCACTTGTGCACACATGACGCTATTTCCTCTTAAATCCAGGTCATTCCTTTGTGCATTTATCCAAAAAAAAGTGCAATTCACCTGCGATTCCCTGAGTGACTGTGGAACAAGTCGCTGATGTAAAGGAGAAAATAAAGATGAACATACTCACAGTTGACTTCCATCAGATCTCGGAGGCTTCTGTTTGAAGGTGGACTGTGTCTCCTAGTGAGAGCAAAGTTCATAGTTAATCCGCTTGTTTTGCCCGAGAAGCCTTCAGGTCAAGTGTGGCACAGAGGAACACGATCACAACACAGCTGGGGGGGGAGGACTGAGGTGGATGAGAAATCCCGCTGACTTGACCCTCGCATGCCAAACGGGAGCACAGAGGCAGGGGAGGAAGAGGACGGAGAGTAGGAGGAGATGTGGACACCAAAAGGCTTCGGTCATCCCTGCTCAAAGAGGCACAGGCACGGCATCACAATCCTAACACAGACACTGAGCCTCCAGATGAGAAAAGTATCCTCAAGTTGGAGAGCATCTTTCCCCAGTCATTCATAAATTAGCAGAATACTGCTCGGGAGCTAAAGAAAGAGGAGAGAGAACTTTTCCTCCCAGTGTGAGCTGAGCTGGATGGAGCGTGCCGCCTCTCGGTCAAGTTGAAGCAGAATGTCACTGAGAGGCTGCCTGACGCCTGAGCCAAGTCACTGCTGCCGCCACACTGCTGCTGCTGCTGCTGCTGCTGCTGCTGCTGCATCTACTCTGGCTGACAGACACAGATGTAGCTGACGCTAGCTGGCTGGGAGGAGAAATTCCCATAGGGCTGAATGGTTCATCATGTTTCGGGACAGTGAGCATGCAGACCACAGAGTGTGAGAGGGAGGGAGGAGGAGGGGTTGTGGGGGGAGAGAAAGGGAGGTAGCTGGGTGGCTTCAAGGGGTTCACTTTGGTAAGGTGTGGGGGGGGGGAGTAGGGAGTGTGAGTGTGTGTGTGTGTGTGTGTGTGTGTGTGCATGTGTGTGTGTCACTTAAACCATTAATTACCTCCATTGGCATGTCTTTTGTGGGTGTTTTACACAGAAGCAAGAAGAGACAGTGACTCCGGTTATCGCCACACACCCACTTTGAACCGCTCTGTGGCTGAAGCGGCGTGGCTATCAGCAAACTCATCTGCAAAGCATAAAACACCACCGCTGCTTTTGTGCTCACACGGGGGGGGCACTGACATGGCTCGGCCAGATAAGCAGACTGAAGTGACAGATGTTTTTTTACCGGGACCTTTGTGTGTGTGTGTGTGTATGCGTGCATGTGTACACGCAACAAGCATGTCATTGTGCTGATTGGGGAATTATTCGCTGGGCATTAGGCAACCGCTCTGGATGTGTTCTTATATAAGTACTGATATGTTTTAATCTAGATGAAGGGAGGGGTTAACTGCCCCATGAGCTCCCAACAAATCACCAGAGAGATACACTAATAAAAGTTGCTGCCAGTGTACAAGAATTTAAACTTGAGCTGTATATACTGTGGGTATTTTCCCTCATTAAATTGATGGCACTGGCTCATATTCACAAGGTCATAGGACACAATTGGCTGTTGAGCCAGTACTCATTCATTGCAGGGAATTATCAAATTACCCTCAATCTCTAATCTCTGGATGTATGCCTACAGTAATACTGTCATATTTTATAATCTAATAAAGTGGTTTCTAACCTGAGGGTATGGACCCCGCCAAGGAATTGAAGTGATTAAATTTTTGAGGTCAAAGCTGTTGAAACTGAAACAATTTGAGGAGGTTGAATTGTAAGCAAGGACAATGGCTTGCACTGAAACACTATTTTATGTTGAAGGGTCAAAGTAGCTCAGTCCATGGGGGGGGACTGGTGTGGGAATTGGAGTGTGGCTGGCTCAAGTCCAGAACGGACCACGTTATGGAGTGTGCACTGGTAGCAGGAGAGGTGCCAGTTCGCTTCCTGTCCACTAATGAGTTGTCCTTGAGCAAGCTCATCACTCTACCACATTTGTATGTATATAATCCCTTTGTTTGTGCATTAAAAAAAAACAAGAAAAATTTGGGGACCACTGGCTCATCACAAATGTATTGAAAACGAACAATTATTTGCTTGCAAACCACCTGGAACACATTAAGTTAGTAAAAAAAAAAAAAGTAGATAAGTAAAAGTGCTTCACAATAAAAGACAAAATCCAGACAGAATAAATAAATCAGTAATAAATGCAACAGTAATCATAGAAAATAGTAAGCTGGGGTTGCAGTGATGATAAGAGACCTCTGTTTTTCAGTCTTGCTGCACTGTGGAGCTGGTTAGTGAACAACGATAGACGACGCTCCCTCCTATACTTCATACTGACATTTGTCATAATGCAGCTCTCACGCTGAAATGATTTTGCAACTGTCAGACCTATATGCCAACATGATTGATGCGTTTGATGAAAACCCCGCCACGTCTGGTCCACAGCACCGCATGTCGCCACCCAACCGCCCGCCCGCCCCTCTACCTTCCACCCTGCCTGACAGTCTAATCTAATGCCATTTCCAGGCAGCTGGCCAAAGGACAGACACCTGGCTCATCATTATTGTTGAATCGCTGACCGACACAAAGTTTAAAGCCTGGTCATATTCTTTTATGTGATACATTCACACATGAGCACCAAAGCACAGACGTGCACACTGATGTGCTATTGTCTTACAAGCTTGTTCGCATAGATTCTATCTGGAAGATATGTGTTATTGATTACTGTAGATCATAAACACCTATGCATTATTGACTTTCTGATTGAATGTGCAATAAAGAGCAGTAGCTAAAATGAAGCATGTGACCTTTAACCCTAAAGCTGAAAATAATGGTTTCCCAATACAACTCACCAAAGCTTGAAGTGCCTGACAGATGTTAATTTTTAATTTTATTTTAATCACCGCTGCCTCATTCTCTCATGAAAACAACATCCACGAGGCTTCTAATGACAGCAAACGATGGCAGATGTCAGGGATCACTCAGGCATCCTCCTCTCTGCTCATCTGCGTCCTAAAGGCATGGCCGTTTTTCCCACAGGTCACTGTCTGATCATTGCATGCCTGTGAGAGAGACAAGATGGAGGGGGCGGGGGGGTAGGACATCAACACAGCCAGAGATGGATTACATCTGCCCACAGTCCACGGGGACTTGCTTATCTCCTGACCCAATTGTGCACCCATATGCTGAAAAAGAAAAAAAAAAAGATCAGCCTCTCCATGGTCTTTTTTACTTGCCTGTGTGTGCTCAGTCTGACAGTGCCTGTGCTCGGAGTTAAGGACTGCCCCTGTTGCATCGGCTTCATCTGTTCTACAACTGCTCTTGCACCTTGTTGGTGATTTGTTATTAGCCAAATTAGAGCTGTAATCACTATAAATATCCAGCAGGCATGGCTGACATGATCAATGACTCACTTTGGAGCTCCCTTTAATCTAGTTGATCCCCGGCATATTTCATTCGTTGACGCACCACGCTGCCTCAAAGAATCGACTCTTCTGAAGTCCTTCTCTCTTCAAGGCTTTGATATGAATCAAATGTTTATCTGCAGTCGTGCCTGCCTATTCTTTTTTTTTTTTTTCCTTTCTCCCTCTGGCCCCTGGGCAACAACTCCTGTTTGACGTAATGATTTGCCAATATATTGTACTGTTTCAGTAGATTTACAAGTCCCCCTTACTGCGGAGCTCCCATTTATCCCGGTGTGGAAAAGACTGATTTGTTTTGAGACCTTAGCTGATAAGATACAGACGTTTCTCCCATTTCAAGCTATTTGTTGCACAAATACCTCATTTCAAATCTTTCGACGTTTGTGTGATTTTTTTCAGGAAGTTGTCCAATATATTATCGAAGCTTAAATGAAAGCTATGTTTAGGGTCATGAATACACGAGTGCTTACTG
The DNA here is from genome assembly GCA_014281875.1 of Nibea albiflora. Lineage (NCBI taxonomy): Eukaryota > Metazoa > Chordata > Actinopteri > Sciaenidae > Nibea > Nibea albiflora. The sequence goes on from CM024799.1 coordinate 9,188,142, forward strand.
AAATTAGAATCCAGAAGTAGTCTCCACCGGCAAACAGTAAACGAAGCACCAGTTTTGTACATCTACTATGTACCAATCAGCTGAGGCTGGGTGGCACATGAGCTCTGCTTCTCGACAATGCAACTTTAATGTTGCCTTGACACAGGAGATTAGGTGGAAGGCAGCCCTGATTGAGCTGTTATTGTGGACCTGTGGTTTGCACTCCTTTGAGGACATCCAATACCGACTCGTCAGACACTCCTGCGTCAACAACAATGACCTTGTCTGGACGAGACCCAGGCTAACCTGTGCACGTGTGAGACGTATCTGTGTGACTGTGTCTTAGAGATAAGTGGTGTTACAAATAGTGTGGTGAGCTATTCATCACGTGCTAATGACATGTCCATTTTAGATTCATTTTTAATAGATATGTCTGTTTTCTTTGTTTTTTTTGTTTCTTTGTCTTTCTTTTTTTTAAAACTTGCTTTGATAATGGCCATACACATACAAGGGCACTACATTCACCTTTTACTATATTTATTGTCTACACATCTCTTTAAATTTACAGACATTCTCTGTAAATTAACAACTAAATTGTTTTTTTTAAGTACTATGCCTTTAGTCATTAATCATCAAAGTTATTTCCCACTTTTGTACAGACATATTACTATATCATTTGCTTATTTTATCTGCTTTCTTAAATTTATGTAAAATAGTGATTTGTACGTCTCTAAACCAATGTACAACGTACGCTTAAAGAATGTGCTTATTTTCTTTCCTTGCCTGAATTAGGTGAATCAGGTGATTGACACCACTCCCATTTCTGCACGTTCAATACGAAGCTTTAGCTTAGCATTAAGACAAGAACTAAGCTAACTAAAGGTGACAAAATTTGCCTACCAGCACCTTTAAAACTCAAGAATTCACATGTTATATCCATGCAGCAACCTCCATTGCCAATACAGAAGTGCCAAAAGCTGCAGTTTCCTGAGCGGCCACTTGAAGCTGGCTACAGAATGAGACAAAACCTCCATACATGGACCACAGTGCCAGAGATTTTGAGCTTCAAAATGTCTCTCCAGAAAACTACAGGCGCCGTCATGCTGTCCATTTTTATACTGTCAGTGGCTATCTTATCTTGTTTATTTAATTTGTTCAAAACCTGAATTGCAATAATGACGATTTGTGGTTTTACACTGGGACTGTGTGAGGTTAGGCACCCACTTCATGGGCACGTACAAGATAATTACACTGTAGTTTGTGGGCTATAACCATTACCCGCCATGTTTATCTACATCTGAGGAATTTAATCAAAGAATAAATAGAAGAGATAAATTAACATTCGGTGCAGGTGAACATACACCACCACAGTGACATATCTACGTAAAGAAAATAACAAATAAGCACAGCTGGATTAAAGCTTTTCCAATAAATGGCGTGACTGCGTCGTCCTTGTTCATACCGGTGTGTGATATGTGAACATGTCCGTGTGCATAATGACGCAGATCCTGGCGTGGACGCTGTGTACAAGATGTTCAGACTCCCTCCATATCGGGTCGTCCAGTCACCATTCGTCTGAATTATTGGACGTCTAGAAAGGGTGTCAAGGCTTCAAATGAGCTTAGCCAATGCCGCAGAGAATCTTATCAGCGGCAGCAGCCAAATTTCGACCGTGTGAAGAGAGAAAAGAAAAATTAAACACCTTTTCAACAAAGCTTGCCCCAGCCTGACCCCAGAGAGGAAAAAGTCGGGGAGGAAAGAGAGTGAAAATAATTGATAAAGGGCGTTCAATTTCTGATCTTTCATTCCCTCTGACTCTTGCGCGTCTGTCTGGGCTCTGCCCTGCTCTCATGTTGGGCTGGCTTTCTAGGGCTGTCTGTGTCTTTTTAATTACTGTAATTCAGGACCGCCCGCTGAATGCCTCCATCTGCCTCTCTCTGAGGTGAGAGATGAGAAAAATCCTCAAATAGAGAAAGTCCAACCTTCCAAACAGCAGTGAAATAGATCCATCATGTTAATCATCGCCCTCCATGGACAAGGAGAGGTCTGGTACTATTAAATCTTCTCTGTTGTCTGATAATAAAAAGACAAGAGTTAGTTTATTCTGCGGAGAAAAGTTTTACTGTTTCGTTCACCTCTGATGAGATGAACTCTTCTAATCTGCTTTATTCACATGCAATGTTAGCCCTGACAGGAGTGCACTTGATGAATGTGGAAATCTTAAAGTGACCAGCCGCAGATTCTGCCAGTGTTGCTTTTGAGAGACGACGTTTTTTTTCTTGTCGAAGAGAAAATGTCTTCTACTCAGTGGTGAATAAAATGATGTATTGTTCACTCCTTTTAGAGGTACAGAGGACTCATAGTTGCATCTGTTCATTCAATAATATGTACTGTTTGACACCATCTATTACAACTGTGAAATTGTCTTTATTGTCAGTATAATCGTAACCACAAAACATTGATATTGCATAGTCTGTATACAGGAAATTGCCAGGCAATATTGTCATTGTATATAATAAAGAGCAAATTCATGTATTTATATATTTTTTAAATTTCAGTTGTAGTCATATTTTCATATTATCTACTTCCTTGGTTGTCCTTTGCTGTTTGTTTTATGATTTATATGCTGCTGTAACACTACATTTCCCTTTCTTTAAAATGGACACTATCTATCCATCTGTATCTGTTAGTACTGTGACAGTAAAATATGCTTATTTATTGCTTATTTATTTTTATTGTTTTTTTTTTAATCTTCAGACAGTGCAATGAGAAGATTGATCACTCTCGGTTTTGTGCATTTAATATGAATCTATGCGGCTGCCTGTTAGCCTAGTATGAAGACTGGAAGCTGGGGTGAAACAGCAACCCCGTCTCCTTCCAAAAGTACAAAAGCGTCTCCAAAGCTCACTGATTAATTTATTAAACCTCGTGGTGATGACGTGATGACACCGCATCCAGACAAAAATAGTCCAGCACATAAGCCCTAGTCAAACCGCAGCTTGCTGTCTTTACACTTTTGTGTGGATTAACAAAGGAGATATATATTTTGTTATTGTCAGAGCTTGTACGTGGACTATGTCATGACTGCATAGAGTTAAACTAGCTGTTTCCAGGCTTGATGCTAAGCTAACCTTCTTCTGGCTCCAGCTTCATACTGAAAGGACGTGGGAAGGGTATCAATCTTCTTACTCTTACTTATTCAGAAGTCAACTGTCCTGGAGCTGATGGTGTCTTGACTGCAAGGACACTTTAGCAAGAAGCATACTGTAATACACCAGAATCCTGCGGTCCTATTGCTTTTCCGTCCTATTGACCTTCACCTTCATCATGCTCAGAAAGAAACAGATGATGACAAGGACACCTACGAGGACAAAGATGAAGTGTGATGTGAAATTTAATACGTTATTGCAGATTGTTTTCTACGCCTACGATAGAAAAAAAAAACACCTATCCTTGCTATTTTATCCCGTTAGTCTCTGAAGTGTTATTTATTTACCCAAACTTCAATGTATGATATATTGATCTTATAATTCAACCCCATCTGTGCTCACCTACAGTAGCTCTTTAAATCCAGATACAAACACAACTTTTCTTCCTCTGTCCTGGAGATTTAAGCTTGTTAGGGTTGGCCCTACTGAATTTTTTAGTCTGCTGCAATGTAATCAAAACTTTGCATGTCTACTTCAAAAAGAAGATGCACTCAAAGCAAACGGAAAATGGTCCAGCAACGGTTGTGGTTGAAATATATGAATTTACTGCTTCAAAGACGAGAGTACATCCTTTCTGTGAAGTAAGAAAACACACATGACATCAAAGCATTTCGGCATCTTGCAACTAAATAAAAGACTTTTGTTCGGCTGAACGCTGAACTGAGATTTTTTTTCAGACTCTTTTATTTCTCATAATTAAATCTTTTTTTAATTTGAACATCCTTCCTCGAAATGGTGTATGTGACCCAAAAGACGTTATTAGATCCTGCTACCAAAAACAGCTTGACCCAGTTTAAGAATGTGGGTTTGAACGACTGACAGAGTTTTCTGCCCCTAACAATGAGAGAGCCTGTTGACCCATAGATCTAGTTCAATACGTAGAGACATTTCAAATCACCCCTGATGCTCCTACACGAGCTGTGTGATAAACCTGGTGGGTTTTGTGTCGCCTGGTGTTACATTTGCGTGACAGTGTCAAAGAGAAATAGAGAAATCAGAAATACTCTGGATTCTCAGATGAGTGATGTTGCTCCATTAACCTGCAGTTATTCTTGTTTCGTTACCTCTGCTCTGACAGAGAGGAGTGCTCAGAGAGCCGGCTCGTACCTGTTCACAGGCGCTGTCGGATGAGTCAGATGAAGGGCAGGCAGGAAGTGCATGACAAACAGATGTCTTGATGACACCTGAATGAGAATCTGTGAGTATGTTTAAAAGAAGAAAAGAAGAGAAGAAGGAACTTAATTGCTAGTTTCTGTTTTTACTATATTAAGTCTGAAATGCTAAAACCAGGGATGTAATGGAGGCTATGTCCGTGCACATTTCATTCTTTTTTTTGTTCATCAGCATCCGTTTATCACAGAATCTACCCACATTCGCGATGAGGGACTGTTCCATCCATATATTCCATTTTCACAATTAATTAACACATCAACATTGCTGTTGTTCCCCCAGATTTGAATCCACCCACCGCCTACTGGTACTTGTACCGGGACTGTCCTCTTAACAAAGACAAACTGTCACTGACACAGTGCTGCACACCACTCACTGTCACACTGTTGACTAGAAACAATGAACACAATTAAATACTCCAACAAGAGCTCATTAGTTGATTCAGATATTGCGGACTTAATGGTGGCATGTTCAATTTAAATAATTACTTTTGAACTGTTACCGTTAGTTTTGTAGGACTGAGGCTCACCTCTTGCCTATTAAAATCATATGGTGGCAGCAAGGAAATGTTTGTATTATTCAAAGGTTTTGGTAAATATTCCTACTCACTTTCTTTAGAGTTAAATGAGAATGTCAACACCACTCTCGTGTGTCTGCAAAATACAAAGCTAGCGTCAGCTAGCATGGCTGTGTCCGACAAAATCTGCCGTAGAAATTGATGTTTTTACGAAAGCCTCAGTTTGGAGTACCACGGTCGCGAATATGGACAGATGTAGACCTGCATGTGATAACATTTAGTTCAAAAGTAGCAAGCCGACAACTTTGCTAACAGCCAAATATCGGTCAAGTGCAATAACACAAGGCAAGCTAATATTACTTACTAGAAGGCCGGATTGGCATCTGTCTTTATTTCACGAAGCTCTCGCCAACAACTAAGTAATTTATATATATATATAGTTACATAGTGTTGCTCTAACAAGTTTTATCTTATTTAATCGGCACAAAAAAGTGCAAAAGCAATAAGTTGTTGGGCTAGATGCTTCCTGATGATTCTAGTCTTTGTGCAAATCAGCCACTCGCGGTAGCTTCATATTTAGCAAACTGATATGCGAGCGGTGTCAGTTTTCTCGTCTAACTTTCAGTGAGAAATGAAAGAAAATTCTTTTTAAATGGATTATATGATAATAACCACCAAATATTTCACAGTCTCCAGTTACAATATATCACCAACCAATCCAATCAAAACACTTCTAAGATATCTTGCATTTTGGGATGGAGTTACAAATGTCTGGTTTTGGAGTATGAAGTCATGCTTTTCATAACACAGTCATAAGAGAATATTATAGATAAAATCAATGCGTATGAATACAATTGATGAAAGTGGATAGCGCACAACCCTAAAGCATTTACTGCGACACATCCAGACACATTTCTTTGGTGCTTTTTCCTTCTGGTGAGGATATAATACTCTGGGATGTCAGTCCCCCAAAAGAGCTTTACAGAGCAGACCCTAACAGACAAATATAACTGAGCTATAGTACACACAACAACGTAAAATAAGTACCCTCAGGCACCATACGTACCTAGTACGGTGAAAAGATGATTACTGGGGAGGTAGAGGGAATAAGATATGACAATAACAGTAGAGTGTAGCGGGTAAAGCAACAAGAAGACAACAGAAATATAAGAGTGGCAGTGCGAGGTTGTCAAAAAATACCTCATTATGTGATTGGTAAGTGTTTAAATGTGATTGGTAATCAAAGACTCACCTGAGACTGAAGTGTAATGTGAATCTTCGTTTGTTATTTGCAATCACCGTCATACAAACCCTGCCATAGCAGGAGATCAACAACTTTGGGAGACGAGGTAATCTTCTCGATCTATCACAAGACCTAACTATGGCGTAGATCCTTTGCGGTTGCAGTTTTGAGGCTGCTGCCTCATCCGTTGGTGTTGTATCTCAAATACGCCACAGCAACAAGAGAGCAGCCAAATGCGTGTTGGATGTTTGAAGCCATATAAAATGGAACACCTTTCTCAGGAAATGCATCTTTGAAGTTTCATTTGAAATCGCTGCAGTGGATTTGAGCCAGGATTTTTTTTTTTTTTGCTGAGAGCTGAAGGTCCAGTTGAGTGCCAGATCATTTAAATAAGACGCTATTTCACAGTAAAATATTTTTCACTCTCAGCAAATCGATGAAGAGCGAAGAACGTGCATTTGTGTTGTTGCCATACATTGCACTGAGTGTACTTACTTTAAACAGTGTTTAAATTGATATTTTGTGCTAGATCCAAAGAGTTACTTTGAGAGAAAGCCTGCTGGATCCCATCGGCTCTAATTTAATTCTTTTTATTTATTAATTTTTTTTCCATTTGTCAAGCTATTCTTCTGATTCAATTCCAGCTGCTGTTTTTTCATCTCGCAGCCTCAAACACTGTTGTTTTTCACTCCTTCTGTTTCTTTTACAGTAAATGTTGTAAGATTTTGTCTGATGTTATACCCAGTGAAATGATCAAACCCAACCCAACAGTTTTTATGGCTGCACATTAGTGGAAATATTGTGGATCCGATCTCAGAGTGCGGAGTTAGAATGGCTTGTTTTATTCTAATATTGTATTTTTTTGTGTTTTTTAGGTTTGGGATGACAAAAAAGTGACAAAGAGAAGGTATTTTTTATGTATTTGGGGGGAAATTTTGGATGCAGTTCTGGGCAAGATCCACTTTTTCTTTGAATTAGCATTATGAACAGGTATAATGCTGTTGGTAAGCTAGTAATGGCCTGAGAGCATCAGACTGTGATGCCAAACCTTGTCAGAGAGGTGAATACTGAGCTACAGCAGCAGTCGGTGAAACAGACCACCACGCTTGTGCTGAATAACAAAATCACATCACGGTATCGCTGCACACAGAGGGGTCTCGCCCATGCTCTCTTGAGCTCTTCTCTTTAGAAATAAAGTCTTTTTGAATCTTTGCAAATTAAGTGACATCTTTCAAAAGGTTGCGGTCACAGGACAAGATCTGACCCATCTTAGGACAGACATCATACGATATGACAAGAGGAAACACGTCAAAAACAGCGGCGCACATGAATCCGTTGTGACTCATCCCGAGGAGAACGAAAGAATACGTTTTGTGTTCTGCGTGGTGACTCATTCACTTTTCCCGCCTTCTCACCTCCGTTCTGTCTCTTTCGCTCGACGTCTTCCTCCCTCTCTCCGTATCTCTGTCCACATTCCTTGGAAAGCATTTCATGCCTGAACAAAGTGCATCTGCTTATCTCCATCCATACCCCGTTGCCCTCCTTATGGCCCGAGGACCACAAGCATTGAATTTTTCCGGTGACGGGCACACTAATGCTTACCTCAGTTCACACTGATGCACCTGGGGACCCACGTGTTAACGGTTGCATGCACCTACAATGTAAAGAAACGGTGCAGAAGCACAGTGAGGCCGCTCCAACTTCCCAGCTACCTGAAGTGCTGAATAACCTGCTGGATATTCCAACGTGCTATTCAAACATTTAAACATGTGCACATCTGTCAACAGCACAGACAGATGACAGACACGTATACACTCTCAAACCCACAAAGCACAGCCCAGACCCTCTCTGATTCTTGTCATCGTGTACATATGCTGTCTGGCTCCTGACATTTGCTGTCCAGCAGTGGTGGAGCTGAGCTGTCAGAGCGCATCTCATCTTCTTCCTGTCGCGCTCGCACAGCATCAGTTGTCCTCTGAGCCCATAGAGCTCTATGGCACAACGCCTGCGGGGAGAAAGGACGAGAAGAGTGATTCTTTAAGGGCTTAGTCAACGGCAGAGAGAGCCTTTGCTTGGAGTTTTAAATGAGTAGTGTGAAATTCAAGCCATGTATCATACTGTATGATTTGATTTAGGAAGAGAAAGAACATCACAACGTCCCTGACTCCAGACGTGCTTTCGAGTGGCTCGTGGCGATGTCGCCTCTCACGATCCATTCCATCAAAAATGTCCATAAATGTACTGAGGTTTCTTGTATTGATAGTGGTAGGAAACGCCGCGCTTTTCACTCATATTATGTTGACCGCAAATGTGATTTGTGTTCTTACACATCCATGTCCAAGAATATGTGGCAGAAACCTCTAGAGCTTAGCGATTAGTGATTGTAAATCTGCCCAAGACATTAACGTTATATTGGGTCCAGTGTGTAACATTTGAAGGAATGGAATATAATGTTTTCATTAGAGTATGAGAATAAGAATTGTGTTTTCATTACTTTAAAATAAGCCCTTTTTATCCATAGAAAGTCTGTGTAAAGTTTGAGTTTGTCAGACCAATGAAGTAGAAGAAAGTGTTATTAACGACCTAGCCAAATTTGAATGATTAAAAATATCGACAAGTTTATGAAACTAGGTGTCAAAATCAGGTCAAAATGAGCAGCATTCTCAGGTCCAGCACTGTGGCTGGTGTGTCCATTCAATGTGCTGAAGCCCACGCCCGCTCATGGGAGCGTTCAGGCAGTAATTTTGAAGCTGAACTGAAACGCATCAGAAGAGTTCAGAAAATGACACGACTAACTTTGAAACACTGAGCGAGATGAAGTAACTTTTCTTAACTGACTTTCCCGGTTAGGCTCGCTGTCACTTAACTGGAAATATACTACACTACATACCAAGTCTGCGACCCGATGACAGTGATAGATGAAACATCAAAAGATCACTGACTGTCATCACGAGGCAGACATACATACGTGTGACAGATGGGAATCCATCCAGCAGTCGTTTATATATTTCAGTCTGGACCAAAGCAGTGGAATTACAAACAGAAATTGCCATCCCTGGACCTACGTGACTAGCTTATATACTGTGGGTGCAAACATTTTCAGTCCTCGCCTTTTGTGACAGCTATGGTCCGTGCACCTGTGTTAACGACATCTGTGAAGAAAGGTTGTATCCAACACCACCGCCATCCATCACAGACTATGTCTGCATCCCCCACCAGGAATTTTAGGATCTCTGCTCTGCCACGTCTGCCACGCAGACATGAACCCCATTTCTGTCCTTTTGTTTTATTTTTTATTTTTTTTAAATATGAAAGAATGATTAATTATTTCCAGACGGAAACACACAGCTGCTTTTAGGTGCCAGACAACAGCAAAAAAGAGGGTGTGCAGCAGCGGAGAGGCCTTTTGTGTGACTTTAATGCTGTGGTCAAAAGCACGTGCAGCAGAGGCAAACGAAAGGCAGCGCAGACGCTTTTGATGTCAGCTTCCTTTGTGTGCAAGACTCATGGCTTTTAATGAGGCAACCTGCCTCATTATCAGGGCTCTGCGAGGCCTTGACACACGGTCACATAGTGGGACTGCCTCTCCTCGCTGATCTGAAGCCACAAATTACAGCAGCTTAGCCTCTCAATGGGACTAGAGGGCAACCTAGCCGCCATTCCTAATGGCACCCGGGGGACATACGTTTGGGCAAAACTAGCTTCATAGGTGATTCCTTGGTCACTCCTATTAGAGTATGAGATGTGAGGCGTGAATTTGAGATGCTGAGATCCAGTAAGTTATCCCTCAGTCTTTGAGCAAAGCCTCGGTTGTGACTTATCTCTCATTTTGTTTGCCTCTAATTTGCCAGCACGGTTAGCTAGAAATAAAGGTTTCCTCGGTCATGCCAAGGCTGTGGCCGAATTTTAATTTCACCTGGGGAGAGTGTAAAAACAGCGCGGCCCAGCGGGGATTAAAATATCATCAGCAGAATCAAATTAATATGCTTCACCGTCTGTTAGCAAAATTTCATTATCCATTCTGCAGCTTTCCTTCAATTGCTTTAATTGACCTTTTTGAAACTGGATGAATTTAACATGTAAATATTAGCTTACTTGCTTTAAACCAGATTATTTGTTCTAAGCTCTTTACACCGACACTTCAATTAATTAACCTTGCTATTATTTTGTTAAGCAAGAATTAATTAAGTTTGAATTCATTTTTGAGACAAAAAAGGATTGTTCATGTTTTGTTGGGTTTTTTTTTTTCCCTCACCCCTTGTTGGATATTTTTCATTTTCCCTCTCTTTCCTTATGGACACTCAGAGCTTTACTTGATTTAGAGAAGAAAATATGAACTTAATATGAGAAGAAAGGATATGAATGTAATAATTTCCATGTTTAGGGGTGTCAAGGGAAACGCAGGATGCTTGTGAACATAGCTCAACGTGGCAACTTTAAACGTGGCTTGTTTTGTCCGACCAACAAACAGCTGCCTGCTTCTGAAAGTAATGTGAACCAAGACAGTAAAGCAGCTAAATGAACCCTCAACAATCATTGTCAAAATATACTGAAACAATTTCATGTAACTTCTTATATATTCGTGAACAGATGGTTTTGTTCTGTTTTTCTAAAGTCCATCACTCCAATACAGGGAATTTAATCCCTGGTGAGACTCTGAGCGTCTTTTCTTATTTGCCTTCAGAAGATCAGAAGCTGTGAGGAGGTGGACTGGTGCCAGGCACACCTGAGGAGACATGTCCTTGACACTGTGGCAGACACATCAACAGACTCTGAGACCTTTGCAACTTTTGATCGAACCTATCCTGAATATTGTCATTGTTATTCTAATCACAACGAGAAGACACCATTGGATCTGTGTGTCTTACACCTATTCATGATAAAGTTTGAGTGCATGCCTGGACATGCTAACCTTCAGTCTATACTTAGCACTCACAGTAGTCACCCTGCTTCGTCTTGATGAAAATTGCACTGCATTAAAAAAGCGTTTGTTGCCCTCAAGCCGCGAGCAAGGTGCCGAATGCTAATTTAGTGAGATGTCTGTCAGGAGAGCCTGTGGGCCATTTACCCAGCAACACCCCAACCCTCTGATAAGGTGTTTATTTTGGGCGTACAGCCAGTGCCCATCATGCGGTCCTTCATCCTCCACACAGACAATTTAGCATCCCACCATACACCAGCAAATTACGTGCTCTCACATACACACCCCATCCCATGAATCTGGCATTAAACCACACAAACCCTGATGAATTATCCATTGTGCATGGAGGCATTATGTGGATAATGTATGTATGAGTCGGAAGAAGTGCACATTGTTGTGAATATTGGCCTGGCGTGTAGTAAAATGGCTGGCTAATATAAATCAGGGAGTACAGTATGAAGAGGTTCCTTGTTGTTCATAAGGGAGAGCAGCCCGTTTCAAAATGATGAATAATTAATTGATACATATAACATAAAGTGTATCCTTGATGAAGAGAGAGATGAGAGGGGGGAGAGATGAGAGAGCCACTCTTAATGGAAAATAAACACAGATGGCCTCCCTGACTGCTGAGAACTCCTGATGCATTGGTTGTCAGAAGTATGGCCTCACACAGCTGGGCCATTGAGTAAATATTAAAAGTGACATCTCTTTAAAAGTTTGAGGATGAACCAAGGCTAATTCATAAAGTGCACTTTGATGGTTTTGAAGTGCCATACTTGTCTTCTCAGGAGTCTCAAGCATGAATCTTTAATTTCCATCCTAAATCAAATCAAATCAAATCAAATCAAATTTTATTTGTATAGCCCAAAGTCACAAAACACATTTTGCCTCAGAGGGCTTTACAGTCTGTACAGGGAGTGACACCCTCTGTCCTTCGACCCTCGGTTCGAGTGAGGAAAAACTTGCCCACAAAAAAACCCTTTTAACAGGGAAAAAATGTGGAAGAAACCTCAGGAAGAGCCACAGAGGAGGGATCCCTCTTCCAGGACGGGAGAGAGGGAGAGGGAGAGAGAGAGAGAGAGAGAGAGAGAGAGAGACAGAGAGAGAGAGAGAGAGAGAGGGAGAGGGAGGGTTTTTCAGTAAAAGGAGATGTGACTACATCTTCAACCAATACCATGCCTGACGGCATAACCCAGATAACCCCGGCAGTCTAGTCCTATGGCAGCATAACTAAGGGAAGGCCTCAGCCAGCCCTAACTATAAGCTCTATCAAAAGGAAAGTCTTAAGTCTACTCTTGAAGGTGGTGACCGTGTCTGCCTCCCGAACCCAGAAAGGTAGTTTGTTCCACAGAAGAGGAGCTTGATAGCCGAAAGCTCTGGCTCCCTGTCTACTTTTGGAAACTATAGGAACCACAAGGAACCCAGCATTCTGAGAGCGCAGTGGTCTAGAGGGTAGTAAGGTACTATAATTTCTTTTAGATAATGATGGTGCCTGGCCATGAAGAGCTTTGTAAGTAAGGAGAAGAACTTTAAATTCTATTCTAGATTTAAAGTAGCCAATGCAAGGAAGCCAAAATGGGAGAGATGTGATCTCTGATCTGGTTCCTGTCAGAACACGTGCAGCAGCATTCTGAATTAGCTGCAAGGTCCTAAGAGACCTTATTGGGGCAGCCTGATAATAAAGAGTACAGTAGTCCAGCTAGAAGTAAACAAATGCATGGACTAGTTTTTCTGCATCCGCTTGGTGACAGGATGCGTCTGATTTTGGTAATGTTGCGTAAGTGGAAGAATGCAGTCTTTGAAATTGTTTTATGTGGGAATTAAAGGCCAAATCCTGATCAAAAATGACTCCAAGATTCTTTACGGTGGAGCTGGAGGCCAAGATGATCCGTCTAAGGTAGCCCAGTCTCCGGACAAAGAGTTTCTGAGGTGTTTTGGGTCCAATTATAAGAACTTCAGTTTTATCCGAGTTCAACATCAGAAATTGTAGGTCATCCAATTTTTTATATCCCTAAGGCACGCTTGCAGTTTGGCTAAATGATTGGTTTCATCGGCTTGATCGATAAATATAATTGGGTGTCGTCAGCATAACAATGGAAATTAATAGAGTGATTCCTAATAATGTTCCCTAGAGGAAGCATATATAGACTGAATAGAAGTGGCCCTAGTACTGAACCTTGTGGTACTTCCATGGCAGACTTGGTATGCATGGAGGATTCATCATTGACGTGGACAAACTGAGTTCGATCTAAGAAATATGACCTAACCAGCTCAGGGCGGTTCCTTTGATGCCAATCTGATGTTCCAATCTCTGTAAAAGAATTTGATGGTCTATGGTGTCAAATGCAGCACTAAGATCTAACAGGACAAGTACAGAGATGAGTCCTTTGTCTGATGCCATTAGGAGATCGTTTGTGACTTTGACTAGTGCGGTCTCTGTGCTATGATGGACTCTAAATCCTGACTGAAAAATCCTCAAATAAACTGTTCTTATGAAGAAATTCACACAGCTGATTAGCTACAGCTTCTTCTCAGTAGCTTAGAAAGAAAGGGAAGGTTTGATATCGGTCTATAATTGGCTAAGACCCTCTGGATCTAGAGTGGGCTTTTAAAGAAGGGTTTAATTACAGCTACTTAAAGGACTGTGGTACATATCCTGATAATAAGACAGATTAATCATATCCAGTAAAGAAGGGCTGACTAACGGTAAAATATCCTTGAGCAGCCTGGTTGGGATGGAGTCTAGGAGACAGGTGTTGACGACTTAGATGAAGAAATTATCGAAGTTATTTGATGAAGGTCAATGGGAGAAAAACAGTCCAATATGTATCAGGTTTTGCACTGATTCCAAACTGCTGTATCAGAATGCAGATCAGTGCCAGTCGAAGGAAAGGCCATGATGTATTTTGTCTCTAATAGTCTAATTTTATCATTAAAAGAAGCTCATGAAGTCATTATAGTTAGACCCAGAGAAGTAGATGGGTCAATAGAGCTGTGGTTCTCTGTTAGCCTGGCTACGGTGCTGAAGAGAAACCTGGGGTTGTTCTTGTTTTCCTCTATTAAGAAGAGTAGTAGGCTGTTCTGGCATTACGGAGAGCCTTCCTGTAGGTTTTAAGATTATCTTGCCCAGACTAAGAAGCGAGATTCTTCCAGTTTAGTGGCACGCCATTTACGTTCAGAGTTACGTGCCACTTGCTTAATTTACGAGTCTGCTGGTTAGATACCATGGTGCTAACCTCCTCTGTTTAATTATCTTCTTTTCAGAGGTGCAATAGAGTCAAGCGCTGTCTGTAATGACCCTGTAGTACTCTCAACAAGATGATCTATTTGTAAGGGGCTAATGGAGGCAGACAAGTCCTCTGCTACATTGAGACATGGCATTGAATTCATATGAAGAATCAATTCCTTGAATTTGGCAACAGCAAGTGTCAGATAAACATCTGCTGTAAGAGTTTCTACAAAAAGGCCTTATAGTCCAATAATATGAATTCGAAGGTTATTAAAAAATGGTCAGAAAGAAGAGGATTCTGTGGATAGACTATTAGATGATCAAGTTCAATGCCATATGAGAGAACGAGATCAAGAGTGTGGTTCAGACAATGAGTCGGTTTATATTTACAACTCTGACAGAAGCCAATTGAATCTAATAAAGAGATAAATGCAGTACTAAGACTATCATTGTGGTTGTCCCACGATGAATATTAAAATCACCTACAATGATTACTTTATCTGTTTTAAAGGATCAGCCTGATGCAAATTCTGCAAATCAGATAAAAATTCAGAGTAAGGGCCAGGAGCTCTATATATTATAACAAATAGGATTGGCTGTACATTTTCCCATGTTCGGTGAGTGAGGGAGGCTAAGAAACAAGACTTTCAAATGAATTATAATTTAGTTTAGGTTTAGGATTTATTAAAAGACTTGAATCAAATATGGCTCCAACTCCACCACCTCGACCATTACTTCGAGGAATATGAGTATTACAATGACTGGGAGGGTGGATTCATTTAAGCTAACATATTCACCCTCCTGCAGCCAGGTTTCAGTGAGACAAAATAAATCAATATCATAATCAGATATTAATTCATTGACTAAAGAGCTTTAGAGGACACGGACCTGATATTCAAGAGTCCACATTTAATGCTCTTATTTTGGACTGGTGAGATGTGATTTAATTTTTATTAAGTTTTTATGATGAACTCCTCTTCTGTTTGTTTTATCTTTAAACAATGTAGGTGGACGGGGGACAGACACAGTTTCTATACTAAAGTGTTGGGTGGGCAGCTGCTCTAATGGAGGCGCAGAGAAGCGTGTAAGACTGCAGCTCTGCTTCCTGGTCTCAACTCTGGGTTGTCACGGTTTTGGTCGTCTAATAAATTGGTCCATATTTCTAGATATGAGAACTGCTCCATCCAAAGTGGGATGGATGCCGTCTCTCCTAATCAGACCAGGTTTTCCCCAGAAAGGTGTCCAATTGTCTATGAAGCCCACATCGTTTGCTGGACACCACCTCGACAGCCAGCGGTGAAATGACGACATGCGGCTAAACATGTCATCACTGGTCACATTGGGTAGGGGTCCAGAGAACACTACAGAGTCCGACATCGTTTTGGCGTATTCACACACCGATGATACATTAATTTTAGTGACCTCCGATTGGCGTAACCGGGAGTCATTACCGCCGACGTGGATAACAATCTTTACTGTATCTACGTTTAGCCTTAGCCAGCAGTTTCAAATTTGACTCGACGTCGCCCGCTCTGGCCCCCGGGATGCATTTGACTATGGCCCCCGGTGTCGCTAACTTCACGTTCCGCAAAATGGAGCTGCCAATGACCAGAGTTGGCTTCTCAGCGGGTGTGTGCGCTGAGTGGGGAAAAATCTGTTTGAAACGTGAAGCGGTTGGTGGTGTACCGTGGGCTTCAGCTTGGGGCTATGCCTCTTTCGGGCAGTCACCCAGCCTCCCGGCTGCTCGGGAACTACCGGGGAAGGGCTAGCTGAAGCTACCTTCGGTGGTACCGCACCGGCTACAGGGGACTGGCTAACTATAGCAGCGACTGACTGTTCTGTGGCGCGGTACCGTGCCTCTAACTCACTGAGCCTCGCCTCCAAATCTACAAATAAACTACATTTATTACAGGTACCATTATCACTAAAGGAGGACGAGGAGTAGCTGAACATGTGGCACACAGGGCAGGAGAGACGAGGAGAGGAGAGAGGAGAGCAGAGAGGAGGAGAGAGGAGAGAGGCCATTGCTATAGCTAGGCGAGAGTGTGACTAAGAGAGACAGGTAAAACTATCAGATTGCGGTTACTAGAGTTTAAGAAACCTGTTCGTGAAGACAGAACAAGTCTTAAGGCAGTGTAGAGTTACGTAGACAGTCACTGATGTGAAAAAATACACGAAAAGTTGTTTAAGTGAGCAGAGCAGAGAGCACCGTGGCAGTAACACCGATAACCGGAAGTAACAGAATACGCTTACCGCAAAGCACGTCCAGGTGTCGCCTAAATAATGTGTAATGGTTTATTGATGAGACTCACTTTCCTGTGGAGCTGTGTGCTAATTGGTTGAAGATGTGGAGAGCTCCTGAGTCGAGCAATAAGAAAATGGAGCCATTGTAGCTACTTTGGATGACTTACACAGGTCGTGCATCTGGAGGTCTTGCACGCCGTTGTATTGCAACCCTTTGAAAACTCTTTTTTTTAGAAGTCGTTGAAAGAACGCTTTGCACAACTACACATGGCCACTAATGCATTGTGCATATATTACTGCCACACGATCTTTTATTTGGAACATAAAATGGCAAAATTGGTGAAAATGTCTTGCAAACAAAAGAAAATGTTTATTTTGCACCTGTATTTTGTTTCATATTGTGTTTATCATTATAAGTCTTTTTCATAGTTTTAGTAAGTTTAAGATGCATTTCATATGCAATGTTAAATTCCAATGTCGACTGTAGCCAAAAAGTGTCTAATTAGATGAATTAACTTAAATATGCTCACTTTATAACAGCCTCCGAGATGTAGAAATTGTGGTGCAACGTCACTTCAGTGCCTCGCGTGCAACATTCCAGCCAATTTAAATAACTGGGTGCCGGGAAAGGAAGTTACTGTTCATTCACTGTTCCTTTCCCCTTAGTTTAGATTGGTAGGACACGCGGCTTTGAGATTATCAGCTTGGGGACAAAGTATTTCCTAAAGCACTACTGACTGTGGGAGTGTTGCAGTTAGCCTTAGTCAAGTCAAGTCAATAAACATAGAGAGAACTGGTGCAAACCAAGCAATAAACATGAAATATAAAATACATACAAGTGTAAAGAGATATAAAAATGTACGGTAAATATAAAACCATATAATCAGTGTAAAGATAGCAATGTTTCAGGCGGCCAAGGACATATATTAGCATAGCTGTTTTTCTTTGTCCGTGTTAGCTTGCTCACTCACAATTATTACTGCTTTACTTTTACCAGCACTGCTTTGTTTTCAGCTGTCTTCTCCTCGTTGAATATTGAGTTTTTCATACATAATTTCAACCAATTTAAAGGCATTGTTTGCCCAAACTGTAATTTTATACTTGTAGTGAGTGGCCGCAGCTGTATTAGCACAGGGGCATACTGCGTAGCAAGTGTTCATTCACCTTAAGTGTGCTCTAGTGCTTATCCCATCTGTTTTATTTATCGCAGTGCTCTTTCATGTGGAATCAGTACACCCTCAGTACCCCTTTGAATTCAGCTGAAGCCCCCCTCAAGTTGTCTTTTCATTTAGATAATATTTGCCTTCTGTTGTCACGTCTTTACATTTTAATATTGGTCTATTCGTTTCAAACATTGTCCAGACTCAAAATAGGTTGTCCCCTGACTTGTTAGCAGTCTTTATTTCTGGACTTGCCTGTGCTGCTGGGAACCTTCTTGTTTTGAGGCTGAGAAAATAAGTGAGAAATAAGTATCTCTGTGAACTCTGTGTACTCCGTGTACTAATGAGCATATTCTTTGGATGAAATTCTCAGGATGCCGTAACTGATAATTTGGTTAATTTGGCCTGCCGGGCTGAGTCACACGCGCGCTTTTGCAGTGTGTTCATGGAGTTATCTGAAGAGTTCGACTATCCCTCAGCCAGTGATGTTACCTGACACATCACCCGTGTTCTCAGCTGATTAATGCTTCAGGTATGAAACACGAGTGAGCATGAAATGATTAAGCTCACACACGTAATGGAGGTCAGAAATTGAGTTTGCTGTTTGTTTTCAGCCATGGCGGATAAAAGCACACTCATAGCAACCCTCCTCACCCTGCATGCCCCGGTCAAGAGGAAGCGGAGGACAAAATCAGAAGAGCCGCAGTGGCAGCAGACCCAGAATAGCAGTTATTACAAGCTAAATCACTGCGGGTCATTCATCAGCTGCAGAGATCATCAGGAGTCCCAATCCCTGACAATGATTGCAGCTAGATGTTTGCTGTCTTGTTACCATCCCAATATTTCATCTGCAGTCAAAAATAACAGGGTCACAAGGTGGATAATATACCTTTGATTATATCTTTCATCAATAACTTATTGTTCCATTTATCTTAGTGCACAATAACTGTAACAACATAAAAACCCCTTTCAGATAACAACAAACTTTAGTACTGGCTTTGTACTCCAATGACAACTGCCTGCATTGTTTTTATGTGCACAATAACCTAAAGCTGTCTAAGCTAACAGCCAAACCCTGGGGCACAAAATTTAATAAAGCCGAGTGAAAAACAACAGTAAATTGCCTTTATAAGCTTGTGTCATGTCAAAATTACCTGTGGAACGCACTTGAGGCTTCCACGCAGGATCAAATGACATTATTGTATCTGTTTTCCCTTTTCAGTGCCGCCTAGAGCAAAATTACATAATCGCACGTTTTTTGTATTAACCTCAGGGCAGCCCAGCCAACAGAGTGCTATGTGCTGCAGCAGCTTCTCCTCAGATGTCATACCTCTCTCAAGATGAAGTGTAATAGTTCTCGTGGTCCACAGACTTTTCATTTAGCACCACTGTTGTTTTCATTTTACCAGAACTAGAGACATTACCTCTCATCCTGTGTTTAGCGCGAATTAACAGCTGTAGGAAACGAAGATAGCGTGCATGCGATAGAAATGATGCCTGCTAAATATCAGCAGCATTGTCAAACTCCAAGGCTGGGAAGTGAAGCCAAAACAGAAGTGCCAGAAATTGCAGTTCCTCGAACAGCCACTTGAAGCTGGCTACAGGACGTGTCGATCTCCATTAGCTCCAAAGTTAAAATGTCCAACATCACAGCAGAAATAAACTGTATTTACAAAACAACGGTACAAAAAACGGTTTTGGTCTTCAACTGAAAATTGTAACTTTGTAAAAGACAAAATTTTTCTCACCTTTTCAAATTATATTAAAGCTTAAACCTCGCTTTGGATGACAGGTAGTTGCCATAAGAGGTGGCTTGTTTAAGCACTCAGGCCCCCGTTAGCCCACTTTAGGTCCACCAATTATTAGAATAGGCGGTAGGTGGAAGACACAGGACTACTGCACCATTTTGAGTTTCAGAACGGCTCTTTGGAAACCTACAGCTAACGTCATGCATAAGCCGTCCATTATTTATACTGTGAATATGTTGATAACAACAAGCAATCAAAGGGCAGACATTTTTATCCACTGCTATGTGACAGGTCTACGTCCAATGACAGAAGATCCACTGGGACTCCCATTTTCTTTATTCAATACACCCCCTGCTCTGACGCTCCAAATGACACAAGCTGATTCTGGCTAACATCCAAGGAAGGGTAAAGGGGCCATGAAATGGAAATCCAAGACTGCTCAGAAGAATGGAGGGAGATGTTGAAAAGCTTTTGAGCAAGTTACCTCTGTGTCCTTCCTTAACTTGCATTAGTCAGCATCAGCGTCAACCCCATTCATACTCTGCATTTATAATAACATGTATTATTCATAGAGAGGAGGAGCGAGGAAGATTAAATTATACAGTCGCTGACGTCATCTATTTCCGCCTTTGCAGATTTTCTAGGTTTTCATTGCTACTCAAGTGTGAATCACATGGTGTGATCGAACCCTAAATTTATCTTCACCTTTGCATCCTGCTTTGAAAAACTATTCAGGAAGCTCGCAGCACTTTGACAACAACCTGATGATTAAAAACAAAGGGCTAATTGCTGTACATGTTTATAGGCTACTGATCAACTACAATCTCCAGCATGATTATCTTGATTATAAATTTGTCTCTGAGCCTGGCAGAAAAATAACACTGCCATGTTTCTTTTGGCTTGGCGTACCAATTAGAACAAAACTTCCAAAAAGATTTTGCAGTTTTTTTTAAGATATAAGAAGTAATTTGACATTTTAAATTTCTTGTTGAGTTAGATCAGAAGATCGATACAACCCTCATATCTGTGTGTTGAAAATAGCCAGCAGCCAGTTAGCGCATAGCCTGGCTCTGGCTCAAAACCTAATGAAAAAAAACCAAAAAAAATCTGTTTTCTGCTTTATTAAAAATTATTATTAGTGAGCATTAGAGGTGCTAGGTGAGCAGATTTTTTGCTGATTCGTCGGCTTAGCCAGTATCTAGAAATGCTAGCTAGCAGTCAGTTAGCTCAGCACAAAAACTAGAAACAGTGAGAAATGGCTTGCCTGACTCTACTCACTATAAAAACAAAACATGTCAAAACCTTTCTATGGCTTGGACAAACTAAATGTAACTAGTAGCTATATCATGCATGTTCAGACCAACTGTCCGTTTATTTGTCCCAAATAGCAACTGTGTATTGATGTCAGCTGTTATATAGCTAGCAATAGATGAATGGCATGTTTCTCTTGTCTCTGATTTTCAATGTATTTTTAACATAGATTTTAAACTTCTAAAGATGTAGGTTGACTTCATGTTCTCTCTGAACACATAGTTAGAGGAGCTAGAAGGATGATTTTGCTGCCTTCGGACAAAGGTAAATGTTTATAGACAGGCATGAAAGAGGTACTAATCTTATCATCTGGCTCTCACCCAAAAAGAAAATTAGTGTATTTCCTGAAAAGAAAACTTTTTAAATCAAGAGCCTCGATCCAAATCTTCCACTTGATGAACACATTCTATAATCAAGCCTGAAGAGTCACATTTGCACACTCCTCGTTGCTCATTCGTCCTCTCTAGGTATGTTTGGCTTGGTGTCAGAGCTGGATCTGCACTTGACTTGTCCCCTGCCGTATCAGCGCAATAGAACACCCGCGGAGTACGAAGCAGCCTGTTCAGCTCACTTCAACCCTCGCTCAGCATCGCTCACCTCGCATCACTGTCCGTCTGCACTGCTGCTAAAGTGCCACTGACCTTGGACATGTAACAGATCCCCTGGACAAGAATGCAAGACCTGGTTCTCTGCATAAATCCAAGGACAAGACAGTCCATTAAACCAGAGATGATGTTCAGGTACTTGTTAGGTGCAGGAAATATAAATGGATTGTTTAATCTGTCGGGATTTTAGTACAACAAGGTTTGTGGTTTCGTTTTCATGTAGAACATTGTTTTGGCAGTAGTCACATTTTCATGAGCACACACATAAAACATGACAGTTCTTGTGGAGGGTCTGTTTGAATCTGTCTTAGGAAGATTAATTAAATAGGAGTTCACAAAGGAAGCTTGTTTCTCCCAGACAATGAGTGTGAAGGATTTCCTGCTCAGGTTTTCTGAATCAATACACATTTGGCCTACAGATTTTCAACAATTTTGCTTTGTCTTTAGATCGTACTTGTGACAATTCATGAACCTAACCAACCAAGAAGTTTTTTTTCTTAGTTCAGTTGTTGTATCTGAACTAATAAAATGTTGAAATGTTACAAATATACTATCTGTAGACGAACGATCCAAACAAAGCGTGACATAAAACACTCTCCAAAGCGCCTCCAGCACCCATGTCCCAGAAAAACAACAGAAGAAAACTTCACCAACTGTGATTTGTGCCCTCAGAGGGTTTCGCTGCTGGAGGAGGCCTTAGATGTTGAAGACACAAAACATTGCAGTTGATGCGTCACTTAAACGAGTTATGAAGGGAACCGTGGTCCTCACAAAATAAAGGCTTCAGGCCCTAATAAGGGTCAGTGACACCCATACACATCATTTCTTATCAAAGCGTCCATGACACTGCAGTCCAGTTCAGTATGGTCTCATAAGTTCATTGACAGACGTCACAATTTAGTTTTTAAGAATGAAAATAGGGGACAAGTACAAAGGGTTTAAGCTTTCATATTTGTCTCACACACACACGCACACACACACGTATGCACACTCTCAACTCTATTGATGTAAAGTGTGCTTCAGGGTGGAACACATCTGTCAAAGAAGTGGATGCCAGTATACTGCAGTGTGTGAACTGAGGACAGAGGGCTTTCTGTTAGCATGAGAGCGCTTGCTGCATCCACACACACTCACAAACACACAGCCACACAACATTTTTTTCGGTTTCGTCTTCTTTAGCATCTTTAAAGACTAAATCTCACCTCACTGTTTCTTTTCCCATCTGTTCATAGTATGCCCCGGACAGATTTAGCTCTCTGTGCTTACTGAAGGTTTCTGCCCTCACACGGCTGAGTCAGAAAAACTAAAAAATAATTTGTTACTATTTTCAGATAGCTCTTACAAAGGATTCTTAGAAGACACAGATAATCTCCTACATAAGCAACATTTACCGTATAATCTGCCAAAAACATCATCCTTATTGTCTTAAGTAGTTACTGGAATAAAGATGACAGTCTAGCTGACTGAACTGTCTGTCTTTGTGTCTGATAATGATTTTATAGCTCATTTGCTGAACACTCATTATCCTGAAATTCATGTCCGATTGCATCGTTCAGTCTTGATTGATTGCTTATTTTTTGCCAGAGCTTTCATCATTTTTAATCTACAAGTGCTATCGGTGAAATCCTATTATACAACAGTTAGTCCTGACCAAGTAATTTGTTTGGACAAGAGCGCTGATATAGAGCAGGAAGACACCTGGACTTTGATCTGCATGTATCGCTCCGCTTCTCCGTGTTTTAAATCAGGTGTTATCTTTCTTAAGTTGTACTGAATGTTGCACTGCAAAGGTGAACATTTTTCCACAGGTAACATTTGACATAAGCAGTATTTGGCAAGTTACTCTAAAAAAGTAACTAGTTACAATCGTTATGATTTATGCAATTGTCTTGTGCCCCCACCCTCACCAAGGAAGGAGGAGCAAGAAAAATCTTTGCCACTTGGCTTGGAGATCTAGCTGGTTTGATGAAAAACAGCTGCCTTCAATCAGTAATGTGCCGCATTTTTTGGCAGTAAGGATAACGGCGTTATAATGATGGGAAGAGTAATCAAATAGATTACTCGTTACTGAAAAAAGCAACGCTGTTATTAATGCCGTTATTTATAGTGCCGTTATTCACGACACTGGACTTCAGCTATGAAAGTTCATCAGGAGAGGACAAAGTGAGGAAAGGAAAGAAGCCTTGATATTTCAGCGCAAACCTCCAGGTGTGCTCTTACCGTATGAGATTAGCTGACCTAGACAAATTAGAGAAGAACAAAAACGAAGCTAACACTGTAGGGCAAACAACACGCTCTTTGATCTGCATTCAGACTTGGCCAACTCTCAAAATTATTAACGTCAACCTCGGCTGTGGTAACATGTAGGCTTACAGATCAAAGCTAGCAAGACCTCTGAAGGTTCTCAGTTGTCCAGGTCAACTTTCTTCAGGTTAATCAGGCAGACTAAGTTAAAGAGAAACTGGTACACCCCAAAGACAGTACTCCACACACCCTGAAAAACAATCTGGTGTACGTGGTCCACTTCAGTGAGGAGTGTACAGATTATACATCTGTGAAACCAAACAGCCACTCCGACGCATTGCTGAACACAGAATGGCCAACTCATCAGGAATACACTTACACAGTTTTCTTACACCTTGGGGACAAGGGAGACTCTTTTAGTGACAGTGATGTCACATTTTGGACAGGCAAGACAGACAAGTGGTTTGAAAGAGGAGTGAAGGAGGCTATCTATGTAAAAGTAGAGAAACCATCCCTCAGCTCCTCCACCTGCAATGCTGTACCACAGGAGGCTGAACAGCCATTCACCCCTACGATCGCCATTCACACTGGAGTTCGGGTAACTTTAAGAACTTTCGTCACAACAATGAGCACTAGCGAACCAAGTGGAAACTATGGCCGTGTTTCAATACTCGGATCTCACAACCAGTCAGTCAGAAGTGAAGAAGCCTCTTGGATGAGATGTGGAACGTCTTCATGGATGTACAACTAAGTCCTGTTGCCCCAGACTTAATCCTTCTTGAACAAAGCTAGCAAGCCTCAGTTCAGGAAAATGCTGATGTATTGCTTGGCAACAATGCAGTTTCAGTCCAGTTGCAAACTATTTGTGTTGTCGGAGTCAAATAAATAATTAATTAAACAAATAAATCAAAATCTGTTGCTGCTTATTAATGCAAGCTAAAAAATGCCACAAATGCTTGTGGTAGTGTTGTATAAAAGTAATATCACACTCAAGGGAGTGACGTTATACTGAATATCAGCACGGATGTGATTATCTTAGCTCGCATGTCAACAGATCCATCCCCATGACAACTAAGGACAGTCCACTGATATTTGATAGTGTGGTTGAAAGCTCAGGAAAGAGCTAAAGTAGTAAGTTGACCACAAGTTCATGACCTCATGTTACACTTGCTCCTTAACCTGCTTCTCTTTTATGCTTGAAACATCAAGAGCTAATTAAAACCATCCTGAAAATGACAAAGGACGTCTTATCCTGTGCGGACGACCACACAGTATTCAGCATTTTTTAAACAGCACAGAGGCATGTCATCAATCTCGATGACAATTAAGCAATCAGCTGAAGGTAAGCTGCATGCTGCTCAACAAATATGTAAGACAAAGTGGATAATTGGCCTTGTAAAGGCCATCAGAGTTGATTAAGCTTGTTTAATGATGAAGGAAATTACCCCTAACTGCCCCTCTGTCTTCTCGTCCCGCTGCATACCTGGTTTAGCTGTTAAGGTGTTGTTTGTTGTGTGATGTTACAGTAAAGGCTCAAACACTAACAGGATGCATCAATGGGACCATATGCGGTGACTTGTCACCAGTTGGAGGTTTCTCCGCGGGTTGCCAGCTGCAGGTGACGGCGCAGAGACGGTGAGTCAAGCTGCTCTCTTTTTTTTTGTTTTTTTTCCTGCTCCCGTCATATCTGTCACTCCACAGCGGCACGCGCCACGCGGGGTCCAGGATGACAGGCCGGATATGACTTTCAGCTGCATGACATCAGCAATAGGTTATTTGCAGGAATCATAGGGAGACGAAAACAGGGAGAAAGCAAATCATTTGGCATTCATTGGAGCATTAGACAAATAAATGCTGGATGCTGAATGTAACACAGACAGGGGGCCAATATCGCCAAATTAGCACTCCAAATTGAATCTATGAGTCATTTTAATGCGTAGAGACTGACCAAAAATAACAAAAGTAAAATGTGTTACTTCATGAATGATATCAGTTCAAAAGAGCTGTAGGGTCTCCCACCTCAAGAGGACAGAACTAAGTGTAAAATGTCCCCTGGGGTTGTGTCGCTCCACCTTAAGTCTCTAACCCTGTGCGCCGTTTTACCATGGCTGTATGTTGGAGATCAAACCCCTAGAGTCTGTGTGAAGAGCTGTCAGCAGCAAGCTGTCCGCTAAATGACCTCCGCTCCTTACCTTGTCGCGTTTCTTTTACAAACAGGTAACATAGTGGAGCAACTGTGTAAAGACACTTCAACGCATCAGTTTTTCTCTGGGGAGTTTGTTGTCTTTATCCCGTTCATGCTTCAATTTCATACATTTTTTTAACTGCTATATTAAAGTTTTTTTTTTTATTGTTGTTTTTATTTGCTTTTTGTGAGACAGAAGAGTTTGCTAATTTCGCAAACACATTTATTTGCTCTCTTGCTGAGAGTTTCGTGAAAACACCAGCAGTCCGAATTGAATTGAATTTTCTTATGAACACGATAAACACAACCGTATTGGAAGGCGGCATTTGTATGAGAATGTGTCTGAACTCCGATAAGATAAGTGATAAGAGATCGCATGCAATGGCAGAGTTGGAGAGATAGTGCTGCTGGGATAAGAGGGAAATAAAAATGCACAAGACATCCTAGGGATGATAAAGAAGCACCAAAACCATGTCAGGAACAGTATTTGGTATACTTTAAACCTAGAACATTTAAGTACGCATAAGCATGTCGGTCAAAACCAGAAAATTTAATTTTATGATGAGAGAACTTGGAGCCTTCTCTCCCCAAAAACATTTCTGAACTATTACTTTCAGGCAATTAGAGCAGTTTCCATCTGAGGGAGCATGAGGTGAATCGGCTTCATATTTAGCAGACAATTATGAGAGTGGTGTCATATATTTTCTCATTTAAAGTTAACTCTCTGCCAGAAAGTGAACAGACATATTTCCCAAATTGTCGACGTAGTTCTTTAAAGATAGAGACGTGAGGATATTGTAAATTTTCTTTATTTCAACATTTGAACCGAGGATAAAATCTGTCTATATTGCGCCCACACAGGACACACAGCACAAAACCAGATTATGTGTAAGCTATTTGTGTATTATATGAAAATATTTCAGGGTTGTTTTGTTTGTTTAACTGCATGCTGAACTGATACCTCAAAGCAAGTCCAGTATTTCTAATATTTGATGAAACTTGATGAAGCATGTGCATACATTTTCCTCAACAATCCATTCGAGAGGAAAATGAAACCTCGGTTCACCACCACCGGGCTTAAAAATTAAAAACTAGCATTAGGTATAATGTGTCTTCAGTTATTTGATGGCTTAATTGTTGCTATTTCATGTTGAGCATGGCTCCCCGCAGCTTTCATTACGTCAAATTATGGAGAATGATCATATCAGTGAGTTTACACATCATTGTTTCCTCCCGTTGTCAGCCACATAATTCGCTAAATAATATCGGAGCCCGTTTTGCTTGTTGGTGCGTAGAATCTAATATCTGAAACTTTAAAATGAGTTTCCTCTTATATTGCCTTTGTTTTATATTGCACTCAAAACAACATTAACTAAACTGCCACTGCCTTTTAAAACAATTAGTATGGAAGTTTCTTTTTAATCTTGCACTTGCTACTAATCGATTGGAAGAATTGTGTGAACTTTTAAATGTTTGAACTCATTGTCTGAGTGCGGCGGCTCCACAAAAAGCAGTCAACATGTTAGAAGCTGTTACATGCGTACATAAGTTGAGGAGACAGAGCTGCTCTCAGCAGCAGGCTACAGCACTGTGTGGTGCCTAAGGTGTGGTGACATGATGCGAGCTGACAGTTTGCACCATGGGTAATAGGGCTAAAACTCCCATCATGCAGCCCGCTGAGGCCACGTCCTACTTCTCCGACCAACCGGGAGTGCGCGTTTACTCAGCCACTGCAATTTGCCACACTGTAAATTAAAGGCTGCTGCTGGATGGTCACAGTTATGATACAGCTTGGAGGTGAGTCAAATCAACTCAGAACTAAAGTCGAGGGCTGTTTGCACACAGTAGGTATCTTATTTTGAAAAGATTTTGGATTAGCCGCGGAGACAGCATCGTGTTGATTTTAGGATTGAGGTGACTCACTGTTTCAGAGCTTTTAGACTTGAAATAACTTCCTCTTATGATGGTGCAATGTACAGGCTGCAGTCTTAAAATTTGAAACGCATTCAAAATATCAAATATGAGTCCAAAGATATTAAAGAACAACAAAAACATGAATTTGTTGCATCGATTTCTTTATTTTTCCCATCAAAAGAAATGCACAGATCAGCAAAGCTACTACATACAAATGGCCATACAATAGCAATTAAATTTTTGTTCTTGTTTGAAGGTGTTCGTTAAATTCTGACGTGTCATTTTTACACTTTGTACCTTGAACATTTGCAGTTATGCTGCATTCAGCGGAGAGAAATCAGTCGAATCTAACCAACGCTGTTCTTCCATGTTCAAATGAAAGTCCAGCCACAATCTACAATCTGGGACAGCTACTTGTTACTGCTCCAGGAAAATTACTGTACTTACATACAATAAAGAAAAAACAAAAGTTTTGCATAGCTTCATTGTAATGTAGATACAGTACTGTAAGGCACTTCATGAAAAAATTTAGGCATTTCTTTTATCCTATATAATAAACCCTCTCGCCACTTCATTCTAAAACTTCATCTCAATATGCAAGGTTACGACGTCTGAAAGAAAAATCTCTTCTCATGTCACATTTTTGCGCACTATGTAAATCTACTGCACTCCTCCATTTTTCTTTTGGCATTAAGTCTCCAGTTCAACATTCTCAAAAATATTGAAGTTGGGTTCTTGTGCATAATATGACTGACACATTGTCCCATAACCCCACACAACCCAGTGTTTCTCAAAAAGACCAAAAACAAAAAAATTGTGCAATGATTTGGGGTTATGTGGAGTAAAAGGCAACACGCTGTCAAAAAAAAAAAAGTCCAAAAACTAAAAAGAAAACTAAACATCCGGGCAAGTTACGGGTCATTTCCTCAAAGACTGGCACTGTACCGAAGGTGGGTGACGTGGTTGGGAGAGGTTTCTCTTTCTTTCTTTTTTTCGGATAAAAAAAGTAGGTTTGTCTTGACTTGTCTCTATCCTCAGGCCAGTCTGAAACATTGGTGGGGTGACTGTGTTGTGGTGGTGTTGTAGTCCAGCAGCTGTGTGTAGGACTACGTGTTCCAGCTGCCTACTTAACATGGACAGAGGTAAAGAGGATGCATTTACTCTATCCAAGCTGATCTTCGTACTGTTTGCGGAAGCAATCTCCAGCTGGGAAGAAATCCCAGCAGCGCTCCTGGTACATCTTCCACACGTAAGACTCCTGGAGTCAGACACATAGATAGACATCAAAGTGTGAATTCACCCTTTGGACATGCATACATTTTTTTTATATAATAAATGTGAGATAAATTAGTAAATATTTGATCTGCACAAGATGTGTGATAATGTTTGATACAATCACATCTAATTTAATACTAACTAAACTGAAGATATTTGTAGTTAAATTAAAAGAAATGGTCACAGCCATATATTAGATATTTTCCTTACATCATTCAGCCCTGGCACATGCACACAGTATCTGACAGTGACAGTAAAAATAATTGTTTTTGGGAAAGGCCTTTAGTGCAGAGTAATGTTGTACCTGGCCAGTGTGCTCGGTCTCATCTTGTTGATGAGGTACATCAGGAAAAACCTTTAGAAGAAAACAAAAATGTCAGATCATAAACACACAGACTCTCAGTGACGGGAAGAATCACTGTGACTCAGACGCCCACTGTACCTGCAAATGGATCATTCTGTTGATCTTGAAACATGTAAATATCATCACTCATACACAATCTACATGCTGTTCATATTGTACATGGTAACCCAGCTACATAAACCATATTTATTTTAGCATCCTCTGTCTACAAATGTTGTTGATGTTTATACATATATAAATCTGTGTCTATGTCTATATCTGTGTGGCACATTTCATTTCTACAACGCTGCGTTAAAAGGAAATGTCGCATTCTGTGTTACTAGGAGACAATTTCTGACGCAAGTGTGAAACAAAGTAACACCACCCCATCTACATCACCGAATCACCTGTTGTTTCCCAAATCAAGTGTAAATGGCAACGGGCCGCAGTATCTCTGTGGGCATCGCAGCTTGCCAAATCATGATGAATACTGTATGAGAGCATGCTATCGCAAACCTATTTTCCAATAAAGTTCATGGCATTAAATAGTAATGAAGCAACATAATGAGGTCGCTCTCATATCCTCCAGCCAGATGACTGTGAGCGCAAATGGACTGCGACTTTCTATTGTCACGGGCATTATACAGAAACACTGGATAAGCAGGGAGTGCTGGGGAAACACAGAGACAGATGGAAAGAATACCTGAAGGGATCTAGTGTTCTGGATCACTGGGGCTATTAGTGACTTTGGCCCTGATGCTGTGGTAATGTGCTACAGCCATCAATCGTGTGGTTAAATTACAGAGAGGAGGCAACACACGGTGGTGAAAGATGACCATAATGACTGATGCGTGTGTGATAAAATGTAAAAAAGAAAAACAGAAAAGGTTACAACATAGAAAATGTTTAAACGCGAGATACTTACAGGTAGTTGGCCAAATTGTGCTCTTGTAAGGTGTGAGTCTCAAAGCCGTGAGGTGTCGTGTCAAAGTAGTCATTACCGATGCCACAAATGAAGCATTTGGTCTGAGGACAAAGAAAAAGATCATTAGGGCACATGCTCTCCTTCGCTTTCGTTCTGTGCTTCATATCACATAATATATAATAACAAATATGTGATAACAAAGGGGACATTTTGCTTGTTTTTTACACATAAAGATCAGTTCACATGCGTTTGCCATTTTCCTGGGAACTAACCTTTATAATCTGGGTTATCTGGCGTCGGTGAGGGCGGCACACTTGCAACTCTCCTGTTTGTTTTAGTTTTCCTGGGAACGTCATGATTTTCTCTGCCCTTTAAATTAATTCACTCACTTCATATTTTTAAACTAAATATTTATTCGCCCCGTTATTACAATCTCTTAAGGACCAAAAGTATGGTCTGACCTTCATCTGGCCTGACTGACTGACTGTTGCTTAGACTCTGAAGAGACATTAAGAGCCCGAATGAAGCTCAAGATGTCCTGAAGGACAGGCGTGTTAAAGTTAAGGGTTTACTCTCTGTAAGATAGACCACCCTGAGGATGATATTATGATGATTCAAGAAAAATGTGTGCATACCGGTTTTTAGTGAAATGAAAGTAGCGTGATTGTATTTTCCTAACCCCTCCTGACCCTCTCCTCCTGTCCGCCTTCAGCGCTCCATAAGTTGGCAACTATAGGTGAGAATTAAATCTACTCTCACCTCCATGTCCTCTTTGACTTGTTCCTGCTGGTCTCTCAGCTCTCCAAAGGCGTCAATGATCAAACCTGTGACCACAAAGGAATTGATGTGAGCATATCATATATACACAGTATCTGTGTAATCAATACTAAAAATGAAGGCCAATATGGATACACTACGGCGATGGAGAGTAATCTGTGGGGAATATCAGTCTTTACATTTGTGGTCATTTACTGAGGCGAGACTACTTTAGGGTTCAGATTAATTCAAATCCTCAGCAACAGTAAGACAGTTATTGAAGTAATCCTCGAAGGAGCTCACCCTGGATGATGGCCAGGAGGATGACGATGACGAAGAAGAAGAAGGTGATGTCAAAAAGGATACGGTAGAGCTCATAGGGGTCGCCAGCTGGGTCCTCGATCTCATCCCCGATGCCGCCTCCTGCTCTCACCCCAACGTACATGTGGAACAGGTAACACTGTGCACACACAGGGAGGGTGCAGACCTCTTTAAGTCACTGCGTTGATGTCTGGGTGTGTTTTTTAAATAAAATACGATACTTACAGTCATCATGTCGTCACACTTCATGTCTGGCTCATCCTCGTCTTCGCTCTTATTGTAGAACTTCCTGAAGAAGTTGAAGGCCACCACAGTGTAGAGATAGACCACGACTGCCAGCAGGCCCACTGTCAGCACCAGCTTAAGAGAAACACAGGCAGCAGTCAGTAAAATGTCATTACAAACTTCCCGTCTATTTACGTACTCCACACAGCGGGAGCGAGGCTGCCAGCTTCCGCTCATCTTCTATAAAAAGCTGTGAAACCCTCACGAGGGGCACGTTGGGATTGCCGGCGGCGGGAAAAGCGCAGGTGGCAAGAAGGGAAAAGTTCAAATGAGCGGGAAAAAGAGAGGTGTGTTCGGCAGCATTAACCAGTCACACACATCAGTTTGACAATGACGTGAAGCTCCGTTCAGATGCTGCACCTAAACAGCAACAACAGTGGGAGCAGCAGTAAACTGGATTTGGATTGACAATGTGACCGATCTGCCCACAGGCAGCTGAGTGTGGGAGGTGTTCAGCGATTCCTTGCAGCCTCACCATTTGTGTGTGTGGTTTTTTTTCCACCCTCGGAGACTAGGTTGACATTAAATTTTGATTTGTGCCTCTGGTTTGGTCAGATCTGACAGACACCGAAAGGAAGGCAATTGAGCCATTTTAACTCAAATGTCAAAGGATACTGTGTGCATCTAAATTCTCATTTATGCATCCCCCCTTCTTTCTCTTGCGTCCGTTCCTTTAGCATTTATTTTCCCTTTTTCCTCACGAGGGAGGGGTGCAAACATAAAGATACAAGAATTGACACCACACATACAATGTCTACCAGATGACATGTTCAGACTAAACCGAGCATCACTCCAACAGCCATGATCAATTACAACATGCTGCACAGAAGGCGATGAAACACAACAATGTACAAAAAGTGTCAAGAAACGGATATTTCTCCCAGGAGCTGACAGGTTGAGTTGAAGGTGAGTAAGCTTAGTCATGTGACCAGGTATGCCTGTGTTGCTCTGTGATTGGTGAATGTGTAAACAGCGTACAGTTTGCTAGGATCCCAAACTAAATGATTAAAGGATAGTAGGATATCAAAGCACTGTTTGGTAAAAAGTGATAGCGAATACATTATTTTGACAGTATTCGGCAGAGCAGACATCCGTGTTACCCAAGATGCCATCAGTGGGGAGAGGAGAATGAAAACTGCAATAAAACCGGCTTGTGGTTGCACATGTGGGAATAAACAGGAGGCGGTTACAACCAACCGCAACCGCCAACTCTGGAGTGACCCCTGCTGCATGAAAGAGGATCTGCATCCTCCCCTTGTCCTCACCTGTTTGCCGTTATGAGTGACAGAGGAGAGGATGGTGCGTAGGGTTTTGAACCCCATGGCGATGTCCAGCAGATGAGCGGCAAAGAAGAAGTTGTTGTAGTGGCCCAGGATGGACATGGTGGTGTACCACACGAGATACAGGAATGACTAGTAAAAGAAACAAAAGGAGAAGTTGATCAGAAACAGTCTGTCCAGTCATATCATCAACCAGCCCATTCACCAGCAAACTTACATTATCTGTAAACACCACTCCCAGTTTCCAGACGTGGTACTTTGTATCGATTGAGCCCAACCTGGAAAAGCAGAAAAGTTGATATGAGGGGCTCAAATTTTCTATTTGACCTCTATTTTTTGCTCCAACTAGCTCTAGCCTGTCTTTATCCACCTAATCTCTCTCACCATGACACCAGTGAAGCCTCCTTAGCAACAGTTTCCTCTGTAGGGTTGAAATCCAGCGCACTCTTATCTAGCCCCAGCAGTTCTGCTATCCTCTCTGCTCCGTACAGGTCTCCGTACTTTTTGATCACCTAACAAACAGAGCACAAACAAACAACATGAAGTAAATACCATCAAAATGTTGCTCGTGTGGGTAACGGATGACAGGAAAATGACATAAAGCACTTACTTTACGTTTGACAAATTTATCCCAGTAGTTGTTGGGGAAGGAACTGGGGGGAAAAAAACAAGAGCATTATACCTTTGCTGATGAAGGATTATGACTCAGAGTTAAATAACTGTGGCTGACTCACGGAGTATTGATGACTAGTCTGTCCCACTGTCCTTTGATGTCATCATCAGACGGCTGCTCGGTGATGTAAAGGCCGGCAAACTCCAGCTTTCTTGCTATCTCCTTCTCGCGTTTGAACACTACCAGGGGCACCTTGGACACAAAGGAAATTGGGCTGCATCATTAGTGCAATAAAGGAAGTAACGTATAGTTACATACAGGGATTGAATATTAATATGCTGAAGAAAAAATTGAAACAAAGTACCAAAAAGAATGCAACCAAAAATATGTTAATCATGTTTATTTTTGCAGAGAAATACTAAAATAATAAAAGTCTTGTGTTACTGTACCTTCAGGTAATAGTATCCCACTACACACAGGAAAGATATGATAGTGTGCAGTATAGCCAGACAGCGAAGCGTCGGCGCCATGTAACCAGTGCTTTCCTGCAGGACGAAGTACTCAAGTGCACCCTCGTCTTCCTCCTCCCCAGATCTACCTCGACCATTCCAGGGGTCTTCATCGTCCGAGTAATCACCGGTCACCTGAAAGACATTTGAGGTCATTTATGTCAAGGAATAACAACAATGTGAAATCCTTAGATGCTACATATATTTTGCGATGCCTTACTTTCAACCTTACTTTGTAGAAGAGCAGAATAAAGTTGATAGCAAAGGCAACAAAAAGTGCCAGGAAGCGGAGGTTGTAGAAGTTTCTGGCCAGGTAGTTCTGTGAAAATAAGCATATAGTACAAGCTGATTTATGCTATATTGACATGCTTACGCTGATAGTTGTGATCTTGTTTTTTTAGACAGAAATATCTTACCAGCATCTTGGTCTGGTAGATTTCCAAGCCAGCAAAGAAGCTGGCCATGAAGGCCTCTGGTGGTTCTTTCTTCTGGCCGAGCCTCTTCTTCGGGGCTTTCTTCTCCTCCACTGAAGACTCTGGAGGGGCTTCATCTTTGGCCTTGTCGTGGTCCTTCTTTTCACCGTCTTCCGAACTGCAACAATAGTTGTTCTGTTAGTTGGACAGACAGACACTCTCTTCACAATTAAAGCCCCTCTGTAAAGATCGTTTGACTGATGATCAAAAAAGCAGATACACTCCTTGCGATCAGAAGAATATCTATATCAATAGCAATTACTGAGGATGAATGATGAACAAATCAAGATCACTCACTCTCCTTTCTCTGAATCAGACTTGTAGTCTCCATTTGAAGCTCTCTTCTTTGCAGCCAACTGCAACAAATACATTGTTTTCACCATCAGTCAAGTCTGTTTTAGTTCTGATATCAAACGTGCTTCAGGTTAAATGTCAATACTAATGCTGTAGTGTCTCTGGCGTCTGTTATTCAAAACATTAGTACAGATAGAAGTCTCTGTATTGTGTTGGATTTAACCTGAATACTGACCTGTGCCTTCTTCTGCTTGACAGCACTGGCGATGGAAGGAGCATCCCCCACCACCACCTCAGACACGTCACCCAAACCTGGCTCGGCACCATGCTTTCCCTCCTTCTTGGGCTGGATGTTCAGCAGCTCAGCCATCAGGTCTGCCTCCGCTGCCTCTCCCTGAGCCATCTGACCCAGCTCCGCCAACGCTGACGCTTCACTCGCCTCCATCTTCTCCATCTCCAACACGTCTCCATGGATCCCGAACTGGGTGGGGTCTGGCATGTTTCCCAAAATGTCTGTCACCTTCATGTTCTTGGCCCCTTCGACAAAGCCACCCCCGAACATAGTGGTCCACAAGATATGGAAGAAACCCCAAATCAGGCTGTAGACAAAGTGTAAAAGGCCCGTGATGATCATCCAGAAGAAAGAGAAGAAGCCTCGCACCATCTCCCTGACACTCATCTTCCTGAATTTTCTGTACTGCCGCCTCATGCTCTTGAGAGTGAGCATCTGACGGAAGTGGCAGAGGCTTTTTCTCATGGAGATGCAGGCAATTGTAAAAGCAGAGGAAGACTCCAGCATCATGCTCTCCTCTTCCTCTTCCTCTTCCTGGTTTTCCACCACACTCTGGTTGTCGTCCTCATCTTCCTCTGGACGCTCCACTGGGTCCGGCTCTGAAATTTGAGAGGCTAGCTGCATCTCAAAGATGGTGTCCTCGCAGAAATTGACAAACAGTTCCATCTTCTCGCTCTCCCCGCCTTCGTTGACAACATCGAAGATAAACTGCCGCTTTGACTCTTTCACCTGAGGCTTTTCCCACTGGGTACGACTCGACTCGCTGATCTCAAAGTAGACTCTTTCGATGCGCTTGGCTCCACCCATGATCTCAATACGACCCAAATAGGGCTCAAAATAGCTGAGGACGCTCTCAGCCAGGTCAAGGAACGTTGAGAGGCGAGCATCGTGCGGCATGTGCTCAGAGAGATTGGTCAGCAACACAGCCACATTGAAGCCAATGTCCTTGGCGGGTTCGTGAAATCTCTCCACAAACTGCTCGTAGTTGAACATGTCGTTCTCATCAGCCTCAGCGCAGGAGAGAAGAAACTCAATTTCAGACTGGGAATACTGTTTCTGGTTCTCCATGGACTTCTGGAAATCTTTCTTTGAGATGACCCCTTTGCTCTCTGGGTCATACTCCTTGAAGCTGTCTGAGGTAGTCAGGTCCTTCAACTTGAGGAACATGTCGAAGAATTTTAGGATCATCTCCACGTTGCTAGAAGATTCCACCAAAGTGTCCACCATCTGTTTGCCAATAGTACCATTGACAACATTACCTGTGACGCAATAGAGGGAGAGACCAAAGAAAAGTTTGTCAGTAGACACAATAACAATAATAACAAACTTCTAACAAAAATCTTGATACAGATTAGGCAAAGCTGCTTTGGGAAATATTTGATTACATTCCAAGCAAACAAATCTGTTTAATGAAAGTCATGAAAGAGACAATATCCTTGCAAACTAAATGCTGCTGGCGCAGCTCATACGGGGTCAGTGAGTCATCAAAAAGTGAACCTTCAAGAAGAGAGAGCATCATGACGATCATGTCCTTCTGCAGGTCCAGCAGCTCCTTCAATAATTCAATCTGACTGGAGTCCTGTTAGGAAAAGACAAAAAAGGGAAACCTTGTGACACTCTACACTATATCACACAGACTACTGGCGGCCTCCCTCTGAGGGTACAGCCATGTCTAATATCCCTGAGAGATCAAGGCCATAGCGGATTGTGGGGACCCACAATGGCCCTGCTCGGGCCCAGAAGGGCTTTCTAGGTAACATCCATCCATCAGCACCAGGGTTAATGTTATTTCACTGTCTCGAAACAGATGGCTAGGTCAGTCTGACTCATTTAGGGTCTCTACGGAGCCTGTATTCTGTATGCCATAAATCTGTGGCGTACTTTGATGAGCTAAATTCAAACCACCCTCCACCTGTGCTCCCCTTCATCCTGGCTTCTACTGTCAGGCCAAGCCTTTTTCCTGATGACCACGAGATGAGGTTAGATGGTTGGATTTCTTCCCATTTCTGGCTTATTGGGCATAAAGGATATATATTATAGATGGAGTCGTACATCATATAGCTGAGTGGAATGACATATGTAATTGCACTGCAGTGGCCCGAGGTTATCCCTGAGCCTGGAGAGACCTCTAGTGGCTACAGATATTATAAAGGAGCCTCTGGCTGACAAAGACCAATGTGGTGGATGAAATATTTCAAATTTTACTTCAGTTTTGTCAAATAAATCATCATGGATAGTATGTATAGTGGAATCCAAATATAACGTAGCATAAAATAGAAATACATAAGCACAAGTACCACAAAACTGTACTTAAGCTCAGTGTAAACACCATGACGTTGTTGCAGACAAAAGTACGTACCTGGGATAACTTCATCTGCATGTTGGCAAAAACGTGCAAGAAGCCCACCACTGCATCCCACAGCCTGCTGTGAGCCAGGCTCTGCTGGTTTCCAATGCATGGACCCTGGAGATTATCACACAGCATCAAAATCAGTCTCTTAAGTTCAGGATTTCAATTAGTCCTTGTTGTGGTGCAGTGTGGTGCGATACGATACCTGGATATACTCAGTCAAAGAGTTGAAGACCTGTTTGGCCACTGCCAATGCTCTGGAGAAGTTCCTCTGACCTGCCTCATCTATGACATCTTTCCCAGAGTAGTACCAGTAGAAATCACTGATGGATTCCTGATAGGAGAACAATTTAGCACATTAAAGAATTGAACAGATTCACTTATTACATTGTTTTATATCTGTCTGTGCTAATATCATACCTGGAGTCTCAGCAGGTAGTCTACAGTACTAATGATGATGTTGACTGTGGTTGTGTTCCCTGTCTGAGTCCTGAGGAAGTTCTGAAAATCTAAAACAGATGGTTGAAATAAGACAGAGGAAGAGTGCATTCACATCGCCCAGCCTACTCTAAAACTGCTGTCAAGACACATGCATCTTCTTTAATTGTGGTTTATGGAAATCTATCCACATACCATTGTTGTGGCCCTCACAGAGAAGCTGCAGAAACCTAAAGAGATCCTTAGTGAACTCATCATCCTGCAGTACCTTGGAACCTGAGGACAGGAAATGAGATTAACTGTCCCTTTCAATGAGAAGAAGGCCAGAGACCCATCATTTTAATGTCAGTACAGGCATCAGGGCTTGCATAGCTTTCACTTCCTCATAAAGCTGCTGTCTAGATGTCAGACAGTGTTAAATTATGTGCACTATATATGGGATTCAGAACACACAGACAAGGTATAGTGCATCATTTCATAAATTAAAACAGGGTTTATAATAGGAATAAAACTGAGCTTTACTGTTTAACGCCAGCAAAGCTTTGTTGTTTCTGACAATCAAAGCTTTGGGGGATTTATTTCTTATTATACGCCGGTTAGTACTGTGAAAATTAATAAACATAAAAGGTCCCACACAAATGACAAGCACTGGCTTCTTCTAAAAAGAAGCACAAGAAAAAGTGGAGAGATTTGAGCCAGTTTGGGGCACCTGACCCTGGACTGCACAATCTATCCAGATGTCATAAGAGCATGCATGCGTTCCTTCAGTCCAAGGTAGAAAAGAAAGTGGTTGTATTGCATTCAGGGCAAGGGAGGAGGAGGAGGAGGAGGAGGAGGAGGAGGAGAGGAGGAGGAGGAGGAGGAGGAGGAGGAGGAGGAGGAGAGGGGAGGAAGGAGTTGAACGGAGAGAGCAATCAAGATGTCAGCATTGCATAGAATGAGTAGAATCTAAACCATGTATTTACCCCGCTCACTCACGTTGACTGCGACCGATGAGATAAAAAACATGATCAGAGGAAAACAACAAACAAACAAACAAAACAAAAAGCAGACATAAGCAAAGGAGAAGACATTCAGGATTCAATCAGAAGTAGGAACAGGAGAGAGTGATAGCGCTATAGAAATATCTTTACATACTCACACTGATTTGCGACATTGACATTGACATTGCGGCTACAGGTTAAACAAAGTCTTAAGAAGTACGGTCTGCACACTGGGCAGGTGTTTAGACTACAGTTTAGACAGAGTACCAGACTAACAGTTACCATCACTTATGCCTGAGCGTATGAGGTGAAAATGCGCTGAAATATGCATGAGAAAAACATATTTATATACTGTATGCTACCCATCAGGTCAAATAGAGAAACGTGTGATTTTCATGTGGATGTAGTTGTGACTGTGAGCGCTTTTAAGTGGCAGACAAGGCCAAGACAGGACTTAGACATACAGTAGCACAGGTTTACCTGCATGATGATGACGTAGAACATGACACGCGAGAGAGAGAGAGACAGACATGACGTGGAGATGGGTTCGTACGAGAGCAAACTAAAGAGCGGATGTTTCGTCGAGCTAAGCGCTGCGTCATTTGTCTAGTACGACAAGGACAATAACGCCATGAGCCTGAATGAGACACGTCATGTCACATAAAGATTTCTACATGGATTCTCAGCGGTCTCACGCGTAGCTTGCGCTGTGGTTTGTGGCCACATGTGGACAACTGGAAGAAAAAAGGTCAATCTGCTGCACAAATAAATTCTATAACCTGTGTTTCATTCTCCTTTTATAGACAAAATACTCTGCAGATCTGCAGCAGATCAGCATTTAGCAACTAACTCTTACAATCACGCTATTTTGACTTGACTTGACATTGACTTGTAAGTTCATTGAGCACCACATTAAGGTCACAAATATACTGTGTTTTGCTCTCTACATCCGCATGGTTAAAAGGCTCTTATGAGAGGACAATTCAGTCACTCTTATTGTTCTTCTGGTTTGTTTACCATGTTTATTATCCCCACTTACTTGATCCTTCTTCAGTTACCATCCCCAGACCTTCAGCTTTATTTTGCCTTTCAAAAGCATTCAAATCCAGGACACTGCAGAAGATAAGAGACAAAGTCTGATGATAATACTTGTGTACATTGTGTACCTGTTTCCTGTATTTTTCTGCAATGTGTGTGTATATATAGAACGGTCTGCACATTTAGTCTCTAATATAGGTCCAGAAATGCCCACACTTCCCATAATGCAACCAAAGTCAACAGCCCCGGTTTGCAAAGGCAGGCTTCCTGTTATACGGTAAACTGACATTTCTGTGTGTACCTACTCGTGTTTCCCTTTAAAGGTCCAGTGTGTAAGATTTGGGGTGCTCTTTTTACAGAATGTGGTAGAAATGGATTGTAATTCATGTTTTCATTCGTGTATAATCACCTGAAAATTAAAAATTCCTACGTTTTTGTTACCTTAGAATGAGTCTTTTATATCTAAAGACAACACGTGCGCATGCTTCTACAACAGCCCAGAACCCATCGTAGTTTCTACTACTTGCTGAGAGCGAGAGAGAAAACCGCTAGATGCCACTGAATCAGGAAACCACATGTTCTGTGAGTGATAACGGAGAGCTTCATTACCTGCAAGACATCATCAGTCCAGACAAACTTTTGAAAAAGCCAACGTCTCTTTTTTCCTTCAGGTAGTCCAGCATTTTCTGCATCGACATAAAAACACAATTAATAGTTGGCTGATGCTGTTAGCTATATCACTTCTGTATGCCACTGCTTATTGATGTATACCTGCTGGACCAGTATGTTTCCCCCATTGAGGATGGAGATTCCCAGTTTGAGGGTGAAAGTCACCATAGCACCAAGTCGACCTGATGATGGCAAGTCACACGTCAGACATTCGCTATCCTAGAGGTGGCAGTTAGATTAGACAAAGGTGAACGTGTGTTTTCCTACCTTTGCTGGCACTGACCATCTGAAGCACCATCTCCGCAGCTCCTCGGTCATGTAGTCGGGCTTGCTGGTACAGCATCTTTTGCTTCTCCATTTCCTTTTCCTGTGTGAAATGCCCATAGAGTAAGCACCACTTCTGAATATAATTCAGAAACAAAGTGAAATTAGACAGCAGCGGCGCTGAGAAATCGATAGCACCTCAAACGTTTTCTCTTTTCCTTCCTCGTCTTCCTCTTCTTCACCCTCGGCGCAGCTCTGGAAGAGAAAGCGGAATGTCAAACCTGCGGGATTCTGCTGAGCTGCAGACATATCAGTGAAAGCATTTCAGTGAATGAAGTACCTTTGCCATCATGTCTGCATATGCAATATACAAGGGATCTTCTTCCAAAGAACTAGCAAAAAAAGAAGATACATATCTGGCGGTTAAAAACGTTGACTGCCTAACAATCACATCTCATCTTTAAACAACAATAAGCGAGTTTCAGTGGTTATAGAGCAATGCATGTACAGTAAGCAGCAAGACTGCAGACAAATACGCAAAAGCTGCTTGGGCTTCTCACCTAGTGGTATAAAATATATGCCGATTTAGCTTAATGCAGCTCTTTATTAGCTGAGAGGGAGGCCAAAACTATTATGTAGCACAGATGGAGTAAAGCGTTTTGGTGCCAGGTGGCCAGGTGTGAGTGTGTATTTACCTGCATTCAGTTAGAGCGTTGTGGCTAAAATGCAGAATGAGCTGGTGAAGAGGATCAGGCTGCTTCCTGACCTCCTCCTCTTCCTCTTCCTCCACTTTGGGCTGTGTTTTCTGGACAAAACCATACAAGTAAATCCTGGAGCTTGGGCATGTAGTCTCAGTAATCAACTAGGAATCTGAACTGCAACACTTTGTATGAACGGTAGTTACAGTTAACTACACACCACTTACCTTAAATGAATCAGGTTGTACCGGAAAAAACATACAGTGTTTCAGTGGATACACTGACAGCATGCGGGCAAGTAAACCACAAGCACGAGCATGGACACAGTGACTAGCACACACACACGCACACACACACACACACAGCGGATGATGAAGCAGCAGTGGAGATCGTGGAGTAAAGCATGAATCTCCATGAGCCCAGTTTGAACTTTATCATAGACTTCCTATGATAAACCGCTTGTGCTAGCGGACACATTGGAACTACTTCCGTGAAAACCCTGAACTTTTTCTGCGGCGGCCTGTGGCTTTAATTTTAAATAATGTGGAACAGATTTGACTGTTAAAAGGGCAAAAGAAGATTAGATTTTAAAAAGTTGTATTAATTCAAATTTTTATCTTCAGCTCATGATTGAAAAAGAGAGAAAAAACACACCCACTGGCATAGTGTGGTGTGTCGAGTTCCAACGTGCCTTCATGAAATTCACTTATTCCAGATGAGGAAACTTAATTTATTCTACTTCATGGATCCTTCAAGCATTTTAATCAAGATATGCATATTATACTGCTGGTTGTCATTGGGCTACAAAGTGTGAAATATTTTTGAAGTTGTAAAGTTGTAAGAAAGCAGCTTCATGTTGCATCTGTTCTGCTTTCTCTACAAACTCAGTGCGTGACTGTGATGTTATGTGATTTAAGAAAGACACCACAACTTTCAAAAAATTTCACCCGTAAGTCGAAGCATCGTGGAAGGATGCCCTCTTACCGAATGTTTTGATGGGACACAGAGGTTGAATCAGCGGTCAGCTCGCTCTGACATCAGCGTTGATGTCATGCTTGCTAAAAAAATAAAATAATGGACGTCGACAATTGAAAATCACTGCGTGGATGACTGAGTGTGACCCGGTGGTACGTGGTGGGATTGGTAGCACTTTTAACGATGACACAAGTAAAGGAAAGTGGTGCTGTAGGGGCGACGCTCAGCTCCCTACAACAAGGCGGCTCTGAGGGGACAACATAAGTACTTACTGCAAGATCCTGCACTAGCTTCTCCTCAAAAGAGTACTCCTCTGTTTCTATCCATATTCTCTGATAGGCCAGGAGGAAGAGGTTAATAGAGCGATGCCTAAGGAAGGGTAAGAGGAAATTAGCTTGGGTTAGATAGGAGCAGAGCAAAGGAGGGGAGAAGCCCCTCTAGGAGAGGTTAATACTGGTTAGTTTAGGGTACTGGCACATCCCAACTGGTCACGTGAGAGGAAATGTTGCTTATAAAGAGCTGTGACGAACATGCTCTCTGCCACGTCACAATTCTTTATTTGTTTATCTCTTTTTAAATCTAGTCCTAAATGCTCATCAGCAGGCGGAAATTGCAATTACAGCCAAGATTTTTCGAGTCCCCATGTATCTACACATCCACAACAGTTACAGAAACATTTAACATTTAAGAAAATACACTTATTTGCCTTCTTGCAGAGAGTCAGATCATACGATTAACACAGATCTCACGTCCGTAGCCTAAACATAAAGCTACGGCCAGATCTTAGCTTAGACCAAAGGCTGGAACAGATGGAAACAGCTAGCCTGGCACTGTCCAAAAAAAAGCACCTTTAAAGCTTTAAATCTGTTCTAGTACTGATCAAACAAACAAAGTCAGGTCCGACAAGGTGGATTTTTTTTCACCTTTTGACAGGGGCAGGCTAGCTGTTTCTGCCCGCTTCCGGCCTTTATGCTAAGCTAAGCGAATTACCTGTTGGCTCTCATCTCATCTAACTCTCTGCAAGAAAGCAGTTGAGAATAGTTTCCAAAATGTTGGACAGGATTCGGCTCGCTGCATTACTGTACAGATGTGGACCAGTGGAAAAACCAGCGGGAGTATCTGAATGGGGGTTTCATTTGCAGCATAAACCGTGCCTGGAGGAGATCGAGGGGTCGTTAAAGAAAGGTATGCAAGGTCATACATTAGCAACATTGGGTCAGCACTACGTTACCGTCAGCATGGAGAGCAGACTGTCATAGTCTGTGTTCTCATGCATTATCTCCAGCCAAATATGCCGGTAGGCATTCAGGAAGTAATTATTATTTGTGTGCCTGAGGGGATGAGGTACAATAGAGTATGTCATTGAGGAGAGAACAAAAGCTGAGTAAAGAGACAAAAGAGAAAAGATGACATCTGGATACGTGAAACTCAGGGAGAGTAGACATTATCTAGAAGCTTCACATCCACCCCTCAAACACAAATCTATTACCCCCAACAACAAAAAAATCAATTGTGCCCACGTTATAAATACTGTCTAATAATTATTAACTATGCTGTGTCATATTTCACTGTCAACAACTCTGAATAAATGAGTCATGCTGTCATGCAGGCGGGCGGCATCGTCTGAGCACATATTGAAGATGGCCACCCCCAGGTTGGGCCTCATAATTGTTTTCCTCCCTACTGTAGCTCTCCGCCTGACTTCCTGTGATTGAGTTACAGAGCAGCAGGGCATGAAATTGCTAGTGTCCCTTTTTTCTGCTCCTTGATAACAGCTGCGGGCCAGACATTTGTCCTACAAACGCGGGGAGGGAGCCCGTGCATTAATGCAGGGTCAGAACCCAGGAAGAGAGAAATGAGTCAGACAGAAGAAGAAGAGGAGGAAGAAGAAAGTGTGACGGTATTTAGCCAGTAAACATACAGGTGATGTTACAACACAACTTTCCATCTGCTAGTTGAACCATAGGGCGCTCTCTGCTACTATATGCGGCTCTTCAGCTGTGATTTTAGGCTAAAAACAGCACAACAAAGGTGTAGCGGCTGTAGGTGTAATGCGTTCAGTCATACCTTGGCAGATTGTAAAGCGGAGCCATGCGGAAGCAGGCGACGACTGCTCGCTTCCTTTGCTTGGAAAGCAACTTCTGCCATACGCATTTCTTGGATCTCAGCGGCTGCTCCACCTAACGAGAGCAGAAGAAGTCAGCGTTAAAAATAGAATCTAATTGATCAACACATATTCTAGCAGACAGAGCTATACCATCTCTGTTAACCGAGGACTGGTGTTTTCATGAGGGTTTTTTTTCCTCAACGTTAGCATTTATTTTATATTTTGTTGACTCGTCCTGACTCCAACTATGAAGTCAGT
Source organism: Nibea albiflora (assembly GCA_014281875.1). Classification (NCBI taxonomy): domain Eukaryota; kingdom Metazoa; phylum Chordata; class Actinopteri; family Sciaenidae; genus Nibea; species Nibea albiflora. The sequence continues at coordinate 9,232,967 of CM024799.1, forward strand.
TTTTTTTGTGTGTGGCTGAAACAACCAAGAACAAATAAATCATCTGTCCTTATTATATCTGAAGTCTAATAAAACCACGCAAAATGTTTGTGTCCCACCTGCTCCAGATTAAAGACAGCTGCAGAGATCCTCTGGATACGGTCCACCACCCTGTCAGGATCCGGAGGCCCCTCGGTTCTCATCGCTATGTCCTTGTAGAGGTTTAGCTGCCACCTCACTGCAGGGTCCTCTGACTGAGAGTGTGTGTTACGAAGAATTCAATACAACATATGCAGTCGTTGAAAAGCTCGTAACTACTCGCACGCAGTAAAGACTTCGACGTGCTCACCTTTTCTCGAAGATGCAGATTCTGCCGGATGTGATCTTTGACTTCTTCGTCGGTGTCTCTCTATTTAAACAGCAGCAGGAATTTCAGCTTCATTACTGTGCCATGCAGCTGTTTCAAAAAAGCACAAGGATACTTTATCTGCGTGCTCTCACCAGGAGGTAGCGGGTCTTGGATAGAGAGATGAGCTCCTGGTCTCCCGGGGTACACATGTTGAGGCCGATGGGCAGCATCTTCTTCAGAGCCGCCACAATCAGCGAGGTCTGGATGGAGTAGAACTCACCGCGCCTTTTTTTGTGTCTCCTCTCCTGGTCTTGTCCTCCAGACTGAAATAAAAACCAGATATTAACTTCAGACAACACAAAGAGAGGTTAATTTAAAAGCTAAGCTTAATAAGCTGGTCTTTGAAGGTAATGCATACTATGTCTCCATTTTCGTTGCTCTAAAGCACTTCCTTTCAACGTTTAAATACCTTTAACAGTATTTCATTGGAGTTTTCTTCACAGTGAGAGGATTTGAACAAAAAGCCTGAGGCGTTTATTTCTTTCGGCCCTGGCAAAATCTGTGACTAGACAGAATGTGTGCCGCTGAAGCATTAAGAAGTTTCACACCTCAGCTGAAAAGTCAAACTAGCCGACTGCCTCCGTCAGAACAGCAAGATGTTACCAGCGCACTTTGGAGCCAGACTGACACACCTGGCTCAGTGAAAACACTCATTTCCATATTAATACACATACACGTACACAAACACACACACACACATATCACACATAGACCACGACATAATATAAATAGCTTGAGGTAACTATTGGCTACACACCAGGGCACCACAATCCATCAACTGCAAACACACCAGTGGCACGTGATCACATGATTTGCTACAGAAGGGCTGGGCTTCGTTACTCTAGATGAGACTGTTCTGCCCATGAGGGAATGAGGAACGACCAAAGTTAACATGTCACACATGGTGATGAATGGAAACCACAAAGAATCAGGTGACATGATATACTGTGTCACTACGCTACAGACTGTATAGCACGGCGGCACAAACTATTGGCTTTTTCTGCATGGCGACTGGAGCACATAAGCCAATAAGCTGGCAGGTAAACAGCTCATGCACTGCACCACTCTACCTTTTCCTTAAAGGACTGTTTGAGACAGAGAGAGGGACAGAAAGAGAAAGGCAGATAGAAGAAAATGGGGAGAGGGAAGTTAATGGAGGGCACACAGTCCTCGCGTGGGAGTGTGCTGCAATGAAAACCATTTGTTTGCCTTTAAACAGCTAGACCAGGCAGACAAGAAATCAAATGCTCCAACCCCTGTAATGCTGACAAGGGCTGGAGGTATGGAGGAATATTTGTCAACTGAGGGATGAATGTTAGTTGTTGTCATTTACCGTAAAAAGCATGCATAAATACCTACACGCACACACACACACACACAGTCGGGAGTCAAAGTCAGTTGTGATCCGGCTCTTTCGGCTTTGTCATACAAAGACGCACACACACTTTTGATCGGTCGAGCTGCCATTACACGTGACTAAAAAGGATTTCATTTGCAGCCAGGATGAGGAGTTGACAGTGTTGAGAGGCAAATACAAAAATAAAACCTACCTTAGACATCTTGGTTTTATTGTCTCCAGTCAAGAAGGAAAGGTTATTGATTTCATTCTGGACCACAAAGTTCTGCTCTTCTCTTTTGAAGTTCTAGAGACAAAAAGGGAAGACGGCTTTGCTTTGTCACTTGGCTGCTTGGTTTTTGGAGATAAACATGTGCATCGACGAGAGGACTCACATGTGATTTGCACCAGAGGATAAATATCTCAGCGACCATTCTGAAGAGCTCGTTGGAGTCGGCGTCTGGTTCTTTCAGCCACCTGGACCTTCAGTAACAAAAAAAAAATAAAATCTCAGCTCTCTCTGCAGTAAAACAGAACACACCTCCTCCTAAAACGCTCCTTAAAAACAACTCCACGACTCAGCAAGCTAACCTGTTGTTGTCCACATAGCGGATAAGCATTGGGTAAAAGGCGTACAGGTCCCTGCAGAGTACAGCAAACTCGTCCAGTATGAGAAGCTCGGCCTCTTGGGTGTCTCCCTTGCTGTCTGCCTTCAACAGCTCTTCCTCAGACACCACCTTCACCGTCTTCTTCTTCAGCTTCTCCAGCGTGGGCAGGAAGTGGCTTTTTAGCAGGTCTGCGCGGGCCTTGCTGATGATGGGCTGTACGTACACTGAACAGCGATAGCGAAGAGAGACAAAATGTCGCTTTTATTTAAAAGCGGTAAAGCAGGTATATTGAAAAGTTGTCAGTGTTTTTTTTTCATAAAGTTCCAGTCTGTAGTAGCAGAGCAAACACCTGCATCACAGAAAACCAAAGAGAGGTCAGCCGCAAGACCACGAGCCAACAGCTGCTTCCAACAAATTAAACTCAGTATTTTATGAAGCAGGTAATTAAAAAAAGAAATGAATATGAACTAGGCAAAACTATCTGCTTCAAATGACAGCAATAAGTTGACTCATTTCAAATTTTAAATCACTGTCAATGTCAACAGCTGTTAGCCGTCGCTGCCCTCTTTCACACACACTCCTAGAGAGCGACTTCCTACGCGTCAAACAGGTTCTGCAACAGCGTCCAGAAGTGAACACACAGCAGTCTGCAAATCCTGCAATGTGCTCACTGAGAAGGCTGTGAGGCGCGGGCCTCACCCAAAAACATATGACAAATACTAGCAACACGTTAGCTACCTAAACACTCTCTGATCTTGGGCTTGACTTGGTCTCGGTTTAGCTGGTCTTAACTACAACACTGCCAGTCGCATTTGACATTTAAATGAACGTAAACTAACGGGAGCATCACTATTTTCTGATCACTGTCATTATGGAAAACACAAACATAATATCTTCTAGACACCGTAAAGAAATTAGGCATGGTCCTGCACTGATGAAAAACTATACAGAAAGCACTGCATTCACTCTTCCTCATTATCATGAGCTGCCATAGTAATCCCACTCCCACCTGCAATCCTCTTCATCCAGGAGGCCTCATCGATGCCCAGGTTGTTATTGAGGATCTTTAGGATATTGCCAAGAATGAGGCTGAGGTGCTCTGAGGTGACGGTGGTGCAGCAGACGCTGCCCCCGCTGGCTGGCTGGTTCTCAGGCCCTCTCTCCCACCAGTAGGACAGATAGTTGCACAGCATGGGCAGCACCACCTCGATAACATGAGGCATCTCCGTGTACCGGGCTCCGGACTCAGCCATGTCATTGATATCCTTCGTTAGACCGTCCAGCCGCGGCATCCCTGGACACATCTCCTCAACTGAGTCTGGTATGCCAAGGACTAAAAACACCACAGAGGGGATTTAAATGTGATTACAAAAATGTGTGCATTGTCAAATTATAATTTTGAGCTCAGTGAGTGTGCTGTATACCATTTATGTACAAAAGCTTTCCTCATATTGTAGAATGTATAAAAATGGTCTCAATGAAAAGCCAGAGACGTTATTTATCCATAATAATGACTCTTTGATTTGTGACCTTCACTGGTAATTCTTTTATTTTAGAATAATTACTTATGACTCACTGGCTCGTTCTCTGGCACTCTTGGTATTAAAGACGGAGCAGGGGTTGTACGTGTTGAGCAGCGGCTCCAGGAAGGCTACAGGCATGGCTCCAGCCAGGGTGGCCAGACACTGACCGAGAGCCGGCAGCTGTCTGAGGGACACGCAGCAGGAAAAGAGTGAGTTTCTTCACTGAGGGTTTATGTAATTGACAACAATTAACACCGTGTTGAAGCTGAGATACCTTTCTACATAGATGTTTTTTCCAGTACCCAGTGCGTAGAGGCTGGTCAGGATTCGATAGCAAGACACTTGGACATCATCCACTGGAAGAAAAAAAGGAAATTAGAACTGTCTCACCGAGCAAATGTCCGATAGAGACATTTCACTGAGGCCGTATGTAGACAGAATCTGGCACTGCTGCAAAAAAGCAGGTTTTCCATTCATTTGAGTCGGGGTAGTGAGTTTGGACTGTGGCAGTCAGGCTGCAGGGGTGTCAGAAAACACAGCAATCTACGGCAGAGAAATTGAGCTCCATCTTTTGGAAAAATGGAAGCCTGGCGGCTTCAGCGGCCAATCAGTTGCTCAGACGGGTCAAACTCTCCTCCTCAGCCTGAAATGTCTCTGAAACTGAGACTATCCAGGTGGATTCATGAACTCTGACACTCTCTCACACTCTTTGTTCATTTCATGTACCCAGTCCTGTAAATCTGTGTCTGGCCTTCAATTTACTGCCATATACTGACACAAAGAAGTTTAATTTGCTTTATGGTTTGACAAAGAGAAAGAAAGCAGTGGTTGAGAGACATAGACGGTGAATGAGAGTGAGCGAGCAGCATTGAGAAAGCCGGTAAATTGGCACACCCCGAGTAGCCCCTCCAAACCCTGTTTCAGTGCTTGATTGTGTCTGAATGTGCCCTTATGATAATCATGTTGTATATAAAGACTTTCAATCATTAAATTGAAAATGTTCATCCATTTCTTCCTACTACACAGTTACAGGCTCTATGTGATGAACTCAGTGGTGTAAAGCATTATGTAAAAGTCCCTTGGTATCGTGCTAATGTACAGCATAATTATATTTTACACCACAGAACTTTACTGCACATTTGCATAAGTAAGTGATAGATAAGCTCCACGGTGTCAGGCCGTAAGAAGCATGTAATCACTGTCTTACAGTAAACTTGACATTGAGACTTGACTCCCTGGTTTTTCAGCCGCCTCTCACACGACATGTTTGATCATTCCTTTGCAGTCAAGACTCACAAAGCAGGTCGACTCCAAAGTGGTGCTGAGTGATGTGTTCAAACAGAGCGGTTAATATGGGGAGCAGAGCCACAGTCGTGTAGTTGATGTTCTGTGACACCCCTTTCATCTGGGAGCGAGAGTGGGTGAATTTTCCCAGCTTCAGGTTCTCGAGCGTCTTCTCCAGGTCCTCTGCTGCATTCTCAAAGAAGGTCCTCAGCCCCACCCTCACCATCTCTGAGCCCGACTTCATCACCGTCCTGTTGGAGTGAACGGGAGCGTGATAAACGACTGAAACCGAATGAGGAGATGTGCAAGGGCAGAGCTATAATAAACCACTGGACACCCTTTGGTATGCAAAGGACAGCACTGTTTACCCACAGTGGGCCACGCTCATGTATGCAATTACTTCCCTCTCACAGTCTGTGAAGGTTTTAGTCAAATTAAAAATGAGACGTGAGCATCGACCTGACGACCCTTAGAGTGAAAGATCGATGATTTATTTCATGAATTAGGTGGATATTTAAATCTGAGGCGAGTTTGCCAGTGTTGGAGCTTGCTTGGACGTTTCATCTGACACTGCTGAAATAGCCCAATGCATTAATATGATTAGTCCGTCCATTTTCAGCTTTTCACAGTTCATAACATTGCTAAATGAATTACCCATTGTTAAGCCTTGATGTGTCCCAGTAGGAAGGAGAAATGAAAGACGGAGTCTGTGGGCATCAGCTGTAGCTCTTTAGCACAAAGACGACACGGTAATACATTGCCAGTTTAACTTCATTATGTGTGAGCTGCATTAACAACACAAAGTGTGTTGTGTCTAAGGAACACTATAGGCCTTGGGCAACACGTATGAAATTTGTTTGGTTTATTTAAATGCCAGAGGACGCTCTTTGTTAATGTCAGTGCCTCCCATGAGACACCGGAGTAATAACTGTTAAAAAGAAAATGTTCATGACAAATATGCTCCTCTTCGGGGTCCGACAGAGGTTAGATTCTACGTCATCGCTTTAAAGCGGTGAAAATGTAAGTGGTTTCTCAAACAATTATCATACGAGCCGAGGGCTTTCGGAAACATTATTTCAACTCCTCCTTTTCAAGGAGAACACTTAAAAGGTACAAGGTTTTCTTGTGAGTCTTGATTGCTGCCAAATTTGTACTCACCTGGTGTCCAGGGTGTGTGCCAGGATATGCAGACAGCTGACGATGGTGGTGGAATCACTCCCTGCGAGACAACATAAAAGCCCCCGTGAGCATACACGCAAATAGTTAGGTTACAGGCTCAAGTTAGGTTATTGGATCAATATCTACTTCACAACCGCGGTTGGATGTGGCGTATCCAATGTGGCTTGAAGGTTAAAGTTTTAATATCAAAGCCTCAAAATCTAAACAATAAATCATATTTTTGGACACAGTTGGTGTAAGTTGCTTTTGTTTAAAGAAATCATTCATTATTTTGGGGAATAATCATGTGTAATTGAAGACGGATACCACTCTGCTACAGTCAGCAGTCACAAATGTAATAAAATCAGCCTATCAGGAGCTCTGAAGCTCTCTAATTGACATGATATATCTTGTTTGTTTAATAAATATCTTATTAGTGCAGTTTTACAGATAAACAATTCAAATGCTGTATTTTACCTAAATGTTCACTATACTTTTAGGCCACTGTTAATAAAGTCCTGAAGAGAAGACACTTCAGTTCATGAGAACCTAAAAGGCACCAACTTAAGGCATAATAAAATGACAAGCTCACGCACGCACACACACACACACACACACACACAGACACCGCTGACCAGTCAGTAATAATCAGCTTACCAAAGAGAGAAATCCTATGTCTGACAAGAGCTGCCAGTTTACAAAACAGGCTGGAGATGTGATGGATAGACACAGGAAGGAAATCAGACAATTACAATGAGTAGATTCTTGGAAAGAAGATTAGTAATTGAGATTCAAAGAGGTTAAGATTGTTCTGTACAGGCCGGTAAAGAGTTATTGTCATGCTATATTGCTGTAAATTCAGCTGTTTTCATTTTGTACCTGGTGACCATCTCCTTCTCCTTGTTGGAGGCGTAACCGCTGCTGCTCAGGTTCTTATTGGGTGACGAGAGGAAGTAGAGAGAGTGGTTTTTGAAGTACTGGTCGATGAGAGGAAGAAGAACCTGGAGGAGGACGTTGATAATGAAAAGATCAGATAAGGTTGATGGAAATTTGATTTAAAAATCCAGTGTGTAGGATTTAGTGGCATCTAGTGGTGTAGTTGCTGACTGCAACCCCCTCACCTCACCCTCTCCTTATATTGTGAAGGAGAAAGTACAGTGGTAACCAAACGAAAAAAAAAGGGCTACTCTAGAAACATCATGGATCAACATGGATCTGCGGCATCCGTAGATACACAATTCTAAGGTAACAAAAACATAATAACTTGTATTTTTAGCACTAATGAAATCATAATTTCAAATGTAGGCAGAGTTTCTGAACCTGCCTCCACTGCGACATGTCCCCTGATAAGCAGAAGGAAATGGATGGATAGTCGGATGGACATCATAATTATGTATATAATTTTCTATTTCTTTCTATACACTGTAACAGAGCCTCCTAAATCTTACACAGTGGACCTTGAGTTATATGAACATCCTTCTTCACATCATGTCCTTACTTTGGCAAAAAACTTGATTTCTTGTTCATGAGGAGACCTGTCTGTTTTGCCACTGGCAGCCATGGCCTCTGAATGGAGAGCATAAGAAATACATACTTAATTACAGGCAACAAGACTATTGAAGTCCGTTGTAGTCATGTCCTGTGTCATGTTACCATACCCAGGTGAGCGATGAACTCCTGAGCTGAGTCAACATACTTGAGCAGCTTCTTGAGGAACTTGTAAGCAAACCTCTTCTCCATGGAAGATGAATCCTGCTCTAAGTCCTTCAAACCTCTGCAAGACAGTAAATTAGCACTTTATTAATATACAGCACCAGTCAAAAGTTTGGACACATCTTCTCATTCAATTGTTCAACTGATTCTTTATTTTCTACACTGAAGACATCAAACCCGCAAAAGAACACATGTGGGACTATGTAGTAAGGAAAGAAGTGTTAAGCAATCCAATGTTTTATATTTTAGATTCTTCAAAGTAGACACCTTTTACTCTACTTTCAATTTCCAGTGCTCTAGCTCAATTCAACTACCGTTCCATATATTATGTAAGGAACAACAGCACATCGTCAGTCTACGGTCAGTCAATCTGGAAGTTTTCGAGAACACTGAATGTACCCTCAAGTCCAGCCACGAAAACCATCAACACTATGATGAAACCCAGCCCAGGAAAGGAAGGCCAAGAGTTAGAGTCTGCTGCAGAGGATAATTTCATTCCAGTTATCAGCTTTAGAAACCACAAATTAATAGGACATCTCATTAGAGACTACAATACAAATAGAATACAAATAGTAGGAACATCTCAAGATCAACTGTTCAGAAGAGACTGTGTGAATCAGGCTGTCATGGTCAGAACGCTGCAAAGAAGCCAAAACTGCGGGAGAGCAACAAAAAGAAGAAGAAGCTAAGAAACACATGGAATGCACATTAGACCAGTGGAAGACCAGTGTGAGATGATGGTATCTACATGTGTGGTTCCCACCATGAAGCATGGAGGAGGAGGCGTGGTTCGAAATTCAAAGCACACCTAACCAGCATGGCTACCACAGTGTTCTGCAGCGACATGTCATCCCATCCGGTTTGCACATAGTGGGACCATCATCTGTCTTTTAACATGAGAATGGCCTTTATGGCCTGGCTTCCACAATCACTTGACCTAAACCCAGCTGAGTTTGGTTGGGACGAGTTGGACCGCAGAGTGAAGGCAAAGCAGCCAACAAGTGCTCAGCACCTCTGGGAACTCCTTCAAAGCTGTTGGTGGAAAACCATTGCAGGTGACGACCTCAAGACAATTTTTTGTTTAGTGCATAATTCCACATTTGTTATTTCATAGTTTTGATGTCCTTGATGTTGATTTACAATATAGAAAATAATACGTTTCTGCAAGAAATCATCATGATAATACATGATCCTGAAATAGGTGACCTTGTGATGCTATAGCCGTTGATCTGCAGGAAGCGAAAAAGATCCTGGGCCTTCTCTCGATCGCGGGCCTTCTCCTTCGCTGTCAGTGTGTCATAGGGCACCAACAGAGGGTGCGTTCCCCCACCTGAAACCAAAGTCAACCCAGTGTTAACTAAGACTAAGCGCCACAGCTCTCTACTGCGTGTCTGTGTGAAGTCAGATGGTGACATGAATTGGATGCACCACTCAGCTGAACCAATTTAGTCAAGAGCGGCGAGGCAGACACATGCATATGCTCAAAAGGCACATATAAACACCGCAACACACCGAGAGGCACTTCACATCCACCCACACATAAACATAATGTATCTCGCTCTCTGTGTTGCAGGTATGTCTGTGTAATAAGCGTTGATATGATTGACTCTGTTAGCAAATCACCTCTGCTTCCAAGGTCACTCTTTTTCTTCTTGGCCCAGATGTTATGGTAATTTTCAGCCACCACCTCCACCATCCCCTTGGACCAAAGACAAACAGTACAAACAGTACATCTCAGTGAGGAGCATGTCCAGCCCACGTTGCTCATTCATATTCAGGAAGTACTGCCTTTCATCTTGTATTCAGACTGAGAGATCGTTTGATGTTAAGAAGGAAAAAAGAAAAACGTGAGGCCGCTCACCTGCAATTCTCTGGAAAGAACCACATTGCTTGTGTCTATTGGGCTTGGATTGAAGCCATTTGCCTGGAGAGTATCAAAAAGATGCAGATTTACAGTGAGACACTGTGTGCTATTAGTTAGAAATCAACACTTTGATAACACAAAGTTTCTGCTTAAATAGCATTTGTTAATGGATTAGTCTGTGTGTTTAGGCTTTCAATCTGTTGTGCACAGAGATTAACAACAAAATCAGCTTTGTCTTCACGGTAAATAACTGTGAGCTAAACGTTTACAACTGGTGGTACTGTCCTGGAAATTCGAATATATGCTGCAACTGAGAGTGCAAGACGAGAAGCTTAAAGTGTTTCCTAAATATTAGCTAGAAGTAATGCTAATGGTTAAAAAAGTTGAAACGGGATAGCAAAGAGTAAGGAATAAAGGGTTAAAATAGGTAAAGATAACTGAATATACAATAAATAAGTAGTTAATATTGTTAGTTTAAAGGACAACAGTTGAAACAGCTTAAAGTAATGAGGAAACTGTTGACTTTTTTAAGGGAAAAAAGCTCTAAACCAGTTCAGAGTAAAAAAAATAAACAGTTAAAATAATGCTAGCTAATAAATAAACAAATTTAAGTAATGTTTATAACATCCTAAAAGAAGCCAAAACTAACAATTGAAATAATTAACGTTAGCTAAAAGTACATAAATAGTTTGAATAATTACTGTTAGCTAAGTTAGCTTAGTTAGCTAATCCTAGACAAGATCCAGTGAATGCCAAGTAGTCGAAGTATAATTGCAAATTTGAATATAAACAAGCTAAACACTGACAATTTAACTTATGAAAATATTCTTCTAGATTATTTGCTCATTTTAATGCCCTGTAAAGCTCATTGTTTCAGAGATTAGCAAAATAAATGCCTCATGAAGGAATGAGATTTTATAATCATGTATCATAAATATTGGATTATTTTATCATTATACAGAGAAAGCCAATTTTGTAGGAAAAACCCGACCATTCCTACTCATAGCATACCTAAATATTCAGGTAATGATGTGACAAGCACATTTGATTTTGCTGTTTGTCTCTGTCATATTTTTTGCACTGTACCTGTGAAGCCTGGGAGATTTTTCGCATTTTCTCACTCTCCCTCTGTTGAGACATGCTTTCTCCATCCTTGGTCCTGTCGATGTTCCAGCCCATCGCCAGCATACTCTTCAGGGACTCTCTAATTGGCCATCTGTAAATCTCTTTCTCCTGAAGCACGGAGACAGAAATAGGGAACAAGGTCTAAAATCCAGGAGCCCCAATCTTCACCTCATCTCTTCATTGTTAATCTTGTTCACAAATGTCACATTTTGTACCTTCTCTGTCAGGGCTTTGTAGGTCCTGAGCTGAGGGTGAATCTTGGCTTTCTCATCCAACAGAGTCTCCATATTTCCATCCCAGCAGCACCTGAGGCACAAGCACAGAGGGGTGTACAGGGGTGAAAGCGGTCTGCATTGCCTCCAGAATCCCTTAAGGCTTGATTTATTATTCGGAAGACCGGGTAAGAGACTAAGTATGCGTAACACATTAGGAGGTCATGGTAGATCCAGTTCTTGCTGTCCTCAGCTCCTGTTACATTTTTTGACAGATACCACAATGCAGGCTAAGCACTTGGCACAAAAGGGAGCAGGGGCCTTCTACACAGAGACTAGCACAATTATTGTCAGCATGCCCAGAGTATCCCTTTCAATAATAACAAAAAGGAGGCATCGCCAGAGAAAGCTACGCTATGATATTGGAAAAAAAGTACTGATCTGAATGAAATGGCTGAAATGCTTCCCTGCTGATTTTGTGCAGTGTTTCTTCAAGCTGAGATGTTTTAGGTTCTCTCCTTTTCTCATCTCACCTGGCTGCGACTATTAACTCCCTTACCAACAGACCACAGTATAGTACAGTGCTCTCTCCTTCTGTATCAGAACAAAATGCCCAGAGGTACACAGAGGTCATCACAGACTTTGTCGCCTGGTGTGATTTCTGGAAGTCCACCTCCACGTCTTACTGCCGTTGATGTGGAGGTGGACTTCTGGAGGAAGACGCCTCAGACCACATTGGTGATCATCCAGAGATGGTCGGAGAATACAATACCTACCACCTCAACAATACTCTGGACTGGTTGGACAACATGGATGTCCTGTACAAAAATGGGTTTACGTTGTCTCCACTTATTGAGAAGACTACAGTCCTTTGGAGTGTGCAGGACTCTACCACACTGTGGTGGCATCTACAATATTCTATACAGTGGTCTGCTGGAGAGGTCAAAAGGTCCAGCTCTGTCTTACACTGCCTCCTTGACTCCATAGAGGACGTGGGGGAGAGGAGGATGTTAGCAAGGCTGACATCCATTGTGAATAACTCCTCTCCCTTCCTGAACTGCGGAGGCCTTAAACAGCTCCTCCAGCAACAGACTGCTACTCCCACCATGTAAGGAGTGCTACCACAGGTCCTTCATTCCAACAGCTTCCAGACTCTTTAACACCAGCATGACTTCATGACTTTATTCTGTGTATTTCTTATTTATTTATCCACCACGTGTGTATGAGCTGCTGTGACAAGTGAATCTCCCTGGTGTGGGATCATTAAAGTCTATTTTATCTTACCTGGGTTTTTTTTTTTTTTTTTAGTTGTGACTTGCTTTATGTGCAATTTAATCCTCATTTTTCCAGGCAAAAGCTCTTATCTTTGGCCTTACCTTCTCTGCTGACCATTTCTCATGGGAATGCTCTGCGTATTTGTTGGCAAAGTGCTCGAGCTTCTCTGGAAGAGCAATGCTGGAGGGGGAAAGAAAATGACAGTTAGCTTGTGTATGTACACTCATGTGTAGTCATATACTGTGCACGTCATTACTGGTATGACATAATAAATCAGGCTGACACTATATTTGACTATAATTGACGTGTGGCTTGAACGTGGCTTACTTAGCAGTATTGATGGGTTTGGGGTCAAAGTTGCCTTGTGCGTCGACAGAAACAGGCTTTTCCACGGTGGTGCTGATGGAAGCGTCCACGTAGTCTGGGGGCAAAGCTCCAGCTATGGCACTGAGGCAAGGCATGGCCATCTTGAATAGCTCTGGGTCATATTTCTGCATGGCGAGAGAAAGAAAGCTACAGAGTAAATGCAAAACTTAGCTCTTAAAATCCTCTTTAAGTAAAGCCGCGCAAAGTGTGCTCAACGTATACAAGTAATTCGCTTAGTTGTTCATTTAAGGTGGGACTTAAATAAAGCCTCTCCAGCTAAGTGGGTAAGTGCATGGGCCAGCGGAAGAGACGTTAATGAAGAATTATTCTAAAAGCTGAAGAACCAGCATGCTACTTGCTTTGGATCAATGACGGCTGTCGAGATATTGATGTTTTCAGGCCGGCCCTTGCACACCCTCCTTTCATGAGTGCGCATTTAGAGAGATGTGCTGAGTCCAGCCATCCGCATCATGAACAGACCTCAAGATATTTGTGGCCAGTGAGTCCCTCGCACACACATGCATGTTAATCAAGGCTAAATTAGGTGGAAATTATGAAGTCGCTGTGAAACTGAAAAGGACCCTGATGAGAAAAACATTTTGTGCGATGCATGAGCGACCCCTCACCCTCTGGGACAGGGAATCAAATACTCCCCAGAAGATTTTCTTGGTGAGCAGTAGTTCATCCTCAGATGCTGTGCCGTAGCTTCCCCAGCCCGACGGGAGGCAGTAAAACTTCCAGTTCTGCTCGTAGTGGTTGGTTAGCAGCTGAAGGACACACACACACAGGGCAAAGTAAGACAAAACAGAGTAACAAATGTACAGAATCTAGTAAACAGGGTAGTTAATTGGCAGGCAGCAAGCATGCAGCCTGCACACACACTCACAACACACTGGCACGGGGCCACGCACGTACAGCAAAGAGCACCACAAAGGAAAATCAGTTTCCCCACGCGCGACACAAATTAAATCAAAACATGTACATGAAAGTATAGAACAAGTGTGTCCGCCATTTCACAGACCAGTCACAATCTATTACATCTCCAGTATTTCTCTCGTGTGGCCGGGCGGATAGAGGGGTGCAGTGGAGCCAGCAAGCCTGTAATCACACAGTCCAATACTTCATCCCCCTTCATTGTTTTCCCCACTGTAGCTGCCCACTTCTGTTACACCAGGTGATTAACACCACGGGTGTGTGTTAGAAATGTGCACCTTTGAGTGTGTGTGTGTGTTTGGGAACACCAGCAGATTAAGGTACACCCGCAATAGAGTTGGTGGAACGTAATGTAATAAATGAAGGCAGTGAAGCGCTAACAAGTAGCGACCATCACCAAGAACCAAAGTTAAATTGTGCAGGAAATAAAAGCAAAGAAAAGGAAGACAGAAAACAGGAAACAACTAAAACTGAGAAAGAGTCAACGTGAGATAAAGGCAAGATCCAGGAAGGCAACGGGATTTAAAAAGAGGCGAGAGAAGTGAAGAAAACTGTTGCCCACCCTCAGAGGCATCTTGCAGTAATCAGTCAGCAAGGGCACATCAAAGACAAGGCGGCGCAGGAGCTGCTGCAGCATGGAGGGACGAAGGTGCCTGCAGAACAAGGTTAGAGAGAGATAAGAGTGCTGCTGCCCTGGGCTGCCTTTAACCAGAACATCTTCAGACTCTAACCACTTTTGTCTCACTGATTTAAAGGATATTTAGGGAAACCTGAGCTATAATGGAGTTTTGTTCGAAAGCAGATAAAATGTACTGTTGAACTTTCTATCCCTGCCCGGTGAGATCGTTCAGTGCATTATCACTAGTGAAAAAAAAGGCCCACGACCTAGATAAAATGTTTATCTCTACTAATAGTTTCATATGCTCCTCACTTGCAGACAGCCAGCAGGCACTCCTCTATAGCATCTCTCTGGGCTTTGGTGAGCGAACGGCCCTTGGATAGCCGGTAGATTGTGTGCAGAGTGGAGTCGATGAGGGTCGCGTAGTGCTCGGTGCCAGCAAAGAGAGGGGAGCAGCGGGTGAGGAGAGGTAGCAAGGCTGAGCCGATATAGCGGTTCATAGCCAGGGCTGTCTCTGTGGTACACAGACCCTCCTGTAGAAAGAAAGGGTCACAGGTCATACACATATGACAGTAGTGGCGTTAAAAAAACATTTAAATTCAGCAGAATATGCAACTTCAGAAAGAAGCACATAACATAACATATCGTCCCACTGAGATAAATAAAGTTTTATGTTGTCAGCAGCCTTACTTGGTCTGGTATGACCAAGTGGCAAGAAGAAGCAAAGACAATGCGGATGTGCCAAAAGCTGCAGTTCCTCAAACGTACACTTAAGGTTGGCTGCAGAACGAGTCGGTCGCCATAAGGCCCCATGTTAAAATGTCCAACTTCACAGCAGAAAGAAACAAGAAACTTTGCATAAACATTGCGGTTAGTCGGGCAGCTAATGTTTTAGCATTTACACCTATCCCACAATTGCCACTATTGTGTTCACAGTATCCTCTAGTCATCGTAGGTTTCGTAGTCTTGAATGTTTGATGACCATTCTCAAAGAGTACTGTTACAGTTAACAATCTGTTGGCAAAGTGCACTTCCAAATAATCTGACAAAACATGTTAGCAAGCTAAAGCTAAGCTCAAGAGAGTGTGATACTATTACAACCACAGACAACACTACAAAGGTTCCCAGATATCAGACAGTCACTTACGCTGCACAGATTGAATTAGCATGAGCATCTGTCAGACTGAACAGCACTGTGTTTCGCCTGATGTCAGAGCTAATAGCCGGGGGGTGAGTGATATTCTTAGCATCTGCCATATTAACACTGTTGACCGGGGCAGAAACTGATAGCTATACCGATTGTCAAGCCTTCTCTATGGGCTCTCCTTGCTGTATAACTAAATATCAGAGCTTAACTCAAATTAAATACTGCACTGCACACACCTTACACACACACACACACACACACACAGGGACTCTAGCTCATAAAACAGCTGACTTCATTGCAGGCCAGGTGCTAAAATTGTGTCCCTTGTGTATTGCTATGCTTTAAATAAACTTTTTAAACATGTCATGTGATGACAGGTTCACTTTAGCCAAAATACTGCTCCCCATGGATTTGAGAGTTTAGTGCTGAGCCAGTTCTTTGTTGCAACAATTTCATCTACTTAAAATGCCATAAACTTTTAGTTTATAATACGAATAAAGAACAATTACATTAATTAATGATCCTGAAATCCTTGATGACGTAACGGAGGCTGGCCATTCGTTACTTCTCTTCTGTGCATTGTTGACAGCTTTACCTACCGTATCCAGAGAGGTAGCTGCCCTCAGGTCAGGAAGGAAGCCCACTTCAAGCAGATGCAGCAAAAAGCTCTGATCCTCGATACCATACACCCTGTCCAAAAACAGCACCATGGGGGCTTTGTGATCCGGACAGAAGCTGGCTGACATATCCGGCTCTGTCACCGACCCATCTGAGAGAGATTGAGACAAGAAAAGGAAGGCACAACACGTAGAATAAATCGCATAGGTGTGAAGCGGTGAAAATATCCAGAGGACAGCGTACAGTACATAATGGCAAGTCTTTTCTGATTAGGGGATTCATGTGTATTCATTAGGCAGCGCGCAGCGGCGTGCAGCAGCATGCGAATGAGAGTTTTCTGGTGCGAGCCACGGCTCGCTGTTCTTCACTCTTGGCCTGCTGACAGAGCCTGTGTGGGCAGTGCTCTCGGCCGCAAATTTAAGAGGCGAGTCTTGTGCCATGCTTATGCAGATCAATCAATACGGCAAGACAGCTCGCTATAGAAATGATCTGGCTTACTCAGAGCTATGGGAGTGTGCAGTAAAGCGTTGTGCTGATTAAAAAGGCATGAGCGGTGAAATGAAATCGATAACCTTCTGCCTTGCACAGAATGCGCAAGACTGTCAGAAGTATCGCACTTTCACATGATTTGGGCATCCTGTAGTAGGCATGCAATTGAAGAGGATGTGGCTGATGGAAGGTTAAAAGCTGACCAGTACCTTTGTTGGTGATGGGCATTTTGAGCGGTATGCTAATAATTCCCACAATGTCTTCAGTGGGCACGAGAGAGCGCAGGATGGCACGGATACGCAGGGCTTCACCTTTGCCCTTGTTGATGAGCTGAAGACAAAAAGGAAGTGAGAACAGGGGAAGGCTAACTGAGAAAAACAACACATGAATCCACAATATATTTCAAACATACATGCATCTCCGGGGCGCAACGTCCCAACAGGTCAATGAGCGCAGAGTAGAAGGACATGATGGCATTGCCCATGTGCACCACCTCCTCCTCATCGTCACCATCAGCAGACCTAACAGTGGGATAAGTGAAGGTTGAGAAACTATAAACAGGAGGGACATTTTTAAAGGGCATCAGGGCAAAGACGGAATAACGGGTAACAGCTAATCTTAAGAGTAAGTCCTCAGCATTGATTTGATAAGCTTTGCTTGATCTTTACGGCTTACACGTCAGAGCTGACTCCGTGCACAGAGCCCGGCAAGTCCAAAGCCGGCGTCTCAGAGATCTTGATGGCTTCTTTCATGGCAGCGAGCAGGCCATTCCCTCCCTCTCCCCTCAGGGCAGGTCCGAAACACTCTGGACGACGGATGAGTAGCTTGACCACAACGCTGGAGTTCTCCTCCACACTCTCACCTGGAACACAAATATAACTTCATATGAGTATAAGCAGAAAAAAAAAAATCCTAATTGATGTCAGCAAGAAAACGCAGCACATAGACAGTACTATCTCTAAGCCTCAGGCACATCTCGAGGAAGGCTTTGCCTGAAGTCTCTCAAATTTGTTGGACATATTCTAGTATTTTAGACCAGAAAATAGAAGAGTGAGAGACTGAAAGAAAGAGACACTGGATGGTAACGTCAGTCATACCGTTAACAAAGACAGCAAACCGCAAGAAGGAAAGGTAACGCTCCCCCTCGATGGGGTTCCAGCCGATGTCTGGATAACCTTTAGCCAGGAGCATTGGACAACTCTGGAGACCACATCCTGCTAGATAGGTGACCACCTACGGGTACATCACATCACAGGATCAATACATATCCAGCACTAATCATATGACGTTGTCTAAATACACACTATGGTCTCACCTTGTCCAGGTCCGGTTCTTCCAGTGCCAGAGCAAGGCCGTTGTTGTCCATCACAGAGGAAGCAGCCACATCTAAAGGTGTGGAGCCCCTCATAGCTGGTGAAGCTACAATACAAAGCAAACTCTGTTGTATTTTATAAGCCTTTGACTGTGTTCACATTTAAATAAGTGTGATAACAATGTACAAATGAATAGACAGCAGGGGGCGGTGTTTCCACTCCCTCCACTAGCAGCTAATCTGCTTCAGTAGAGTTAAAGGGAAGTTTCCACCACCGGATACCACCACAGGGTTTATGTAGCAGTTTGAATACAAAGAAATCATGTATAACACTGTGGTTACAGCTTGTTTAGTGTAGTATTTAATTAAATATTCTTTCATTTTTATGTGTGTCTGTGCATTCATGAGGGGTTACACTCTCTCGTCCCAGTGGGGTGCTCTCGAAGACTGTGGCACCGCCATCTTCAAACAGAATGAGAGATGAGTCAATAGATTCTCAGCACTCAGACTTATAATTACACACACGTCGTCTAAGAGGCGAGGCTAATGTATGTGAGCCCAGAGCAGAACAAGCCCTGCGATGGCAAAAAGGTGATCGTAACCTGTCACCCATTATAATGAGAACGCGGGCAGTCTTTCCTACAGTCTGTACATTTTGGTTGATTCATGTTCATGTTGTCTTCATCGAGTAAATAATGTTACACAGTCGTCATCGACGTAACAGACACATGTAGAGGTGTACATACCCAGTCCCACGCTGCTATTCTCCAGCAGGTAGCTGAGGTGGTCGAACATGGCTTTCTGGTTCTGACGGCTGATCCGGCAGAAGTAGCACAGGAAGCGGCAGCAGCTGGCCACCATCTTGGGGAAGGCAATTTCCTGTGAAATGGCACATACAGACTAAGTAGGGTCAAACATCTTCCGTGGCTGGAACTTAAAAATAAAACAATTGTAGTAGAATCACAACCAGGGGCCGCTCATCTCGGAAAAGTGTTAATCACAAGCGCAAGTAGACAATGTTTTGCAGACAGCGGTCCATAGTAGACTATCCTCAAATTGTCACGGTCCTCAAAATAAAACAGCAAAGTGGTTTTGGAGTGGTTAGCGCTTTATTCTGGGGGTGCTGAGTTTATTGTAATGACTCTCTCCGGGCTTGTTACTATAAAGTCACCCGCATGTCTTCATTCCTAATTAACGTCTAAAAGGCCTGACACCTTCGCACAGCCAGCCAGACACGCAGCCAGCTTCACTCTGCCCTTTCTGCCCTCCCTCACAGGCTCCGATGCTGATGAACGGGGAGAAAGACCCCCAACTGGGACCACTTCCTTCATTAAAGTCTGCTCATCCTCCAACCATGCTTCACACACGGACAAATGATAACACGCATGACTGGACGAAAACACAAACTTTCTACATTTCCAGCCGGTGCTGTGAACTCTGTGGGTGCCTCTTCAACATCCTGTTTAAGCAGAGATAAGTATAGAGGTAGAAGCTGTTAAACCTGGGACTTGTCTCCTCCGAGCACATTGACCATGACCTCATGACAGTCTCGTGCATGCCCAGTATTCTCATTAGGTTGGGGTGCTGGTAGAACACTTTGTTGTTCATGATGTCCCTGGAGAGGAGAAAAGACATGATGGATACTTCACCAATCATTAAAAACACAGTGCATAGTGTCAAACCAACATGAAACTAAGAACAGCAAAACCCGGAACACAATCATTTGTATCTATGATAACAAATAGAGCTCCTCCAAGGCACCTGCAACCTACCCAAGTCCATCAATCATGAGCTTCTCCTCCTCTTTCCCCATACGAACAGACAGCAGAGATCTGATCTGACCGAGGGAGGCCAGGAGGTTGATGGTGTCCTGGACCGAGGCTGCACTGATGGTGTAAGTCTTTCTCATGGCCCTGAGCAGGCTCCCCGATGCTGTCATACTGCCTCCTCAGTAGACTGAACATCTTGCGGACCAGCTCTGGGTCCTGGATGTGACACTCCTGGGCCCAGCTGACCATCGTCTGAGAGATCAGTTCCTTCAGGTTGGCTGGAAAGCAAGTTGGGTAAAGATGAGTGATCATTTTTATAAAGAGAACTTCTGAATTAAAAGATATCTTTATTTCAAGGAAATGTGTCTAGTATCTGATGTCGTACATCTCAACGGAAGTTTGCCAAAGGTGCCAGAGGGGCAGTCCAGTGATTTACTGCAATTTCACAAAGTCAGAGACAGATATAAAAAGGAAATAATTCCAAAACAATGCAGCAGAAGTTGAATTGTCCTGACTGTAAAATAAGTGGACTGGCCCTTTAACATAGTCTTGGCAGATAAGCTTGTTTCACAGAGTCAGGTTTTTGCCTGTTGCCAGTCTTTCCTTGCCACCGTCGTGCGGTGTTTGCTCATGGTTAGAATTGTTGGGTCAATGTAAATAATATTATAAAGAGTAGTAGAGTCTAGACCTGCTCTCTATGGAAAGTGTTGTGATAATTTTTATTATGATTTGGTGCTATATAAATAAAACTAAATTGAATTAGCTTATAACAGCAACATTTATCCTGGCGGCAGCAGAACAAGACAACGGTATAAAGCTGTTGTGGTGAATATGGTAGTTAGTAGTTTAAACATTCAGCAGACACAACCTTTAAGTTGTAGATCTTTTAGCTCTGTTTGGGTTCCCACCAACTCTTCCTCATTCTAGCTGCTACAGTTCATGTGTTCCCAAGCTAATCAGTAACTTTGGTGTTAGGCAGGCGGTGTGCAGAACCGTTTTCACTGAAAACAGCTCGCTCCTGCTGATGAAAACAGTGAAGAAGTGCTGAAAGATGCTCAGTGGAGCTGAGAGGAACAGCAGAATTGGAGAATGATTATCTGTGGATGCGTCAATACAAACAAGCTCTTTCACATTGCGTATAGTAATTTGATCAATTGTTAAAATCAAAATATTGATTAGCGCAGCTTAATGTTGCGTAGTTACGTACGCTCCTTTAAGAAATCTTCAAAACTGCATTATTACTCTGAACTCTGAATTACAATAATGGAGACTGTCAAGGGCGTAACTTTGGGTTAAACATTGGGGGGGTCACACTCAGGGCCGTTGCGGGATTTCAAAACTGCTGGGGTCGGTGTTGCGCGGGCTAAAAATCTTTCAATTTTTGAATGATTGGGGGTGCATTACACGTCACACAAGAGATCTATATTGCTGAAATTACTTTAATTACTTAAATAACTTACGTTTGAATTAAAAAAAAAAAAAACGTGGCAAGAGTAGGTTAAACTTGGTTTGATCTGGCAAAAGCAATGAGGGAAAAAAGACACTCTCTAACCATGTACGCACATTAACCATCCCTACACAAATAAATCTGTGGGAAAAATCCATATACACAGTGGTGCAACTACTGATTCTTGGATTGGTATATGCAACTGGGGCATTAGTGAAGTTGAAGAAGCCAAATGCTGTTTTTATCTATGTATTCATGGCTGCCAGTAATATAGCCAATTTTTCCAAACATCACTTTTGCTTGTCACACCATGGAGAAAACAATACTAACTTAATACATACTGTAGCCTACAGCACAGCAATTTGGCATTCCTGTCTTGGCATACACTATCTATGAAAAAAAAAACTTAGGATTAATCAATTGCATGACTTTATTAACACCAAGAAACTTTACATAGCAGGCTTATGCACAATTCATGATAACACTCAATACATCACACAATCCAGGGGGCACACCGGAGTGCAGCTTGCACCTCTATTCTGAACATGGCGTTATCTAACTGATTGAATGGCGCTATCTAACTGATTGGAGGGCATCACCTGTTCAAACTAACAAAATCCAAACAAAAGCATACAAAAGTGCCATCTGTAACCACATATTAAGGTATGTTACAACATATTAGACTACAACTTAACATACATACCATGCTAAGTATTTGGCTGAAATAAACAGGAGAACGCATATTACCTAACCAAAAAGAAGCATTTTAAACACATTTTGCCCTCTAACTAGCATATTAACAATGCTTTTCATTTTTTATGTTGTTTCAGTGTTTCCCACATAATTTTACTGTTATATTTAGCTTACATTCTTTATGCAATGTTATAGCCCATTTCAGCTATTCCATGTTTATGCTCACATGAACTCCCCTTGGCTTAACATTTTGTCTAACTCATGAGGAAAATGTATTCTTGCAAGATGTTATCGTGTCTAGAGGAGTGTTCTTTAGTGACCACTGTAATGCTGTGATGTAGCTTAACGACGAGCTAAATATCGGACATGCTAGTCAACATTAAAGTTTGCAGTGGCTTTCTGTGGAAGACGGTGGTGAACAGGGCAAATTCACTGTGTGTGCAGGCCTGCACGACCAAAATTTTTAGAGTAGCCTCTGAACTAAAACTCAGCAGTTCGTATTACGCAGCAGGACTGGATGACAGATAAATTATTCCAAAACGTGTGACTGTATTGTAGCAAGCTACTTAAGTTAGTCAGCAGCTAGCCTAACAATTTGGGTATTTACCTCCTTTTGGTCCGCATTTTTCATTTTTTTATTCGACCAACAATAAAAAATGGTTGTCTGTCCGCCGTTTGCTCTTTTCAAGAATCAAACGTAAGTTATTTAAGTAATTAAAGTAATTTCAGCAATATAGATCTCTTGTGTGACGTGTAATGCACCCCCAATCATTCAAAAATTGAAAGATTTTTAGCCTGTGCATCACCGACCCCAGCAGTTTTGAAATCCTGCAACGGCCCTGAGTGTGACCCCCCCAATGTTTAACCCAAAGTTACGCCCTTGGGTATGAGCGTGCCACCGCTGCCTCTAACCAGCAACTTCGCCACACTGACCGCAAATAGTAAATGTACGGGAGGGAGAAACCGGGTTGGGTAAGACCAAGTATTTGGCAGGGGGGGGCTACATTACCAGATGATTAGAGATGCTACGGTTTTTATGGTAAATACAGTTAATAAGGAAACAAATCAACAAATTGTTCATGCAAAATAATTAATACATTTATTAATCGGAATGATGTGATTATATTGGGGGGGGGGGGGGGGGGGGGGGGGTATATTGGTTGGATCTGATTATTGGGGGGGCCATGACCCCCCTATCCCCCGTGTAAATTACGCCTATGGAGACTGTAATAAAGAAAAGAGAGCTGTGGTGTGGTTACAGAATTATTAATTATGAACGGGAAGTAATCTTTAACACAATGCAAAGGCTTTTTCTCATTGTCAACAGTAAGATTCAGCAGTGAACACACACACACACGCACACACAGCACAAACCTCTATTAGACTAATGTTAAAAGGGCCTACACTTGACTGGGTGCTCCCATTTTAACACAAAAAAAAATTCAAAGGCTGCATTCCCAAATTGGCTCAGTGATGCAAATAAGACCAAGACAAGAAAAGACAGAGAGCCCCTACAAGTCTGTCGCGTGGCTTGAGTCTGCACGTATGTATCAGCCCCGGTTTCTAAAGGAGAGGTAATCAGCTGTGTTTCAACAATGTCAGAGTTGTTTTCCTCTTCACAATGGGAAAGGAAAATGCGGTTTGTGAGCTCATTCATGAAAAGGCACATATTTGGCGCAGCAGAGAGGAAGCCCTGTTATGTAACAAACAAGGGAGCGGAAGCGGACAAGGTATTAATAGTTCTGTACAGTCCAATATTTTCCTTCTGTGGTTAACGGAGACATTTTGGACGGCTCGTATGTGGTTTCCCTTAAGGCTTCATTAAAACTGGATCAATAGGGTGTGTGGGTGAGCGTGTGCACATATTTGTGAATCTGTTCTTGGGGGTTTGGATGCGCAAAGAAGAGAAAGACCTCAATAAACAACTCAGAACCATAAAAGATGGGGCCATTCATATGCAATTGATTTCCTTAAAAGTACTGCAATAGGTGATTGTGTTTTTTAAGACCACCTGTGCCTGTATGGTGATTGAATCTGCTGCTTTTCCAAAGACTATTTGACACCAGGCCTGTAATCAATGTGAGTGTTGTGTGTGTGTGTGTGTGTGTGTGTTTTTGTGTGATGGGTGGGGAGCCAGCTGAATATCACAGTCAGCGGTAACCGATCCTGCTGCCGAGAGTTGCGTGGGTGTCAGAGAAAGGGCAGAAGCACCAGCTTGCCTCCAAAATGAAGAGAGAGCGACATTTCTTTCCCCTCAGCCAAGATGCTTCACAAACACCTGACACTCATTCTGTCACACACACACACACACACACATTACACATGTGCGTTCCTCTCCCTCTGTCTGTGTTGTTCTTGAATACACCCCTCCCGCACTTTCCCTTCACTACACCCCAACCAACAAATCTGACCAGTCTAGTGTTACACTGATGGAAGCCGGCGGTTTTTATGGCGCAAGAGTTCACACGCGTTCCCTTTGCTCTCTCACACACACATTTCTTCCGGGCAAGTCATCACGTCTGAGCATTAAATGCTTCTGGTGGGATGAACCATTCATCAGGGAGGAAGGAAAACGGCTTCTGTGCTGCTTTTACTTCATTCCCGGGAAATTAATGGCCGAGGCGACGGCGCCTTTTGTGTCTTCGCCGTCTCACTGAGCAAGGTGATGTGACGGGAGGAGAAGTTACAGCTTGAGTAACAGTGCAGGATATACAGTATCATGTCAGCTTCACTCTTACCATCCTCCTGCCTCCTGGCAAATCCTCTTCTTGTATAAGATTTTATTTTGGGGCCTATATACCAACTGTCACATACACTTCTCACATACAGCACTATCTATCTGTCTATCTATGAAAACTAAGTACAACACTTTTGTTTTATGCCATTTTTCATGGGTTCAAGTTAAAGGTTGAATCTTTATTTCCTTCAGATTTCGTTTACAAATTTGTTCCAATCTGTGTGAGCACTTTTTTCTTCTTTGCCAAGATAATCCGTCCACCTGACAGGTGTGAAATATCAAGGTGGCGATACGGCACAACAGCTTGGGCTGATCACAATGAAAGGCCACTCTAAAAATCTGCAGGTGTATCTTGAAAAAAGAACAAGTGCCGATATTATTAGGCACTGAACTATGGCTATAGGACTACAGATACCAATCTTTTTGTTCCCTTGCTAGATGCATCAACGCGACTAAACATGCCAAACGAAACACAAGCGAGCTAAACTAGCAAGCTATAGGTTTAGGTTAAATTTGTGCTTCACGACCAAAATTCCCATCAGCCGTTAGCATTCACAGGCCTGAGCATATTAGCGTGCTGCTAGCATTTAGCTCATAGCACAGCTGGTTCGTCTGTGGCCTCTTGTTGTACATCTTGCTGAAGAGTCACATTGTAGCCAGACACTGCATCCTAATTAACCAAACAAAGCCAATTACAGGAAGAAATAAAACATCCAGACTAGAAAAAAAGGCAAACACGACCTCCAAACTAAGCTTTAACACGTACTGCCATCATACAGTGTACTGCGTGATCACAAAACAATTCAAAGAAAAACACTGCGCGCAGATGAGAGAGATTTTTTCCTGGAGAGATTTTAAATAATTCCCTCCCCCTCCCTCCCTCGCTTTCTGACGCCTCCAGCTGTTACAGAAGCAGATATGTGATGCTCCTGAACAGCAGCTGCCACCACAAACCAGTCCTCTAATCAATCATTCCTCACACAATACACTGCGCAGACCACCACCACCACCACCACCCTTAAGGAAAAACACACACTCCTCTATTTTCATCCTCCCTTGCACCTTGGAGATCAGTGTGGTGGTCCCGTATTCTCCACTTCAGGGGTCACAGCAAATCCCAGTGGAGAGATGCCTTTCAGCATCCGCAGTCAGCACACATATTTCAGCCCAAATTTATCCACGTGCAATTTGGCCACTTCTTGTTGCCAGCATTGCTTTCAAGAATAGACGGTGATGTTATGGCGATGGCTGGATTACAGAAGTAATAAAATACCCGGCTTCACATTAGTTAGCTCACATCTCGGCAATTAAAAGCAGGCACACGTGTCATGTTTTATTACCAGGACAGGTTCATTCTGAATAAAGGTCACGCGTAAGAGAAAAATTCCTGCCGTTTGCAGACATTTGCCAATAAATGAAACTCACGCAGTGTTTTCGACACTGAGGGCCAACAGACCAAAGTTAAGTAATAATTTGCAATCAGAGATGTGATTGCTGGTCCCTTCCGCAGAGTGATACTTAAGATAAGAAAACTAGAACTTGTTCTGCAGTTATATTGTTGTGGCACCCCGATTATTGAGTGCTGTGATTGAAATGTTTGTTCCTGTGTGTGTGTGTGTGTGTGCTCATGATTGCACACGCGTACGTGAGCGACCAAAGGTTTAATCAGGTGAAGGATTTGGTTTCATCACCGATGTGTTTTCTCTCATCTTTCCTCTCTCCTCTCCCCGGAGCGGCGGGCGGAAGATGCTCTTCACTCCGGAGCCTCTTCTCCGTATTACCATAATGAAATTGAAAAGAAATTGAAATGGAAATGACTGCCACCCGGTGACTCAGTCCACATAACACCAGCAGACAAACAGAGAGGAAAAGCTGAGGGTGCTAGAGCTGCAATTCAGGAGCTCTTGCTTTTTAAGCTCTCCCCTCTGTCTAAGCAAGGGGCATGGACGGAGAGCTCGCACCGAAATAGGTGAAACAGACCAAAAACAGGCAGCATGTGGACATGGAGTGAATGAATAACACGCGAGAGTAGTAACAGATGTAACAGATGTGGTAGAAGGAGAATAGAAACAACTTTCCCAAAGCTTAAACTGTTCACTGATCTCGCCGCTGTTTCATTATGTTACTATGGCTACAAGGACATGATTGAATCAGCGCTTTCTAGAATATGAATATAGATCCGAAATTAAATGTGAACCAGTGCGTGCACGAAAAAGCTTTGAATCACATCCTCCAGCTAATCAGGAATGAGTTTATCATCCAGACTCAGATACAGCGGATTTAGCAGGTACATTACGGCAGGGCAAATATTATTAAGTAATAGTATAAAAAAAGCAGTGACTTCCTCACATGGCGCTGCTTGCTCCTTCTCGGTGGGCTCCTCTGCTTTGTGAGACTGGCCTTTGATCTTGTTCACCAGCATTAGCAGGCGACCTTTGATAGATGTATCTTGCTCGTCTTCGTCTTCCTCCATAGGGATTCCTGCATGACACAAACACAAGCAGTATATACATAGAGAGCAAAGCTTATTAAAGCAGTAACTCTGTGTGTGTGTGTGTGTGCGGCTTCCTGTGGGGGTTAGCGCTCATGTTATGTGCATTATGCGTGGAAAGGGATGTACAGAATCTCCTATTTCTTTGCAACTTCAAGTCGTTTTTCTTATTGCTCTCTGCGTGGAGGGTGCCATGACAGGTCGGCGCTCAGCTGAACCTGCCATTAGCTTGGTTGTACCACGGGGGGTTGGGCAATTCAATTATTTATCAAAACATCAAGTTGTCAGAGCAATGTTAGAGGCACTGAACTGTGACTTCTCTGCCGAGAGACACAGAGAGGAAAGGAAAGGAGTTGTGAGAGGATGTACTGGAGCAATTCAACTAATGTTGACACAATGGCGGCGCCTGCAGTAGATAGTTTTTTTTTAATTTGACTCTTTTTTGACCCATTTTAACTTTCCAAACATGGGAAATAAATGCTACAATCGATCCAAGCAGTATAAGATGCATAAAGATCTGCATCTTACCACAGTGGAGCTGCAGCTGGTTGTGGAAATCATACAGTTCCTCCTGGATGTCTGTTGGACACGGGCAGTCCTCGCCCATACTGAAGGTCAGCAGCATGTTGATCTAAAATATGGAAAACATGAAAGCCAACATGCATAAACAATGCCCGATAATTCTTCAATCTTGAACATCTCGTTGAGTGATTCACAGAGGGGAGAAAAAAAAAACTGCCTAAGTGGCTAATCCTCGCTCTGCACTCACAGACTGAAGGACACCATGACAAGTCATTAAAGTAGCTGTGAAGCGCTGAACTCTATCTCTAGCTGTGACCCTGAAGGGATACTGTATGTGTGTGTGTGTGTGTGTGTGCGTGTGTGTGCGTACTCTCACTGGAGGAATGACACCGCAGACAAGAAGGATGAATTTGCCTTGAGGCTTTGTTTCAGCACACACAAAGAGAGAGTGCTCTCGGAAACATTTAGAGCAAGGACCAGCTCTCATTCACTCTGAAAAATGGAACCAGAATGAGCAAATTCAACGATACAAAAACTAAAAAAGAGCATCCGAGGGCGGGGAGAGAAATTAGCCACGTATGTGGGAAAATTACAGAAGTGATGTAACATCTCTCCCTGAATTATCCAGTTACACGCACCACAGGCTCTCTTTGTGCTCAGATTTTATAGATTCATGTGTACGTTACTGTAAGATTAATCATATCTAACAGATGCACAGTTCCTGGCTTTTACAATCTTCTGCTCATTTACACCCTTATCTCACATTAGCGTCACTAAAGCCACACGGCAGACATGTGAGAGGTGTCAGAATCACATGAATAGAGGTGTGAATTGTTGTGAAACTGATTAGACAGATTAAGTAAAATGTCACCGCTGCATTCGGTGAAAAGTTTTGTAATCCACAGCCTCACTTCATGACATGCCCCTCTGCGCAGCCCTGCCACCACCGGCACATACAATATAATATGTATATGAAGTAATATCAACATTGTGTGAAATAATACAGGCTTATTATCCATCAAAAAAGGTTTATGTTTGCGTGCTGACATCCGTTGTGAACAACTCCTCTCATCCCCTGCATGGGGTGTCTTAAACTGCTCCTTCAGCAACAGGCTGCTAATCCTACCATGTAAGAAGGAGCGCTACCACAGGTCCTTCATTCCAACACCTCTTTAGCTCTTTAACACCAGCATGACTTCATCAGTAATGGATAAAATAACAGGTACTTTCACTTGTTTTGGAGGATTAGAGCAGTTCTCAGGAGTGTGTGAGAGGGTCAAGTCGGCCGGGATAAGCGCAAGCACCTGTGGAGGTATACTAATAGAATAAATGTTTTAATTTTGCTTGGTTTAAAAAGTAAATTTAGCATCAATTTTTAAGTATTTGAGGGCATAAAAACAACTGACATCATGGATTGCTTCACCCTCTTCACAGCAGCCATTTGGATATGAAATAGTAGGGTCAACACAGGTGTTATCAATGACACTAATTAAGGTTCAGTTCCATTTATTGCAGCTGAGACTTTCCAGTGAGCGAACATGAACAGCAGCAATCTGTTTGACCTGAATGGAACGGAGCTTTAATTACTATCACTGGAAACACCTGTGTTTACCTACTATAGCATGTCAAAATGGCTTCTCTGAAAAACCATTTATCATTCATATATATATCGTGAAAATGTAGCTAAAGTTTGCCTAATTATTGATGTGGTGCAATGTGAAAAATGTAATGCCCATACCTAAGGTATCCATTGAGTCTGATTAAGTGGTGACCTGAAACTACATGTCAAGTACATATTGACGACTTGAGTGTCTCCATGGCGTCACCTCACCTGTTCTTGAGGTGGCGACCTGAACTCTTTGGTCTTCTTTGCAGTGACGGCAGCAGACATGTTGAGGGCCAGCATCAGCTCGTTGTAGCGGAACTTCTGGTTGAACTGCAGCTTGGAGACAAAGTTGTCCGAGAAGGACACGATGGCCTCAATGCGGTGCTTCAGCTCGCAGTCGCAGAAATAGTGGAGCAGCTCGCACATCTGGGGGATGGGGGAAGAGGCAAGCAGCAAATACTGTTGCATCACTGTTGCACGTTTAGACACATCTGTTACAAGCAAGTCTGCTAGGAATACATACAAAACCGCCTCATGGCTTCACATAATCCCACTTATTAAAAGACACATTTTTACCCGAGAGATCATT
The DNA here is from genome assembly GCA_014281875.1 of Nibea albiflora. Lineage (NCBI taxonomy): Eukaryota > Metazoa > Chordata > Actinopteri > Sciaenidae > Nibea > Nibea albiflora. The sequence goes on from CM024799.1 coordinate 9,262,791, forward strand.
TGTTCAATACAAGACAGAGCCATTTCATGTCTGACTGACTTCTGAATGGCTCTATAACAGTACAGCAGTTATGAAGCATGTGATTGAGAGCACAGCTGTGTTCGTCTTTAGGAGCGTATCGGCACTTGTTCATTGATTTTACATATTTTGGTGACTTACTTTTAGTGGTTTACACGCATATAAGATGAAGCTACATCTGTTCACATGTGCTCATTATTACCTGTCGCTTGACGGGCTCAGGGAGCCTCTTCTCCAGCAGTCCTTTCAATGGCTGCTTTGCCTCTTTGGCTGCCTCCTCCTCTCCAGCTTCCACTGCTTTCTCCTCCGCACCCGTGAGTCCTTCTTTGTCTGTGGCCCCGGTAGCACCATCCTCACGTGTCTCTCTGAACACATTTGGGTCGATGAGCAGCAAGATCTGATGAACGTCCTCGCTACCTAGCACGCCCATAGTCAGCAAGGTGCTAATGAGTTTCAAGATTGGCACAAACTGGTACTCCACACCTCCTCCTACGGGATCGCGGATGTGGTGCCCGCCACCCTGAACAGCCTCTGTCAACATTGAAATAGATTTCTCCTTCAGTGCGTCCAGTGGGATTTGGGGACTATAAAGATGCTGTTCCCGTTTGGTGCTGATGAAACAGGGCGGGGCAAAGTTGAGGCGGGGTTTAAGTGAGGTACTAAGTCCCACCCCCGGTGGGAGGTGCTTTTTGGAAGCATCCGAGAAGAGGCGGATGGAACGTGTCTCGGCCGTGACGGGGATGATGAACTCATCTTTCATCATGAGTCGCGCCTCTTTTGCTGTCTCCAGGTGGGTGCTGATCAGGACATTGTAGAAGCCCTCGCGTAACATGCCTGACAGGTACTGATTGTCGATGGTGTATAAGAGCTGTGACTGGTCCAGGTGGCTGCAGAGGGCGTGGGCCACGCGGGTGTTGCCCAGAGCGCAGAGGGCACAGTAGAGCTTCAGGGTGTGGTAGTGGAACTTCCTCATGTCCTCCTGCTCAGACAGCTCCATGATGTCGACACACCTTTAAAAAGAGGTAAAATAGTATCGCAAAATAGTATATTTAGGGACCTGACAAGTGTTATTTACCACACAGAATAATAAAATAAGTGTTGTTGAAGGTCCCCTGTGGAGAATTTCACATCTAATAGTGCTATGAAGCTGTTTTCCTATGTAGGATTTTTTTTTAAAAAAAAGCTTTGCAAATGTTTTATGAGGAAGGAAATGCATTCAGCACATTTGTTGGGACTGCAGGATATACAGCATTCATTTTGGTGAGTAATAACTGTAACCCTTGTTTATTTACAAGAAATAAACTGCAGCATTTTTCAGTGACTACATTGATTTCCTAAACGTCTTGGGAAATGCGCTTCATGCTAAGAGGTAGACGAGGAGATCAATGCCATTCTCCTGAATGTGCACCAGGAGGCGATTAGCTTAGCTTAGCATAATGACTGGAAACAGAGGGAAACGGCTAGCCTTACTCTCTTCAAAGTTAGAAAATACACCTGCACCTCTGAAGACCAACAATTAACAGACAATTAACATTGTCAGTTTAATTCGTAGCCATGGTTTGACAGAGAGCTGTCTTTATACTAAACTAAGCTAATGGCTGTAGCTTGATATTTTGTGAGTGGTATCAATCTTCTCACCAACTAGAACCCACTGATAGATCATGTAAACATACTCAGCCATGCACTGTACCTGTTCTCCTCAGGTATATGTACAGCCAACATCTGCAGGGGCTCCACACACTGGACCACCCAGCCGTGTCGCTCATTGACCCTGGCTGTCTCCACCTTGAGGAAGGTGTTAGGCATGCGGCTCCACAGCACAGCACTGATGGTCTGCACATCTAGACGGGGTGGACACTGGGGCACCGGGTTCTTATGTTCACTCTTAAAGATGGCTGAAGACAGAGGCATGGCGTTCTGGGGAGGGCAAACAGACATGGACAGAGTGAGGAGCCATTTTTCAATGCCAACGAAGCTGTTAAAAGAGTTTCTACACTTAGCTGTCACCTTTTGCTTTTTGCTACGGTTAAAAAAAAGACACTACTTCCTGCTCCGAAACAGAAAGTCATTTTGAACTGCATGAACAAATGACACTGTAAGAGAGGACAGTCACAATCTGTTTGTGAGTTATTAATCATGTTTGTTGTTTCAGTGCCACCCCTTTTCTGCTTAGTCACACAAGCTTCTCCCTTTTTTTTTTCTCCTCCAAACATCTGACACAAATACTTATCTTGTTGGTGAAGCTCTCTGTAACTTTGGTGCAGACATTAGCATGCTAAAATATTAGCCTAGCAGACCAAGCTGGAGGGCGTGTTGCTGCATAATCCTGTGTGTGGGCTGCATCTCTAAACACATTGTGAGGCAGAATAAGGTTAAAATACCGACTTCTTTCTTGTACATGGTTTTATATCGCAGCAATCGTATGCTACTAGGTTGTTGCAACAAAACATGTACCTTTATTTTAGGCAGTTCAAACTGGAAGAGGTTAGGGCTGGTGGGTCGCACAAACACAGCAGGAAAAAGCTTGGTGTTTGGTTCCACCTGCAGCAGAGAAAAGAGCAGCGAGTTAATAACAGGTCCAAACAGGAAGTACACATGAAAAGCCGGAGGAGCACCAGGAGAGTATGACTTGCGGAAAGCAGCTTAATGATGCTTCGTGAAACTCCGCTTCTTAATGTGTGCATGTGTGTGTGTGTGCATGATCGTACAAGAGTTTTGGCTGGAGGGATGAGTCAGCGCCCCCAGAGAGTTTCAGTGAGGGAGAACATAAGAAGATTATACCCTTTGAAAGGTTCTGTAAGATTTAGGCAAATACAGACGTCAGTACTCCGCTAGGAAAATATGCAAAGAGAGGAGACGAGTCACTCTCAAGGTCAATGCAATAAAGTGCAGACTGATGGAAAGAAGAGGGGATGGACAGTTAGACAGGTGGATAGATGCATGAATGAATGGTGAACAGCTAAAACCACAAGCAAGCTCAACAGTAACCTTGAATGTTCTGCGAGTCCTAACAAAGTCTGAAAACAGCCCAAAACAAATTAAACATGTATACAGATTATGTTTTTTCACTGCATCATCACTCCTTCAGGTTGAATGATGCATAATCGTAGATTCTCAGAGTGAAGGAGGGCAACATGTGCCGAGTACCTGATAGGATGTGGATATCTCCTTGCTATTGACGGTGAATGTCACCAGGCCGGTGGCCAAGTCTATCACACAGCCAATCTCCAGGTCCACGTTGCTGCGACTCGAGGCGTGAGCAGCGTTGGTCACATCACCACCCCACACCATGTAGCAGTTACTCCTCCTCACACTGTAGTAGACATGAATAACACCTGCTTGAAACTACATTATAGTGTGTGGTAAACCAATTGGCCATGTTCAAACACAGGAAAACGGCTAAAACGAGTTTTGCCTAAAAATCACCTCTCATGAACTCGCCCTCGCTCGTCGCCCAGGGTTACGGTGACTGTTCGGTTTTTACTGAGGTTGAAGTTGTTGCTATAGTAGTGGTAGTCGGGGGTAACCCATCCAACCCACACACTGGCAGGGTCCTGACCAGCGAAGACCCTTACCGAGTGGTAATACTGAAATGACATAAGAGTAAGACTTTAGCCAACACTGCAGGTGTTTCAACCAAATGGTACTCTATCCAAAAAGAAATGACTCAGTACCGTAGTGATGCTGCTGTAGTCCACTCGTCTACTTTCGTCACTGTGCCTCACAGATCTCAATGGATATCTATCAGAAAACCACATTCAACAGGTGATAATCAAGCACAGACCAGTTCTGAGTATCCTTAAAGCTTAGATGTCTGATGAGGCAAACATCTTCAACCACATTACTTCAAATGTTTTGACACAATAATCTATAAGTTAAAAAGCATGGTAACTACAATGCATTGAAAAGAGCTTCTTGCACTGTGGTGTAAATTCATGATTCTGAGGAAATGAGTACCTGTGTTTGACTTTAAGGGTGTCTTCCTCGTGGACTCCGTTCATGTCTACAACAGGACTGGATTTGAAGATGGAGTGGAACTCTACAGGCATGCTGAGACGACAAAACACCATGTCAGCGTTACTGTTCTGGGTGCCAAATGTCTTGTGGGTGACTTTAAGACATGGGGGGCTGTCGATGGTGCCATCAATCCTGGTTACCTGCAGATAAGAGGAAAGTTTTTACATTCATACAATCACAAATTCAGTTTTTGTATAGCGACAACTGAACCAGCTGCTTATGTTCTTACTGCGATGTGGTTGTGGTCCTTCGGCACGTTGACAAAAGTAGGCAGGCGCTTGCTGAACCACATGGTGACCTCTCTGTTCATGTTGACGGCAAAGGGTTCAAATCCTTCCTGAAGGCCACACATGGTGTAGTACTTGAAGGTGCTGGCATCTTTCCCCAGATTCATGCGGCCCACCTGAGACAGGCCGAGACTACAGGCTGGAATAAACCCTGAAGGACAGCCGTAGGGCGAAGAGGAGGAAGAGGGAAGAGAAGCAGAGTGAGGAGAGATTAAAAAGCCTCTAAGAACACACACAGCAGGAGGGTGAGAGCAAATCAATCCAGCTTTTTCAAAAAGGAAAAGAAGTGTCACATTAAATAAGGGTGATTTCGTTACAGGAAGCCACTTATTTTTCCCTTATAACCCTAGAGTGGTCATTCTCTTTCTTTCTCTTTCTTTGGTCTGCATGTGAAAGTTTAAAACTATGACCAACAACGCTTTCTACAATCACCTCATCAGTCTAACACTCCATGACCTTCTACAACTGACTCTGTTACCGCACACTTTCTCACCATCCTCAGTTTCAAAGTCAGTGAAGCAGAGTTCAGAGCCCTTGGTGGTGATGAGGATCTCTCCATTGAGGGTGAAGATCATGGACTTGTCCTCCATGTTGATCATACAGCCCACCACGTCCCCAGCGTGCCAGCACCGCCCAAATAAACGGCTGCCCATGTTCAGACAGTGACCCTGCAGTGCAAGCATGAAGTGAAACACTCAGGAGAAGATTACGGCACATATACGACAAGAAATTACAAATAATGACACTTAACAATATTACAAACAAGTTAAAAGACCTGGATGAATCTTTATCTGTGGAATAATCAACATGAATCGCAGCACGCGATGCAAATGAATACTTTGATTTACAGCTGGTTGACAGCTCACCCTGTATCCATCAAAGACGAAAGCGAGCTCATCTGTGCCAAGTTCCACATCTGGCTTACATCCAGGTCTGGCCCCACCCCACTCTCATGTCTCCTCCCGTCACAGCCTCAAATTCAAAGTACCACTTGCCAGTCTTTACCCGCGTACGTCCTCTCGACTCTAAAGAAGCGGACCTTGTCGATGCTGATCCGCTCCACCACTTGTCCTGCTGGGTGGAAGGGACAGATGCAGTGTCAGCTTGTAGATTGCACCATCCAAAATCCCCTCCAACAAATGAGTAATGAACCATTAACTGCACACCCATTTGACCATTCACACGCTTATTCTTCTTCATCGTAAACTGAAAGCTTGTGGGAGGAAAAATCTTTTATCTGGACTGTAAAATGATGTCACACTTGTCATAACATTTCCTCCCATTCTTTGTTACAGGCACCTACTGTATCATTTGAACGCCTGTACGAGTCAAACTCACCGCCTTCTTGGTCTGAGGGTTCAATGTTGTAGCCGTAGCCAATCAGAGTGCGGATAGCCTCCCTCAGGCTGTCCCTGTTTGACTTCTTGGTGCGCTCGTCCAGCAGAACATAGGGAACCAGGCGAGGGTTGCGCTTACTCTTCAGATCCTGCAGGGAGAAGAGGCAAGTCAGGGAAAATTTTATGCACCCATTCGCAGCAAGCACGTTCCCACCTATCTCAGCAATCGTAGATCGGCTTAAGGGAGCCAACTGTTGTGTTTGTTACAACTGTGCTGTCAGCCTCTGTAATTGAGACATTAATTGGCCATTTATTGCCATTGGGTTACTGCTGCCCATCACTTCCTGTGTCATTTCCCATAGCAGTATTCCCACCGGGGGGCCTGAGGAGCAACCATGGAAGTATCATATTAATACCACTTAAGCTGATTTGTTGTGCTAGTTATAAAGATCACAGGCTTGTTTGTTTGGTCTCTCATAACAGCTTCCCCTGATATCATTAAAAGGCTTGAATGAAAACTTTGGGACATTTTTTCCAAAGTGCTGGTCAGTTACCCCAGTGTTTTTCAACCCTGGTCCTCGGGGAACACTGCCCTGCATGTTTTAGATGTTTCCTGCTCCAATACACCTGATTCAAATGAGTGGCTCGTTATCAGGCCACTGCAGAGCTTGATGACGAGCTTGATGATGAGCTGAATCAGGTGTGTTGGAGCAGGAAACATCTAAAACATGCAGGGCAGTGTTCCCCGAGGACCAGGGTTGAAAAACACTGAGTTACCTGACCTCATGTTATCAAAACAACCCTTAATGCACGAACTGTGCAGAGGACAAATATCTGCTTTCCAGTGGTTCATCAGGTAAAGTGTCACAGGTAAATTCAATTAATAAGCCTGTTTAAAGTAAGAATAAATATGTGTTCTGAGTTTGTCAGACCAAAGAAGAAAGTGTTATTAACCATCCAGCCAATTTTGAATGATTAAAAATATCTAAATTTATGAAATTAGGTGAAATGTGTTTTGTACACATGCCAAAGTGTGTAATAGTGCAAACTGACATTTGGTGTAAAACAAAGCTGCTCAGAATGGCAAAGTTGAATGGAAAGTGTCTTCTAAATGGCATATTTGCTGCTTACTCTGAATCAATAGGTGAATCTTTCCACACTATTAACAAAATAGGTCAAACTGAGTGAACCTTCCTTCACTTAATGCAGCAATATTTTGCATTACATTACACTGAATCACATAGCATGGGAGAAAATAGCAGTGGAGAATTTGTGATTTCGGGAGAGCGTGATTTATCTAAAGCCAGAACCAAAACACACCAAGAGCCAGATCACCAAAAAGCAAGCAGTCAGTGTGTGCAGTTTTAGCACTTGCTCATTCAACAGATGAGATAAGGACGAGTGTGTTCTTCACAATATGTTTCTCCGACTCGCTGCCCTTTTACTGCAGAAACATCTTGCCGCATGTTGAATGCTGACATATAGCTGTGAAATGTCAGGCCAAACAAACCGTCTGACTTGCGCACCTATACGGTATAGACTGTATGGGAGGTGAATGAATGAACCACGGAGAAGAATATGAGCACATAATAATACAGTATAATTCTTGTGAGACGCCCAATCAAAATAAAAATTAGTTTTGGTCCCAGCAAACTGTACATGAATACATCCAGCGTACCTGCTGTATGCCATAGGTCCATCCCTGTTTGATGCGGTCCTTGGCCCACACATTGTGTGCATTCTCTGCCAGCTTGTCCACCAGCAGCTCCTGACCTGGAGTCAGTTTGATGTCAGACAGGTCCAGAGGAGATGGCTTGTAACCATTGGACATCATATAGCTGTAGGAAACACACAATATCTCTCAGATATGGAAGTAATAAAGAGTAAATCCATGAGGACTAGTTTACTCACATTTATAGCCTGATATAAATCTTTGAGCTAGTACATACAGTAACACATTTTCTGATGATGATAGACTTACAAATGTTTCGATTTATAATTTCATTACGTTTCTCCTATAGAAAGGCCTTAAGGTATTATATCTTTAATTGACGAGGGGAAATATAAATTGCCTGTCTCGAACCACCGTCTTCTATTAGTATACGGACAGCTTTCCACCAAAGAGTCTGAGCATTTAAATAAGATGTTCTAAAGGAATTTATCCACGAAATAACAGCACGCCCACTTACTTCTTAGGGAGTTTTATTTTTTTGAGAGAGCTCTCAGCATTTGGATTGACCTGAACTACACGACAGCCCAACGCCAGCAGAGTCCTGTGAGAGGGAAAAAAAAAAAACACAACACAAAATGAGTGAATGGACGAAGCTTGTCTGCAGATTATGTTTAATCCAAATCTTAATAGCCCATGTAGACTCAGTAGCGGCAGCAATAGAAAGGTTGGGAGTGTTCAAATGGAGCAGTGATGGGTTAAATTGTGCATGTCCTAATCTGTCAGGAGAAAAAAAAAAGGCCAAAGAATACCCAAAGGAATGCACTGGGCGTGAAGAGCTTTTGACAAATTTTCTTCACACCTTGTGAGAGGACAAAGTGACAGGAAAAGGAGTTTGATGTCACTCAGGAACCCATCAGTGTCACCTAGATGTGCCCGCCACTGCCACAGATAAAGATTAATCACAATACGCCCAATGTTCTCCTATATCGTTTACATAGCATTTATGTAAAGCACTTGTAATAAGTCTCACTGGGACCTTTACGGGCAGAAACGAGTGTGTGTGCAGAGTGTTGATGAGTGGAAACAGACCGGGAAGACTTGTTTGGTTGTGGCAACACAGGAAATGGAAATTTCTCCTCCTGTCATCACCTAGAGTCTGAACGTTTAGACTCCAGATGATGACATATCATTTTTTTGACGTGGACGTGATAGCTGCTATACATTAAACTCAAATTGAGGCTTTCATGGAAGGTATAGGTTTCCATGGATCTTGTATTTGGTTACTTATAAAGACAACTGCATTCACTGTACTGTATTGTTTGTTTGTTTGTCCTGTTGTTAAATGCAGTTACACAGAGTCTGATGCATGACCAAGCATCCGATACACTGCAATGAACATGTACATGTTAGTATTTAGACTATACTATCAGATTGGCTGACCAAACTAGTCTTAACTAGGGTTTATACCACTGGTCACGTCCGTGATCTTCATATTTAATGCTCAACACTTCAAAACAAACGCAAAAAAATCTCATCCCGTCATCTTTTTGTTTGTAATGAATCTGTCTGTTCCTCTTTTTGACTCCGTTCCCCGGCTCTCGTTCTTCTTCTCTTCAAAAACCAAAGTACCGTGACGAAAATCAATCCATACTGCGCAACGTACTTCAGAGTTTCAGTCGACATCTGCAGATTGTAGTTCTTTTCGGTTTCTGGCAGCTTGGAGAAATCCACCAGGCACGGATGCTGCCGCTTATTATCATCCCTAATCTATGAGAGAAAGAACAGGCACAGAAACAATATTTCAACCTCCCTTTATTGTCTGCAACTTTGGTCTGCAGTAACTCAATATGTATGTACACCAAGTTTATATAAAATATAATATATGCATATGAAATACACTGGCTTATAAGTCAGTGTCACTGTGAATAAACAAGGGGAGGGGGGATGTGGTTTAAATACAGGCTGCTACTGCTTGCAAGTGATACGACAGTCTACTCTAGTGAACATGTTATGAAGGAGGAACACAGGAGCATGTTTTCTTGAGGTAGATAGAGAAAGGTGTGCGACCGGAATACCAAGTGAGAGGTGGAAGGCCTCTCTCGAGGCTGCACCTTATGCCAAATAATCCCTTTGGCAATGCTGCTCTGAGGAGGCGGCATGGCAATGGCGGATGTTTACCAAGAAAACATGCAGGGCTGTGTACAGATATGCAGCTGTGAGTCTGTGTGTGTGTGTGTGTGTGGGTCCAGCTCTTTTGTGAATAGTACAAGGACTCTACGGGAAATCTCGTCTCTGACAGGTTACAGTTACAGTTGTGGAACAAATGAATGAAAAAAAGTGTATTTTTATAGATCATCTAAATAACAATAACGATGCTATTCCCTCTGATGTGCGGCATCTAATGTGACTGCTGCTGTAATGTTGCTGCTGACCTCCTGAGCTGAGCTTAAATAAGACAAAAAAAAACTAATATGGCGGGACTCTGATATGCATGTTTGTATTATAGACATAAGAGCTGTGTTGCATATTGCTGTTTGTGTTGTCGTCTGTTTCAGTTAAGGGCAAATCAGGTCACTTGGGCATTATTCTTTATTTACGTACAATAAACCACACTCTGTCCTTTGCAGACAAAAAGGACAGACTATGAATGTTTCGGACCATGTAATTGCTGGTATAGTGACATATAAATAGAACATACACTGTACATTTAAACACATTTGAAGGAATAATTGGAGAATCTGGGAAATACACTTAGCCACCTTCTAGTTGAGAAGTCTGTTAAACCTGCGTAACGCTGTCGACAGTCCATACTTCTAGCTGATGTAGACTCCATCACCATGGTTGCTCCCCTGTGCAGCCAAGGCAATGCTTCAAGTTATTACAATAAGCTAAACTAAACTGGGCCAAGATAAGATATTGCTCCTCTGGTTTCACTCAGCTCGAAAACAGACAAGCATTTTTCCCAAAATGTCCAACTACAACTGCGTCAAAGAAGCAACCATTGGGTTACATTTGGATAGAGTCAATTCACTGCCTTTTAACAAGATCAGAAACTAAATGCAGGCAATTAAAATACAAGCTTTCCCCCTCTTGGTTTATTGCCACGTTGAAATTGCCGAAACAACCTGTTCTGCCCTTTGGAGAAACACTTTGTATTTCATGGCTTATACTATAAGACACAGACACAATGACTGGGCTACCTACAAACAGACTGAAGTGAAGCGTCTAAATGAATGGTATGAAAAGCATCAAACATGGAAAATGAGTGTTCTTTCCACTTACCCTCTTTTTTGGTGTGAACCGCAAATTATAAAAGAGAAAGCAAGATGACGTACAGGCTTTTGATGATTCACTTCTAATACTGCTAACAACTAGTGCAATTCAAGCTGGTCTTTAACTCAAACTTGTTAAGAAAATGTGTAACTGTGATTTCTTCACAAACATGATCAAATGTATGGATTATGCTTTCTATCTCTCGATCCAGAGTGAGGACTTTGCTGTAACCGTATTCCTCACCTTGCCGTACGACCAGCCTAGCTCAATTTTATTCATGCCCCATAGTTCATGGATGTTCTCGGCCAGCTTGTCTCGGACCTTCTCCAATGATGGTGGCATAACAATCTGAGGAAACATGACATGAAAAAAATCAGTCAGTCTCAGGTCTCAGGAATCGACACTGTACTCTCCTCCTGTTAGTTTACCTGGCTAGTTTCAACAGGTGTGGGGATAAAGGAGGCCTGCGACAAGAACTGTGCGGTGCCCAACAGATCTCGGACTCCATCCACATCCCTCTTGTACTCTTTCACCTGCTCCACCTTCATCTTCTCTTTCGGCAGCAGGGCTTCATAACACGGAGCGTAACTCGATGGAGGCAGGAACTTAAAGTCACCATGTCGACCACCCAACAGGAAACGTACCCTAAAGAGATAGAAAAGTATTATTCTACACACTAAACGGTAGGAGAAAAAAATAGTTAATTCACAAGGAGGAAAAAAGTGTGAAATATAAACATCAGAAGTGATAATCAGACAACTATTAATGAACGGAGCAGCCAGTGAAAAAAAACAACAACCATGCAGCTAAATGTAACTGCTTTTTCTTCAATCTGTTCCAGGCTCTGCCCCAACAGGGATACGTTTGGCTCAGGGACTGGAAAAAAAAAATGTCTTAGGCCATCACTGTGAAGAGGCTCTCCTGAGGACGCCCAAAAATAGCCACTCAAGTAGTAGTTGTGACGCAACTAAGCTCGTTCTGACTGCAGCCCTCAATTATTGAGGAGTGAAAGATGTGAAGCTGTCATTTTCTGGCACGTTTAAATCCGTGGAGATGTTCACCTTGTTCAGTGGGTCACTTTCAAGCACAAGCGCCATGGTGTCATATCCCACGCACGAGTGGTTAGAAGTTGGCAATTAACAGACGAAACGCTGAACGTTTAATCTACAAATCATCGACAGATGATGGAAAAACAAGCTGACAGTCATTTGACTTAACAGTAAGATTTGGTTTTATGGATTTTTAGACGTTATGATAGCATAAAATAATTATAATAGCTTTCTGATTTGGAATGTAGCGACATCATCTGTATTGTTGTATTGAGGAAGATGGTTTTCTACACACTCCCAGAGCCGTGAGTTAGCAGTTTCAATGACTGCAGGGGGTTTGCTAAACTAAATTAAGAAGAAAGAAGAGCAGGTTGACACTTGAGCACCAACTCCCACCTCTGGACCTGTGGTTACTATTACAGTTTGAAAGCTGAAAAACCTCTGTTTGGAGAGAGCTTAGACACTGTCGTCATGGATTACTATGGAGTTTTTCTAATCTTCAAGTATATGTACTATAAAAAGTAGAGTAGTAGAGTAGTAAGGTGATCCCCTAACTTTAGCAAATGACTGCTAGCAAAACACCTGCAAAACGAATGACATTCAAAGAAGCCTCAGCTGTATTTTGTGTTAATGCTAACTTGTTAATGTGAGTATGCTAATATGCCAAACTAAGACGGTATAGCTGGTTAACACGAAGCGGCAACCTCCGTGGCTATGAAGTGAAGCCAATGCAGAAATGCCAAGAACTGCAGTTCCTCAGCTGGCCGTTTGAGGCTGGATACAAAACAAGTTAATCTCCATAAGAGCCCTGTATTAAAATGCCCAACTTCACAGCAGAAATAAACATGTGTACAGCCTGGTACAAAAAACAGTTCTGGTCTCTGTAGCTGATGGCTTAAAGTAAGGCATAATTAACAGCATGGCAGCTTTGATTGACAGGTAGGTGCCGTTACAGATGGCTTGTTTGAGCACACAGCCATCATTAGCCTGCCTTAGGTCCATCGACGATCCACTACTTTTTCACAGTTGCCATTGTTAGCATGCTATATTAGCATTTAGCTCAGAGCATCATTGCTCAGTGATGAAACAAAGTATAAACAGCCACAGAAGATGAATTAACAGGACATCCAGCATCTTTGGACCCTGATTCTTTTATGAAACACAAGTTGCAACTTTAAGTTCTCTCCGCACTGCTCAAAATCCGTCAGGTATGCTATGACATTATGAGAATTCGTTTTCATCAGGCAATAAAGGTTGAATTCACAGCTTACAAGTCCAAATAAAATCAGAGCAGTCTCTTGGTGTCAACCGTCTCTGGGCTTCAAAGAGTAAAAAGCTGGTAATGCAAAATGCTGCTTTGCTCCACAATGTCAAGAGTCAATCAGGGAATCATGGAAAAACTGCTGAAGCTTGAAATTCCATTTCAAAGTCGTGTCAATCACGCTATCTGTGGTCACCATGGCAACAGAGCAAAATATGAAACCAGCCAATTTTACCTGTGTCCAATCTCGGGGCCTTGAGGATTAATGAATCTGGACCAGGACGAGTAGGTGGATTAGATGGATTTCACGCAGACAGTGTTTGTGTGAGTGTAGGTGTGCGGTGTACACAGTGTATGTACGCTGCATATTTCTGTTCTGGCTTGAGCTTGTCTGTCTCATCTGATCTGCGCTTCTGCATAGCTCATTCATCATCCAGGAATTTCAGGGAGTCTGTGCAGACTCAGACAACACACGAGAGAAAACAAATAAACACTCACTTAACCCCTGCAGAGAAGCTGACAACAGGGAAGAAGAGCCCGTCTGTGTTGAAATTTTCAAACATGCCCTGAACAGGCTGTCCGTTGATCCTGAAAGAAATGCTGGGAGCACCCAGGTCCAGACAACAGCTCACCACATCCTCTGAGGTCAGGATGTGCTGGTTCATGGATGCAACCGCTCGCGGGACACGACCTGTTCGTCACAACACACACACACACACACACACACACACACACACACACAGAGTTATGTGAAATATAACCCAGTGAGTGATGCTGGCACAGATCACGACTATCTCTCACGCACACACAGGATTGAACACACATATCTGTACACACAAATGCACACAGTTACACACACTCTGGGCAAGGAGATCGTCCCTGCAGGGTACTGGTTCTGTCTAGACACAACCTGGCTGTAGCCCAGGGTTACCACTCATATTTAATACATTAGCTGATTATGATATGAGGTGAGTTACTCACAAACACAGAACTTTCTTCATCCCACTGACCTGACCAGAGGTGGAGTCCATCAAAACCAAACGAGTAGAGGTCATCTCCGACTCCATTTCCTCCCCAACCCTCTCCGCCTCCCGGGTAGGGAGCGTAGCCTTTAGAGTTGGCCCAGCCCACCCTCAGGTGGGAGGGCTCGCTGGTCACAAAGTGGTCCACCTGGTCAATCATTAACTCATAATACCACTTCTTGTACTGTGCTGAGCCCTCGCTCACTCCCAGGAAGATGTTCGGCCTCATACTGGGAATGAAGTGAAACATGAAATCATTAATTATCACTCAGAGGAAGTGAGATATTTGTAATATGTTTTTTTTTTTCAATTTCTTAAAACTAATGAAAAAGTCTGCCTTTAGGACAAGATAATTCAATTAGCTTCTAATATATTTGGTTGAGGGAGTTCCTCAAAGGTGTTGATAATTTAAAACAAAGCAGAGAAAAGCAAATCCTTTCACAGTGTCAAGAAAATGAGCCAAAGAAATGTTTGTGATTTGATTTAAAATGACCTCAACAAAATGTTTCTTTTCATTGTACAAAGAAGTAAAAGTAAAATGTTATACAAGATTTAAAGGTCAAGCACAATTTCCGTACAGAGCGCTTCACTCTCCAAACTATCACCGGATGGTTGGGCTTACATGGTAAGTTATTAAGTCTATATAGTAGATTTATATGCCGCTATTTTATATACAGATAATTTAGCAGGTTGAACAGATACAGATAACTGTATATATTTGCTCTTTCCTAGTTGTTACTACATATTCACAGTAACTAACATAACAGTTGCGTAGCTAACCGAACCACTGAAAAAGCTAACGTTAGCTTGTGCATGTAAGATCCGTTTAGACTGAGGAGTAAAGTATGTAATATGGGACACATAAGACCTGAAAATGCTAGTTAATAATGATACAAACTGGGAAGATTTCACAAAAGGAACACTTCATACCTCAAATTACAAAATGTTATGCCAGCAACTAAAATAAAACAAAATAAATTTAGCTAGGTTAATCTGATATTTTCCATTCAGCTGTAGAAACCCTGAAACTTTTACCATTTATGCATATACACATAAAACAAGATGTTATATATTTACAAAATATGTATTAGGAATATGCACATATATACAGTAGGACAATATACCTCATATAAAAACAGTTACATTTTGAAGTTATATATTACAGTTTGTGATCCTACAGTTACTACTACAAGTTTGTAGTTACAAAGAACGTTAGAAGTACTTTCACAGTAGTAGAAGTACTCACACAGGAAAATAGCAATGGATTTATGAGCTGGTGCAACCCAGACCTGCACATCAATCATAGACTAAGACTTTAATCAACTTGTTACCATTAACCAGGTTTAAATGTGGATCAATGAGAAGCATGATGTTGAAAGGAGGTGTAGCGCTTGGATGGTTTTCTAACCTCTGTACATCATTGACCAGCTGAGTTTGCAGCAGCAGATCTCGCTTGGGCAGCAAGTGATCACAGATTAGGTTCTGATTGGTTCGCACAGCTACGCCATTGCACACACACAGTGAGCAGAGCACATCGAGAATCTAAAAGAGAAAGGAGAGGCATCGGGGGGAAATAAGTGCAAAAATCAAGAGGAGGAGCACAACAGTTCACCGACAACTGATTACACATTGACCTAATTTCCCCTATTAAACCCAGCACATGAAACCTTTCCAGAAATGACTTATTATCTTTGTCGCTAATCACTGTCCAGGTTGCTGCTTTAGGGACTCTTTCCTTGCAACCACTGCATAATTACTCAGAGATGCTTATTGGGGGCAAAACATGTCCAATAATATCCCTTTGATGTTAGCTTAACAAAGCTGTTGAATTAAATGGCCCAGGAAACTCATCCAAGGGTGACAGGCCAGGGTACACTATGCTTTATCATTGGCCCATTTCTCCTCCTACCATTGCAAAATGATACATTCAGGCTGATTTATGACCCAGACCAGCTGACTGCCTGCTCCTGATCTAATTTCACTGTTAAACTGATTGATTCATGATGGGGACACATTGCAACCAAATCCCCAGGAGCCTTCTGTCAAAAAAAGTTTGTATGCTGGTAGAGGGTAAGCACAATGAATTAGTAGCTAAAGAGAAGAAGAGGTGACAAAGAGGCCCAAAGGGAACTGTTATGGAAATGAATGTGCATCCAGTGAAGCATTTTGGCGAGCCTAATGAGGAACGAACTGGAGATGACTGGGTGCAAGATAAACAGGCACTTTCAGTGGTTGTGTGCTTTGTTGCTTGACTAAAAGTTCATGACAACACCCGAGATACTGGTGTTATTTCAGAATGCAACTTAAAATAAAAAGTTCTGGGGGAAAAAAATCACTCATTATTATCACTCCTGCCAAAAGTTCCATGAAAAGATTGACGCGATTCTCATGTCTGGAGCCAGTGGCTGATTAGCATAGCTTAGCATGAAGTATAAAAACAGGGTAAACAGCAAGCCTGACAAAATTCAATCCGAATCAATAATCACATTATATCTCATTCATTTAATCCATACAAAACCCAAAGCATATAAACAACAATTTGCTATCTAAGACAAGGGTTGGTGCTGGATTATTTATTAGTCAGGAGCAGGTGGGAAGAAAGTGACTGGCGTTAGCGAAGATATATGTAGGTGCTAGCTGTTCCCCCTTCTCTCCAGCCTTTATGCTAAACTAGGCTAATTGGCTCTGCGAGCAAATAAGCACATTTCCAAAAACATCCAACTATTACTAATAATTATTGTTACTATAATTACATTACCGCAGTTGCTACTGCTACACGATCCGTATATAAAATAGTGTATTCATTTCACTCTGTCTATACTGTTAATGCTGTAAGTATCTTATAACATAATTCATACTTATATCTGCACTATTATTTATATATATCCCTGCTCATATGTACATACTTTAAAGCCTTTTGTACTTCTGGTTAGATGCTGAACTGTATTTCATTGTGTCAGTACTTGTACTTTGTGTAATGACAATAAAGTTGAATCTAATCTGATCTAATCTAATCTAATCTAAAGAATATAAATTATAGTTTTATTACCTTAAAATTTACAATTTGACCCATTATATTGTAATTCTGGTTACTGGTGTCTATTCATCAAGACCTTTATCTACCACTTCAACATTCTTCTTATATCTTAACCACACTGTACACAAAAATGCAGAGCCCAGACGTGTCATTATGTTACACCACATTAGAGCTAGCACGCTCGTACTCACCTTGTGGTTGCGTCCATGCTTGTAGAGCAGCGATATGATAGACTTGATGTGTCCTCTCTGGATGATGTTGAGGGCCTCGGGGCTCTCAATTAAAATGCAGTGCAGAACTTCCAGGATGCCTGCACAGCCGCAAATTCATCAATTAGTTAATACCCGCAGAAGAGAAAGACGCCAGAGGACACTCGTCAATGAGACATCCAGTTTGCATAGATCATCAGGGAACACTCAGTGCTCCTCATACATTCTTTACCATGTATTTAAAAAGGTAGAGGTATGTATATATGGAGTCATCTTTCTACAGATTTTAAGACTCGTGTCTCTACTGAGCAGTGTTGAATCACCATCAAAGGAACGGGATCGTTTTGTGATGTCTCTTTGACAGAGAAAATGCAAGTTATCTCAAAACCGTATCACCGGAGGCTCAGCGAGTATGAGAGCGATAACGAGCATACCTGATGAAGACTCCAGTCTCTCCAGCTTGCTAACCAGCCAGTCCAAGTTGTTGGAAAACTGTGTACAGTTGTTTCTGTTCCCTCTAATTAACGCAGCTGCAAGGCGAAAGAAAGGTGTAGATGAGTTAAATTATATGTATTATATTTATTTCCAATACATTTTAAAGGAAAGAAGACAGAGCGGTGTGAGGGATCCCCATATGCAAACAGCAAAAACAATGTCACCCAAAGGTGGACACCTTAGATGCAAATCCAGTGCCAAGTATTGAGAGAGGATCTGCTTCGACACCCTTATACATATTTATCTGGATGAAGGCTAAGACAGAGGGAGGGAATAACACAAGGAGAGAAAAGACATACGCCCTAGCAAGAAAAAAAAAAGAAAAAAGAAAAAGGACAGGGTCACCCAATGCAGACAGACAAGGAAGAAAGGAGGGAGGCATCCCAAATCCACTTAGTGCTGCACCGGAGCAGGTGTGTGGAGGAGGAAACGGGGGAAGAGAGAAACGTGGCTGGCACACTAATATAAGACGGGAGGTGAAGTCAGTGTAAATAAGAGTGTGAAGGACAACTTGGAGGGCAGAGGGGCTTCAGTCTGGCACTTCTCATATGAGCTATCCACGTTCTCGTCCCAAGAATGTAACACATCCAAACCATAAGTGGAAGAAAATCGCGCCTACTCAGGATTTTCAGCTCATAAAGGCATCTTTTATGTCACAGCCGGTGAAGGAAATGTTCAAGCCAAACGGTGTATTCATAAGATACAGGAGAAGACAGCAGGGTTTTCAGACAGAGAGGGTGAGCGACAACAACAAAAAAATCTATTTTACCCCACCCTCTCGATCTTTTTAGCGAGATATGTCTATATCTGACAGAGCATATGTTTGCAGTGCACGAGGTTAAAGTGATTTTGCAAAGGCGGGGCTGATGACATTGCTCCATGGGAACACAGAAAGCACAGCGAGAGCAAGTAAAGAAAACAGCATACTGATGAGAATTGACATTCAATGGATAAAAAGCCATCTGGCCAACAGGGGACACCCAAAATTATGAGCGTGAATATGTGTGTGGGGGTGTGTGATGACTGATCCTGTTGGGCTGATGCCCTGGAAGAACATCACATAAAGTGGAAAGCTATTTTGTATGCAGCGGGCCACATGCCACTAAGTCTTTTCCCAACAATGTGTGTATATGTGTGAGTGTTGGTAAACAGAGCATTTATGGCGCGCTGCATGTTGAGACGTCTAAATTCTGGCAACCTCGGTGTGTAAATGGCTGGTTAAATACCCAGTCAGCACAGTTCCTCATCACTACTGTACCACCGCACTAGCAGCTACTTCATCTTCAAACAATGATTCTTGTCTCTGTGATTGATTACGGTAGCAGCTTGGTTTAAGTGTGTGTGTGTGTGTGTGTGTGTGTGTGTGTGTGTGTGTGTGTGTGTGGCAGACTAGCTTCTTACCCAGCAACTCGTACAGCAGGTTGAGAATATCTTTCCAGGCTGCTCCAGCCTCTGACCCGGCACACTCTCCGAAATGGGCCGCGCTGTTGTAGACGTTCAAACGATCGATACAGTTGGATACCAGAGTCAGCATTCCCTGAGAAATGCACAGACGCGCAACGCATGAACGTGAAATACATGCATCGTTAAACAAGACAAAACAAGCTCTCGTTAGCACGACATTCCTGCAGTATTCACTTAGCCTTTCCTAAGCCTTATGGCTCTCTCTCTCCTGTCCCATTTGATGACTGTGCCATGGTGATTTATACTATAGAGAAATATCTATAGTGATCAGATATGCTAAATGGAGGGCGGGAGAAGACAAAATGGAAATCGGAGATGATTTATAATGCTGGAAAAAAATCACGAATCAGCTCTCTACAGTGACAAATTGACCATCTAGGTGTAATATATTAGGGGTGGGGCGGAGATGGTGCTATTCTGGTGTATTATCATAGGAAAGTAAATAAGATAAGCGATAAATTGCTGAGCTATGCACCAAAAATGTATTTCATTCGGCTAACTCAGACCGTATGTTAGCTCGAGGATAGTGGTAGCCTGTTGGAGTTAAGCGGAGTTTAGATAGTTGACATCAGAGCTCCCCCCTCTGTAAGGCAGCTGACATTTTGTAATTGATGAAAGCAATTTAGGTCCTAGGAGGCTTAGCGGAAAGCTTCAGTGCACTTGTGCCAGCCTCGGGAAAACTTATAACACCAAAAACTGCTGACGCCTTCAAACGCAGTGCCTCCAAATACATGATAGCGTTCAAACGCAGCGCGAGGAATCAATTGCTTTAGCCATTCACGCACTTTGTCTTTTGCAACTTTGCCGGCTCACTCGTATGTGCGGCCACTTACTAAGATTGCCTCAATCACAATCACACTCTGTACTCTGGTGGGGTGTGGGTGGGGGGGGCTTCAATATTTTCTGGCACTGCGGAACAGCTCCTGGTCTTGTTAATTGATATTTCATGGGCAGTTTGTTTGCTACGCGTTCCTTCAAGGTGAAACTCACTTCCTGTTTGAATAAGTTCTGCCGGTTCTTCAGTGAGCGCAGCTTGATCTGCCTCTCTTCGTGCTCCAGCTCCACATCAGGGAGCTGGAAATAGGCGATGAGGTCATTGAGAGTTTGGAGCACCTCCTCAACGGGCAGCGAGACCAGTGCCCTATTCTTAACACCCAGACAATCCAGGTCTCTGGGAGGGGGGCAGAAACACACAGAAACCTCAGTCAGACATTTGTGATCATGCATAGCTTTCAAAATACTCCCATTCATCACAAATGCGATGACCTCCTGGCGGAAACACTCTAACTGGGAGGCTGAGCAGACTGGAGGAGAGGCTGCGATGACTAACACAATGTTTAGCCCACAGGTTCATCCATGCTGAAATGCTGATTTCCGCTGGCTGGCTATAAATAGCTCCTGTCGTAAGCGTGGGAGGGGTGTGGGGGAGATGTATGTGTCACAATCGCTAGGGGAGAAGTTGACAGACTCTCACATGCTGCCGCCATGAGTGCCCGCGAGGCCCAACCCAGGGGACGGCGAGGCATTTGACAACAAATAAGGCCACTGGAAGCATCCATTTACGTGCTCCACGGCTTCCTTTTTCACAGCTGCCCGTGCGTGGCTGTGACGCCCGCTGCCGATGTTTGCCATTTGGAAACGCATGACTGGACCACTGAGTGAGCTGTCTGGGGCTTTGTCACTCCACTCAGTCAAAACTCACAGGCCCGGAGCTTAACTGTCCGGGTGCGTACAATTTGGACGGGTGTTACATCATGATTCGTGTGGGCCATGTGAGAGTCTGTGGGGCTTTGAGAAGTTAGAATTGTAGGCTTCGTCCGCGACTTGGTGACACGGTGCGATTCTATTTTGTTTTATTATATCTATTAATTATACTCTACCATCATCAGTGACAGGACATTTAGCTGATTACCCTAATAAAGTGGCTCAAGACAAATGTGGACTCTAATTTGGACTAATTGGGCAATTTGTGCAATCACGTCACAGTGTGCATTAGCAAGGAATAGCGGCGTTGTGCCACAGCGCTTGGCATACCTGATGAATCGGTTAAAGAGCAACGTGGTGTTGCGGATGATTCGTGCTGCGCGGGACTCCTCGTGTTGACAGCGCTGCAGGGTCAACCCGTCATCCATGTGACCTTCAGAGTGTAGACACGCCTTGAGAGGGCAGAAAGAGAGAGAGCATGAGACATCGCCATGAGACGATACAGGGGAAAAGGACCAAAAAAAAAATAGGAAGCAAGCTACTTAATGTAGAGAAAGTGTCCAGCTGTCCTCAGCCAGCACTGAGCCACAATGTCTGGAACACAGGTGCTGACACTACAGGCTATCTGGCTGTGTTTACATGGAGGACACACTGTCACGCACGTTACTGCGCGCACACAAGCCTCTATCACTTCTGCCACAGTAGCCAAGGGACAAGGTTTATATTTAGTCGAGGCAGAGATCCGAGCTAACAGACAATCATCTTAACTCAATCGACTCATTAGCCTCAAAATAATTATCCGCTCTGAGGAATCTCATTTATTTATTAATTGTGTTTGTTTTTGCATGTGCTTTGCATCTGAAGACAGGACGGCGTGTGCTCGTGTTTGTCTCCGCTCACTCGTCTCTTGAGGGGACCCAGACGGGCAGATTTGACATCAGGTGCCTGGTAGGAGAGCCAGAGTCCCGTGGCCACGTGCATGATGAAGCAGAGCGAGTCCCCGTATTTAATCTCCGCAACCCCCATGCCCTCGATGTCCCGCTTGGGGCTCTGCTCCAGCTTCTCCTGCACATGGGAAGGAGTCAAATAAACACATCAAAAGCTGTCAGGGTGAAGCGCAAGTGCTCGAGCAGTCATAAAGTGTTGCACGTTCAGACATGCGCCATACAGATTTGTTCTTAATCAACCATCAACCAAATGTCAGTTGCATCTGCTGTTCATGTCTCTATCCATCAGAGTGAAATGATTGTATTTGTTTTGCTATTAAGATCAGACAACTGCAACCCAAAATCAACACAAGGACTTCAGTGATGAATGACTTCACTTGTACTCTGTTACGTGTGCTTTAAAGCTACATTGGAAGGGTCACTAATTGGACTTACAATCACTGGCCGTATCTAGAAACTCCATTATACAGAGTAAAGCTCAGTGGTTGGTTCAGAGTCTGCAAGTTCAGCTAAATTAACCTCCATGGTGTAGCCATCACTGGTCCAATAATTCTTTTAATTTTCATTGTCCTTGAAAAAATGGTGAGAGGCATGGGCGGTTCATTTGTAATGGCTTAGAGTTGACCCTCTGTAACTCATTTCAAGCAGCGTTTAATGAGGGAGTGTGCGGCTGGGCCCATGTGACACAGGTCACCTTGAGGAACAGCGCACATGTAAATGCATACATCTTGTGCCCTTGTATCTCTGTACGTGTGAGCAGTCCTCACCTTCGAGGCTCTGAAGCAGAAGGCGGTGGCGACGGTGTCAGATCTCTCCCGGTCTTGCAGCACCAACCCCCTGTCGTCAGTCAGGGCCAGGTAGTGACCGGTGGTCAGGTGCCTCAGGCGGAAAGGCTGACCCCAGCGGATGTGGCTCCCGCTCCAGCTGTCAAGGTCACACCCGCACATTAAAATGAAGCACACATACATGCAAACATACAAGGAGAAAAAGTTGCCCTGTAAGCCTCATATCCGCTAATTAGTTGATGTAAACATTGCTGCCAGCTGTTAATTATCTAACGTGCCATGTGGTAGAATAATTATCGAACGGCTGAAAACATTTTCCTAATCACGTATTTTGTTTCTGTGCAGAAAACTCAAAACAAACCAGGGTCAAAATAAAACATGGCAGATGTGACAAACATCACGTATGACACAGGAAGTGAAATGGGAAAAGGAAAGGCTGCATCCCCGTGAGGCTGTGAAATAGCCAGGAGAGATGGAGGGAGGGAAAGAGGGAGAGACAGACAGGAGAGGCCACAGTGCAGCATTAAATCATTGGAGGAAAGGACAAACGGGGAGGAGGGGAAAAAAATAGAAGAACAGAAGAAGAAACAGAGGAGGTAGTGAGAAGCAGGAAGAAAGGGACAGATAACAGATCACGTGAAACACAACCCACCTGATTCGGAGGGGCTCCAGCCTCCACAGGGACCTGGCCTTGGCACCGGCTTTACCCGTCTCATAGTTGACTATCCTGGGGGATGCCAGAGAAGCATGAGTGGGCGGCCTGTCTGCCGGATGCTTTAAATGTCTAGCCACCACTGATTCTGTCAAGGTCATTCATCCTGGCTTAGAAGAACAGCACCTCTTTACTCTCATTTGTCACGCTGGTATTCACCGGGAGGATGTTCGACTCATAGACACATAAACAACACACACACACACACACACACACACACAGTGAAGCGTGGTCTGTATTTACTCTGCTGACTGCAGCATCACATCCTTCAAACAGAGACATGTGCGCCCTGATAACCCACAGCTACACTGTCTATCAGTGATATGGGTGACTGGGTCCAAAGATAAAAGAAATCGCTCATCACCCCCCGGTGACAGCTTGGAGTGTGTTTGATTTGCCCCAGAAAAATGTAAGACCTCTAAAAAGCTTGTTCCGTCCGTTGGATTTCAAGGACAACAGAAGGAGAAAAACCAAAGCTGGAAATTAATATCTAATCCTGCCCCCATATTTGCCATGCTCTGTTCTAAAAATAGACACCATGTGTGTATGTGTGCTTGTGCGCAGGAGGAAGACACATCTCCTGGCACCTGGCGGAGTGTGAATGGGCTTTGCCCGCTGTTTTGACCCACTTCAAGCCCAGTGTGCCATTTTTCTGTGGCCTACCTTATCTATGTTGGTACCAAGCAGCTATACTGTAGATAAAAATAACACAGCAGCCATTTTGGCTCCCCGGAGAGCCAGGTGTCATGCCGGTCAGAGTCATTTTTATGAAGGGAAGTGGGGGCAGAGGAACCGTGGGTAACTCACAGGTCAGTTAGCCGAATAACTGCTTCGCCATCACTAAAGCGTGACCCCTGATGCTGCAGTCTAATCTAGTTTGTTCATCTCTCACTGTGTTTCGCACCTCTGCTGCTCTTCACTCTGGTCCGATCCTGGGATGGCCACAACCTCGTCGTGTCCGTGGAACAGCCGCATCACGTGACCGCCCAACAGGTAGCCTATCGGAGGAGGAAGGACGTGAGATTTAGATACGCTGACACTCCAGACGTTTAATTTCCTGCTGCCTTTGCTTCCACTGTGAATGCTATCTAGATCACACAAGTGGGTTATACATTTAGAGAACACTTTAGGGGTTTTGTTCTCAAACAACAAAATGGACACACAGACTGTGGCTATTCTGAGTCCATTAAAGCAGCTAATGGTGGTCACGGACAAAGAAAAGTCTATACTTTGAGACAGGAAATAATCAGATAATTGTTTCAAGAAATTTAAATCTGAAATGTAGAAAATGTTTTGAATGTTTTGTGGCCTATCCATGACGAAATAGTGGAAACTTGTATTGACTTTACTAATTCACATTCATCTGACATCCCCTCTTTTCTTTCTTTCTTGTGTTCAATTTCGATATTTTTCTTTTGCTATTGAACAAAAGAATTTGTAAACTTAAAGATAATACGTTATAATAATGGGGGGAAAAAAACGGGAGAAAGAAATCATGACGGTTTTTGTGTGCGATGTCTTACCTTCTTCTATGTTGCTACCGGAGCAGATGGGATGGACGTTCCACAGGGTTTGCATGAAAGAAGCATCCACCTGGATGTTGCCATTGGAGATGGATAAGTGCTGCAGGAAAGACGGAAAGATTACATGCAGCATTTGCTGACTTGTTCACACCCAGACCAGTCACTGTGCAGAGGCTGGACTGTCAACGGGCAAGTGGAAATGATTTAATGCAATGAATAAGACTGAATAAAACATTTTTATTTGGACAGATAGCACACAGATGTGGCTTGGATCTCTGAAAGTATTTCTTTAATATGAAATGCTTTTCAGCAGAGTTCTGCTAAACTTTGAAAGGCTCTGCAATCACTGACCCAGAGAAAAAAGCTCTAGCTTATAAAAAAAACTATCTTATAAACTGATGGACAGATTTGAGAGCCTTGAGGATTTATAGTGTCTGGGGGGGGCTGTATTGCTGTGCGCCCGTGTGTGTGTGTGTGTGTACGTGTTTGTACATGGGTGTGTTTTCCACAGCTTTTGTGTCAGACTCCAAAAACAAATTTTGTGGCAGCTGTGTCCTGAACATCCTCCCTCCCAAGAGTTCCTGTGCAGCCCTTGGGTGCTGTCCCCACATACCGCTGTGAGCGACAGTGGGGGCAGGCTACCAGATTGACATTGGTGACCGTAAGGCGATAGTGGTCATCTGGCTGTGCCCCTGCCACCGTGGGGGTTGAAAAACCGCCTGGCTGCTGTCACCAACTTCATATATCACAGAGGACATGTTTGCCAGAGTTAACATAGCGCAGTGCTATGATGCTAAGCTTAGAGGGCAAGGGGGGGGTGTAATACTAAAAGAAGCCTTTTGCTGGAAAGGTCAGCTCAGAAGTGCAACAGGATCATAATCGTTATTAACGGTGGTGGGATGTGGGGATGTGACGAGGATGATAACAGCGGAGGCTCGTCTGAAATGGCACTGGCAGCAGCCTAAAGACGTCATAATCCAGCAAAGCAGACATTTCCAGTGCAAATCAAATGACGCTTAACGTGGCTGTTAGCAGTCTCGCAGCTATCCAGGAGGGAAAAGTTGCTGGTTTTAACACTAAGCCTCCTGCAGGAGAGAAGGTCATGGGGAGATTGCAGCATGTGCTAACTGGATTGGGATAATCTGAAATTTTGTCACATCAGGGGAAGCAGTAGAGTTGATGTTCTCCTATTTGAGGACCTCTAAATTACGCACACACACACACACACACATATACACATACTACAGCTTCAGGAGACAAATATCTTTCAAAAAGCTTACAAGGTATCGCTCTGAGGACAAGCTGACGAGGATGAGGTCATCACCAATCCGGACTTTCTCTCCTTCGGATCTCTGTTTGGAGGCAGGGTGAATCGTCCACCAACAGGCCTCACCTGCAGTGATACACACACATACACACACTAATTCAAACCAACTCATGTAGGGAACACAATTCCACAATGTTGTCTGTAATTGCTAAAGCGAGAGGAGGCAGAAATGAGAATTTGGACACGTGGCTGCGCCATGGCAACAATCTCTTTAAGTCATATGGAGGTGACTGCTCATCTACTGCATGATATTAAATGAATAATAATGTAACGAGGAAGTCCGGGTATCAGGATACCATAACAAGACTATCGAATGTGCAGCAGAGATGCAATCAGCGCTATGTCTACAGTTCTCCATGGGGAATATTAACTGAGATGCTGAAAAAAACACACACACACACACACACTCATGAACAACAAGGTACGGGCAGAGAGATAAAGTGGGAAGGAGCTTGAAGGCAGCACAGAGAGAGAGAGACAGACAAGAGAACAAAAACAGAGATGGACTAAGGGAGGCAGAGGTAGCAAGAAAGAGAGCGGGGAAAAAGAGATGAATGAAAGCAAACTGAGCTGAGCTGTGCTTCTTACCTGTTGAATCCTCCTGCAGGCCGACATCAAAAGACAGCTTATCTGTCTGTGACCTTGATGTCTTCAAACAGGCCAGGTACTGTGGGCAACACACACACACAGGACCTTGCTCACGCGCTGCTGTTTATGTGACTGTCATGTACTCAAATCGCTTGTGACGTTTAGGTTCAGGTTTGAATTTGTTGTTCTTATGATGGTGACATTGACGGCAGCGTGTGCCATCTCTTACCATCGAACTGAAGGAGTGCCGCAGGAGGATGGCGTGTCCATACAGAAGAGTCTTGTGTCCGCCGCTCTGCGCTGCCTGTAGAGATAATTCACAAACACACACGCACACACACACACACACACACACATACACACAAGAGCATAGTTACACGTCAAGCTCAGGCTGACAGAACAGCCCCAGTGGTCTCCCTCCGACTGCGTTAATCTACACCCGACCTCTGGCACTGACTGTTGACCTCAGCGAGGACCTTCGCGCCAACGGTGATGACCTCAAGCTTGGGGCACACATCTCCTGGGGAGGTTTTGCCACCCCATCTCGCCAATGAAGACATGCAATCTGACTTGCCACAGGAGATGGTGTTTCTGGCTCCTGTATCCATGAGCGAACAGGATACGGGGGTCATCTTTCCAGCACTCCCACTACAGGAATGTGGGAAGGATGCGCGACTATTGTCAGTCTCCGGTGCAATGTCATCATTAGCAGGGACTGACTCCACTGCTTATGGGGTTGGGTTAAGATGCAAAGGGGGGGCATGTGATATCTCTACTGGTAGAGATGCAAAGAGGATAAAGAGGAGGTTTTGTTGGTTTTCTTCGGCAAGCAACTCCAATGTTACTCACCTTCCTTATGAGCCTCTAGGAAGCATTAAGGTAAGAAAGAGAGTCATTATTCAGAAAGGACTATTGTTCTCCTGAACCTTTCTGCCTGCCTCTGCCTCATTTAATCTTTGGTACAAATGATTAAACTCCTGGAGACACATGCGATTGTCAGAAAGTCGTTTTTTTTAGTTGGTTTTTTTTTAGAGGGATTAAAAAAAAAGAAAATTCTTTGGCATTTTACAAAGCAATGCCACTGGCACAAGATCCAGAAATGATTTCTGAAACAATGCCAAACAGCCAAGTTTAACCATAAAAACGTCACATTAAACTGAAACTACAACCACTGCAGGTCACTAATGATATGTAGTCAAGACTTAAAAATCCTCCAAAGCTGAATAAACCTTAGAATTATTTGAGAGATGCATGAATCATGGCAGTGTTACGTGGAAATACATCCTACCATGCACAGGCACTATTTGGTTCTGTTTCATTGTCTGTCCTTTTTCTCTTTCTCCCTCTAGCCCCCCCCCCTCGATTGGCTACTGGGACAATAGCCGGCCTGTGATTTGATGCAGTTGTGTCGTACAGACTGCAGCACTGGCTTCCAGGATTCTTCTGTGCTTCTGGCTACTGCTATATACTGGCTGTGGTGCTGAGTTTAATGCGCCGAGGCACATCCAGCTGCAATCACCACAACCAATAAACCCAAAGTCTTTTCTTCCTTATCCCACGGCTGGGCTTTGTGTTATACAGATAGAGCAGAGTGAGGAAAATTGCGCCTCATATCAGTAAGAGGGAGAATCCTCTACACGTGGAGACACATTGCAGCAAAATTTCACTACACCTTCAGCAACTGAAATGAGTAAAACTTTATTACCCTCAGCTCACTGAACCATAAAGGTAAAGATTATTGGATCAAAGAGGTATGAGGGAAGAAACAAGCTATGCACACTATCTCCTGTCCAGCTGCTGACCACAAGTGACATCCACATATCAATTTAAAGGTGTGACATTTAGCAGGACGCAGCCTCCTGGTGTGTGAGCCCTGCAGCAGATGACATATATGTGTGTGTGTGTGTGTGAGTGGCAGTGTTGTGGTTTTTCTGCATAGAAGAAGGAGGGGGGGTGTCAAAACCAAAAAAAGGTGGCAGTGATAGCAGATAAAGGGAAACACAAACATGGCAGATCAGAGCAGCTCCGTTATTTGATAGATAGTGTATTATCACATGCTCTTTTGACCAGCAACCCCCCCAAATCAAACAGGTCAGCTGCTGGACAAATGACGACAAATTCATTGCTTCTGGAGTGGTGGGGGGTCGGCATTTACACTAGCTGCAAGTGCGTTGTCTTTGCAGGTCCTCTTCTTCAGTGCCTTCCGGCTAAAACAGCCCGCACTACCGATTTGCTCCAGCCACCGTCTATTGATAAGCCCATCTGTTCAAAGACGTATTGATTTCAGAGCCTCAGCCGAGACATATTCAACCTCCATTTCCCCTTTAATGGCGCTTCCTCCAGTGGCATTTCAGCTGAGGCGAAGAATGATGAATAGGTAGACAATATCGAAAACAGATGAATGTGAGTAGAGAGAAAACACTGAAGTAACACAGTAAAAATGGCCAATACAAGCCATCTAAAAGCCGCCGGGCTGTTTGCTACAAAGGCACAAAAGGCGTGAAAGGTTAGGGCTAGGGTAGGTAAGGTCTTTCAGGAGACATTTCTCATCAATTTGTTGAAATTCTCTCTGCATCCTGGAAGTAATCAATAAATCAATTGCTGCCCGTGCATGAGAATGTATTTTGTGGGAGCGGCTTTGTAGGAAGACCTAAAGAGTGGGAGTGAGATTCATTTTCACTGGACACTTTTAAAATCTAGCTGTCTCTTGCTAGGTTCTCCAACATTACCTACCCTGGATTTTAAGCATGGTGGTATGAGTAAATCTTCCAACTAGTCGTATACAAAGTATGAAGCCCAACAATATCAAAAGTCCAACTGAAATCACCTTTAGGGTCAAGCAATGGGTAGACAGTGTGTTGGCAGCAGTAGGACTAAAGAGAAACGCCATCTAAATGGCTTTGAAGGTACATTTACATGCTGTTTACTGTGCTACAGCTAAGCAGCCAATTAGCTATCTAGTCTGCAAACCGATGCTAGCGGTGCACATTTCCCTGGTGAATGTTTGTTTGCAGGACAAGGCGTGCGTTCATGTTTGTTAGTTAGACAAGAAGGAGACGTAAGCAGGAAAGCTAACGTGCTTTCTGCTCGAAGTCTGCGGCTTTTGTGTAGCAGGCTGCTGCCTAGCTGTTAGTCAGTGTGACCATCTGCTTGTGATGGAAAGTCAACATTACTGCTTTATGCAAATGTGGTGCAAAATTAAGTGGTTACATTCAGTTCTATGGAAATAGGTTCTCCATCTGCATGGAAGGAGAAATAACTGTATTCCAACAAATAAATACAAGAGTAGGAGACACATTATGAAACCTGAAAACATATTTCATAAATTTCTCCCTTTTGGTTACTGATATTTTCCCAAAGGAGAAAATAAAACTGTAATTTAATTTCAGTTGGACTTTAAGTATTATGTTAAGGATTTAAAAGGGTGCTGATGCAAAAAGGATGAGGCTGGACCAGACGTTAAATATGTCCATTTGAGCTTTAATTTAGTTTAGTTTAATATTTTGAGCCCCCTTTCTCTCTGCTGTTGCTCATAATTCCCTGCCGGCTACCTCTGAGACTCCCTGCAGCAGCAGAAGAATCAATGATTTTGATTTCTGTCCCTCTGCTGCACAGACAGTCCGCTGTGGCCTTATCTTAGTCAATGAATATGAAACTTAACAACTGATGATTTATGGAAATTCTCACCATCACTGGCCATGTGGCATTAAAGGCTGAAGTGGCTAAAGCTGGGAGCTTTTTTTGACTAAATCACTCATGATCATTCTCAGTCTTGTTGCAGAAATCTTGGTGCCAGCTGTTTGCATCATCTCACGGCATTCCATCTCTGAATAAAATAAGATACTGCGGCGAATCAGAGCTTATCCTATGTGGTAGGGTTTGAATAAAACAAATGATACTGCAATGAACATCCATCCGAATGTCCTGAGGACAAGACTAATGTTAATCTGACGTTAATCCAGCACTGGTGCCGCTCTAGTTCTCTAGCAGTGGAAAATGAGTTGTGTGAGAACCGGTGGTTGCAGGGAATGTTATTGAGAAGTCTATACGAAACTCTATTTGTCTCTGTCAGCTTGGTGGGAGGTCAGGCACAATCTCCTCACCCAGTGTACGCTACAAATCCATAGGATCATTAGTTACGGCAAAGCATGGGCTTTGGTGTTTGCATAAACCATGATTTTTATCGATTTCTAATGTAAAGAGGAATGTTAAGTGGTTACATATTATAGCAGACCAACCATACTACTGTATGTGACGCAAATGGGGAGTGAGTAAGAGAACAGTGTATTGAGATGTACTGCATCATGCATTAGGGATGAGAGGGGAATGGTATGAGTGGTGAACATACCCATCGATCCGGGCCGCGTGTCTATCATGCGGAAGATGGAGAATATACACAGAAAATAGAAGATAAAGATGGGAGAATTACACATCTGTCACAGCAATGAGAAAGAGAGGCAAAACACTTGCAAGAAGACAACCAAAACAATGACAACAGGTGCACATTCCCACCACCAGAAACTCCTCTTCACTTTTATTATACTGGAAGTTCTTGGGGGGAAAAAAAGCTGAATTTACTGCCTGCTGCTCTCTTTGCTGGTAGGATGATTTTTTTTTTTTTTTTTTTTTACAAAGGAAAATATGTAAGCAAATGAAGCTGTTTCCCTTCAAGGCTTGGTGTTAATCAAATGGGCAAAAGTGCATGCGGCACTTGAGGAAAAGCTGCAGTAAAGCCAAGGCGTCTTCGTTAATATTCATAGAGGCCCGGACCTCTCTGCAGTTGGGGTCTCCAGGCCACTGTAATGGGCCTATTTTGCCCATTAATCTCTTTATAGTGACTGAATATGTTAAGACTATTCAACTTGCTGACTGCATTCATAACAGTAATCTGTTTTACAACCTGCTTGTTTGACCGTCTAACAGAAATGGACATACAGTACACGACTTGGGGATGGCTTATGAAGTATGGATTGTCAGACTGATCAGTGTGTGTGTGTGTGTGTGTGTGTGTGTACCATCACTCACCCCTTCACTGTTCTGTCCGCTCTTAGCCAACATCTCCTGTAGGGCCCGTACTGACAGAGACTGTTCCAGCACAAAGGTGCAGATGCACAGGTCTGGAGGAACATACTGCAACAAGAGAGGAGTGGGTTAAAAATGAATGCAGACTAAAGTCTCACAAAGCAGCCACTTCTATTTACTTTACTTTTACGCTTCTTCTGAGGTTTTACTCTTTGGCTTCAGTAAAAAATAAGCTGCAAGCACATATTACATGAAACAATTATCCTGTTTTAAGCTAGCACAGTAAAACTGTCAGAAAAACAGTTGTTTATTTAAACATAGATGAGATACAGAACAACATTATCATTCATTCAGAGTTGTGTTTGTGTCCACTTGCTGAATATTCACTCTCTTTTAACTCTGTTTTTGGTCTCCACCAACTCCTCCTGGGGGAAATACTGTATCTGGCTTTTTAGCTGCTAAATGCTCCATTATGTTCACCAGGTAATTGCTAACATGGCCTGCCTGTTGGTTGGAGCTAGTCAGGTAGAGTACAGTTAGCTGAAAACAGCTACCTGTTGCCTCTGGAAACAATGCTGATGGGAGGCATGGGAGTATAGGTGCCAGAAAACCAAAACAGTTAGCTAAAAGATTCTAAAATGCTGAGTTTACATGTCCCTTACACCGAGTTATTTGACTCAAAAACATTGAAACATCCGCTTCAAAGGGATGTCACTGCTGTAGCATGTAGCACAACCCGATGGGGTGCACAGTAAATGCAGTACGTACTGCTTGTTACTTTGCTCTTGGCCACCATAAAATCATTACCACAGCCACCTGTCTCCTATCAATACTGATCTTGATTTAGTATGCAAAGAGCTTTTACCTACGTAAGCAAAATATCCACATATAGCCAGAAAAATGAAGGCTGCCCCCTGAATCTACTGGGATGATCTGATTAGATGTCCACTCATAAAGTCTGTGCTGACTGCTGCATTTTTACCGCTCTCGAACCAAGTTTGCCTTAATCAAGTGGGCGATATTCATTAAAAGGTACTTTAGAAACAGATTAAGTGCTCTCAGGTCAGTCTGCACTCAGATAAGCCAGGTCTTGGACAGAGCGATATAAGACAAATGAAGAAGAATCTATAGATGCCAAGTGGGGCGACTGTGGCTCAGAGTGGGTGGTCCACTAATCAGATGATCGGTAGTTTGATCCCCAACTCATCCAGTCTGCATGTCGAAGTGTCCTTGGGCAAGATACTAAATCCCAAAATGCTCCCTGTAAGTTGCTTTGGATAAAAGCGTTTACTAAATGTAAATGAAGAAATGAAGAAAAGTCGCATCCCAAACCAGGGCAGCACTGGACAGGACCGAAGAGGATGGAGGCGATTCACTGACAGAATGAGGGAAGCAGGGGTATGGCTACAAGATAAATTATGCCAACCTAAACACCCTTCCTGGCCTCCTTACTGAGTATCTCGACTCCTCCCGAACTGGTTCACTCACACAGGTAAATCTAACCTCATTTGCAAACTTCACACAACCCAGTTTCAGGGTGAAGTAACAATGGATTTACACCGAGGACTAAAATGACCACTACTGCCACAGCAATCTAATCGTGAAATCTAAGTATAGGTGCTGCAGGCGGGACTGTGGAAGTGCTTCAGTGGAAACAAACAGAGATGACTTGATTTATCGCAACACAGTGTGTTGGAAGCCAACAATAGTGTTTGCAGATAGTCTTACTTGCCGGCTGCAGACTACAGACACTCTCAATAATCGCTTCATTTAGACATTTACTTGAATGTTTTAATGTTTTAATGTTTACTTGAATGTTTTATTTTGAGAGATGGTGTGAATTTATTCGCATCCCAAATGTCTCGCTTATGCTATTACTGTCCAGACATGCAGAAAAACAATCAACATTTCCATGAATGCAATCAAAGGAATAGTTCGACATTTCCGGGAATACATTTGCCTTCTTGGTGCGAGTTTGATGAGAAGATACTCAGTGCCTCTCTCATATCTGTCAATTAACACAGCTATAATCATTATTAACATATTAACAATAGATCCCATGACTGATTCTATGTGAAGGGTGTCACTCAAAGTGATGAACCAATAGAGATTGCCTTATTAAGTTAAGTTTCCTTTGGCTCTACAGAGCTTTACACCCACTTTTAGCTCATTGTTTTGGTTTTTCTGGAACTTTACTGCTTTAGTTCAGTCTCACCACACTCATATTGTTGTTTTGGGCCACAACAGGATGTAAGAAAAAAAAGCTCTAAAAACCAACCAAACAGTACTTGCACTGACAGACACAATTAGCAGGGAGTATTCCCGCACATAAACAGCCAGATAATGGACCTCCATTCATCAGGTTTCCAGAAACAAGTCTCTAAATGAAAGCTGATGTTTCTCTGTATCTTCCAGGGGTATAAATAGTTAGCTTCATATTTATGTTTTATAGGTTTAAACATGAGCTACAGCCAGGAGACAGTTAGCTTAGCTTAGCACAAAGGCTAGGAACAGGGGAAACAGTCTCGATCCAAAGCTAACAAAGAATAACCCCTAACACGATCACTTAAACGTTTTATCTTGTTTGACTGACAGCCTCACCGAGACTCAAATAGTCTGGTGCATGACGTCTCGTAAAATCACGACTTATATTTGGCTTTTCATACAGATTACACGAATAAGATCTAACGTGTTTAATGTGTTTCAGCAGATTTCTTTAAACCTTTGCACAGAACCAGGCTACTTGTTTTCCCATTTCCAAGCTTTATACTGAGCTCCTTCCTGTTCACCTCCATATTCAACATATAGTCACTATTCATACTTCCATGTACAGATCTTCGATCTTTATACAATATAATGTATTTTCAGCATGCAGGCAACTGCACTTGGCAGCCTTCTTTCTAGCAGTGTCACTGCAGAGAAATCATAATAAAAGGTTCGGTAGGGAGCAAACCAGCCCCGCCCTCATCTCTCTGGATGACTAACAGCTGACCTTTGCTCTCTCCAGGCGCAGGACTGTAACAGTTGGTGGGGAGGGGACTGCCGTGAGTGAGCAAGGCAGGCAGTGAAATGAAGGTCTAGAAGAGCCGAGGGGGGGATGATGAGTGTCCAGCCCTGTCAGGATGTCCTCTCACAAGGCAGAGCAGGGAGACAGCTTTACAGCAGCCCTGGCCATGCCCTGACGTTTGGTTTATGACCAATAGTGTAATGAGAGAAAAACAGCATAGCTGGATGGTGGGCAAGGTCTTCATTTCTGTCTCCAGAGAGAGGGTCAAAAAGGGTTAAACCTGATTGCCTTGAGGTGGTGACCTCTTGGTCTGCCGTTCCTTTTCAGCTTAATTGGGGGAGCTGTTAATTACAGGGTAAAGAAAGGAACTAAAACAGACGAAATATAATATTTGCCACCGCTAGTTTCTTCATTCAAATGCCGTACAAAGCCACAGCATCTCTTCCAGTATAGTATGTGGGCATCTTCCCTACTGTGTGTCCTGTCCTGAGTCGCTGACAGGCAGGAGCTGCTGGTCGTATATCACAATCAACCAGCTTCTCACAGGCTGATTGATGGTGCCATTTAAACTGTGCACACTTTAAATCAACCACATCCCGTCATCCTGGTTCGGTGCCCCATTACTAGACTAGTTCACCAAAGAAAGGAAGTGTCCTATTCAGTCGTCCAGGTCCACTTCTAAATTGCCATCTTGGGTTTTTTTTTCACCCCTGAGTCGTTGATCCCAAAGGTGTGGTGATGGCTTTTTTTATATATATAAAAATGGCAGGCAATGAAGACAAAGTGCAAGATAGGAAGAACATCCATCACACTTGTCAGGTGTAATTACCATCCAATATGGGGTGAATGTCCAGAGTCCCTCTGCGCACAATAACCCCCCCGAACATACACACACATGCTCTTTATGAGAGCTGTTGGTGGTGATTGGGTGCTGGAAGGAGAGAAGATATGAAATCCCACAAGTACACGGATCTTTGATTCATTCTTCTTTCACCCTCCTCGGACTGTCCAACTTGTATCTCTTGCACACTGTATGATTACGTATGACGATGATCGGCGTGAGCAAAATGAATCTCAAACAACACTAATGGATCACGATTAAAAGATAATCAATGTGGAAAAGGTCCATTAGGCCTGCTGTCAACAGGCTTTTGCTTTAGGAAAACTTTAATGTGAGATAAGCAGCAGAGCGACGGAGGCCAGCGAAAGGTGAGAGTATCTCGGGACTGTTACGATTCTCTGCAACAGCCAAAAAGATGAGGATGCACGTCATAATTTTCATGATTTGCTACACAAAAATGCATTTAGGTAGAAACCAGCCGATCACAAAGGCAAACAATTAAATTTAACTCAACCGACCGTAATTAAAACTTCGCACTTAGTCACACACACCCAGCAAATGCGTCAGCAGCTACAATCGTGCTGCTCAGCTACAATAAAGCTGTAGGCAATTAAAGCCAACGACAGCACTGTTTATGAAACAATCCATCAAACACGTCCAGGGGCGTAATTTCAGGGAATTACCATCTGACGACGGGCCCACAGAGATGTGCCGTTATCCCTGAACCCCTGGAAGAAAAGCTCATCAAAGGAAGCTGTTGTTCCGGCTTTGATGGCACGCCGTGCTGCCTCTCTAGACACCGCCTGCTTGGTTTCGCTGAATCTTTGCTGGACCTAAAGACGGATGAACTAAATGGATGTCTGGTTTCCATGGAGCTTTTGCCTGGGTAAACCCACTCTTTCATCCGGCTCGCTTTCCTGAATACTGCTTTATGTGACATTTGCTGAAAATATTAGTCCCTGCATATGAACATGTGGTTGATCACTGCAGAGAAAACAGACGTAGATGACTCTGAGCAGACATAACACAAATGCGTCCCCGTGTTCCCCTTAATTGTTTTCAGATCATGAAGGATCAGACCTTGCAACAGTGGATTTAATACTGTGCCTACCTTCGCCTCAGATGTGGGCTCCAGGTAACACAGCCGATTGCCCAGCCCCTCAGCAGCCAGGCAGAACTTGCGATTCTCCTTCTGGATGCAGGCCACGCACTGGAGCACCACTTCATCATCCTGTCAAGACAAAACGGACTTCAGTCTGTGTGTGCAAGTGTAGACTCTGTGCGTCATATCCCCAGAGAGCCCAAATTCACCCATTCACATGCGTGCCCATCGCAGTCCACCGATCAAAGGAGACCCTCGCATCACTTAGGCCTTGAAAGTGTTTAATCTCTGCTCATTCACCGCCACAGTGTTGAGAGGAAGGACGGGCGGCGGAAACAGTGGATTCTGTGTCTTATATAAAACTGACTTGAATCATTTCTACTGTTTCGCATTCTGTATAGTTTGACATTGAATTTCTCGCGTCTTCCCTGAATTGCCCTTGAGCAACACACTTGGGAGTTCCTATGCACACGCTGTGCGTTTTTAATATTCAAGTAGCATCCACCACACAGAGTTCGTTCTAATAACTAACTTCCATTTCCATAATTTCCCCTCCTTCACAAGTTATCATTTTTTCTCAGCTAATTGGGGGATTTTGCCCTATAAATATGACGATCAAATCCCTTTGAGTCTCCTATAGGCTGTTTGCTTAGTTACGTGATTAGAAAGACATTAAAGGTCTAATGGAGTAAATGAATGCATTTATGTATGTAAAGGAGAGGCACTGCATGGCTTTGATACTGCATTAAGAATGACATACAAACTAATCTGTGCATTGTACTTGAGCATGTACGCTTTTATTTGTTATATTTCTGGATACATTGAGCTCAGTATCTTGTTGAACCGGCACTCTTTGTCCAAATTATGAGCACAGTAAACCTAAACATAGAGATTCTAACTCAGAAAAAGGATTATATAAACTCATTTTGTGTTAATTTTGGCTGTTATACACTGATATTTGCATTAGAGAATTACAGTAAGTGACTATTGGACAAGCTTTTTAAATACAATATTAGCATCAGTTACACAAACAGCCATCAGCCGAGGAATAATGGATGAAATGACTACATTATAGAGTACACATTCCACACTGTATTTATGTTTTAAAAAGGCATAAAGAAGAGACGTTAAATATTAAAACCTTTCATTCAGATGAGCCATGTAGATATTAAGTAGATATTAAGCCTTTTGCTTTCTGACTTTGTGAACATGTATGAGTTGTAGCAATTACATACATCAGCAAAGGCAGGCGTAGTGGAGAGCAATTCCCTCAATATGCATTCTTTTGGGAGAACTACAGCTGAAAGCAAACATCTGATGCCGCTGTTGTGTTAATGGGCTGATTGTGTTTATAGTGTTGGCCCCGTAAACGCTGAACTGGACATAGTTACTCTTCGCGATAGCAGAGTGAGCGGAAATCTGCTGATATGGGCCGTTATGGGACGGGGAGGTGGGGGGAGGGGCTTCTGCACAATGGCTAGCTGCATTATTTAATGTAAGGGGGGATTGTGCTGAGAGCAGAGTGCAGCAGTAGTAATAGTAACAGTAAAGCTCTATATTACAGTGCAGCACGGTGCACGAGGGACTAAAGATGCCATCCGCGGTCTCTCTGAGAGCATGTGTGTATACGGCTTTTTTTTTTTTTTTTTAACATTTGTGTTGCATTGCGTGACGATCGATATGACGAGCCCCGGGGGCCCTCAAAACACACATGACACACTATTTTCCACTACTGTAGATGCTGATGTGCGCCTCAGAGATTTTAAAGCTAAGCAGAGTGTGAGTCTTTGTTTATGTAGAAGACAATGCAGGGTGAGAATACCACGGCTATTTGTTACGACATAAAAGGGGTACCGTATCATATTAATGACAACTGAGCAGTAACATGCAGATATGTTTACATCATGGCTACCTATAGCAGCAAACAACCACATCTTAAAGTCTGTGTAAAGGTAATTCCAAGATTTCTTTCAAAATACATTAAATATGTTGGGAAATAGTGACTGAAAACATGTGGAACGATATTATTCTGAAAAGATATATTACTGAAAAGTTCAGTTTTTCACCATTTTTTTAGTCCAGGATTTTTTGGGCGGTCCTAAAAGGTGGCTTGATGACACACTGAGGTTACCCTGAGCAAGAGATAGAGGTGAATTCATCTTGCTTGGAGTGTTCTCGCTTAAACTTGTTTGGCTGGTAGGAAAGTTATCAATTTGCTAGTTTCTTATCATAAGTCATATAATTAAACAAATACACATGTACAACTGTTCATATTTACCACAGTGATGCTGAAACTGAGACTGAGCGCGCTCAAGTACACCTTTCAAAATGTGTCCTGTACCTCTCCCCTGTTGGGGCTAGAGCTTAGAAGTTATGCAGCATTGTAGGATGATGGACCATGGATCATGACTACACCTAAATGAGCAATTGGTCAAGTCTGCTGCAGTGGTCCTGCTTGACTTCCATTACATATGATATTATTATGATCATCATTATTACTCCCTTAAGTCATATCTCCATTAAAGTTTATAGTGACAGCTATCATTATTTTATTGCTGCTGTGCATCGGTGTCTCTATCTCTCTATTTGTTTATCTACCCACATTGGATCAACTCTGTAATCACACAATGGAGTTGTTGATGTGAACACTCATGAGTCATCAACATGGATATCTTTCCCATTTCTACCATTCACTCCATATGATATAAATGTAACATTAGGGATAATATTTGGGTTGAGATAACAGGAGGCACAAACTGATGGAGACTCTGGAGGAATTTATTCCAAAATATTGGGTAAAAAATGGTACTGCAGCAGTGGTTAGGTTTTACAAAGTCAGATAATCCACAGTTGTGTGTAAGAAGATCTTAACAGTAAAAAGGAGCAACACTTTATTTCATCACTATCTAGGGCAGCATGCGGTCGAGCAGGAACGAAGCCAGAAATCATGTGAGGAGAGTGCAACAGCTGATGTGACATCTAAAAAACCACAGCAGACACATTTTTGCCAGCTAAATGACAACTTGTTATCACGTGGCCAAATTCGATTTGTCACGTTGTAACAACGGACTGTAGATCAAGATGCAGGATGAATCATCATGCAGCTGTTTAAATAAAAAAGTATAAGTCATTTCCAATATTTAGTATTATTTCTAGACACATTGCTCACCTCCTGTGTATATTCACATCGATAAATACAGGCTTTCATTATAATATACAGTGCGGGAGATAGATAGATAGATAGATAGATAGATAGATAGATAGATAGATAGATAGATAGATAGATAGATAGATAGAATATTGTTTGTACAGTAGGAAGCAGATACAATTAAAATAATACTGACTGCTGGAATTGATTGTGCCATTCATGGGACTATTATGGGAAAGGCTTTGGATAATGCTAACAGTCTTGGATCAATATGAAAATGTTATTCAACTCAAATCCAGATTGAAATGAATAGCCTTCTATGGCAAATCAACACTTGGCTGGGTTGAAACATGCAATCAGTCTCCCTATTGAGGGAGCAAGCACAGGGTTGATTTGGGCCCTATAAGGACAGTATCGATCCAAGCACAGCATTCCTGCCTAGATGCCAAGATCCAGACACACATAGGGAGGCAGGCACACATATACACACACACACACAAGCATCTCTTTAAACAAACTGGCTAACTCTCATGTCTCTGTCTGCGTCCTAGCCCACAGCTTTCCCCTGTCTCTCACTCCCACCCAGTTACAGTGAAGTTTCTGACGTGGCCTCCGTCTCCCTCCGTCATCAGCCCCTCTTACTCACTCATCTTCTATCGCACCTGACTGCTCCCGAGGAGGAGGCGCTCACTCCTATCAATCATTCATAAAGTCAAGCACTAAGCGATGTCAGCCAGACTGAAGGGAAAGAAGATGCCCTCTTCAACTTGGGATGGGTCAGATTACAAAATCTGCAGAATACATCAGACCCGAGGAGATTCTGCTACATTTGGCTGACTGTACGCAAAGATTTTTATAGCAACTATTAGAAAGGTCAAGCAAAACCAAAGTACAAAGATCCAAAGAGAAAGGTAGGTAAGAAAATCTAATTCAAATCGTCACATTGACTTTTGTATTAGCAAGAATACAGCCCTTCAGAAAGACCTTGCTCAACAGTAAGTTGAATCTTTTTTTTTTTTTTTTTTGTAAGGATATTAACTTTAAAAAATGTTGGTCTTATTATATTTCCATTTTTAGACAAACACAATTTTCCACCAGTTGAAGACCATCACAGCTTAAAGATCTCCAGCTTTACTTTAACTTCGAGAATGACAATAAAGGGCCAAATAGTGTACAAACTTTTTAAAACAAGGATTAACTACATGTGAGTGCTGCTCGTTGCGGTTAACGGTTAACGGTAACGGAGTCCACCATCTTGTGCTGACCTGTTTGTGACAGTAACGCAGAATAGAAAGCGCTCTGAAGCAGAGGTGTTTGCTGGTTCGGGTTAACTGAAATGTGCTTTGTTAAAAGTTTGAGGTTTGAGAAGTTAAATCTAAAAAGTTAAATCTTGCATCAAAGAAGTGTAAATATGAAGACGCAGCAGATAGATAGCAGAACAGCTAGCTAAAGGCAAGAAGTACACAGACACAATGAAGAACAATGACCTATAGTTTAACAGGATATCTAACTAAATACAATTTCTAAATATATCAAAAAGTACGTAGCAACCACTAGTTGTCAATAAATCTTACACACTGTACCTTGAACTTTGTTCAAATGACCAAGGATTGAAATAAAAGCAGCAAATACATTGGTAGATACATGTCACATTTTCATAAAGCTAAAGACAAGTTCATGCAAGCAACTCTATGAACTGTAGAGCATAGTAGTTAGTTTAGCAGGCTAACATTTGCTAAAGTAGTTAGCATTAAAGACAAAGCACAGATGAGGCTGATGGGTCATAAATGAAGTATTGGACAAATTCAAACTTTGACATAAAAAAGGCACCAGAAGAAAATTAAGGGGATTACTAAAATGATTACAAGTCATCCTGTGGGGAACACGAATGTGTGGACCACATTTCATAGCACTCAAGAACCTGCTGGTGGTGCTGAAATTAAATGTGAGGGGATCAACTAAATCATTACAATTCATCCTGTGAACATTAAGTAGTCTCAGACTGGCTAAAAAAAAACCATCAGTGAGATTGCATTGAAGTACAGAAGCTAACGGAACAACGGCTAACGCAACTGAGCCTTCAGCGGCTTCAGCTCCCTGTAGATTACAAAAAAAACAATATTTCATTCTTCTGTTCTTAAAGTGAGAAGTGAGTTGAATCTCCAAGGGCACCTTGAGATTAAATTTCACTCTATCATAATACTCCCTCTCTCCCACTCGCCCACTGTTATTCCTTTGTTCTGTGTAAATCTGTACATTTGTCATCTCCACTGTATGTGCATATATGTGTGTGTGAGTGTGCGAGTGTGTGTGCACGCACAACAATAGCCTAAAACTCCTGTGAGACTTGTGTGAGTAACGCTGGAGCATATCAATGAGCCGGCCGTGATGACAACTTACGTTGTACTCCCGGTTTCAACCAATCACGTTCTCCTGATGCGCGGGGCGAATAATGACATTGGTGGAGATTTTTGCATAGTGACAGGTATGGCATACCAAGTGTCTCCTCACCAAGACTGCAAGGAGCCAATCACTGTTATGAACTGTGTATGAATTCAGGCTGAGATGAATACACTTTCTCTTGTAAAACACCAAGTGTAAGGCCTGACCTTGTAGTGTTGCTGGCATGGACCACACTTATTCACTGACAATACTGCTTCTAAATAAATGATCATTACTGATGATAGTAAGGAGTGAGTTTATGGGTTGTTGTTGTCATGAAAAATAATAATAATCCTGGCATCAGTTTGCTTACAAGTGTGCACTTTAATTCCCAAGCATCCAAAAGCATCTCTTTTTCTCTCCTGTGTACCATGTAGTTCTTGATCCCAGTCGTTTCTGGAGTTAATCTGATGAAGACTTCCTCTTATGTACTGAAATTAGTACCTGAACCAAAGTGCTCTCTGATGAAGTCTGGAATATCTACGCCTTTGGTCCGAAGACATTTCAGCAGACAGTGCAGCGTTGTGCTCATGGAAAAAGACTCTTACCACCTTATCATGCACTGCACTGCTTTGGTAATGTATTCTGAAGTGTATCCTGGAGGCACTACTGTAAAAGCTGGAGTCACAAAATGTCTTACAAACACACACACACACACAAAGCTGGAGCAAGAGTGGAAAAGAACCTCAGAAGTACCTCAATGCAGGAAAACAGAATGTTTTGCTGTTTTTAAGCACTGTGAGTCCGGGTGTGATGGCAACTGAATTGCTCCGTATTTCATGTGCTGCTCCAGTGCCTCCCATAAGGCTCTCGTTACCACGGCTTGCACCATGTTACATGGGGCACTCTTTTTCTCATGGCATTACCATGCCTCACATGAGGTACTCTACATCAAGTTTAAAGCATCAGTGCTGCAGAGGAAATAACAAAACCCTGCATAGTGAGGACTATGAGGCTTCTATAGGACAGCAACAACATGACGAGCAGTGTCATCATTAATT
Source organism: Nibea albiflora (assembly GCA_014281875.1). Taxonomy (NCBI): domain Eukaryota; kingdom Metazoa; phylum Chordata; class Actinopteri; family Sciaenidae; genus Nibea; species Nibea albiflora. Next base: position 9,306,081 of record CM024799.1, read on the forward strand.
TCGCTCCAGATTTTTTTGGATGCCTCAACACTTGACAGAGCCGTGCATCCATGACAACAACATATCCGGTCCCCCTCCTAAAACCCTGCACGCGAAGCTAAACTGCAAAAACTGCATCAACCCGAGCTACCAATTGTCTGTGTACATAAAAATGCATTGGTGCATGAGGGTGTGTAAATATCTAAAGGAGTTCATAAAGAAAAGGCAATTACACCTCCCATTAAGAAGAAATTACCATTGCTAAGTATACCCCATCAAAGTAAAGACTTGTGGCGATAAAATCCAGACTCCGCTCCTGCAGCTGCAGCAGCTTTCTGCTCTCTGCATCGCTCTTTGAGCTCAGATTTGTTCTGTCTCCTTCAGCTTGATCCCGTGCCAAAGAATCTGGTGAATCGACGACAAACTGATCGGATGGTGCCACTGAGCGGTCCCCTGGGAAGAGGTTGAAGCGCATAGAGCCACGGGCGAGAGGAAAAGAAAAAGGGAAGGAAAGAAGCATGTAGAGCGGTAATGGAAAAGATCTTAGAAGAAAAGCTGATGCACCACACACGCATACACACACACACACAGCAGACCACGGCACTTGCCTCCACTTGCCTTTGTCCCTGTGTGACACGGTTCAACAGTGTACTGGGTAATAAGTCTCCATCATCACCAGGGACCTGCTGCTGCCAGTCAACACTGTGCAGAGGCTGGCTCACACATGGAGACTTTGTTCTGGACAGATTGATACAGCTGGTCAGGTACTGCAGAACAAAACACAGCTGGGCTGTGGTTGCAACCCCCTACAAGCTTTCTCTCCCGGCTTGCCTTTCTCCTCTCACACCCATTCACATAGGACAGGTACAGGAAAAGACCAGGTGTTTCCCAGACCTATTAGAAAGGCTTTCCACAGCAGTAACAGGAGAGCAGAGGACTGCAGTCTATAATGACGCACTATTAAAGCATAGGGGAGTTATTGGCCTAACCATCTGTTAGTGCCTTCTGGTCACGTTAGCTGTAGATTAAACGTATTAAACACGATGCAATGTTTCATGTTTCTTTTAAGAGAGACGTCATTCACCTCCGAGTCATCCGAATACAAAACTGTGTTACTAAGGAAGAACTCAAGGTGACTTAAAGTAATATTATGACCTTAAAATAACAGCTTTAGTATCATTTTGATGCACCGACAAGTTATAGAGAGAATGTTGCCTCTGATAAGTGTGTAATGCCTTAGAGCACTGAGTTACACACATTTATTTACAGAGTGTACTGATGTAAGACAGTAAAACAAACTGCTGCAAGTTGTAGCTGCTGTTGACAAATGTTACTTAACTCAGTTAGCCGTAATGTTACCGCCCAGGACTTTGAGGTGCTCAAAGTACCGGGGGAGTGTTGCCATTTGGCTTTGGACTGCCAGGAGGGGAAAGTTTTCAAGCCTTTTCTTCTCAAGTTTCTTCTAGTTAAAGTGTTGACTTGCTAGTTTTTGTTTTTTTTATCATAAGGAGTCATGATAGCAAATGAACATGTATAGCTGTTCAAATTGTGATCTGAAACTGTTAGACTGTACTCTAATGTAGAACCCAAAAGCAAAAAGTCCCCGGAGCCCGTTGCACCATCTTTTTCAGTTTTTCAGTTCAAACTTTGCTTCGTTATGATGTTCACTAAATGGAGATTTGTGCATCACATTGCTGCTAACTGACCAAAGTGTCAAGACCAACGTCAAGCTTACTAATGACTTGGTTGGAGTGAAAGAAAATATGAAACACTATATACCCCGCACTTAATACAAAATACTGATATGAATCACATTTTACGAAACTAACACAAGATACCTCAAATTACACAACAACTGTTGCCAATAACGTTATGCTGAATGACAAAATAACACCGGTTAGCTTAGTACGATTGGATATTTTCCACTCTTACTAAACTGCGTGAGCGCTGCTAACTTTGAAACATATTTCTTCATGGATACATACATAAATAAAACAATGTGATGGCAACGGCAATGAAAATGTATTTTGGGCTTTTATGCGAGAGTTTGTTTGACTAACTAATTTAACTAATTACTAATTTAAACATACTTACATCTTAACTAAGACATTTCTTACATTTTAAATAGTAAAATTTTTGTCTACTAGTCACTAAAGTTACGATTTATACTGTATTTGTTAATGAAGATCACATAAAGGTCACTATATTGACACCAATGACTTTACTGAAGCTACTTGTAATACAATAATTATTATTCTTATAATGGTCCTCTAGTATCAAAAGAAACTCTATGACAAGACATGTTTGTTCCAGAATATTCTAGTGGAAATTACACATGCTGTCTGCTGGTTTACTGTCAGAGTGATTCATAGACTTAATGTTCTCTCTCATACTGTGGTGAGACACCAGCAGAGATGGAAAGCGAAAGAGAAAAAAAATTGTTGGACTAGAGGAGTGAAGCTTTGTTCTCATGACTCAGTGTTGCTGTATAAATGGGAGTGCTAATGCTCATCTTGAGGCACACTGCTGAACATGCTGCCCCCAGAGCACAGACAGAATGATAGAGAGAGAGAACGAGACAGAATGAAAGGCAAACAGAGCTGGAGAAAGTACAAGGAACTCACACACATCATTAAAATGCCCAGGCCAGGGTGACACCATAAATTAATCTCAACATCTGCTAAAACCTCAGCCTCCTTTAAAGCCTTTGCTAAGGGTGCTGAGGATGACAGCTTTACAGCTTGTTATTGAACAGTGTCAGTGGCCAGACGCTGGCACAAAATGTATGCAGCTGCACAGCAGACTGCACTGGCATGGACGCAACATGATATTTGGAGAATCGTTGAACACATTTCCCATTTTTACACGTGTTTGACATCTGGGATTTAAATCAGGTTGAGTACATCAAGTTTATATACTATATATACTGTGTGCCATTTGCAATGTTTTAATGGATGTTACATTCACAGACCAGCAACAATTCCTGAACCAGTCCTACAGACCTACAGAAACAGTATTAACAGATTTTTAATCTTAATGTCTCTGAAATGGAGAGGAATGATAGTTAAAGATAAAACTACTATTGTATCTGTCTATTTTAGCTTTTTTTTTTTTTTATCTTAGCAGATAACTGGCTGAAAACTTCAAAGTTCAAAGAATAAATAAAACAGAAAATACCGCAAAGGAACTAGAAGATTATCTAATCTGCGGTGGTTCAACAGTCCCATCCATATTATATCCTCTCAGGTTGTTTCTGTGTGTGTGGAACAGTCATCTGCTGCATACCGCACTTCAGACCAGGACTGTCTAAACACCGCAGGCAATCAGATTACCCAATCACCATATAGTCACGGTATACAGCTGTGAACAGCAGCCACCATATGGACCAAGGCAATCTATCTCAAAGATTGGACAGGTATGGTGATCACTGGGTACCAAATAGCTCAGGGTGAAAAAGTGGCTACATCTTAAATGACAGAGAATGTTTGTAGCTCCTGTTAGCTTTGCAGAATGTGAGAACATTAGAGAGAAGACATCACAAAAAAGTCCATTAAAAAAAAAGTGCCGTTGCGGGTCATATGAGGAGAAAGTTTATAGAACAAGTGTTACTAAGTGAGCCCTGCAGGCGGATCAAAACACACCCCCACCCCCAGGTCTGGAGGTATTAAGCCTGTCTGCATGCTTCAGTACCGAGGGAGCAGAGGAGGGAAGCTGTAAAGTGTTTCATTGCACCTTGCAGCACTGCTTCTCCTCCCCAGCCGTGACTTTAATGTGAAAGACTAAGTAAGCATTCTCATCACTTCCGTGCTTTAGGCTTCCACTGTCCATACTGTTAATCCAAAAAAAAACCTGGAATGCTTTAAAGCCCCATTGTGTGACTTCCATGAAATAACAGATTTGAAATCATTTTGACGCGACACTGACATGTAATCAGTCGAATGGTGCCTCAGTCATTATGTCTGTTTCTGCACTTTGTGCTCTGGCTACGATCACCCTGCAACAATGTCACGCGGCGCCAAATATTTCACCTGATTTTAGTGAAACTGGATTATATTTTATGGAGAAAACATGCTCGGTTTTTTCCTCAGAGTATCCTGATGGACCATAATTTAAACTGCAGACTAGTTGCTGTTAGGTTGTGTTAGCTCAGTTTTTTGCAGAACACTCACAAGGAGCAGAGTTAATGTCATGCCAGAACTGGAACTGGGTGAGTAATGGGCAATGTGACCAGGGTTGTTGCACTTGTCTGATGTTTGGCTGTTAGCATAGTTGTGGACTTGCTAGTTTTTGATCATAAGCAATGCAATCATAGCAAATACACATGTACAGCTGCACATAATTACAACAGTAATGCACTCTGAAATCGAGGTCACTAAATCATAGAAATTCTAATTTCTAAGCGATAAGTGCTTTGAAAGAAGAATATGGAAGAAGATTGGGGTTGTATTGCATTTTCCCCTGACTACATGATGGCACTGGGGATGCTCCAGGGCAATATGTGACAGCACTATGGCTAGGGCTTGCACCGGGAAACAAAAGGAACAACTATCTCTCGCTCCCTCTGCCGTCCTCTTCTCAAAGTAGCCACATCTACCGGGGGAATTGAGACTTTTTGTGGCAGAACACAGAACAGGGAAAATAGGCTGTTTCTACTTTTTGACAAGCAATGTGTTGTATTTTTAGAGGAAGAGCCTTGTTGGAGGTCCAAAGGGAGAGCAGTACTAACAGGTGCATTTGTAACCATCCCACATCCAGGTAGCGAAGCATGAATTTTGACTCTCCAACTGTGTGGCCCTAGAAAAAGACTGTAGTCATGTGGAGACTGAAATTACACTTTACCTGTGGGTCAAGAAAGTAGGGGTATTGTATATGTGAACTAGAAAATCAAAGGAAGCAGTGACCACAGGTATTTCAACAATATCACAGCCCATGCCCAGTCCACAGGGGAAGGGTGTCGTGTCATTTACTGTCCATCAAACTCCAGAAGTCCAATGTCTGTAATGTCAGTGTTTTAAGAAATAGTTTGACATTTTCAAAAAATGCTTATTCGCTTCATGCGGAGAGATGATCAATACCACTCTCATGCCTGTTCATTAAATATGAAGCTGGAGCCACCAGAGAGTTAGCTTAACCTAGCATACATTGGAAACAGCTAACCATATTTGACATGCAAAAACATTTTTAAAAATGTAAAAATGACAATTAGCAGTTGGGGCTATTAGCAAAGTTATTTCTTGGCCGCAGATTTCCAGGAGACAAAACTCCACACACTTTTTGTGCACATTAAACAAACAACATGTCAGCTAGATTCAGAGATGCTGGTTAATGGATTTTTTTATTGTTGGAAAGAGCCAGGCTAGATGCCTCCATTTGAAGTGTTTATGCTAAGCTATGCTAAACGGCTGCTAGATTAACTCTTGATAAGACAACAACTAAGCATATTTCTCAAAGAAGGAGGAAGGAACTAGCCTCTCTGTCCGAAGGTAAGCTGCCAATCCACACAAAACCCAAAGGAAGAATGACAAGTTTAGGAATTTAAAGGGTGTTATGTGCTTGAAGTATTACATGGGTGCACCTGTAAGTTACTGACGTCTCTGCAAACGAGATATAACATGTTATTTAGGAAAGATGACAGAACAGAAAAACAGAACCAAGCTAGCTGCTTAGCTCAGTCTTAATGCTAAGCTACATGTGTACACATACTCAACAAGATTCTTCAGTAACATTTACATGTAGCATGTGTACATGCCTACATGAAGCTTTGCATGAGACTGATCTCTTAAAGGAGGCTGAGATTTTAGCAGACTGATCTGATCCTTTTATCTAACTCCTAGCACACAAGCAAATAAGCATAACGCAAAATTATCCCTTTAAACACACTCATCCAAGGATGTTCATATTTAGGCCATGGTGGGTAATGGAGATGTAATCTACTTATCATGTGTACCACGCTTAAAAACCTCTAAGAAGAATATTGCCCTTAACACTTGGCTTTTGCCAAGAAAGTTTTATATTCCTAACTCAATTACCTGTTCACAAATTGGAGAAATAAATGCTCTTTCGCTCTGTTCTGCAGAGACCTGCAGCATTACACTTATTCCTTATATATGCAATAACAGTGATCGCAGTGTCAGCTTCTCAGGGATAAAAATATCCATTGTCCTTTAAGACCTGACCTGACTAAAATTCTTCAGAGCGCTCATCCACATGCTCGCGAGCATAGCTTCACTGGGCCTCCAGCTCAGAAGAGATCCCAGATTGAACTGCAGCTGAGACACCGCTGTGTCAAACTCTATTTGTTCAAGTACTGGTGATGATGCCCTAGTGAAGGGTTCCGGCGTCAAAGCTAAAGCGCAGCTGAGACTCAGAGGAGAGGATCACACAGGAGAAGAGAAGGCAGATGTAAGCGCTGAGCAATTGCTGAAATAGTTTGACTTGGTGACAAATTTAGGGACATATCACCCTGAGCAACATGCCATAAAAAAATAAAGGTGAAAAACAGACATCTCACCTCTTCCGGGCTCAGAGTCTGAACACAGCCTCTTGTAGGGCAATTTTTACTGCATCAAATATCAACCTGCAGCACTCTGATTTGTCATACGTTTCAGGAAGGAGCCATTAAGAGCTCGGTGAGGTACTTTTGAAGTGTCAGCTCGTCAGCTATACTGCTCCAGAAACACTAAGTTGGGAGGGAGTGCTACCGGGGGCTGAGAAACAACTGAGCAATGCTGCAGAGACACTCAGCCCAGTGGAGGGATGAAAAAAATGTTCCAGTATCTCTATATGCTCTCTCACCTGCAGGGCTAGACACAGACAGGAGCTATAAAAGCTCTCTACAGAAGCGCTGCAGAGTCCCGGAAAAAAGTAGAGACTACAAAAAGAGCTACATTATGATGCCATGTTAGCAGAGTATGCTCTCGAAAGGTGCAACGATGTACCGTGTGTAAGTAAGGTTAGTTGAATATGTATCGGCGTGCATGTGTGTGTTGTTATGAGTATCAGCAGTCCAACCCCCCCTGGATCTCCAACTCTGCACGTTGGCAAGGCAGTATAGTGCATTCCTTCATAACACACATTGTTGACTCTGCAGCAACAAGGTGCAATAAAGAGGGTGATATCTCCTTGTCTGCGCTGGTGTGGTGCGACGCAGAGGTTGTTAAAGAGGTATGAATCTTTTATGAGCTGGGAAACGCCACCATTGTCAATATCAGATGAAAAGGCCGAGACTCTGGCACTTGCCTAGAGGGGGAACATCACTGGATTTTCTCGACATAGCAATTGTTGTAGCGCCGGATGCATCTACGTGTGAAGATCCTGCAAATTACTCAATTACACATCCTCTGTCAAGTCAATAAGATTCTTCAGTAACATGCACTGGTGGTACTGGGACTTCCTTGCCGGCAGCATAACAATTCAGTATTAGATTTTCAGAAGACTGCGAAGGTTTGCTTAAAAACTCAGAGAAAAGACACTCAACTTTCTCCTATAAAGTGCAGCTCAAAAGCAGCAGATTGCAGCAGTAAACACTCCTCTAAATAGCCTATTAGGGGCACAGTGGGGAGACAGAACATTGGACATAATTACGGCAGATACCAAAGCTGCTTTATGTAGGAGGAGAATGATTCACAAGCACAGCCAAAGTAGTGAGAGTTTTAATGATTTCTATCCATGGTAAAATGTTAGAAACACTGATCTTGTTTCTGTGGTAACAGGACTGTCTGTTGCACAGGTAGAAATCCTAAAATGTCTCACTTAGACAGCATTCACTGTCACTTAAAAAGGGTATTATTCTCAGGAAGTGACCTATTATATGGGGTGCTTCCTCTTTGATCACCCTGTAGCTGTGTTCATTTGAGTTCCATTACCAGACGTCCACTCTACTACCTGAGTGTGAAGGCTGTACACTTTTTGGTCAAGGATTCAGATTTGAATCTTTTTTTTATCTAGCAGTAAGTTTTAAAAGAGCCAAACGTTGCTTCTTGGCTGCATTTGGCGCCATCCTTGCAGCTAATTATAATATCAGAGGTGATTCTTTGGTTTGTTTTGGGTAAAATGGTAGCATATCTCACTGTGTAGCAACTCATCATCAAATTATAAGAAACAAGATAAAACTGTAGAGTGTGGACACCTGTAGACTCACTCACAGAATCAAGCCTCAAACATGCGGTCTACTGAAAGGATAAAAAGGTATACTATATTTTGATCAAAAGATGTGACATCACTCCGGTAAACCAACTAACTAAAACAACAGCCGACGCAATGCTAGGTTTCATGAATGTGCCTGCACTCTACTCCTTTGAGACACTGCAATTCGGAAAAGAAAAGATTGCTTTAAAGGTGAGAAAGCAACACACCAGTAAAAATTTGTGTGGGGCACGGATTTACTACAACCAGTGAGTAATGGATAGCCACAGATTTGGAAATACAGCCTTGTATGTGTGAGCCAACATTAACTGCCAAGAAGCGATGGCAAAGAGAAGCAGAGACAGAGATGGCCCTGCTAGCTATGGAGGAGGCAGCAGCTAACAACAAGCTAACAGTGGCTGGCGGCGGTGGAGCCAACGTGGCAAGTGTTCACTTAGCCTTATGGTGTTTTTTGGTTTGAAATGAAACAAGATGAGTTGAAATGCAATAGAGGACAGCACCAAAGTTTTGAACCTCAGAGAAATAGTGTTAGTAGTAGTGTATATTGTAGTGTAATAGTGTACCGCAGCTAAAGCTAACTGGGTAAGACAGGATCTTCTAAGTAAATGTGTAGATGTTGTGCTCAACATAGGTTTCAGACATGAAAGTGGGCAGTGAGATATTACACAGACTACTACTACTACTACTACCACCAAATACAGCTTTCTAATCTAACAGTGAGATGAGCAGCGCTGGTTGAGAGCAACAGAAATGGTGTGCAACCATCTTATGTTTCCATGTTGTCTGTACGCTGTCAGTGAAGCTTGCAGGATTAATTGCACTGCATTGTTGTTGGTCCAAAGCAGCCGGCCAGTGGACATTCGGGAGGTGGATGAAGCACAAAAGAAGTTACAGGAAACCAAAAGGGCTATGACTCATCGACATCAGTGCTATTTGTAAAGATAAAGAAGAAAAATCAGTTTGTCTCTGAATAAAGTGAACTGTGCCAGGGAACAACCAGTCTAGGTACAATAGCTACTTTGTTGTCTGAATAACAATTAACTTGTTATACACAAAGACAACAATGAGGGAATCAAATGGGTAGTTATTTCTTTGAATGTTATTAGAAACACACAATGCATTTGAACAGGTATCATTACAAGAACCTTTCTCTATGCAAATAAAGGCAATTCTGAGATTTCTTTCAAAACACATTAAATGTTGTTGTAATAGTTGCTGAAAACGCAAGACAAGACTTTGAATGATATATTTCTGAAATGTGGAGTAAAAAAAAATGTTTTTCACCAGTTTTCAGCCCAGGATTTTTTGGGCGGTCCTAAAGGGTAGGCTCGAATGACACACTGAGGCCACCCTGAGATGAATTCATCTCGCTCAGAGTGTTTCAAAGTTACTCATTTTCTGAACTCATCAGTCTGACTCTAAAATTGCTGCTTGACTGCTCCCATGAGTGGGCGTGGTTTGAGTACATTCAGCAGACACGCCCCCACAGTCCTGGAGCTGAGAATACTGCTAATTTCTACCAGATTTTGACACCTAATAGTGATTAAATATTAATTTAGATGCTGGCTTTGTGTGTTTATTCAGTATTCTTACAGGGTATTTACACACTTACCTACAGAAATGATCTTGTTGGCAAAGAAATCTATTCAACCTATATATTCAGTGACAGTTTGGATTATCCGGTAATTGCTGACATCAGTTTTCAAGTTAAAATACATACAATTTCATCCTTTCCTGTGTGAGGATTTGCTGCTTTTGTTTCACATCATTGTTTCACTGAATGCTTTTAAATACTTTACTTTACTATAATTAGACCTATGGATAATTAATAACTTGTTGCAGTGTTACATTTCTGTGAGAGCTTAGGTACATCCTAGCACCTGGGCCACAGCAGCATGTCAGTAATGATCAAAAAGGTCCACATTAGTCAGTACAGTCGTATCGCAGCTTATAATTTTGGCCATGTTAGAGGTCAACAACCCAAGAGAAAATAACAACAGGGTCTTCTTTAGGAGGAAACATCCTACACTGCCTTATTAACTATGCATGCTCGGAAACACCAGATCAATCAGGCCCGCTTACTGCATGCCACTGACATTACTGTGGAAATTTCTTCATTTGGTGGCGCGATCAATAGCTCATTACAGCGGCTTTATACTGGGGTTGTCTCTGGGCAGGACTACTCGCTTAATTCCCTCTACATCACAGGCCTATCTTAACTGTCCATCTTCATCAAACAACAGAGAGAAACAGCCTTCTGCTGCACAATGCTTCCACATTACACCTTACGCCAACTTACTTTTCTGCAAGTTGAGTTTTTGGAAGTTGAGAACTGTGAATGAGGCAATGCTAATGGGACATACGAGGGAAATCAATACTACAGCAGGGATGGGGGATGAATATGTATGTACTGTATGTTTGCAGTGCAGAAAAACAGCAATTCCATGCCTTCTACGTGGCACAACTCTGCACTTTGTGTACTTTAAATGCAACTCATCCAGGAACAGAACCACAGTCAATCAATTTTATTTCCATGGCATTTATTTTGGAAATAAATAAATTATATAGCGATAAGGAACGTCGAGCATTTGGGAGTTTTCTTCATGTCAAGAACCACCCACCAACAGCTGGTAAAAACATATGCCAAAAACAAAAGATGAGTCAATATTCCCAGTGACAATCTGCATGAAACAAAGGATTTTTCTAGCTTTCAGCAAATCACAAAGCTATCTCGGAGTGAAATCTCTGCCTTCAAATCTTCCACCATTATGCTCAAAATGCCTTTCGGTCGCTAATGAAACTGAGCTATTACTTCTCTTAATTCAACCATGAAATGACAGCAGACCTCATCATAATAGCATTAAAACTCTCCCTCCTTAGTGTCAAGCAGAATGCGATGATGTGCTGAACTAAATTCCCATCAGTGGCAATAATTTCATGGTAATCTCTAATAATTATACACAGAGCGTGTGAGCCAAATATGAAGTATGTCAGGCGTACTTGTGGCACTAAGATCGCGCACAAACAAGCAGGACTTAGATGTAGGAAGGTCTGGTTTGGTCTTCGCAGTCTCTGCTAAAGCGAACTAAAGATGCTTCTATATGTTTCATAGTAAGAATACTCAGATCAAGGGCACCTTCAGTTGCCTCTAGGCCAGCGGGTGGCAGTTCAGAGGCTGTCTCGCGTCACCATTTCACACTGCCTCCAGAAAACAGACAGCAGAGCACACAGACACACCTGTTAATAACACGCAAAGCCAGAGGACACCGCGGTGGAGTAGAGAAGAGCAAAAGGGAGATGTGAGCGACGCAGAGCGAAAAAGGAGCAACAGCAACGAAGGAACAACCCGGCGGAGAGTTCACAGAGACTAGATGTGGCACTGATGTCACGGGCGCATCGCTGATAGCCACAAAAAAAAAAACACTTTACTGCTTTGATGTGGTTGATTTCTCTGTCTGTCGGTGTGGCTTTTTGCATTATATCTGCGCTGCCGCATTAACAGCCATCGCCTGGATGCAAAGTGAGACCTGTGCCTTCACATAAACAAGCCAAGCCGCTGCCACAGTGCATTAGTCAAAGCCCCAGTCTGGCCTTTTCAAAGTCACTACTCCCACTCCAACTGCTAATAGATCGCCAGAATTTGATATGCGCCTAGCGGGGATCCTCACAACACAGAAGCTGTGTGCGTGCCTGGCCACACCGCATGATGTAACATGTTTTTACTAATAAGTAGTCTCCAGTCAGGTTGGTTGTACAAATTAAGACGAAGAAAGCGGAGTGAAAGGAGCAGAAAAAGTTTGCTGCAATTCCCTCCGCTTCCTCCAACTCTCTGTCTCCTCTAATGACACAATGCACAGTAGGCAAGCAATTCATTTAGAAAACTGCTCTTACATAATGAGCCGCCTCAGCCATGTAACCAGAAGCTGATATTTTATTCACTGTACTGCTTATAATGAAGCCTGTGCTGTTAGAACTGGTGCAACTGAGGATGTGTCCAATTTCCAAGCAGGACAAATAAAGTTCCTGTCGAATATTCAGCCTTATTAACCTCTCTGTGGCAGCCCGTTGCCCCCTTTGACAGGGAGGGGGCTTTTCTCTGAATCTCCTGACTCACAATCAACGCCGTCCTTCTTCCTGTAAAATCAAATTAACCGTTGCTGAGATATCCTCGCTCTTACCCTCTCTTCCTCTCCTTTCCTCCCACTGAGTTGACTTTATAGGCAGCAGTCCGGCAGGGGTAGTTTCTGCTACCACTCCAGGGAAATTACTTTTGCATTGTTAGAGAGAAGGCAGTTTGTGAACTGCTTTATCAAGATCCTCAAACTCCAATAACAAGCAACATTCCGATGCCTGCAAGAGACATATCCCTTACTCGTCATCATACATTGTTCGCTGCCTTCCGTAGTGCCACTGATGTGAAAGCCGGTTTAGAGTCAGCGCCGCGTTTGAGAACGCATATGTGAGCAATTGTTTCCGCAGGACTGACTTTAGTCATGTTCTGGATAAATATATGCATATGTGCATGTACATACGTGTGTGTGTGTGTGTGTGTGTGTGTGTGTGTGTGTGTCTGTCCTGTTCCCCTACACTGAGTAGTTGCTGCTGTGCCTTGCTTGGACTGATGAATAATTTCTGCACTGTGCTCTGCTGTGGCACGTCTGGTGCAGCCTGACTGCACCACACAGCTACAGCTCCCGCATTTGCATTCAACACACACACACACACACACGCACACACGCACTCTTTTACACTCATGAACACCAAGCCCGCTCACTGCGCCTCCCCCCATCCCAACACCATCCAGTCTGTCAGCTGCTTCCCTGTGTGGAGGGATGCAACAAGCTGCTAAGCCCCCCCCCCACACACAGTTAAAAAAAAAAAAAAAAAAAGCAACAGCAGTTTTCTATTAGTCAGTGTCTTCTCACTTCTTCTCATCAGGTTACATCTGGGAGGTGATGTTCCCTGTGAATCCAACAAATGGGACTAGGAGTGTCAGGCAAGCAAAAACGATTAAATCCAGAACACTCATGAAGCCTGTTTCTATAAAATTCTGATGGCATTTAAGTTCAAGCCCAGAAAACAAGAGAAACAGTGCTGAAATGTCAGCTCTTTTTTGGAGTGGCAGGCGTGCTGATGTGCTGACCTCTATGTGCTGTGGTTAAAAGGTTGGGACGGGGTATCAGCTTTTTCTAAGTGAGAGTGAGAGGAGGGGAGACTTTAAAGATCGCAGGGGACGGGCGAGCCTTTCAGCGCAAGAAAAACACTGAATTCTGTCAATAACCCATTTACTGTATGTTGTTTATGCCTCTAAAGGGACTGCTATGAAGCTGCACCGTTACATCTCAGCTTGACATGTCGACACTGTTATTTGTTGGGTGAGCTATGACGGCTGATTACTAAAAAGACAACGTCAGAAACGTGTCAATCTGCCCTCGAAAAACAGACACAAACTGAAAAATTTCAACTGACCCGGTTATGATAAATTTACATAAAAACAACACCATCCCTGCTCCGGGTTACCTCAAAGTGCGAGCAGTTTAATAAAGGGAAACCACAAGCAGCAGTGCCAGAGATATGTGCAACCAAACACCTCCCACTGTCTCGGGGTCTATCTGGAAGACCTCCAGCGCTCTGTTCCTTCATCTATCTTAGACGAGCGTGTATTTTCAGACATGATGCGCCTCTCAATGCATTTCGCCATACGCGAGCAGATCGTGTCATCATCTATCTGTGTCAACTGTGGAAAGTGTTCCTCTCTGTGCAGCCACTGCCACACATTTTCAGCGTAGCCTAAGCGATATATATGTTTTCAATGCAGAGCAGCAAGAGGAGCAAACGGTCTAAATTACAGCATCATTTTAAGGGCTACATTGGTCTACATTTGCTTCATGTCCAACAAGTAAGACAGCATTACTGCTCAGGCTCGGTGCAGCAATACTGTATATATGAACTCAGTTCATTTGCATAGACCATTGCTGCTGCACAGGAACCCTGGGGTGACTGTCTGGACTGGCAGCCTACATCACCAGGCTAGCACGTTTGAATATATTATACAGCATGCACACTGGCTCCAAAACTCCATGTATCCTCAAGGAGTCTTTTTTAAAATGATTAGTATTATTATTATTCCATTAAGTAAAATCACAGTGTTTGCACTGTCGCTCTGTCTTATTGCATGCATTTTTGAGTTCTTTGTGCAGCAGAGGTGCACATGTAAGTTTGACATGCCATGGGAAATTGTGCTGTCAACTTCTTGAGACACAGACTGCAGGGAAAAAAAAGAAAAAAAAGAAAAGACAATAGCTGCCAGTGAGCGATGCGCAAAACAATGGAAGCACTATCACCGCCTCTAAGATGTGCAAGAAGGCAGAGGGTTATCAAAGGCTACGGGATGAAATAACATCTGTGAGTCAAGCTGGGATACACATCGACTGTCATGATCCCACACGCAAGGTAGCATTAAAAAAGAGAGCTGCACATTATCTCAACAGTCACCGAGAGCAAAGCGCTTCAAATCCGAAGCGGCAGGAAATGTACTTACAGTCCTGAGGAACTGAATTTCATCCTCTCCTTCTCCACCTTCAGCCATGGCTGCAAAGGAGCCTGTTCAGACTCGGGAAGCCTCCGCTGGCTCCTCTCCCCTATCGATATTAGCATATATAGCTAATCCACGGCCATACAGCGGAGGAGACTACCGCAGCATGTGTCACTCAAGCCCCTGTGCTCGCCGCCCGGAGGAGGAGTGTGTGTCAGCATCGGTGGGCTGGAGCAACTGGGGACGGTGTGGCGGGGAAACAGGGAGAAGCCAAGTCGTGAAGCCGAGATACGGCAGCGGGGTCTTTATCTTCGACGTCACCGGCAGACCTTATGAATACAAGGGCGAAAGCGCGAATATTCAAATACAGGAGCGTCAAATGAGGCTAATTAATCACCGTTAATCACCCTTTTTTCCCCCTGTTCTCACAGAAAACCTGCCAGTGTGTGATCAAGTGTGTGATTGTGCAGTATGCAGGAAATTCATGGCAGAGGCTCTTTCCAGTGTTGGACCAGATCAGCACCATGGTCAGCACCACACACACACACATACACACACACACACACACACATACACACACACACACACACACGGAAGACTTTCAGCAGGCTTCATCTACCGAAAACTATGAAGTCTATGTGAATTCCATATAACACTAAAAACACTTATCTCTATACTACATTGTATGTATACATGCAACTATAAAATGTGTACAACAGGTGTACACTTTATAAAACTACATAAAAGCTGATTTTACAGGCCGAGCTGCGCTTAGTGTTTGCTATGAAGCACTTAAGTCTTACAGGATATATCCCAGCCTGCAAAAACGCCATTTAATTGCATACGCACACGTGCTAAGCTGTCTAAATTATTTACATGAGCAAATGATTAATGAAAAATGAATGAACGTAACGCCAATTCGTTTAGCTTTTTCCGTGGACTGAACACTGTAAACAGCAGTGGATCAGTCCGCTCCCCCCGCACCTGAATCACAGCTGACCCTCAGCCTGATTATAATGAAGACTACTCATGTGTACAACTAAATTAACGAGGCCGTGTGCGCTTTTATCCTGATGCGATGCCGCCCTCTAGTGTCGACGCTGTGGCCTAACACCGCCTGTCCTTCTCGCGGTGCATGTTTCCTTCCTTCCTTCCTTCCTTCCTTCCTTCCCTCAGCGCTTGATTTCCGCATGAGTATCAGTGAGACTTAATTTGTTTAGCTTTTTTTTTCATGCAAACAAAATGTAACAGCACCCTCTTTATAATCAAAAACACAAACATTACTAAATAATAAGTTAATGAAAATCAAAAACTGAAATGCATTAAAATGTAAAAAAAAAATGAACTTCAATGAATGTAATGATAACACTCATGTCTGGAATATTCTTTTCCTTTTTAGTTGCGTGTCACTGGTATACAGATTTTCATTAATCAACACGAGTTAAAGCACTATGAGTCTTCTGGATGTGGGCCATCTGAGGTGAAATAAGTGACTCATTATCACTTCTTATCTCCCCTTAAGTTCACAAACTTTACACGTGTGTCATAATTTCTTAAACTTTATGCCAAGCTCTGTTATTCCCTCATATAGCCCCACTTTCCCTGCCTAACTCTCCATCAAATTTGGTTTAAACGTCTTACAGTTTATATATATGGATATTTTTGTCTGTAATGTGTTGTGACTGCCATGGAATGTAAGTAAGGACAAATTCAAATTCAAATCAAATTATTATTCATGACTCATGCTCCCCGAAACACGAATATAACCGGACACCTTGGCTGAGGTGAATACAGAATTGGGTGTCTTGTATTGAAACGAGTTGGTCGTGCAACAGTGATGCACACATCACCCGTTAGGTGTCGCTGCTTCGTACGAAATGGCGCCACCTCGGCCTTCAAAGAGCAGGTACTGTAAGATACACTCATCTTTCTGCGTGTGCAACAAAATACTGACGTGAACCTGACATTACTGGAACCACTGCCCCGACAGATACGTGAGATCCGGCCACACTTGGCCTCCTCTCTGCTCGCTGCACAGACTGAACACATCACATGGCCTACCTGCAAGCTGCAGCTGCACTGGCTCAAAATGTGGGATGTGGGATTTGATGCTATTATGACCAATCGAAGGGAAGCTTGCCGGCGCTGAGTTTGTCTATTGGACTAAAATCCTGTCAATCACGGCGAATGAGTCCCAGAGAAACAGCGGTGAGCGTTGGCTGGCTGCGGTACAGAGATGTGAAGAAATAATTTTGCCATGCCACTGAATCGGGTAAGTATTTATGTCTTTTCAAAAAAAACTGCTGCTGCGCTTTTACCTGCTGCAGGTGCACTGGACAGGGACGCACGCGCTTTCTCCAGCTTCCAATTTAATAAACGTCCGCAAACTGAAGCTGGGGTGAAGCTGGAGCGGAGTTTATGCATTATCATTTAATTTCTAATAAATCCGGCTGCATATTTGTATATTTGAGTTGTATTGAACAGCAGTGACCCGCAGGGAGTGTAATTCGTGGTGCCATCCTGACACTCACTGTTAACACGCGTTGTTGTTGCAAGGTGACAGTAACCCATGGGATTGTGTTATGATGTAAACAGTCCAGAGAGGTTGGCGAAATGTTGTGGGCATCCACTGAGGCACATGTAAAACGTGTGTCTGTTTGGACTGTAAACACCTCAAATGGCAGCGCCGACTTTCTTCTGCGTGTGTCGTCACCTTGTGTGACCACTCTGAGCTTTCATGCGGCAGCTTGTGAAATGTTGATGAAATGCGGCTTAGAAAGGTTTCATCCACTTATACAACAAGGCCGAAGAGGAGGACGCAGATAAGACAGTGTTAGGAGGGTGAGTGCACACTGGTGTCACAGTCCAGTTTTAATTTATGGATTTTATTTAGTTTTTAATTAACAAATGGGTTTGACAGTGAAATATGGAGAGGCCAAAGGAGCAGTTTGTATTGTTAGCTCTGGATTAACATCCATATAGTTCAGCTGTGAGAAAATGCCTGTACTATGTTGAATATTTAACCTTGAACTCACACTAAGAATATAAACAGCACCAGGAGTGCATTAAAGTTAGTGCGAGGACGGCTAACATGTTATTGGACATTGATCTTCAAATTTATAGCTGTGTGTTGCTTTCTCCCTGACAGTTTCTGAACAGGCCCTGGTGATGAATAGCCAGAGATCCTATGCTGCAGTTCAACCTCAATCTCCTGGCCTGACCACTTACTCAGAGTGATAAACATGGCACCCATCATGGAGGGCACGCACACCGTCTTGGTCCTATATGCACCCATCCGTGAGCTAAGCAACATCAGCCTGTATTTCCCCAAGAGGCGGGCCCCGAGCTTCAAGTACAAGAGCCGCGCCCCTCATTCAGAAAGGGCTGGTAATGACCATGACTGGGGAAAGGAGGATCTCGCAGTGTCCGAACAAAGAGGCCAGTCTTCCAGCTCCTCAGGCGGACTTCTCAACTCCCAGCAGGCAACAAAGGAGGCTGTTGCAGAGCTCTGCTGGCTGGCAGCGGAGCACCACCAGTTGCTGGCGGATCTCTTATCGCTGTGTAGGGTCTGCGCCAGCAAAGTCAGGATGGGTAACCAGGATGGGAAACTCCAGGATTACATGGAGGGTCAGGAAGTTCACCTTGGAGGTCAGGTTCTCAGCAGCAGCAACAACTGTTCTCTCACTGTGCCTCCAGAACATAAGAGAGCTACATCCAAGAGCAAAAAGCTGAAGAAGTTGGGAGGTAAGAAGCTTGACAGCGCTGAGGATTTCCTGCAACGCAATATGAAGAAGAAAGTTACTAGTCAGACTCCGTCTACTGAGCTTCCTGATCACAACAGTGTGTCTATATCTTCAGCATCTGTAGTGGAACAGCTCCCAGGTATCCGACCTTCTGCCCTTGTCTCTGATAGCCCGGTCACCGGCTCTTACGTCAGTGCAGTCAGCAATCCCATCCTGCCTATGGAGGAACCTTTCCAGATTGCTCGTGAGGATTGGGAATTTATGGAGGATACCCGGACATTTGACCCTGACATGGATTTCTGCAGTGACTTATCAGAGTTTGACAGTGAGCTGGGTTATGAGTCGTCGTTTTGCAACCTGATGGAGGGTCTCACCCGACGAGAAAGTGGCAGCAACCTTCGGCCGCTTAAGAGATTTGATTCCTTGGCTGAGGATGCATCAACAGTCAAGTCTGCTCAGCAGCTCTATGATGAAATCAGACAGGGTAACACAGGGGTCAGGGTGGTGGCTAAAGTGCAGGATGTGGAAGGGAAAGTGCAGCGCGTCAGCCATACAAGCCCAGACAAGGCAGGGCCAGCAGTGCTACATCCAGGAACTGGCAGCTGCCAGCAGGAGTATGGAAAGTGGAGAGGGCCAAACAGAGATCAACTGCTGGAAGTCAGTGGAGAAAAGATGGGTAAGAAGCTTTCTGAGGGGCTGCACCTGCCCCTGTCCCATGTCACCGAACCCTTACCCCCAAACCAAATCCCACACAAAGAGCCCCACTTCACCTTCCCTGGCAGGGGTCTTCAACACATCTTTCCCTGCCTCTAACAGTCTCCAGAGCATGTCCCCAGTCCTGTCCCCTCTATCCTCCAAGCAGGCGAGCCCACTGCTCAACCACCGCATTGTTCTCCTCTCAGATAAAGATGTGGACCATGAGCGGGACAGCTCCAGTAACACAGATGAGCCCAAAATCTTTACTGAGGTCATCGACAAGAACGGCAACAAGCGAACTGTCACTCGCCTGGATCTGAACCTCAGCAGGCGGCCCAGCAACTCCAAGTGGAACTCATCCAGCAACTCCACAACAACAGGTGAGTTATTCGAAGTCACACTGCTCCTACGTTGAACACACTGATTCATGTTCAGTGCGCTTTTATCATCTCAGTAGCATGAAAGGTTTGTCAGAAAATGCCCTTGACGTGCTGTTGCCGGATTTCAAAGAACAGAACAAGGAAAAAGATACCTCGAGAGTGATTCAACTGTGTGAGTGTGTATCTCCGTATGTGTGTGTAAGACCTTTTGCCTGAGGTTGTTGTTGAAATGCTCCAGCAATTACTCTGCAACATTGGAACTGACAAACATTTTACGCCTAGGGAATTTTACTTTGTCACTCAGGCTGTTATCTAATAAACCAGCTAGACCAATAAATAAGCATTGTTTTCTAAAATGTATCCGCTGGTACTGTTAGTGTTTGAGCGCTTTGTTCTTGTCTTGGCTTAGACGTGTGACCACAAATTAAAAACTACCCAACAGAGTTGTACAAGGGGCAAGCAGGGCCTGAGAATAGTTTGGCTGATGATCCATTTTAACTCTCTCGGTGCTGCTGGGAAGTCAGAGATTAGTGGGAGTGTCCCAGATCAAAGGCTCAAAGTTGACACAGGGTTCAACCTGACCAGGGTTCTCATGAGCACAGTGCTAACTGAAGCATTGCCAATTTAGACTTTGAGGGATCTGCTATCCCTCCCCTAAACCCACATCCTATCCAGTTCACAGGAAACTGACAAAGGATCAGGGACCCAGCGGGCACAAGGTTTACAGGAGAAAGGATTAGAATTTCCTTATTTGCAGAGCTCTTCTCCTCTTTTCATGAGCCGTATCATTAGAACGTATGTTTACCGTGGCAGAATAACTGGTTTTAACGCCATAAGCTGTAATAACTTCTCATTGTAGCCCAGAGCTTGCCAGTGTAATTTTTCATTAATGACCTTTGGTCACTTTGGTCACTGTGTTCCACTCTGCAGGCACAAGTCTCACCTTTCTAACCCGGTTTTTATTT
The DNA here is from genome assembly GCA_014281875.1 of Nibea albiflora. NCBI lineage: Eukaryota > Metazoa > Chordata > Actinopteri > Sciaenidae > Nibea > Nibea albiflora. The sequence goes on from CM024799.1 coordinate 9,326,524, forward strand.
AGCATGCCATTCTTTGCCCTTTTGCTCTTTGGTCAGTGCAGCGGTGTCAGCGTTGTTTTAGAGTTTACACTTACACTTTACTGGCATCACTCCAAACTTCACAATCCAGGGTGACGCTGTTGCTGTTGGTCTGATGTTTTCGTCTCACAATTGCGTTAGCTACTTCTTAACACGATCAATCATCCCTTTTGGTTAGAGTAACACAATCTTTGCTTTAATCTGCTGCAGCAAACAGAAGGCCCTGCACTGATTATGTAATTTACCAATACACTGTGAATCATGGTTTGTATCTATTTTTCATGTCATTGTAGACTGTTTTACACCTACTTTAAGAACCATGCTGCGTTTTGAAGGGAGCAAAGCGTAGAGCGTTTGAATTGTTACATCACGGACCAGCGCTGGTTCAACCAATACATCCAGCAATGCTCAGCTTAGTAACAGCCAGAGGGAGACGAGAACTGAGCTGCGTGGAGTGCTGAGCTAACTGTTGCCGGCTTTACTCATGTGGAGATGATTTGGATCCATTCCCACGCAAATGACACTGTGCCTGTGTGTTCTCACCGAGCCATGCACGGAAACCACACACACAGATGCCTCCCTTAACATTTACACATAGAATCCACATTGACTGGCACTGTACTCCACCTTCACCCCCTTTTTAAAAATTAAATCCACTGTTGTTGTTTTAAGTTCTTGAGCATGGGCAAAAATGAAGTCCTCATTAGGCGTAACTGTGTGATAATAGCTGTAAGCTATGAGCTGTCTGTATGAAACTCTAATGGAGCCAGATGCACTTTCATTCTTTCCTTCACGGGGAAGGCCTAAACCTTTAATCTAATCCCTTCTTGTCGATTTTGCTGCACCTCAGCTGTTTACTGGATCACCGTTAATGCTTGATAACGGACTACACATCAGATGTTAACGCAGATAAATGAACATCACAGGGTCCAGCCAAAAGGGCTAAGTGGGTCAGTATGAAGCCCGGCCCTTCACGGTTTGCAAATGTCGAACTAATTACGATCCAGGCTCTTTAATCTGTGCTCACTTATTAAAGCTCCGTGCTTATTAATGAGTTTGATTATTATGCAGATGAGGATGTAACATTCTTTTGTTTGCTTCATGTGCTAATGCTCCAGCCCTGCAGTCTGTGTAACAGAATACATGCACATATACTTTATGTGTTTGCTAAAGGTGTATGTGTGGCTGTCTATGTCTACAGGATATAATATTTGTCTTTTTCTCTTTATGTTAGCATATGCGTTGCACATTCGTTGCACTTATATTTGCCATAATAATATAAATCATTTTATTATTAATTTTTTTTAACAAAAACAATAAGCTAAAAGTCAGTCTGTCCACTGTTCTGTCTGTGGGTTCTTCACTAAAAGTGACCTTTTTCACATTATACTGACCCAAATACTAATCTAAAAAAAATACTTTCGGGTCATCAGTATCTCCCTCTCTGTCTCTTTATTCACCCATCCCCTCCCTCGCTTCCCCACTCATTTTATTGTCTAACATATGGCAGGCAATACCATAATCAGATTACCCAATACGTTCCTGCAAGGTCATATGAAACTGATCAGTGCAAAGCAGGAGTGTATCACCCTGCTCTCCGTGCTTGCTGTCATTCAACGCAAAGTGTCCAGCCATGCAACATTGTTGCAGCCAGTGAGGACAAGGACCAGCTCTATTCAGATAATGAAGTGGATTCAGCCAAAACAGGCTCTCTCAGCCCGTCTCACGCTGTCTCTCTGAGCTGCATGCTACTTACGGACAAACACGGCACAAAGGTCCTTCTCGTGTAACCTGTAACTTCTTTTTTTAAAATAAATGACTGACTACAGTACTGCCATGACGAATGTTAGCAGTGTTCCATCTCATGTGTTTTAGTATGAGCAGCTTTAAAAGGCTTCTCCTCAGTCCCCCACTGTTTTTATCATACACTCACTGGTGGATTGAAGCGGACTTAACCAAATTTCCTGTCTCCCAGTCAGTGGCCTGCCAGGCCCAATGAACACACTCTTCCCTCTTCCCCTGTTCTGTATGTACCCATCAGCCTCCAGTACTGCATTTCAGATGAGTAATGATGACTCTCCGATCATCGTGTCATGCTACATTACTGCTCTGGCCCACAGAGCACCACACCACTCTCCTCTGAGTGTCCACTTGTAGCTACTCCTTACATTCAAACCAGCCAGTCAATCAGCCAGCCTGACAGCCATGCACAGCCAACAGGCCTGCGTGGAGAAACGGCCGTGACAGCCGCAAAAGAAGCCGGGTGATTTACAAATCCTGCAGTTTCCATGATTTATATTAAAGTCTGTGATCCTCCTTCATGGCTAAAAGTGATGGAGGGGGCGGGGTGGAGGCTGCCAGATGCACTTAACATGCCACATGGCCCAGTTCTTTTACTTTGAATGATGAGGTTATAGATTTTTAGTGGATAAAATAGGGCACATTGGCCTATTGCATCTGTGATAAGAATTAGAAACAGTTGCGTGGGAGGTCTCAGACTGTTGTTCATTTTTGGAAGCTCTGTATTTATACATAAATAGATATTTCTGCCTTTTTTTCCCCCCGGGCCTGCTGCTGTTAACGGCAAGCAAATGATCGGGTTTGCTAACTGCAGCCTCTGAACGAAATGAGACGGTGTGTGCTTTCCGGAGAATAACTGTGGTTTAATTTCACTGCTTCTTTGTGTTCGGCGCAGCCTCCACAAAGCTTCCTCTAACCACAGGATGAGTGATGACCGGTCGACAGAGTGGCAGCTGGTTTAATCCGTCAACCGCTGACAATACCCACCTGTCGGGATCAGACATCAGATGGACTTTGAGTCGACCCAAAGACAGATAATTGAAATGATAATGCTTACTATAGCGCAAAAACACCCACGCTGCCTGACAGCTCCTCACTCACACGCTGTGATTTTCGCTGTCAGATTTCTGTGCCGTCCTTCAGCACCTGCAGGTTTGCTCTCGGGAAACACCTGTACATGTACTGTAGATGTCTGAAAGTCTCTGCTAAAGGACAATGACTTTTGCTGAAGTGTATAGACTCTGACGGTATTTGATGAACTGCTGTTGTGTCGGCTTAGCTTACTGCTGTCAGACTAAAAACACAATCCCGTCTGCGCCCTGTGTCCCCTCTGTTATGGACACTGTGATTCGGCCTCGGCATTTAGAGCAGCAGTGACGGAGATTAAATGGTAGTAAGTGCAGAGTTTTCCCCAGAGCCAGTGAATTTAAGCTCAGTGTGCATGTGTGTGTGTGCGCATGTGTGTGTATGGGCATAAATACAGTGCCTTCATTACCTAATGCATCTGAGTTGCTTCTCTGCATCACACTGCAGTGTGGCATGTTTCTTCACTGTGTCTTATTTCTCGCATACAGCTCTCACAATCAGAGCTTCACCGCAGTGTGTTTGACCACAGAGACAGAGAAAGGCACATGTTCCCCTCTTCCCGTCCAGATGGTGGCAGTGTGGGACACCTTATGCATAAGTTAATGAAGTAACCCATTGGCTATCTATCAGGGAGGCATAGGCACACATACCTTTAAGACTGTTTCCAGTATATACTGCATGGGGATCATGAAGGAACACAGCAAACACAGAGCTGTTTGCCGTTGAGTCAGAAGCAGGAATTGTGGAGAGGTCTGTTTCTGATCAGTAGTTTCTTTCCTTTAACTCTGCATTTGGAAGTGGCCCAACCTACAGTCAGCAGTTCCTGCTGCGGGACCATGCAGCGCAGCATTATCATAATGAAAAGTTATTAATCTAATCCTACTTTTTTTTTTTTTTTTGCTTCTGTCTGAATCCCAGACAACTGAAGGGACTGCAGGCATTACTCCTGTCTCATAATGACTGATTGTGGTTGAATACTAAAGCTGAATTTCAGTGCTTCTATTTATTAATCAAGCCCCCCCACTTAGTTGTGTGTGTGTGGAGTGGGGCTCACATAACTGAATTTAAAGCATTTGGCTGATATTCAGCCTCTGGGGTGTTACACAAGGGGGCTTCCAAGTCCTTAGAAGGGGCTGCTGGACAGCGATACAGTAATACTGTATGCCAAGGATACTCATTACAAAGGGATGTGATGGGATATTTTAGCAGCTTATTGAACGGGAAGTGATATAATTTTCTCTGCTTCCAGCTCATAATTCTGCCCAGGTTGAGGTATTGTCTTACAGCCGGGGGAAATTGAGGTCACAGAGCTTCGAGATCTATACCCTTCCCCCTCTAACACACACACTGTTCTCTCCTCACCTACTTTTTCTGCCTCCTCATTCTTTCACCTCACTGTCCCTGCCCCATATTTCTTAACTTGTACGATGTGCTCTCTTGAGATGGTAAATGCATGCATCAAGGGAAGACATAGCATGTTTCCATGCACAGGGGAGGCACACATTGAGTGCCCCTCGTCACTTAGTGCTGGCGCCGGTACGTGAAGGTAATACCGTGTGATTTGTTCAGAGCATAGTACGTGAGGAGGGTTCTGCAGATCGTGGCTGCGTCTGCAATATCTGCAGTCTCTCACTGAGCTGTAAATATTAAAGGCCAGGCGCTCTGAAATGCAACTCCAAGTCGTAGTGCAGTTAAAAAAAACAGCAGAGAGAGAATTTTTAATGAATTTTGAAACATACTTTTAGCCTTGTTTTAGGCTGTTTTCTAAGCACTCATCACTCTCTGTGTGACTGCCAGGTCAGGAGAGGGCAGTGTTTCCCAGTGGAAATTAAGTCTGTGTCCTCCTTCAGGGCCTTTTTAGATGATTGAACACACAGGTTTGTACAAATCACACACCGCCCACCTGAAACTGACGTGGCAGTGCTGTGTAACACCATGCTGCAGCTCTTTTACAGTAAACACATCCTAAATTCAAATCAATGCCTGGTGCTCTGCAGCCGGATTTCCCTCATTGGATCATTGTGGCTTTCCGCTGTGTTGATGATGAGAACATGGCCGGCAGATAAAAATAGCTGCGTGGCCTCAAGCCTGCAGCAAAAACAGGGGTCTCTGTCACGGCCTCTTTGATGCTAAAAGGTTTCTACTTTTATTACATGTGCGGGTTACAAACAACTTGCCTCACCCAGTGCTGCTTATCCCTGTCACACATGGTTACACCTGTTGTGTTGTTTTTCCAGGCTACTCCTTGCAACACACAGAGCGTTTGTAATCCTGCGGTCATTGTGCGTGGTTGTTTTGCAGAGGATTCCCTCTTGCGTCAGGATGACATTTGGATGCTGGACGGCGATGATCCTCAGGAGCCCCTCTCCCGCGTTCAGCGCCCCGATCACCTGGACTTCCTACGCATCACACCGCCCGAGGATGACATCATCGGCGACACACCCTACCGCCCCAAGCTGGAGTGCACGGTGAGTGCCCTCAAACATGAGCAGCACAAACACTTTTTCCCACCCTCGTAGGATTTCTCTCTCTCTCTTTCTCACTGTTTGGCCATTCAACCACCTGATCACAGATTCTTAGAGGTGGATTAACCGGTCATGGATTTTAATCCGTAGACTGGGGTATTAAGCCAAAACTGACTTCAGTACTTCTTTTGTTCAGAGCAAAGACAGAAAATCTTTCCCTTATTTTCAGTGGTGTTGGCTGTTAGAGCTAATTAGTGTGATTTCCTTCTCCTGTCGTCGAGCAGTGGTTGCAACACAGAACGTTTTGTTTTCACAGAGCATGTGACTGGCAAGATGTAATCCTACTGTCTTCTACAGTAAGCCTGCAGCAAACAATGTTTCCAGGTGTTTGACTATGCAAATAAGGAGTACACAACGGCACGTCTTAATCATCTGTTAGACTGACAAAAAAGGTGTTTCCATCTCCGAGTCTGTCCGTATTCCGTCATGCCGTCGAGCTGTCATTCCTTTGGCAGATGAGGCCGATTATCTAGGTGTGGTTTATTGTGGGCAGCGTATCAGTGCAAGCCACACATTGTTTTCTCACGACACAATAACTCGCACTGACTGCGAGCATAATCAGTCAGCATACCAATACAAAGGCCACGCTGTACAGAATTAGACACTCTGTATTGTGCTGAAAGTGACAGCCATCTCACATACTTGACTTCATTGTCACCGTCATTACAAACGCACACACACACCTCTGTTATATGTCATTGTCTGTATTGACGTTGCGTTGTAACGGCTGAATACACAAAGGGAGGGCTGTGATGATGGTTTAATCCAATCCTGTGAGCTGGATCTGATACTTTTCTTTACATCTGTAGCATTTGCGCGATCCGCAGCTTGTAAATGAGTCATTTCGGCCTCTATTTTGAGCTCAGAGTTTTGTCTATCAGTGGTGCCTCTTTCTGGCTCTGGGAGGGAATTACTGTGTGTGTGTTTGAAATACCACTGCTCTGACATAACTTAATTCCTTGGCTCCAAAAGCCCACTTTCTTACGTTTTTCTGATAAGGGGGGCGAAAAAAATCACTAAACCTAGAACATGCAGTTAAATATAGATATTTAGATATTTTTTTCACTGGGATTTTTCAGCAGCGGCAAAGACATATTCGTTGAGAGATGTACTTTCACAACATCACTCCCATTATTCAGCGCTTATTTTATTGGGTTTATTAGTTTCATGCCACGATTTGAACCTTGAAAAATGCACATTTGTTCTGTCATCCACCCTTTTTAAAGATTTCTTAATAATAATAAAAAAAAACAACTAACCAGTCACTGGTCCTGCGTCAGGGGATAGTGTTTATAACTGAGAGCGGTCCAGCTCAGACAGTGCTCCAACAGGCCCGTCTGAATGCTTTAAAGGAGGTGTGACCTTTGGTTGCTATGGGTGACCACAGTTTGAGGAATGCTGTGTGTTCACCTGACCAGCAAAACACACAAAAAAAACAATCAAAGAGAAGCTTTAACAAAAAAAAAGTAGTCAGTCGTAAACACCAGGGAGGTTGTTTCTCTGTGCCGTTTAATGAAAAACTTGGTAGTCTCACTCGGCACAAGGATTGCACGGCCTGTTGATAGCTTGTAAACTTTAACGTTAGCTTGTTTCTCTTTTGGAAACAAGGAGGAAAACTTCCAATTTGAATTAAAACCGCTTAAACGGTTTAAATTAAAACTACCAGTGCTCAGAGAGACACATAAGGTAAGTCATATTATCCTTATTGATTTCAGAGCTGCTCTTTCTGTGTGCTCCTCGGCTGCTATTAGCCTCTTAGCATGTTAGCTAGTGCTGGCTCCAGCCTTTAGCCCTGTATTGCACTAACCCACCACAGTGCCGGGGTAATGGACCTCTGCTGCTCTCCACCTGGCCACAGAGCTACTCCCCCTCTGTGTGTTTGCTCTGTTACCTCTGCAGCCATTTTACGGAAGTGAGCAGAGGTAATCAGACACCTGCGGTGCCGAGCTCTGCAAATCCCCTCCCAGGAAGGGAGGAACCTGAAGGGAGGCGTCCCCAGACTGGGTAGACCAGTGAGACGCACTTTTTTTTTTTTTTCCAACCTGAGGGTTTTTTTTTCTCACACAGCAGCACACACAGGGCTTTCCTGTAAACTGAGAAACAAGTTAAAGACAGTCCTAAACTAGAGGGGACTGTTTTAGCCATGGACTTTACACCGGCACTTAGAGAAGGATAACCCCGCGACTTTAGACTTTATGGATCATACCGCTCATCTTGTCCGAACAGTTTGAAATGCCTCTGTGAAAAGCAGGTGAACTCTGCTCTCCTGTTCTCCCGGGGAGATTACAGCGGGACATGCTTCCAGCCGCTGAACAACTCGACTTTACTCGCAGCGTCATGGGAATCTTGCTCGCACAGAGATGGAACTGTACCACTGACAACATGCAGCCAGTAGTGGTCTTTATGTGATATTATGAAAGTCTACCATAGGTTGGTTCTGTGTCACTAAACAGGAATACAGGATAGGATTGTTATATTTGGCGCTCTCCTGGAGGAGGTAAGCGGAGCTGGGGAGATTTGTCCATACAAAGGCCTTTTGTTCCCGGCAAAACGGTAGGAGCAGCTTGGATAACTGGAGGTGGGGGAGATGAACCTTTTGTGACATTTTCATTGGAGACTTTCCTCAAGTTTGCTGCCTGGTTCGGTTTGCCTCTCTTTGCTCTCAGGTGGCGTGACACTCTAAACAAAAATGGACAGTGCAAGTAATAATTCAGAGGGAGCAGGGAAGCAGCCTGCTAGTTCCATCCTGAGTGTCTTTAACTTTAACACTCTCTTCAGCCGGGATAGGTCTGCCTCTTCAGACGCGGAGTCGGCTGTGTTGACGTCTTTCAAGGAGTTGTCAAATGGCAAGAGTGCGCTTGCCGAGAGTGCTCAAACTACTAACAATGAGGACAAGTTACAAGATACGCATGAGAAAGATGTGACTACTTCCTGCGCTGCAGGGCAACAGGCTGAATCGCTGGAAACCTGCGAGGAGGATGGCAGCCGGGTTGAAACCGCAACAGTTGATCCAGATTTGGTCACGGTCACTAGGGTTGAAATATGTAGTGACACAGAAAATGAGGATGAGGAGGTGGCCCGCAGCAGCGCCACTCTGTCAGAGAGGCTTGCCATGACCAAGAAGCCTGTGGAGGACACAAATACAGTGCACCATGGTGGTGGGGATGAGCCAAAAGATGCCAGCAAGGCAGAGGCCTGTGAAGTGCCTATGTTTAGAACACACAAGTTTAGGGATAGATCCCTCATAGAAAATATGCTATATTCGGGCAGGTTTGTCAGCAGAACTGACTCCAGAGCAGTTCCCGTCTCTTCAGTTTCCAAAAAGGGAGATGACTGCAGTCCACAGAAGAGCAGCACCACCACCGTGTCTGTGGATGTAGAAACATCTGGTGCTACAGAGAATGCAGGAACAGATGAGAGTAGCGAGTACACTGGCATAGATTGTTCTCAGCCTGTTCCCTCCATCGTTTCCGGAGATCTCACTTTGGAGGCGGCGGGTCGTAGCGCTGCTACAGACTCTGTGTTAAAGCAGGCAGACGACTTAAAGAGCTCAAAAAAGGAGAAGACACATGAGGAAAGTGCTGAGGCTGAAGAGGGGACTAAGAAACCTCCCTCCAGCCCCAATGCGCACACAACCGGTTCAAAGGCACCGGAAACAAGCACGCCACCTCCAGCTTCATCCTCATGTGCCTCCTCCACCTCATCCCCATCCAGAGGCACGACACCGTCTTCGCCCCCTTCCTTCCAGATGCCGGCTCTCTTCAGTGGGTTGCGGGTGTTGAAGAAAGGAGCCGTGGGGGAAGACAGGGAGACGATGTCAGAGATAAAGCAGAGGGAGAAGGATGCTGACTTGGCCCTGCTCAGCCTAAAGAAGTCTGTAAACAAAGCCAAGCTCTTGAGCCCTGAGCAGAAAACAGCCACTGTGGTCAAAAAGCATGCAGAGCCTAAACCTGTTACGGAAACGAAAAGCAATGTAATGGGACAGCTCAGTCAACTGCTCAACCTAGACGAGCAAAAGCCTGATGACGGGCAGGAGGCTGATCCAAACAGCAAAAAAGCGTCTGAGAATGGAGAAGAGGTTGAGGGAGAGAAAATTACAGATCCAGAAACCCCCACATCCACGCCGGAAAGAAAGAAACCCTCAGATATCGCCTATGAAACCTTTAGGAGCTTCTTTGGCCCTAAAACTGTCAAAAAGGAAAAAACCGAAGACGTGGACCTGGAGGCAGTGAAGAAGAAAATCAAGAATGAAAAGGAAAATCTGAGGTCTATTTTTGAGAGAGCCTCCAAATCCCCTGGCAAAAGTCCCACAGAGGCTAATGTATGAAATCACAACACCGTTATTTCATCTAAGTTTAGCTTTATATGAAAATAGGGCAAAATTACGAGTCAGACTGTTGCTGATTCATTGACTTTCCAGGGTACACGCTGACGTTCCTGTGTGTGTGTGTGTGTCTTTCTCTCCCTGCAGACGGAGGTCACGTCCCCTACAGACAGCGAGGACCGGACTCCGGGACGCCTGCAGGCTGTGTGGCCCCCACCCAAGCCTAAAGATGAGGAAGAAAAGGTGGGGCTCAAATACACCGAGGCAGGTGAGTCCCTCAGGGTTGTTGCTTTTGACACCGTTGTCTGTATTTACATCTAAGACCAGGAATGCTGACAGTATCACGCCAGTCAAGCTTCCACTGACACACCTCACACCGATGGGCTTTGCGGATAAGTGCCGTCGCAGATATGATCACAGTATTTTTGAATGGATCTCTTTTAAAGGTTAAAACACTGAAATAAAAGTAGAGCCAGCAGTGACACTCTGGAGCACTCACACTTTACCCTAAAACCCTGAGACAAGTCATGCAGAGCTAGCTAAGTGTCAGCAGCAGGGTGTAAGACACCTTTTAAATCCATTTAAGAACACAGTGAGGCTGTGTGTCTGCGCGTTAATGCCGCCGTTTGTGTGCCCGCTTGTTTCGTGGCACCACAGGATCGCATGCGTGGGTGTCAGCGGAGGAAAAACATTTAATGGAATCAAGTATTCTCCGGGCAGCGCGCCATTTTTGGCCCACCTTGTACTCTAAAGGTGTAATGACACGGAGACAGGTTAATAGCACACGCTGATGTCCATTGGCTGATTGTATTACAAAGGAAAAAGGTTTCCTCTCATGTTCTGGTCACAGTGAAATGATTGACTAACAGCTTACGGTGCAGAGCAACAGTAGGGCAACACCTGTTGGATGTTCTGTGCAGTGCAGCTTCAGATAAAGACAAGCGTGTAAGAAGCAGAGTCCAGACAGTGAGCTGTACACATGCATACAGTCATCTCATGCGTTTATTAAAAAAAAAAAAAAACACATGTATGTGTGTGATTGGAGTATTTATTAACTGCCATAAATAATGACTCAGCAGTCCTCAGGCTATTACGTATTGATATCATAGTTTTTGTTAATTTTTAATCCTCATTCTAATCATTGATTTATTGATCTAGTTGCTGGCGTGCAGCTTTATAGATAGAAACGTTTCAGTCCTGAACATTCTTCATGTGGTTTCGATGTAAGTCTTAATTATGAATCAGAATAATGACTTAAAAATGTAAAAATGTATTCCTCGAATAAACTGAAATTAAAGCAGGTGTCTCTTTATGAAGTCTACATGTTTTATTGTACACCGTGTAACTTAGTAGAGCAGGACACCAAGATATGATATTGCAGTTCAATGGAAATATTCTAAAATATCAATATATTTTCTAATTGTCAAAGTTAGTCTTTATTGTATGATTTCTTCTGTAGCCTCAAGTTTGACATGTTTCCAAACACTCTGCACATTAGGTGACCTGTTCACTACCCTGCTCTCATCTTATATAACAGATCAGCATATCTGATCTTTTGTTTTGACCTTAAGAAATATTTTGTTTGGGTTTTCACTTCAACCACCGTGGTCATTTAAAACTGGTTGGTTGAGCTGTAGATACGGCTCTGTACGGTAAAAGTGACCCGCCCGAGAGTTAATCGTTAACTGAAGTTGTCCTCTTGTTGGGACGTCTCATTTCTCAGATTAGCTTGATAGTGATTGAACAATTTGAATCGTTCAGCTAGTAGCTCACAAAAACATAACGCCAACCCAACCCTTTCTCTTAATCTGTAGAGAAACAACAACATGTGCTGTGACTAATAAAGTGATATCCCTCAGTGTATATTGATTTATTTTTAATAACGAATCGGACTGGCAGCAGAATTAGTTTGTGTTTTTATTCAAGTGTTCTTGCTTTGCCTCTTTTCAGAGCACCAGGCTGCCCTCTTGCAGCTGAAGAGAGAGTGCAAAGAAGAGCTTGAGAGGATGCACGTAAGTTGTCATGTGACTTTAGCAGAAGTGTTAAAATACTGAAGACATGTCCGAACAATTAGCCCAGGCATCTCTGCGAGGAGTAGTGAAAGCAAGTTGAATGGTCAACAAGTGGGCAATTCAGAGGTTTAAAGAAAGTTAAGTGGAGACCTAAATATAAACTAACGTTTAGCATTGCATTTGTGACAATAATTCATGTGTGAGATAAGCATGGACAGGAAACTTTGTTACATTTCGAAGGCACTTGTGGAATATTTGGTTTGTTATAGCAGTTGACTCTCCCGAACACAAGATGGCACTAAGCAAGCATGAAATGTTCAAGAGCAACCGCTGAGCTGCTGCTGTGAAGCGTCAAGATGTCACAGGTTGGAAGGTGCCCAGTATCGTGTTAAAAAAAAAAAAGGTGTTTTGACTGTGAAATGGTAGTCAACCTGTCCATTGAGTTAATTAATGAAGTTAATTTTGGACATTTACATTCTCAGAGAAACAGTAAGGAATGGTTAAAATGAAAACAAGCCTTAAATCAAATGAAAATCTCTCTTTAATGTCACATATAGTTGTAGTGTGTCTTTATAATAGGCAGATACAGTTCAAGGAATTTAGCTGCCTGCTTCCAGTACTCAGATGAGACACAAACAGACACAAAATAATCTTTTTTCTTAACAAATCGAATCAGATTAGACCAGATTATGAGCATGTAGTCAGTAAATGTAATAATAGGCAAATTTTATTCATTATTTTGACATTTAGCTCATCTGTAATACATTTCTTATTTCAGTGATATAAAATATACTGATCAAAATAGAGGCTAAATCTTACATAACATTTAGTTAAAACTGCTCTATGTTGATCAAAAAAATCAGAGTTTTGTGTATTTTATGTCTTATTTCCAACTGTCTGTGCCACACACAGACTCTGTGATGGACACGTCTTTTGTGTCCAACATGACGGCTCAGTCTAACTTCATTTTAAAGGTGTCTGTTTCGTTCATCAAAATCAGGGGTTAGGAGCAGTGTTTCCTTCTCGTCTGCCAACTTAATCAAGAGTCAAACTTACTGTATACCCCTGGAAAAACCAAAAGAACATAGTTATGGCCATGTTACATCATTTCTACCACTGATAAATTGCTTTATGGGCTGTTTCCTTGAAAAGTCCGACCTCAGAATTGGTTTCTCAGCCTGTCTGCTTAAAGCCTTTAATTTGACATCGACCTTTTAAAGGACTGATGCTGACATTGAGAATCATGCACCACAGTCAGCCCACATGAAAGGGTGGGAACGTGCCTAATTCTATTTCTAAACTGACACGAGTTAACAAGGAACATGTGTAAGATTTATTGCAAAACAATTTCCTTTCTGTATCAAATCAATACTTCGCTTTGGCTGGATTATTCTCCATTCTTTGAAATGTCAAATGCAAACTGCTCACCAGGTTTTCACTATACGAGCCACACTCAGATTGGGAAAGAGTGTAATGGGAATGAAGTTCAAAACAAAGCTGAAAAAAATTAATATGATTGTTATTATTCAGGAAAAGATCACGTTCATGTACGCCCCGTAAATGAACGGAGCTCCATTGGGGATAAATAAAGTAAATCTTCCTCTTTTTCCTGGAAGAATTCAAGACACTTAAATGTTAGTTCACTCGAGGAAACACATTGTCTGCCACTTAATACGGTTTGATTCTATTATATGACGAAAATTGACGGAAGTTTCTGTTACTCTACAGTCTGACTTCGAGCTCCAGATCTTCCAGTTGCGAGGTGAGAATGCCGTCTCAGTGTCACAGCTGGAGGGAGTCATCGCCAAGATGCAAAGAGACAGGTCGTACAATACAGGCCAGGAGCGGGGTGAGGTCTGCAGCGTTGCTGTGTCCACCGCAGATGACCCGATTCCCAAGACCTGCCGCACTGTGGGTATCCAGACAGACAGGGAGACCTTCATCAAGAGCCCCGAGGGTGAGGGAAGCGGACTTGCTCAAAGCCCAAACCAGAACGTGCCGAAGAAACTCAACTTGGACTCTATCGGGCTCAATCTAAAAGCTGAAACAGCCACAGGACCTCCGGGACCGCCGCCACCACCACCACCACCTCCCCCTCCACCACCAGGCTTCTCAGGACCACCGCCCCCTCCTCCTCCTCCTCCCCCTTTGCCAGGCAGCATGGGAGCACCTCCACCACCCCCACCACCGCCTCCACTCCCTGGTGGTGGTGGCGCTGGTGGTCCGCCACCCCCACCACCTCCACCTCCTCCTCCTGGTCTACCTGGAGCCGGTCCACCTCCTCCCCCACCTCCTCCAGGCTGTGGCCCACCACCTCCTCTTCCATTCGGGGGCTTCAGTCTCAGCAAGAACGTGGATAAAGCTCCGCGGAAACCTGCCGTTGAGCCGGCCTGTCCCATGAAACCTCTGTACTGGACCAGGATACAGATACAGGACAATAAGTATGTGGAACGCTGCTTATAATTCACTCTCATTGCTCTTTTTTCTCAGTCGATAAGAATAACATTCTACCGACAATGTTAATTATGCAATGCAAAGTCATTAGACGCACAGGCGTATTGCCGCGGTGAGTTAAAGCGACTTTGTGGAGAAATCTGTATTTTTGCTCCCAGTCTTAAATATGGACAGCTGCGCAGGTTTATCTGTTATGATTATATTTGTTTTGATCAAAAGCTCAGTCAAGTCAACAACTTTGCTTCAACACAAGACATAGCAGCCAGCTGATATTACTTACTAGTCCAACAGCAAGAAGCCCGGCTCAGCGTCCGTCTGTCAGCCTTTTATTTTACGAAGCTCTCATCAACGACTAAAAGTCAAACCAGTCAGTCCAGACAGAGTGTCAGTGTCAAACAGAGTCAACATAGTTGAAGTTTATTTTTCAATTATAAAATGTCACTTATCATGAAACCTGACAAAAACATTTTTTAACTCCCAAATATCAAAATATCTGTATCGGTCTCACTAAATCCAGTATGTGCCAGCCTATATTCAGGATGCAGTATGCACAAGGCATGTGACTTATTAACATTTCATTCATTGTCATTAGATTATTAGACATTATTTAATTGGGGCATTCTGCAGATGGTCATCAGAGTGGTGTTGTGTTATCTCAGGGCTGATGAAGGGCTAGGTTTTGTTGTCCCTGGTCTAATGGAGTCTTGCCCTGAATGGCCCTGTTCAGAGAGATACCATGGATATGGTTGCTGCACCAGATACTCTGTAATTGTAAGTGGATTATCCAGCCCATTTACAGTGGCTGTGGTTGTTGCCTCGGAGTGCCAGGCTTCCAGCTTTATGGCCTTGTATTTCCATGGCTGGATTAATGGGGGAAGCTGAGTTGTGGTTCGCACTCACTCTCTCTGGTCCTGGCCAGCGCTGGAGGACCGACTGACTACACTACAGCAGTTTCATGTCAGCTATAAATTTAACTGTAAAGGGCCACGTTAAGAGGCATTAAATGGGTCAGATGTTTAACTATAGCTGGATCAGCTGTGTGATCTCTGTTAATGGTGTGAGGTTCTGAGTTATGAGGGGGAACAGCGTAAGGTTTGAAATGATGCCAGGTGTCTAAATGTAAGCCCAAACACAAAGTACAGTTGGCAGTGCGCGGGACAAAGTGCATAAAGAAGAAGAGAACAGAGCTTGAGGAGGGATTTGAATTCAATTAGAGTCATAATCCAGTCAATTAGAAAGTTGTCTTGCATGGAAATATTTCCTGGGGTTTGGATGTAATTTTCTTTTCCGAGCTAAATTCCTGCACAGTCGGGTTCAGAGTCTGAGGCTGTGCATTGGACTTATTTTCCTCAGTCTTTGAGAGAGGAGCACAAAATCAAAGGAGGAGGATTTTGGGACAGTATCATTATGTCCTCAACAGAAAACCTCTTGGCTGCCCCAGATAAATACTCTCACCACTGCAGTAGGAAGCCAGCTGCATGCAGAAACAATTGGACTTACTCGACCCTAATTGAGTCACTGGCAGTGCGGTTGATTGTTCTCATATTTAAGCCACGATAAGCCTGCCAGTGTCTGTGTCAGTGTGTCGTGTCCAGGTTCTTTTTCCTCACACTGCAAATGCACCTCTTCACTCCGGGGAGGTTAACCTGCCAGGCTCATGAGCTCACAAGATGAGACGTAATAGGAGTGAACTGCAACTGTGATGTGTGAAATGTGTTTTGTAAGACTTTTTATTATGCCGTTAATGTCCATTTGATCAACAGCGGTTAGAGAGGCAAAGCAGAGGCACAAGTGTTGAGTTTTAGTGGACGCGTGGGTAACAGCAGAGTGCTTACATCCTGAACATCCTCTTGACTTTAGACACCTCTTGTTCCTATTTCTGCCTCTGTTTGTATTTTCCATGTTACTCAGCAACTTCTGAAACCAAACATTGCCCCCTATATTCTTGTTCGTTTGCTGGAAATGTCTTTTTATTACAGAAACTTTTGTTATTTTTATCACCTCGCTCATAAACAGTGCTTCTTTTTTTTTTAAAACTCAAGATCAGTCAACTTGGCAGTCATTCCTGCGAAGTTTTAGCCCGACAGCGAAATGGAAAATGAAAAACAGTGGGCAGTTTGAATAAACATCAAACAAGCTTCCACAAATAGAACGCACTATTTGTTTAGCCCAAGGAAAGTAACTTGGATGTTTCTAGGCCTGTCCTGTGGGCCACGGTCATCATGACTGTGTTCAAATCTGCAGCACGTTTATAACCTCACTTTTGACGTGCAGATTTTAACAACGGTTACAACAACATGAAATAAGTCACAGGCTGAAATTCTTAACTTTGTTTTTCCAGCAACAACACACTGTGGGGTTCTCTGGAGGAGCCAAACATCATCAACACCAATGAGTTTGAGGATCTTTTCTCCAAGGCCACGTTACAGCCCAAGAAGAAGCCCCTGTCGGACACCTACGAGAAAAAAGCCAAAACGAAGAAGGTAAATTCAGCTGCTGCACTCGTTCCTCCAGTTTGGGTTATATCTTCTTATCGTCTTAGTTTTTCTTCGACCGCGTAATTCACTGCTTATTTTTGTATCTGATCTGGCTGCCGAGACCTGCGGGCATTGTTATTTGTTAGTTCCTCAGCGAGCTTTGTTTGAAAAAGGCTTTTTGTCTGCTGTCATGTTCAATCATAAATCAAAGGAAGGAATAACAAAAGGTGAAGCATGAAGAAATGGATTGCAAATCTCATCAGGTCTCCCTCCAGACTACCGCCTGCAGTTGCCAGGTGTTGCACCAGGGCCAACACAGGCTATCAGTTTATGAGTTCACTCCCTTGTTTTTCCTGGGTAAGCCAAGCTAACTGTGCAGGGTTGTAATGGAGGTGGGTGCCGAGAATTAGGTTGTTTTTCTCCCTCTGTGCAGGCGCTTTTAGTTTTTATGGATGTAACAAGTTCAAGGAAAACGATGCTTTTGTGCTAGATTGATCTACAGTTCCCCCTACCCAACAAAGACACACTTGTTGATACAGTATCTTGTCAAATCCTGCAACTCTGCACCTCTGCCGCGGCCAACGCCACGTCAGCATCCTGGCTGCCTAGTGGTCCTCAGCGTGGCGTCCAAGCAGTTAAAAATCGGCCACTGCCCCAGACTGTCCCCTCAAAATCCATATACACCCCCTATTCTGATCAATTTGTCAAGGCTCCACTCTGCTCCAGAGGGCCACTGTGTGTGTGTGTGTGTGTGTGTGTGTGTGTGTGTGTGTGTGTGTGTGTGTGTGTGTGTGTGTGTGTGTGTGTGTGTGTGTGTGTGTGTGTGTGTGTGTGTGTGTGTGTGTGTGTGTGTGTGCGTGTGCGTGTCTGTGTTCTTCTGTCCTTGATTGCCATCCTTAGATCTCTCCATTCAGTCTGGTCACTTTAAAGCGGCAAACTGTCCAACATTTGATCCAACTCAGACAGCCACATCCAGACACAAATCCTGCCAACTGTCTACTACTGTCTGGGCTTACATCAGCCTGGAAAAGGTTTGACCCCACTAATGGAAACACAGCTGAAACAAAATTCATATCAATCACAAAAAAAAAACTCCATGTCCAAGATGCTTTTTACAGCATTTGAGGGAAGGACATGTAGGATACACTGGTTGGGCTTGATATCTTTGTGTTTAGACATTTTGTCCCCAGTACTGTGATTATACAGGAGACTTGTATTTAATATAAAGGTCTGTGTTTAGAGCCAGCGAAGATCATTCCAGAGTCCAACTCTGCGATTAAAGAGTGAAAGTGAATATGTGAAGGCATGGTTGTTTTCAGCCCACTTAGGAGTCCAACCGGTTGGAAAGGTCGTCAAAATAAAAGCGTGTTTACGCAATCATTTTTTATCACTTGAAAGTTTATACTCCGAGTTAAAGAGAGAGAAATCATTTGAGCAAGAAATCATCTGAATCACCAGCTGATGATGACTTCCAAGAAGTTCAGCTGGTTGGGAAAGAAAGGAAAGGAAAAGAAAGAGCAAAGAGAAATGGATCTTTTTGTGGAGAGGAAGGGATGGGATCAGAGCGGGGATGAAGACTCGGTGCTACTGAGCTGAGGAGGAATGGATCATTGTGTTGGACTGAAGAGGGGATAAAACGTCAATAAAGACAAATTGGATGGTGAAAATGGGGAATATTCACAGGGAAAGCCACAAAGCAGATGCCTGGCAGTGCTTAGCAAAATGCTAAAATGGAAATTTTGTAATGAAAGATGATGTAAAACTCCTTCACTTTTACTCCAATTCGTACATTTCAGAATAAAATCTATTTATCGTACAGGTTTTTTTACTCAGCTGCTTTCTTGTAAGATATTATTTTCACTATTGAGTTGGCCAGGTCACCATATTGGCAAATGCTATTGCAGAAACAAGTACTAAATAGTTTCAGTATTCAAATGCCAAAGAGATGTTTGAGGTCAGTTCCCGCATTTATTCTTTTCTGTTTATATTCCAACTACAAACTAGCCTGCTCTGTGTATCCTGGTCATAAAAGCAAATTTAAGTAATTCTTCAAAATCAAAATCACTCTATCATTTCCTGGCATGCTTTTACACGGTGTCATGTTACTTTTTTGCATTTTTGAGGGATAAGTGTCTTTCCATGCATCTTTCTGTCACTGTGCTGCTAAATTATCCTTACTGTATTATTCCATTAAGAGACTTTTCCAGCTCCTGCTTGACTGCTACCTGTTATTATATGGTTAGCTGCTACTTAATTTTACGGCTGCAGCTGACAATTATTTTCACTGTCGATGGAATCTACAGGTTATTTTCTCAGCGAATCGGTTTATCATTTGGTCCATAGAATGTCAGCAAATAGCAAAAGACTATCCATCACAAGTTCCCAGAGCCAAAGGTGACCTTAAAAAGTAGTTCAAATATCGTTTTGTTGCCAACAGTCCCTCACAGAAGACCGAAAAATTTTTAAAAAACTAAATTCAAAATCAAAATATTTGCTGGATAATTTTCTGGCACTCAACAAATTGATTAATTGTGCAACCATCTAGTCAATTTCTAGCTTTAATGGAGATATTGATAATAAGATTTGGTCAAATGGGGTGCACCGGTCGTCTTAACATACCGGATAGAGTGTCTGCCTCATGTACAAGGCTCAGTTATAATGCAGTGTTGGTTTGATTCCAGCCTGTGGGCCTTTGCTGCATGTCATCCCCCTTTCTCTTTCTCTCTCGCTCCCCCCAACACACGTCTGTCACTGAGCTGCTACTATCGGAAAAAAAAGGCAATAGAAAATAAATAAAAAATAATCTAAACTAAAGTCAAATCAGTTTTTCAGATTAACTTAAGATTAGATATTCCTCTCTAAGCATCTATGTAAATACTCACTTGAGAGCCTCTCATACGCTTCACTCTAAGTAGAGTCTTGATAAATCTCTCTTATTCTTCACATTTTAGCCCAGGCTAGAGTCCGGGATTGCCGGGCTTTCCCTTCCCTCTGCGTGACTAACAACAATACCTGTGTGGACACTCGTGCAGACTACCTGTCTCCTCTGAATCCACTGTTGTTTGTTTGTTTCCGTGTGTGTGCGTGTGCGCGCGCTGACATGTGTTTGTTTCTGTGTGCGCGCACGTCTGCGCGCTTGATCGCACGTGTGTGATGACGGCACGTCCTCACGAGTCATTATGCACTTGCTCAGAAAGTGTTGCCAGATCATGCTAACACCACAGCCCCCGGGGGGGCTCTGCGCGGCGAGAGGAGATGAGTGGGAGGGAATGGAATGTGTGTGTACATTATGCATATGAGCCACTTCCCCGTTTTTTTCCAACAACTCCACACGCCAAAAGTTGAAACTCGGGGGATGCAGCCGATGCCTACATGAGTGAGTTAATCTTTATCATGTGTGCCATAGAAAAATCAAAGCTCTTGTTTACTCTGGAGTCCTTCTCCTCTCTGCTGATTAGCATATCAAAGCGGAGGAGATGACATGGAAGAGTGCTCTCCCACCCGAGCAGACTAGAGCAGACCGGACCCGACTGGACCAGGGGTATAATTGCAGGCATGTGGCTCCACTCCACTGGCTAGAGGAGGCGATGAAGACGGGGCACCTATAGGAGTGGGGGGGGGTGGAGAGGATGGGCATTCTTGATTTGAGGGGTTAGGAGGGGAGGGAGAGAGAGAGATGGATGAAGATGGAGAAATCAATAGAGGCACATGTGCTGTTGAGTTTGCGTGTGTGCAAATATGCACATCAGTAAACACAAAAATGGCAATTTTCTCTAGCCACATCACTCAAAACACGTATCAAGATTATACATAGTGGATCCTTAAACAAACAGCAGCTTTAACCGGTTTAGGAGAATAACTTATGAGCAACCATCGTGCGTTTATTAAAGACATATTTGAAGCTCCGGCTATGACGTGGGAGAGTGGGTGTAAGACTAACATTGCTGGGTGAGACTGGGGTTGTTGAGTGTATTGTAGGTGGTTATTGATGGGAAGTCTTGATCCAGTTGTTATTGTAACATCTGCCTGGGTGATTCCAGACAGATAGTCAGACAGACAGTCACCACGGAGCAGGCTGGCTGCTCAGCCGTGGCTGTGTAAACTATCCTCGGCTCAGCTCTGAACCTGCATCACCCTGCCCACCGCGCCTAACATCAGCCACCTGCTTCAACTCAAACACCCCCAACATTTTGTTTATTTTCATAGGCTGCTTGCTTCTTCTTCTTCTCTCTTCTTCTTCTTCTCCTCTTTTCTTTTTGACCCGTCCGCGCTCTTCAAGCGTCCACGGCACTTCCAAAAGGAAGCCACAGGAGGGAGCCGTTAGCTATTCATGCCTACCTGTCTCAGCATCAGCATCACGCGGCTCCCTCCGCTTGATGCCGAGCTGTTTGCGTGTCTGAAACCAAGCATCCAGCATCAGTTGTCTTTTCCCATTAACGTAACTGTTTAGGCTAATTGGCGAGTTCTGCAGCCACAGTGAGCGGGGAAGGGTTCCTGGGCTGCTTTTAGTGTGGCCCGTCCGAAGTGGTTAATTAGAGGTGTTGGGAAAGCCTGGTACTCAGCCGTCTCAAGTCCTTAGACTGGGAGATCCCCAGTGATCCAGGTAATAGAGCTGGAAGCAGCATGGCATCCACTAACGCCCTGTAATGCAATACCCACTTCTAAGGCTTCTGCTCTCCAGCTCCCACTGGACAGCCCAGTAGCCGACAACGCCATAATACCTAATGAAGAAGCCTGACACATTAACTTTTAGAGCGGGGCTTTACCTTGCCAAAACTCTCTCTGGCTTTACGGCTAATTCAGTCATAAGTAATTGTGACCATGTGTAGGCACAAATAAAAATCCTGTGAATTTATAGTTTGTTATAAAAAGCCCTGCTTCTCTTAGCCTTGCTCTTCTAGACTGTCCTTTTATGGTGCCACTTTTGCCTTTGTACTTTCACTGCGACTTGATATTTTTTGATTATATCTCACACATGTTCTTCGGTAAACTGGAGGAGGTGCCTCTCCGTTTGACTCTGCGCCGCTCGTTGACGCAACTTGACAAAGTCGGTCCCGAGTACGCGCGCTGCGCTCCGCGCCTTTCCCAGTCGTTTGCGTCATGATTGGTTATGACAATGTGTGTTGATTAGTCTGGTCATCTGGGTCCATCCAGATGAGTCCCAGGCTACTTAGACTTACTGGGGCTTCTGGCATTCTGCCTCGCTCACCGTCTATCATCTCCTGCCACAGAAGTGATTCCTACCCAGCCTCTCACTGCAGAAATTAGCTTTTTATTCACCATCTGTTCCTCAGTTTGTTTAAAGTCAGTGGTTGAAGATATGGAGCCATGTTAGAACGATTTGTAATAGCAATATTCACTGAAACTGGAAACCAAAAACTTTGTAAATGATGTGAGAAAAGCCTGTTGAAGCCATAATGCAAGCAGTGGTTTTTGCTCTAATTTTGCATATTAACCTTATGAATTCATTTCTGCTTCTTCCAGATTATCAAGCTGCTGGATGGGAAGCGTTCACAAGCGGTTGGCATACTCATATCAAGCCTTCATCTGGAGATGAAGGACATCCAGCAAGGTGAAAGTGATTTTCTAATGTCAGCCCGTTCGGCACGCCTGGAAGCTCATGCAGACTACGATATCATTTAAAGGTCTTTCAAGGAAGGTGCGCTTATTTAGATTGAACAGTAATAAACTGAATTTACAGTCCCATTTAACTATAAATTGAGGATGACTCCTGATGAAATGCAGATGGAGTTATTTTTAGAGATGAGATAGCGAGCCCTGCAGCAGAGAATAATTTCCAACCTCTTGACAGCTACTAATTTGTAACTAGAGACACTTTTTTTTTTTTTCTAATGTTGGATTCATTTGTGTTTCAAGTGGAACAAGGAGGATTTTTCCAGTTACTATGGTGGGGAAAGAAAATGCCTCGATTTGTCAAAAATGTGAAGACGGCAACACTGTGATGAAAGCAACCTTTCAGTTTTTCTGTCAGGCTGCTTGAAATCCCTTGTGCACTGGTTAAAATCAAATTGCCATCTCCTTCAATTTAAGAGCTGCGTGAATTGATTACATGCTTGGTTATGGAAAAATGCAGCTGGGTGTGTGTGTGTGTCTGTGTGTGCTGAAGTGGCTGTATGTGTGTGTAAACACATAATATGTGTGCTGGGGACAGCGTAGATGGGCCAGGAATTGGTCCTGTCCTGGGACTGTGGCGGAGAGTGCCTGCCGCCTGCTAGTCTGAGCATGCGGCCAGCAGATCTGTTTATTGTAGCCAGTGACGGTTTCCACAAGCCTAATGGGACTGACACCCCACTAATGACCTAAGCATGTACAAAACCACCTTCCACAGTTAGCAGACACTGCGCTACCACATAAAACCACCTCAAACACAAGCCAAACAGCACAGAGCACCAGGACGCCCATTTTGTTTAGATTTTTTTTTTCTCTCCCCCCCCTTTTCCTTCAATCCTTGCCTCTGTTCCAGTGTCAGTCTGCAGAGGTGGTTTGGTTAAAAAGGCCTGCTCACACCCAGCGTGAGGCTGCTTCCTTGTGCTTTAATGGGAGGTGTATGTGAAATTAACAATTTGAATCTGACAATGAAGGACAGCGCCTTAATAAGCACTTCTAAGGGCTCCGGTCCCTGGCCTCGCCTGCTTGCCTCCCCTTTGTTGCCAAATTAAAAGGACATGGGACATGTAATGTAATTAGAGCTACTAGGGAGGGAGGGAGAGAGGGAGGGAGGAGAGGAGAGAAGGTAGCACTCCGGTTAAGGGAGAGAGGGGTCAACTGCACCCGCCGGAGTGACTGGGGGACCTCAAGGGCCACCATGGTTCAAGGGCAAAGGGAGGCTCTCCCCCACACACCACCTCACCACACGCACACAAACATACGTACACATGTTCACACACCACACATTGCCCTTCCACACCAAAGCCGATGAGTGAAAAGTGGAAGGAGAGGGTGTGAGGCGGTTGGCAGGCACGCTTTGATCTGCCGGTGTGGAGAGATATCCGGCTCCCCTCGGATCAGAGTGCTTCTGTGCACACTGGAGCAGGCCCCCCTTTGGTGTGTGATTGACGGCTGCATGGCTGAGGGACTGAATAATCCACTCTAATAAGATGTAGGAAATGGACCTCCAGCGTTCTCTCTGATCCAGACATTGGGACCACATTGACAGCTTCTCTGCGACGGGAACAGCTGGGAACCAGAATGCAAAGTATTACCTTGTTAGCTGGAAGCGGTGTGTGACTGAAAAGACTAGGGTGTTGTTAAGATTATTACATTTACTGCGCGAGCACAGTACACAACAGTACAGTACAGTTTTTTGTTGTTTTTTGTTATTCTGAAACTGAATCTTAGTGTTAAAATATTAAATGTAAGAAAAGATGTGAAATTTGTTTTATAAAATGAACAAAATTAAGAAAAGAGAATTATTAAAGCAGGGCTATACTTTTAATCGTGACATAACATCGTTCCTCTTATAAATAAAATGTTTAATTCATAAGCAATAAGATACACTCAGATTTAACTGGTCTGGTATGTTCACGGTGGCTAATGTTAGCAAACCTTTGCTAGGATTATATCATATCATACTATTCTAAAACATTTTAACATTTGCAGTCATCACGTATTTGTCACGTGGTAACAGTGTGGCTGACACTGCCTAAATTCACTGTGCAGTTGTGACTGTATCGTTTCTTCCTCTTGGGCTTAAAATCCTAAAGTGTGCTCGGTCTCTCGCATTGATTGACTGATTCGGGAGCAGTAGGTGTCGTGCAGCGCTCCTCGGCTGACACCGACCAGACAAACTGTCAGCTGATCAGCTAGCAGCACTGGGGCCATGCCTCCCATCGTGCCCTCCTTCCCTCCTCCCTCGCCAAGCCATAAACCTGTGACACCTCTCAGACACAGAACAGGAGTCACTTTCTCCCCTGCATCCTGCCTCTTCCGCGCGCTTTATTCTACACCGCATGAATCAAGTCAAACAAACACGCGGCCTGCAGGTGAAGAAGGTTGAGGAATGGCTGTCTGAATCACGATGCCAGTCTTTGTTCACCGTTCAGCTCACCTTCTCCAGCCTCGCTCTAAAAGCTGCCAGCCCAGAGCAGGTTTCCGACTCTCGCGCCGAAGTGAGGGGCTTCATCTGACCGTCTGCTTTCTTCAGAGGAGAGGAAGTCTGTGGTCTCAGACCTAGTCTGCCACACATATATCTGCCCCCACAGCCCGGCCACACTTGCAGCTTCACCACCTCAAGCTGATATTCTAAATTACGTGTATAATTCAACTGCATGGTGATTGTATGAACTGAATGTTTTGGTTGTTGGTGCGGTGTAGATGCAAGTGGCTTTGGTCAAATACTTCTCCCTTTTTTCTGGTCTTGACAGAAGTTTTTCATTCTCCCACAATATATAGTATGTCTTCCATATAGTGTACCACAAATATAATGTTCTGTTAACCAAAGTTTAACAAAATTACAGGGCTATCGAGTAAGTTTACGTCTGCAGTTTGTTCATCATGCAATGGCAGCGCTTAAAAGGCAGCATGCTTTGGCCTCGATCTTATCCGTTTATAAGACTGGCTGCTTACAATGAATATCTTTACTGTTCCAGCTGTTCTTACTGTGGACAACTCTGTGGTGGATTTGGAGACCATTGAGGCTTTATATGAAAATGTAAGTATGAAGGAGCGGTCTGTCTAAGGTAATAAAAAAATGGAGGAACATAAGGCTGTAAAGTCCTCTGACAGCTTTAAAGAGAATCGAGAAAACCTTCCTTACTTTTATTGCTACAAGTTGCAGCTTGCACTGCAACGACTGCAGTACCCGTTCACCCTGCAGTGTATGTGCATGTTTAGCTGATTTAGTGGCGTGTGTCTTTTCACAGAGGGCCAGCAGTGATGAGATGGACAAGATAATGAAACATTATGAGACGTCTAAGGAAGATGAAGTCAAATTACTGGACAAACCTGAACAGTAAGATATTTAATCTATTATTTTAGCTTTATTAAATGACATAGGTTTGTGTATGACATGACATTATTTCAGTATTAATTATTTATTTGTTTATTTGGACTTGTAAAGAAAAAAAAAATTCAGTTAGTCTTCTGCAGCCTCGTGTGTTATTAATATGCATTAATAGACATTGCTTCAGTAGTTCCTGGTAGTTCCTGTCAGGGTTAAGTAGTCTGGGCCAGTTAATGAGGCCCGGATCCAGTGGTGCCGCTCGGCTCGGCCTTCCTATTTCCATGTTTGACCAGAGCTGTCACTACAGCTGCCCGGGTCATCCCTACTCAGTGTCTCCCTCCATCAGCAAAGCCTAATCACACAGGATGTTACCGCTCTGCTCCCCTCTGACACGGCACTGTTTACATAAGTCGTCCTGCATCAGGCCGGAGCTACCTTTGATCAATCCCTTTGCGCCGCTCGCTGCTTTTCCTCCACCCGACCCCGTGGACCTTTCAAACCCAGCCGAGCAGCACTGCTCATGACTATCAGCCGCCTGCCTGTGAACAGCAACACTGACTCAGCCCGGCCTGCATGGGGAAAGCACGGCCTGCCAAGGCCCCCGAAATAGTTCTTCCTGTTAGACATTTTGTTTAATTCTGTCATAACACATCACACCCCATTCTCTCTTACCTCCACCTCCTCTTCCCCCGTTCCACCTCCCCTTTTGTTTTCCAGGTTTCTCTATGAGCTCTCCCAGATTCCTAACTTCGAAGGCCGGGCCCACTGCATCATTTTCCAGTCAGTGTTCCTCGATACCATCTCGTCCATCCGTCGCAAGGTGGACATCATCTCGAATGTCTGCAAAGTAAGAATGTCCCGTCAACAAACACTGCCTCAGAAAAATGCCATAAATTACGGGTTGGTTTATTAACCGCGCGTGTGTGTGTGTGTGTCTGTGTGTGTGTCTGCGTCAGAATCTGTTAGAGTGTGATCATTTGCGGGATATACTTGGTCTTGTTCTGGCCTTTGGGAACTATATGAACGGAGGGAACAGGACAAGAGGTCAGGCTGACGGCTTTGGACTGGAGATCCTCCCCAAACTAAAGGATGTCAAGAGCAGGGTAATACACCACTTCTAATTTTATGCTCAAAGTGCCATCATTTCCTGGTTAATATAATAAAAAAATGATGAACTTAATCATCAGCCATTTCCTCCTCAGGACAATCGCATGAATCTGGTGGATTACGTCGTTTTATACTACCTTCGTAACTTCGACGAGGTATGGTGCTGTCAGTCAAATTCGCACAATTTTACGCTCTTAGAACGTCCGTTACACTCTTACTGTCGTGTTTGCTCGACCGTTCCAGCATGCCGGCACAGATAAGAGTGTGTTCCCTTTGCCCGAGCCTCAGGATTCCTTCCAGGCTGGTCAGGTGAGGTTTGAAGACCTCACCAAGGACATCAGGAAGCTGAAGAGAGATCTGACTGGTAAGGACGTGTCCTGTTGTAGCAGTGTGTTCGTTTTCACTGGTGGGTGTCAGCGCTTAAACTGCAACCACATTGCCTTTTATTGCTGGGGTCATCTTCATTGTAAATCATCAGTGTAATTGTATATATTACTTCTTTCACCAAAGCAGTTTTTTAATCCCTGCCCTATGCAGAGAGGTTTTTTTATGGCTGGAATCAGGACCTTGGATGGCCTGAGGCTGCTTTTCCCAGTTTCCAGACATTGCATCTTGTGTCATCATAACACCACAGTCTCCTCTTCTTCAAGACCAGTGACAGAGCAGCTCGCCAAAGACGCACCGACACTTATTTGCTGTAGAGCATGCAGAGTAAAATCCATAGATCCAGCTTACTGACGAAGCATCGGCGTAATAATCGCTGGATAAATAACTCAACACGATTTTAGTGTTCTGCGCTCAGAGCGATGTGGGCGCCGAGCCACTCAGTAACCCAGCCAGCCAGCCAGCCAGTCAAGTCTTGGCCAGGACCACGCTGAGGTTAAAGGCGATGCTCCCCAGTGCCCCTGGTGTCTGTGGTTATTTAAATCAACCAATAATACGGCATATGAAAGCAATTAGATATGCTCCGCAGCTTTCCCCTACGTTTTTTAGATCGCTGTTAAAGCCCGCTCCTCTCTGACCCGAGGGAAAAATACAAAGAGTCTACTAAAGCACCCAGACCCACCTCAAGCTGTCACTCATTTATTAGGAAAAATGGAAGACCTGAAGACAATAAATGGAACACAAGGGCCCTCGTCTGGCACAGTAGTCCTCGGGGGTATTAGCATCACAGGGCAAGCATTGGATTCTGGTGGAGTTGGAGTTTGGTGAGCTCCACCTCTGACTCCCACCATTTTTATCCTCTCCAGCCGCCAGGAATAAATATTTATGCCTGGCTATTATAATCCAGCCTAAAGAAAGCAAGTGGTCTTAATTATGAAGCTAACACAGATCACTTCCATCCACATTGTGAATTGTGTCTGACACCAAGAGGCTTTGGTGTACCCGCTCTTGTTCTCGACGGAGTCGAGTGAGGCCGCCCGCCCCTCACCTGATCCTGAGGTGGCGACTGCAGTGTCTCGCCCCGCAGGCTAAGGTCAAAGGTCAGGAGACGTGGTGCTAGCAGTCCGAAATTCACCTCTCCGAGTTTGGCCTCCTCCTCCTCGGAGAGATTTTATCTGCGTGTGCACAAATCTCAGCGTGCTGCATATAGACTGGTGCACGAGCGGGTTTGCAGACATATTGCGCCGTGAGTGTGTGCAGCGTCAGTGATGCTCAGGCGCTGGTCGCCGTCCGGCTTAGCTGCCCTCTCCTTCACTGGCTTGTGCAGAAACATGATCCTCTTTTGATGGGGCTTCCTGTTTGGGGAGAGGGTTATGACCTCTCTCTGTGCTCCTCTCAGGGGGGAGAGGGATGAGTGGAAGGCCATGAGGAGCTAAACCTACTGTAGACTCTCAGATCCCATAAAGACAAATATCCTCTATTGTGTTCCCATCGCAAATAATTTACAGTCATGCAATTAGCTCTGGAACCCAGCGCCCAAATCAAAGATTAAATCTGTCTTTAAAACCCCTGAACAGCTTCAGCTCTATCACAAGAAGCTGCTGATCAAACTTGGAAGATTATCGCTCTCAGGCCAGTGAGTACCTCCATAAAGATCCCTTTAACTGCCGCGTAATTGGACTGGACAGAGAGTCAGGGACGCTACCGAAAGAAATAGGATCAAATAAAAAGAAACAGTCAGAGCTCATTTGCTGCTCAGGGGAGTTTAGTGTTTCACAGAAGGCCTGGCCCAGGTTAGGCATTCATCACTGTGGCAAATCAGACAGTGTCCTGATTTTAAATGGCCTTTAATGTCAGGTTCAGGCAGGGCCTTTAGCCTGAGCTCTGTTTTACGATGGAGGCTCCGCTCGGAACGGCATGTGTGAAGTCGGCGTGCTGGAGTACAGTCAACGGCAGACAAGACCAACGTAGTGCTAAATGTTGGCGTGTTGACTTATTCAAGAATAAGTAATCGAGAAAAAGTCTTGAGTGTATCTTTATTATGAATCCATAATTGTGATACGTCTGATAAAGGACCTAAACAATTTTTATTTCACGTATAAATAAAAATAGTATATAAAGTTTATTTTACCAAACATCGCTCTTCACATCTTGATGACGCATTGAGCAGCGATTAATCAGACCTTTAGCAATCCTCTCTACGAGCTGCAGCAGAGTGATTTTGATGCTCCCCGCATCCGAATTTTAACAAGGGTTAACGCTCCACCTCATATTCCTGTCCTGCCTGATGTTTTTACCTGTCAGCTGTGGCATTCTCCAGCAAATCTTAAGGAGAAGGGTCATAGTTTGATGGATACGGGTTGATTTATGAGGAGTGGAAAGGGGAGACAGTGTCTCACCTCTTCTCCACTAAGGCCGTCTCCTGGCTGGCCTCACCGAGGGGGGAATAGTAAGCTTTATCCCGTAGAAGGGGGGAGCTGGAAGTCTGACAGTCTGCTGGGCTGGGAGATAATTGGGGATCAGTGGGAGAATTCACTTTTCCAGGTATAAATAACTATCATACACCCGGGCTGGAGCACTGTACCGGTTTAACCTTGGATGAAAGTAAAATATCGTATGTCCAAAAAAGTTTTTTATTACGGGGATTAAGAGGTTCACTGTCTTAATTCTCTACATACATGTATTTGTAGGAAAAACAATATTCAGAATGAATTATTGCTTTGGTTTGAACTGTAGTTCAGCTGGAAAATGATCCGTTTTTTTTTTTTGTTTTTTTTTTTTTTAACAATATACAAAAAGAAAAATCAAAAAGAATCACCTGTGTATTACTGTGTTGTTGTCTGTTAGTTTTCTCCCTCAGTGTCATCTTTTAATAATGTTCCACGGCCTCAGAGACAGGAGGTGGCGGCGGCCACATTTCTGAGACAGAAACATTTATCACCCGTCTAATTCTGTCATCTTGCGGCGCTCCGCAGCCTTCCCATCCACTGTTTAAGCATTTTCCCTAATCCGCACACACAGTCGCGCATTGTCTTGGTGTGCTGTGATTTCCTGGTAGCTACAGTGGGGGCTCTTGCTTACTGCGGTAAAATCCTAAGTATATATTGACATCAAAGTCGCCCATTTTGTAAACCACACAGGGTAAATCCTGGAGCAGAAGTCTGGTTTTGTTTGTTTTTCTTCCCGTTTACACCAACCCCCTCCGAACCTCCGTCATGTTACCTCATATTACACAATAGCTAGTTGACTCTCTCCTTGGATATGGTGGATTGAGCAATGATTCCTCTGGAGATGTTGATGCATGCATTCAAAGTGTTGAGCTCGGATTCAGTCTGTTTATTCCCTCAGTGTGCCGCGCTGTACCTGCGTCCTCGTTGGATGCGTTTGGCAATGGAAGCTCAAATCTAGCTCAGGAAAAGCTCTCATTCCTTACAGACCGTCAGAACACTTGTTACCGGATGTTGGTTTTACAGCTGACCTCTAGCCGTACAGAAATTCACAGTCTTCTGTTCAAAGATGCTGAGTCCAGCGGCTCTGTTTTCCTCTTGTAGTAACAGTGGAAGGACTGTGACTTACATCCTGATCCTGCGTGTCTGTGGTGGGAAACTAGTCCTCTGTGACTACATGACTGGACAGAGAGCCAGATGGGATAAACTGTGCCACCAGCAGCTGAGGGTGTAAATTGGAAAATCAGCTTTGTGCTTCCTTTACTGGACAGTTAAGAGAAGATGGACTTTAATAATGTCAAACTGGGGAAATTCCCTTGTCACAGCAGCTCATGTAGACAAGGTTGATGATAAATTACTCATAAAGATGACATATATAGAAAAAAGTCATGAAGCCATGCTGGTGTTAAAAAGTCTGTCAGCTGTTTGAATGCTGCGGTAGCACTCCTTCTTCTTACATGGTGGGAGTAGAGGTTAACAACAGAAGCACATATGTGTCATTCTTGCCTGACAGGTTTAAATAGTCATTGTGATATCTGTATATCAGAACGGTCATTTTTATTATAATAAACTCAAAATCAAAATATGAATTCTAATGCAACTTAATTCAGGCTCGATTAGCCAAAACATAAATGCTGTTTTTATTCAACTTAGACAAAAACTACCACGTAACTTTTTAATTTGCGTTTCACATAAAAATGACAACAATTATATTGTCACCAATCATGCTACATTTACCTATTTATATACCTTCAATAATTATGATTAATCAATAAAATAATGAAGTTTTTATTTGATTGTTTTACTTCTTTAGACATCAAAAATATCATTGTGTTTTCATATTTTAATTACTTTAATTATTTTAATATTAAAGTTTGCTCTGCTCAGTCATTAGAAAGTAGTTTTAGGAATCTAAAAGTTACAGCTGATTACATAATAACCTCAAAACAATAATAGAGTTTATGCTTGTTAAGTTACTAATCCATTCAAAATGACATGCTTGGTCCAACATTTTAAAAAATACAGAATAAGAAGCGCACATTAATTGTAAATTTTTGTTTCTCATAATTTTACTTATTTACATATTTATGCAGCCAATTAAAGTACATTCTGCACAGGTACTTGAATGCAAATTTTTGTTTTTAAGTGTTTTAAAATACTCAACTTTAAAATGTAAACATGAAAACAAATCAGACTTTCTCTCTTGCTGAATCTCATTTCTCTCTGTTTGTCCCATCAGAGTTTGTGGGAAAACAACAGATTAACATCCATATCCGGATTGGGTCCAGAT
Organism: Nibea albiflora; assembly: GCA_014281875.1. Classification (NCBI taxonomy): domain Eukaryota; kingdom Metazoa; phylum Chordata; class Actinopteri; family Sciaenidae; genus Nibea; species Nibea albiflora. Next base: position 9,358,410 of record CM024799.1, read on the forward strand.
TATTTGTGACCACTAAAAAATTAATTCTTTAATATTTCATTTCAGGCCCATTATTTGGTATTCAGCAGTCCAGCCTAAATAGATGACGCAGGTTATTTACTCACAGGAGAATCCTCCGTCTGAATGCACCCCTCTTAAAAAAAAAAAAGTATTATCACTCCAAGACAATGTCTCAAACACAAGCTTTTAGTTTTTATTCTTTACAGCTGCTGTGTTTTTGTGGGTTTCCTCTTGTGGCCTTTGCTGTCTGGACCACATTTGGAAGAGAGCCGCCTCTAAATTGTAGACTTGCTGTTTTGAACACTGTTTTAATGGGTCCTTTTGAGTTGGGGGATTTCTGGTAAGGAAGTGTGGTTTGTCCAAACAGGATATTTTGGTTGTCGTGTTTGTATGGTTGCTGATTTCTGTTTTTTATTTTGATAACTGCTTGCTCTCACTATCCACAAATAAATAAGAAAAAGTGTCTTGGAATCTAGACCGAGGCTGCACGTAGTTACTCCTCAATTTTAATCCTCGGACTTTGTGTTTCCTGTCTGATTTATTAAGACAGCCAATAAATAAAAGCTGTTATAGACTAATGGAGTTTTACGGAGCTGCAGGTGCAGTGTCTCCATATGCAAACACACGAGAGCCAAACTCGGATCTAAACTAAAAGCAGCGACGCAGTGAAGTGAGACAGCCAAACCTGTTAATGCTCTTGTTGTGTTGCAGAACTATTTAGCTATGCAGTCATAAGCAAGTAAAGGTATTTATTGCAGCCATTAATGACTTACAGGTTGGAGGAATGTGCTAAAGTTCTTTCAGACCAGGCGTCTGTATGTGTGTGTGTGTGTGTGTGTGTGTGTGTGTGTGTGTGTGTGTGTGTGTGTGTGTGTGTGTGTGTGTGTGTGTGTGTGTGTGTGTGTGTGTGTGTGTGTGTGTGTGTGTGTGTGTGTGTGTGTGTGTGTGTGTGTGTGTATAGAAACATACAGTTGAGAGGAAATGGGGAAGGTTCGGCTGGAACACGCTCAGTCACGGCTGTTTCCTCTGAGCTTGTGTGAGCTGGGTCATTTGGCGCCGCGTGTAAAACCTATCCACAAACAGCAAACACATCTGCTGCACTCACATGTACAATATTAAGACATCGGGAACAGCAACAACATGTAAAACTCATTTGCACACCACGTGACGCTCCGCTCCAGTGGTGTCAGTTGAAACAAGTGGATCGAGGGGGAAAACAAACTAAATGAAACTATAAATTCGTGGTTACAATTTGGATCAAGATGCCTGAATTACTTTTTTCTCCGTTTATTCTTTTTATTAGGAGACATTTCCACCTGTCATATCATTCATCCGTTGTCCTCTGCTCCCTCAGCTTGTGAGAAGAACGTGCAGAAGGTGTGTGCTAACTCGACAGAGGAAAACCTCCAGCCCTTCAAGGAGAAGATGGAAGGATTTATCTCTGCCGGTGAGTTCAATTTTATCTGTGGCAAAACTTTATGCAGAAACACGTATATATGAAAGGCCTTTGATTATGTAGTTAAAACTTCAAATGATGGATTTTACATGTGCTGCCCCAATGCACACATATGCTCTATCTGTAACCTTCATGTGTGCTCTTTCACTGACTGTAACAAAAAAACACTTTCCTCCCCAGAGAAGGCGTAAGTGGTTTAATCCCCCCCCCCGAAATCATCCACAATGATGCACTCACGAGTTCTCACCGATGTTTGCCCTCAGTCCTCCTCACGGGCCGACCCGTCTCACGTAAAAGTTGCGTATGGACCCCGGAGAAAATTCTCAGTGTCTCCAAAGATGAAACGTTCATTTGTAAAGAGGATTTACAGCCGTCGGGTCATGAAAGCCCCGTTTTCACCCAGACGCACAGCACGGGATCTTTTTAAAAAGAGAAAGGTATAATTATGTTTCTTTGCCAGGTCAGACAGTCAGCTGGGTGGTGCAGAATCTGCCTCGTAGTGCACGCATCTATGCGCGCGTGTGTTTTTGTTCTTGCTGGGAGAGGGCGTCTCGGTGCGCTGTAAGACAGCATGAGGACAAGGGTCTACAGGCCTGTAGAAGGGATCACATTGCCTCTAACATGGTTCTCATGTAGTCTCGGCTGCCATAAAGCTGGCGGGACATCTCTGGCTGCGGCCTTGTAAAGACTGGCCGACCACCGGGACAGGAGCAGAGCTTCCCAAACATAGTCCGACCATCTCACCCAGACATTGGTCGCGCTCTCTTTTCTAACCCACCCTTAAATGTAGTTGAATAGCTGGCAAGGAAAGAAGGTGCACAGGATCCCTCCACATCCAAGTCCCTTTCAACCTTCATCTTCTGCGTGAAGCAAGAATATAAACACGTACTTTGGTTACGTTAATTCATGAAGGTGACCATTTCCACATTTCCCTGAGTTATGGCACTTTTATCATAAAAGTTCTGGTCCATGTTGGCTATTGGACACCCGTGTGCTACTCTACGTTTGTTTCAGCAAAGCTTTATTATACACAAACCTTTCTCTGCACGAGTGAACGCTATTAAGGAATCTTAGTATGGCTCCATCTTTTTCTCCTGCTGTCACAAGAAGAGGTAGGTTCACACAAATGAACAGTGCGCTCTCTTTCCAGAATGTCCAGAAGATCTCACTTTCCAAATTTCTTTGATGGTTTAAACTGGCGGTGAGAGAGAGAGAGAGAGATGGGAATGGCAAGCTACCACTAGGCAACCAGGAAAGCCCTCAGTTGAAGGTTTAAACGTAATAAATCAAAGCTGCGTGCACCGCAAACCAAATTCTGTTCACCTCCATTGCGCAGGCGGAGATCTGAGAGGCAGAGATTTGGGCAAAAAAAATGACCCAAATCTGTCTGCAGTAGCTCCCGCTTGAGGCAAGCGACAAAATATGTTCTTCTTGTTCCCATGCAGTGGGTTTTGTGACAGAGGACTGTGTCCCCGTCACACGAGTACTACTACACAAAGTGGCTGAACAATAGACTCTATCATCAAGATGCATGAGGTATCTCTGCGGCCGTATATTTGCGGCGCGGAGTGGTCCGTGTTTCTTATTGAATACCAAGACTGCATTCTCAAAATAAAAATGACATTGTTCCAGTCGGGTTTGGCTACCCTGGAGTGCCAAAGCCTCCCTTGAGCCTTGCTCACTATCGCAGAATATCGGAAAGCTTTTTAAAACCACGGCGGTTGCCACGGGCTGCAAGATGGCAGTCGGTTTGCGAAAGGCACATCTTGAGCATAAGCTTTCCAGCGGAATACTTGTAAACCTTCCTTTCATAAACAGAATTCCCCGAGCCGCGTTGCCCCGTGCTTTTGGGGAGGAGCGCTGTGTAATCGCCGTCCGTGATGATTCCATGACTTCAAAAGGCAAAACAAAGCAACAAGCGCTCACATCAAAGAGCGTCTGAGGGCTCTTAAACTCTGACTCATCAGCGGATGAGTGAATTTCTCACCCAGGTAAATGCTCGGGAGGCCGACCGCGGATGCATGTGTTTGACACATGATTTTTGAAGATATCGAGAAACTATACTAAGAAACCGCGTCGGGGAATGCATCATTAGAAGCCTGAAAATACATACGGCAGAGTGTCATTTCTTACTCATACGAGGGGGATCAAAGTATGCCAGTGAATCACCAGATAAAGGCTTTGTGCTGCGAGTTGTGTTTCTGAAGTTGCACTGACCCGTAACCCAGCCTGTGGAGGAGCTCACAGCGGGGCCTGCAGGTGAACCCAAACGCCCCGCGCTCTGCCTCTTAAACTCGCCTGTGTGATCTCTAGCAGATCTAACAGGCGATACCTCTGAAAAACCCAGTGATCCATTCGCTCGTAAGGCCACTCCTGTGCACGCCCGGTCACTGGTGTCGCTCTCCTCCTTCGTGGCGTTTAGCTGATCTTGTTTCAGGGGTTTGCTGCCGCTTGCGCAGAAAATCTATCGAGATACAACCGAGAACAGTTGAGCAACAGCTCCGAACGATCACAGAGCCAAACGCGGCACAACAGATTCGGTGTCTAATCATCCACCTTTCTGTTTCCCTTTTTAATAGGAGCTCTTTGAAACCTCTGGGGATACTCTGACGGGCATATTTTTCATGTTGAATACAAGCCACGACTAATTGAAAACAAATTCCTGCTTTTAATCTCGGCTTGTGCAAGTCTCATTCCACTGGCTCTCTTAGGAAAATACATGTGCATCATCACATCCGCGCGCTTTCTTTGGTGTCAGTGAGTCAGACCCCAATAACCCGAAATTCCACTCGTTCGGATGAACCGTGAATTACGTAGGCCGAGCAGAATTTGCAGATAACAACTGTCCAAGGAGCCTGTTTCTGATGAAGACTTTGACTTTGTGTCTGTGTTCAAGAAAGAGGAGCGGCGCGGGGGGGGGGGATGCTTTTTGGAAATCCTCAGCATCCCTCTCAGACCGCCTTCCATCTCTTTGTTATCTAGCTGCTCGGTATAGCAGCGGTTTGGAAAAGTGTGTCAGAGTTTTAAAGCCCTAATTTATTGTCCCTCTCAGCATGCACATCTCATAACTTTCTAGTTAGCGACTACTGGTTTCATGTTTACACGGGGAGCGGAGGAAGAGAAACTTCACACATCCTCTCTCTCTCTCTCTCTCTCTCTCTCTCTCTCTCTCTCTCTCTCTCTCTCTCTCCCTCTCTCTCCCTCTCCCTCTCTCCTCTCCCCCAGCCTCTCGGCTCCAGTGCCACCTCTGCACAGTCACACCAGAGGGGTACCTCAGGCGCCAGCCTGACCCCCACTGAGACTAACGCCATTGGTCACGGCCCCTCTACTCCCCCCTCCTCCTCCTCCTCCTCCTCCCCCATCTATCCCAGACATGGCCACAACCTCCCTTCATTAGGTTTACCTCAGCCCCCTTGCCCACGTACATGTAAAGAAGAAGGGAAAAAAAAAAAAAAGAGTAAAAGTAAAAGGGGTGGTTGGTCGAGAGGCTTAAGATCACCTTCTCCCAAAAGACCCCCAAACCTGCCTTTGAACAATTTTTTGGAGACTTCCCGCTCTTAAATCTTCAAGTAGGAAAGGTCCCCCATCATTGTAAAAAGGATGAATCTGGAAAAATGCAATAAATCTGAGATCACAGGCACTCTCTGGCCCTAGATAAATTCTTGCACCTCGGCCTGGCCCGCCGCACACATCTGCCTTGCATTTAGACACTTTTACATGGCAGGAGTCCACAGGAGCCTCCAGTTCCCAAGCCTCTCTGCTCAACCCTGCGCCCCTGCTGCAGCTCTGCTCACAACTCCTACATGTATGTCAACACACACACGCACACACACACACAGCTTCGCTGGAGACTCCCTGCTCCAAGCCCGGGCATCATAGGCTCGCACTGTCGTCAACGCACAGGAGGATTTACAGTGTGATTTAATGTCACTTGGATAACATGCTCGCTGCGTCAGTGACATCTCAAGCAAGAGTCCTCCTCTTTCTTCTTCTTCTTCTTCGTCTTCTTCTTCTTCTTCTTCTTGTTTTTTCCTCAGATGACCACTCTTAGGATGGCTGTTCCACACAGCGCCCCCCTCTGGACTTCAGTGCTCCTGGGACCAGTTCTCAGTGGCTATCCATTTCACCGAAAGCTCTATAATCTGCCTCAATCTTAATCCAATGTTTTTGTGTGTGTGTGTTTTTTTTTTTTACAGCTCAAAAGGAGCACTCAGCTGAAGAGGACCGACTCAACGCAGCACAGAAAAGGTAGGAGGCCATGCCACAACACCCCGAAAGCCGAGTTGCATTAAAAAATTATGAATGAAAGATCGTGTTTGGATAGGAAATATTTAGATCTCCTGTGGATTTCATTGCTCGGAGAGGGAGTTCTGCCAAGTGTTATGGATTGCAAGCGTCACATAGCGGCGTTGAGTTATGAACGCGCTTCACATAGATAACATAGCTGGTATGTGATAGCACTAATGCTTCTTATTTGTATAGTTGTATACAGTTGTCAGCGCTCGCTGATAAGGTGTCTGCCTTGTTGAGACATTCTGAAAACCCGCTTTGACTGGACGAGGATTGTTGGCGGTGATTTATTTTGCAGGATTAATAACCATTTTATGCAAGATTTTAAGTATTTATACACCTGCGCGCCCTCCTGGGCCTTTCGTAATTTGTCTTAAAGACAATTAAACAAGACACCACAAACCAGCGGTGGATTTCTACGCGCCGGTAACGCGGCGCGCACTGTGTTTTTAAGCCTGAACGCCCTGTGCTTCCTCCCCTGCAGTTCCTATCATTCTTATCTGCCATGTTTTGTGCAGAAGACTCCTGAGAGTTTTCTGAGAGGCATCTGATTTATAGGCGCAAGACACACTGGCAGCCGCTGAGCTCGCCGTCCGAGCGAAAATCATATCTGGAACATTTCATATTGGAAAAAGATGGTGGAGCAGACAAACAAAGCAAATAGATTATTTTTGCCTTGTTTGGATAGAGAGCAGAATTGTTTGCTTTATATCGTAACGCTCCCACTTCCAAAATAAATCATGAAAGCACATAAAGGAGAAAGTGAAAGATGCCGGACACAGGAAAATGCAAACTATAAACAATTAGGAAGTTGATTGCTTTGGACAAAACTATAACTCAGCGAATGGTCCAGACTGTTCTGTTTCATGTTCCTGCTTTTAAGCCAAGAGAATTGCTGAGGGACTGCTGCACCTCTCACTCTCTATGCTGGCCCCTCACCCCCACCCTCACCATATAGTGATATCTCTATCTACTGAACTGTGTGTGTGTGTGTGTGTGTGTGTGTGTGTGTGTGTGTGCATGAGTGACACCACTGTAATGAAGGCATTGAACTTGGAGGGGAATATTGATCAAAAGGGTCCTGCAGCTGACAGCACCTTTGCCTTTAATGAAGTTTTCCTTTAATTTCATCTAAAGAGGGGGCTGGCTGACTGGCGCTAGGTATAGCAGGAGGGGAGCGTGTGTGTGTGTGTGTGTGTGTGTGTGTGTGGGGTGCTCTTTCTCAGGTTCCCACAGAGCCACCTCGTAAAAGTGACACGCTGTTGATGAATATGGGCGTCAGCGGGCTCACCGGGCCCTGGGTGGGCTCTCACACATGCGCTGGATGAGGGGATCCTCGCAACAGCAAACACACACAACAGCAGGAGTGGACGCAACATTATGGCTCGGCGTTAATAAAGGAAATAGACAGCACATCCTTAGTGCTGCTTAGAGATAGCACAGGGCCTCATGTGGAGCCGGTGAGTTTAGACGCCTCTGAGCCTAGTGAGTAGGACAGGGCGATCGGGAATTAGGGCTGGGTATCGAACATCAATGAGTTTTTTTTTTTTTTGTTTTGATCAAAATGTCAAATTGATTGATTAATCAGTCTAAACCCCAAAAATCTTAAAGTCTCTTAAGAATTATAAATATATAAATAATGTTCTTGTATTGTAATATAATGTGTATATATATATATATGATACAAGAATGATATTATATATGGAGGTTTAAGAATATATATATATATATATATATAATTTTATTTATTTTTTTCCTGATTAAGGTCTTGAAAAATGTGATTTTAGCATGAGTATTGAAATTCTGCCATAATTCTGGTAATTTAGTTACATCCATGCAATACACAAATCCTTTTGTCCAATACTTTGGGATGCGAACTAATACCTGCAAAAAATATGAAATTCCCATCAGCCTCAGCTGTAATTTGTGTTTAGTTTTAATTAGCAAGCATTTTAGCATGTTAACATACAAACCCGAGATGGTGAACACTGCTGTGCGTAGCTGCTAGTGTGACTTTTGCCTCTTTTCCAGTATTGATATGTCAAATGTGTGCAAAATCCCATATTAGTGACATGTTGTGCAGGGACCCCGTGTGTTACATCAGACAAAAGACCTTCAAATGGTCATTTTGTTCATTTTTAATCACACTTTGTTCAGGATTGTGTGATCCTTAACAAAAATGTGTGTTTTGCTACTGTCTATCAGCTGTCAGCCAGTGCTACCTGTGGGAAAGCCCTGCGGTGACATTTACATTTATCTGAACTGGAAACAAATAGTGTAAATCTCCTGAGAATATCTGCTGCTTGTTTGTTTGTAACAAAGATATTTTGGTGGTGTGGTCCATTCATGGCGAGTGCCACTGCCCTTTTTTTTTTTTTTTTTCTCTCCTCAACATGCAGTTTTAATTTGTCTCCTTCATGTTTGGGTTCCACTGAGGTTTTCTGGTTCTGTCCTCAGTTCCGTCTCATTAAGTTCCCCACATCATGCTCAATTTCATTTGGCCCAACTGCCCCCCTCTACAATCACCGTGCAGTTATGGTTTCATAGATGGCGGTGGCTGCATTATTCTGCTCGGGTGTTGTGTGACGACGGTGGCGCAAAACGACTCGGTGCCTCTGCCGAATCGGCCGACAACATGGAGTTTATGTCTGTAATCTTTTGACTGGAGAAAACAAAGGAATGCAGAGTTGCCTGTCCAAATATTTCCCTGATTCTCACGGCTGCTCATGGTTTTGTAATGGGTCTTTTTTTATAGCTGTCAGTGAGGAATGCCGGCTGTGGGTGCCGCAGTAAACCCTCTCACGGCAATGGCATCATAGCGCGGATTACGGAAGAGTGTGCTTGTGTCCGTGTGTGTGTGTGTGTGTGTGTGTACGAGCGCAATTGTTCTGCGCTCGCGAAGCAAACAAAGGCCCTCCTGATTTTGTTTATGTCTCGCAGGTATACTGGCATCGGCCTGTTTGCATCTGTTTTGAGTGAAGCGTTGTGTATCTGCTTGTTGCATCTGCTCAGGAGAGTAAAAGGGGAAAAGGCACCGTTGCTTGATTTGTGCATGCTTTGACATGATGACCCAGGGTCAGCAGAGGAGCCGATGGAGGAGAGACCCTGTTCATCATGCCAGACCAGGCCGGCTGCAACAAAGCTACCTGGGACGGAAGGTCTGTTTGGTCAATCTAAACATCCCAGAGCCTCTGATTTCTTTTGTAGCGTACAGGATGATCTACAGCGCTCTCCCTTTTTGTGAGCGAAATGACGCATCGCTGGGAAAATGGGAAGCAGGCTCGCGTGGAAGCCGCTTTTTCCCCCGGCTTTTGGCAAGCCGTCTGGGCAGCATATTGTACCATTTCACTCCGCCAGAACGTGTCTTAGATTAGCGTCGCAAAAAAGCCACCTAGCATCTGGAGGTCAGAGCCTATCTTGGGTGTCAATGGGACTCGGGGAGCATCCCTTGAATCATAGCCCCCCTTTTATCAACGCTTTGACAGGCAAGGCCCGAAAATGTCTTTCATGTTTGGGTCAGGCAGGGAATCTGAAGCAGCAGGCTGCCTTTCATGCCTGGTGTGTGCTGCGGAGAGCCTTTGCAAAGAGTTCAGATTTGGTTACAATTGAATTAGGCTGAGGTGAGCTGGCCTACGACGGTGCTGCAGTCTGTTTCACAAAACATAAAAATCCAGAATCTGTTTATCTATTTAAAAGAAAAAATTTTTTTATGTGTGCACACCTTGCCCGGGTGGACACACACATATATCATATCATATATTCAGATCTTTGATTGTCTGCCAGTCAATATGTTCCTGGAGCTGTACGGGTTATACAGCAGTGTGTGTCGGCGTGCGTGTGTGTATGTGTGTGTGTGTGTGTTGCTGTGTCTGGAGGAGCAGCAGTCTGTTCCTGGCTGTCTCCGTCTCCTCTGGCAGTCTTTTCCCCTGCAGGCTGTGGAGGTCAATGTGATAATGGAGCCGCCGCTACTGGCTCTCCCCCGTGGCCCAGCAGGGTGGACACTCTCCTTCCAACTCTGTTTCTCGCCTCTCTGTCTGACTCTACATCCATCATTTTCCCTGCGCGCTTGTCTCTGTTTTCGGACCGTTCATTACTCTCTATTTATCTGCGTCTCTTGGACATGCACACCTTAGCTTCCTTGTACGTTTTGACCCCGCTGTTTATAACTCCGACTTGTAAATCTCGAAGAATTTCACTGCGGCACGCGATTATTTATGCCCGAGATGATTTATAAGTGTTTATGCGTGATAAGACAACACTATTCGCGCCTCTGTTTCTGTTTTCCCCCCACAGTTTCCAGGACATGGTGAGCTACTTTGGGGTGAAGCCAAAGTCCGGAGAGAAAGAAGTGGCCCCGGGTTACGTTTTTATGCTCTGGTACGAGTTTTGCAATGACTTCAAGAACACCTGGGTGCGGCAAAGCAAGAATATCTCCAAGGAGAGGTGAGTTGAGGCCTGGTGGAGTTGCTCCATGTCTTCATTTCTCTGTCAAAGACACATAAAGACTTGTCGGAGGAGTACTTTCTCTCTCTGACTCTTTACTTAACAGAAAGCCTGTAAGTTTTGGAGTTATGGGAAATGTAGGATCCTGTATTTTTTTCTTTTTTAAAGCTTGACCCATACTAGGGAGTACAAGTCAACATATCGGCTTTTGCTACAGGGAGCTGCCCCTATAAGTGAAGGTCATAAAAATCTGATAGATATCCCGAGACATGATACAATATCTTGTTTCCCTGTGAGGGGATGTACCCCAGCTCTGCACACTCATATTTAACCGTCTCATCTTCGCGTTAGACTTCTCGTCTCCGTCACCTTCAGATAGCTGTTTAACAGCCTTTAGACATCGTGTCAAATTAGCGCTAATTGCGCGAGGCTGACGTGCAGATGCTGGGGTTGGAACTAAAGCAAAGAGGCAGGCCATCAAAGAGGAGGTGAACGGGAGTTAGCTGAGGCCTCGGCCCTCCGTCTGAAGGGCTGGGACCTGAATTTATGATGTTTCCTCTGACCTGAGGCATCATGTTGGGGGGGCATTCCACTAAGGGGACAGCAGACCCTCCTGGCGGCCGCCTGGCTTTACTAGTGAACGGACAGGGGGCTCTGGCCATTAAAGGCAGCGCGTTATGGGAGAACTGATAAACACTGTAATGATGCTGGACATGCAGGGCCGAAGGGCAGGAGCGCTGCGCGTGGGGAGACGAGCGCGGCGCTGCAGAAGTCGTCATATCATGAATCCGAGCGTCCTGCACACTTCTCTCTCTCTCTCTCTCTCTCTCTCTCTGAGATCTCTGAAGATTTCGCGTTGAGTCCCATGTGCTCTCTCCTAATTGTTTACTAGGTAATCGCGTCTAACGTGGCTCACAGCTGATTGTGCTTATGTACAATTAACTTCATTTTAAATACTGTTTGCACACTCATAAAAGCCAAGTGCTTTTTAAAGGGTACCTCATTATCTCATCAACCCACTGTCATTCTCTACTGTTTCTCACTTATACGGCTTTCACTGACCGCAAACTCCTGAGAGGATCAGTGTGCGAGAGTGTGTGTGTGTGTGTGCGTGTGTGTGTGTGTGTTAAGACTCTACATGACTCCATGACACAGGGCGCCCCAGGGAGATACTTAAATGTCTTTTGCTCTTACAACAGCTTCACAAGGTCACAGTGATGAGAGGCTTCTGACTTTATACTGTTTTCACAAGTATTATTTTCATGATTTAGTTCCAGAGCTTTCAGCGTCTAGCTTTAAAAGGTCTGCAAATATCAAGTCCATGTGGATTTTTTTTTCTTCTTCTTCTTCTTCCCCCCATAGGTTGAAGGAAGCTCAAGAAAACATCAAGAAGATCACAGCGGAGAAGAGAGTCGAAACCAAGAAGATCAATGCCAACAGTCTGGTGAGAAGTGATCTGCATACAGCAGAGAAATGGAATTTCCTGAAAGTTGCTCTTCTCTTGTCTGCACTGAAATCAATACACTGAATCTCTCTGTGCTCCTCGCCAACAGAAAGAGAGGCTGCGGCAGAAGGAGGCCGGCGTGTCCTTCCAGCTGAGCGAAAGTGACACAGTAGGAGAAGAAATGAGGACTGGTGGTGCTGCAGAAGATGACGGATCAGATCAGAGGGCCACGCAGGACTCGTCTCTCCTGCTTTTGCCACCTGCCTCAAACAAACAAGCCAAACCTCCTTCTGTGCCCCCGTACGGTCTCACAATAAAAACCTCCACGGACTCTTACTACTCCCACTGCCGTATCTCTGCCCTATTAACAGCTATGGACCCCCCACCCCGTCCGCCCATCCCCACCCTCACGCTCCACCACCCTCGCGCCGAACTTCTTCTGTCTGCTGAACAGATAAGAAGCTAGGCCTGCAGCGAGGATGCATGGCTGACACAGCCACGGTGATGAGAGTCTTAGAGGCCAAAGGTTGATCTCATTCATCCAACACAGCGTGACCTCTGAGTGCCCAGCTTGTGAAAGGTCTCAGGGGGTCACCGGCATTCACAACAGCGCCAGCTGACACGTCCGCGAAGGTTCCTTCTGGATCTGATCAGACATTGCATCGGACACCAGAATCATGCTTCCACATAGTCCAAGTGTTAAGACATTGTTTGCTGTAATATGAACAGATACAGCTGCCTGGAAAGAAAAATCCTTGTTGAGAAAACAGTCCTGTCTCTCTCTCTGGAAGTGCTTAAAAAAAAGAAAGAAAAAAAAAAAAAGAAGCAGTTTCCAGTGTCCTCCTGCTGTAGCGAATAGCTTTTCATTCACCACGGCTCATTAAGATTCTTGTAAATATGTCACGTTGTAGAAACGGCAGGGACGGTACGATAAATGATCTGCGCTGAGGCTTCGGGCGCAGATGAAGACACGACGCGCATAGGTGCGTACAGATATGTGGACGTTTCGCCGTATAGCGTAGCACTGCACCAGACTGACCTCTCCTGGGTGACGGCCAGAGGAGAGCAGAACCTGGCAGCGAGCCCCCCACCCCGACCTCACACGCACATAAACATGTACTTAAAAACATCTGAGGAACACAAGTTTTAAACTCGAGATATTAAATATACATTATGCAAACTTGTTAATCCATCACAGAGTGCTGTGCGTCACATTGTGTCCGGCACACTTTTTTAAAAGCACTTTACTTGCTTGCAATAATAGCTGTATGTCGTAGCTCGCTATAAGCCCCCCCCCCCCCTGATTTGCTTTAACTTTTCAAATGTCTTGCACTTTTTTTGCACCTCTTTTCCTATGCAAGGGTACGGCTTCCCTGTTAAGATTTAATAACTGTACTGCTTCATGATGAAATCCTATTAGTTTACTCAAAGGGTTTTGCTTTATTCCCATAAGTCTACGTAACTACACCCCTGTAACATCCAAGAAAAGTCTATTTATGTAAGGAAAGATTTATTTTATGCTAAAAGAACACAAAGCTTTGTCCCCTTTGAGGCTGTGTTTTTGTTGTAATCGACTGAGAAGCTGACCGATGGGTCAGTCAGGTGAAAAATCTATTTTCACGTGGACAGTGCTCGTACGTTGTGCCCACTGATCAGCAGGGAATTTGCGCAGAATGAAGACGAAGAAGAAGAAGAAGATTTAAGCATATCACTCGAAGCCATGTGAGTTGTAATACCTCAGACAGACTTCCATCATTATCAGAGCACCCATAAAACCGCACCTTGAATTACTTTTCCTTGCCTCCAAAGTCTTTCACGTGTGCCATTTATTTTGTATGAACAATTTAGATATTTCAGAACTGCTATGTTTTACTTAAGAGGGTTTGAAAAACCAAGAAAACAACCAAAAAAAAGAGCTGATACTGGCCGAGGAACTGCTGTAGCCTAAACTGTATGTATGTCAGCTCATGTAACCTTCAGTAGCTCTTGTATAGGTGCTCTGTCATTTTATGGAATTGTTTTAAATTTCAAGAATAAACTACTGGATGCTGAACAAACTTGGACTGAGATATTTGAGGTTTTTTTTTTGGTCTGTCAACACTTCCATTAGGCTGCCCTTTAAGAAGTCCGGCAGTTCACTGACCAAAATGTGATATTTATGTAAGAAAGGTGACTCATCAAAGAGGATTTAATGATTCATAATTCAGCTAGGCCGCTCAGTAAACAGTCAAGAGTTTAAGTCGAAGACTAGTTCGAGACCCCTGAAATAGGGTGAATTATCATTGATAATGTGAGGAATTTCTCCTGTCATGGAGTTTGTTTTAAGAGCGCTAAGATTCTAGGAATGTGACATTTAATCAGATGTTTTATTCTATTTGTTTTTTTTTCACTGATATACAAGTCTGTATCTTACAGTGGAAATGTTCTCACATTTTCCACTCCCCTGGTTTTCACAGATTTACGGCCTTTTAAAAAAGCTGCATCCAAGGATCATAAATAAATTCAGATTTTTCAACAACAAAGTTTTAATTTTTTGACTGTAGATTTACACCTGTGGCACTTCCAGCTCGACACACTTTTTTTTTTTTTTTTAACTCAAAGAAAATAGTAATACAGAGTGTGGATTGCAACATATATCATGTGGTTGATTCACTGTGCAGGCGTGAAGAATGATGTCTTCTAAGGAAACATATCTCAAACATTTGCGGCTTATTTAGGTTCTGAAATTCTGCACTTAAACGCCACATCCATCCTTCTCAGGGGATTTGAAAAAAAAAAGTAATAGTCAAATGACAATTTCAAGGGATTCTTGCGGGAGGTAACCGCATCTTTTCTCCTAAAACTGCCCACTTTTACGACGAAGCTCTGAATGGGAATATATCTGCCATATGCAGGAGGAGAGCAGCAGGCGACGAGGACGTGATTTCACACTTTGTTTTGAACTCTGTGAAGTAACACATGATATGCACAATATTCCAATATCCGTTTATTTGATGTTTTCGTGGATAATTTAATCAAAGGGATAACAAACCGGTTACATCAACGATGGCTTTACATTTCATAACTATTTAATCTCGACACTGGTAGAAACCGCCACTGTACATCATCCGTTTAAACTAACAAAGGAGCCTATTGTCTCTACAGCTGAGGAGGCAGCCAACTTACAAAAAAAAAAAAACTTTACTGATGGACTTCACAGAAAATCAATTCACCTCGAAAGATTCTTGAAATATCGAAATAAAATCACTTTTTTTTTTTCCATTTACAAATATCGCCACTCGTCCGTCATATTCCACACAGTGGAAACATCCAGTTAAACAAACATATATGCACACACAAAAAAATACAAAATTGGGCAGGGATGTTTCCCTGTCACAATAAACGTTTCGAACAGAGACTTTCTTTTTTTCTTTTTCTTTTTTAAATAAACCAGGGTTATGCAGTCCTCCTGATGAGGAGAGGAAGCCGTGCGTAAAACCAAAAAACAAAAACGTGCCCATTCCAAGTCAGCGTTCCCGTGCAGTGATGCTTGTTTTTCAAACTTGGCAAACTGGTGAGGAGTAAAATGCTCAATGCAGTTCGACGTTTCTAAATGATGCATGTCCATATTTGTTCACACGGTGTGCAAGAAGAGAATCGTATTGAAGCCTTCACGTGGGAAGCCTTCATGGATGCTTCCTCCCGGATGGAGACAGGCACGTGTTCTTGGCTATGTGACAGCCTTTCTTCTTTTCTTTATTTTTTTTTTTCTACCAACAATCCTGTCCGCGAAGAATAAGAATATGAAACACACACTCACACGCACACCACATTTCTGTGCGTCTTTAGTCCAGGTCTATGGATATACAGCGGCACTGTTTGACGCGCTGGATGCGTTTCTTCTTGGTGGGTGGCTGCTGGTCCGGACAGTTCAAAGTAAAAGTCATGGTGGTAAAACGCTTCGGCTTACAAAACGAGCAGGACTGGAAGGCTCCCTCCTCTCTGCGGATGTGCCTGGGGATGTAGAAGGAGTTGCACTGTCCGTAACAAAAGCGGTTGATGATGGTGCGGCTGACGCAGCCCTCCTCGTGGATGGTCTGTTTGAGGGGCTGCGTCTTGCACCAGTCCCGTTTCAAATACTGGCGCTCGGTGACATGTAGCGCTTCCTGACTGGACTCCAGCACCTCGTCGGCCGGTGAAGATGCGCCCTGCCTCTGCCGGGACCCGGAGCCCGCCTGCGGAGGCTGCGGTTGCTGCTCCGATTCGTTTGGGTTGCTTTTGTCAGGATGAGGAATGGCGCCTTGTGAACCTCGGTTTCTTTTGGAATCCACGGGAGATAATAGCAACCCAATGATGAAAACCATACTGCAGAAGATACGCGTCGAGTTGGCCATCCTTGGGGAGAAGAAGAAAATAATTCATGACTTTTATCTTTCGACGTTGGACGGGTTACGCACAGCTGTCAAAGCTTTTACGCTGCGTAAAAACGCACAGATACAGCTTGCAGACTGGAGTGCAAAAACAACTGTATATTTAAATACTCCAAATCTAACAACCTTAATGAGGAATATAGCGATTGCACGATTGTGCATTATGTACAATACTTTTTACAGATATAAATTAACTATTAACGCCACCGGATTTATCCAAAGCAAAAGCACATACACGTTCTTATATGTTTCATAAACCATCTACGTATCCAAACATGCTCTCCGGTGGATACCAAACATGCAGAGTTTTGTCATTTCTATAATCCACAAACCAAACAAAGTTCAAGAAGTGAAGAAGGTGCGCGGTTGTGGTCAGAAAGTGTCCAAAATTCACTCACCTGTGCGAGCCTCCACTGCTACAAGTGCGATGATCTGATCCTGTCAGTCCTCTAAGGTGATAGGCACCTACTGCTGTCGACTGTACGCTGGCGGGACTGTGGATGGGTGGGAGACGAACCGCTCCATAGACAGGGGCCAGGGGGTTTAATACAAATTGCTCCAGCGCCGGACTGTCTCCCTTTTAAATGGCTGCCAGCTGAGATGTGCACAACAGTTCCCTCTACATTATTGGCTAAGCACGATGTAGAGAAAATCAAAACTATCCGCCCCCTCAACACTTCCCTGAACCCACTTCAAGAAAACAGACAACCGAGGAATAGCGAGGGCAGGCAGGCAGGGAGGAGGAGGAGGAGGAGGAGGAGGAGGTGGTGGTGGTGGTGGAGGTGGAGACGAGCCGAGAGCCGACAGACCTGAGGTTTATGCGCGCATGGAAAGACCACAGCGAGTAGAGAAGAGTTTTCAAAAGGCGCATGATGGGAAAATTATACAATTTATTAAGATTTTACAACTAAGAGGATGCGTTCACGGTCCTTACGCAAAAAAAAAACAGCATGCATGCAAACTAAGAGTGCACTGGAAAGTTGACGCATCACAGCACACCTGTGAATCCTCAACAAGCCTTTTTTTTCACATGATAAATTAAAACACTAAACGGTATTGCTGCATTATACGGCCTTTTAGTTATTTATTGTGCATGTGCACATTGTGTGAAGTGTCTCTCTCTACATCAAAGTGAGCCAAACTGTTAAAACAAACTAAAGAAAAACATCGCTCCTGCTTTTTAAATAGAAATATCAGTATTTTGTTTGACATTAAATAATGTACTAATGCTTCATAAATCAGTGTAAGCCATTTCCAACAGCAGATTTCGGGTTGCCAGGTTGTGCAGTGTCCCTCTGCTTCATGTTATATCCGTCATTAAAATAAATGCGTATAAAAATGTTGGTAATGTAATTAATGCTCCCACTTTGTAATCAGCCACAAGTGTAGAGTTCTAAATATTCATAAATTGTTGCTTAATTGATGTTGGTGCAGATTAGATCTGCAGGTTTTGCCACAGGGTTGATGATCCATCAATGCGTCGACTTGATGAACGATGTAAAAGAAGAGAAGAAAAGCGGCCTGGTGTCCTGCGGCAACTCAGAGTGAAAGGGTTCTAACTGATGTGTTAAAGATTGATGAATTAGTGATTAATTATGCTGCAAAAAAGCTTCAGTTTCAGCTGTAATAAAGATGAAAAAAGTGGTGCCAAAATGTCAATGTGTGGTAAAACTGAGCTTTGTTTTCAGCCTGATATCCAGGAAACTAAAACTCCAGCTCTGTTTGTTCAGTGTCAAACATCTTTATAACAAGTTAATTTCCCGTGTAGGTTTCAAGTTTATATACAATCAGAAATATGAAAACAATCGCACCGCATGAACTCATCTGCTGAACACATGGCCTCGGCCCTGCAGTCCAGCCTTGGCGGTATGTATGCATGCATGAATGTATGATAAGGCAGCGCCTGAATCAGACCAACACTATCAAGTGCAGTGATGATGAGCTGCTTGCACTCGCCCTCCAAACCTCTCCTACTGCACGCGGAGAGCATGCGAGCCTCCCGAAAGAGCTGAGGAGAGAATAAATCTCGAGGAATGACTCTGACCTTCACCTTTTCACTGTCTACTCTTCAGATGCTTTACAGACAGAGGAAAAAAAACTAATGTTTGGGTCATTCATTTCTTAGCTGGTGTGCTGCGCCGGATCAGACTTTACACTGTGCAGAAAGAAAGAGGTTTCGTTTAGGAAGGAATATCCACACTGTCTATCTTCTTTGTTCAAAGAAACGCTGCAAACAGACAACTTCTTGACGGGGATAAATTCACCATCACAGCAGGTTTCACTCAACATGTCAGTCCCATGCGGTCGCAGCAGCGGTGGTCGTATGACTCCCCCTTGTGGCTTCCACAAGTGTCTAACCATCCGAACCAGAAGAATTCACCTGAACAGAGACACGCTGCTGCTTGAGTTTATTCTTTTTTTTTTAAGCGATTCACATGGCAAAGTATTTTTTACTGGTTGTCTGAAATCGACGGACTGAGATAGACAGGTGATCAATACTGCTTGGCTTTTTTTTTTTTCTTTCTTCCATAAATCCAACAGAAAGGTGCATGTTTTTCTTCTCTGTTCATGATGACAGTAAGAAATGATGCTGTAATAAAGAAAAAGCTGCAACTTCAGTAAACAGTTTTCAAAAACAAAAACAAAGTCTAACTAAGGATTAGATATAAAATGCATAAATAAAAATTACTTGATCTAAACATTTCCAGTCACACCATCAATCACATTCACATAATTTGGCCTGCGCGCGCTAATCTACACACTATGCAAAATATAATCCCGTAGGCTGATATGTGTCGATATCTGACTACATAAAAGGCATATAAAACATCTCCCATTAAGGCCTTAACAACACAAACAGCCCCTACCGCAGCTAAAAATAAATTAAGACCCCTGAAAATATGGATAATATAAAAAAGAGGAAGGAATGTTTAATGTCATTGAGTCCTACCAGACAGACCTGCATAGAGAAAGAGGAAAGGTTAAAAGGCTATAAATCGACAGGCTTGGTGGCAGACAGCAGGCGTCCTTGGTTGAGAGGGTTTCTGGGTGAACCTCTGTAATGGCTCATGTCCTTCTCTACGACCTGCTGCACAAGAGGCTTCTGAGCTCCTGGTGGATCAGGATCACAACAGTCCACTTTGGTCTTCGGTTGGACCACGTTGGTCACGTCGCCCAGAGCACAGGCCTTGGGTTTACGGGCCAACGTGCTCGGCTTTTTGGGTGGGACTGGAGGCGGTTTCTTTATGGGACGGGTGCTGTCGGACCGTCCCAGTTGTGCGCCTCCCTGGTGGGGCTGAGGCTGCGGGTGAGGGTGAGGGGAGAGGCCGCTCTCCAGGCTCACCGCCTTCAACACTTGACCGCTCTGGCTGCTGGTGAATTTGACATTTCTAGTTGGCCTCCTGTTCTCTCCCAGGAGAGAGTTTATCCTGCGGACCGTCTGACGCACAGGGGTGCGGTGGAACCTGAGAGGTGATCGGATCAGGGAAGTCTTGGCGCCTCTGGGAGAGTGAAGGGTGAGCTTGTTGAAGTGCTGAATGTGATCTACCACCCGGCGCTTTTCGGTCTCCAGGCTGCGCGGTGAGAGAGGTCGTTCGTTTTGGACTTGGGAACCAATCTCTGGGGAAAACTCACTTTTTTCATGTACCGCAGCGACCATAGTACCAATTTTACGAGGTGTATGTAGTTCACCTTCGAATTCAAGGTCCAGCTTGCATGGTGTGGACTGGAGCCCGGAGCAAACACCCGGTTTAAAGAGAGCAGGACTCTGTATGTCCAGAGCATCTATCAACCTGCTGCAGTTCACCTGCTCTACCTCCCTCTCACTCTCTTCCACCCTGGAGCTGTTATGGCTGCTGATGGGAGCAGCACAGAAAGAACCTTTATCAGCCTTTACAGGACTGCAGTATACACCAGACTCAAAAACTACACTGTCAATGTGCAACGGAGTCAGAGCGGCGATTTCAATCTGGCCAAAAGTTATGTTCTGTTCTTTAGCCAGGAGGCTTTGCTGGGTCGGGAAGCTGGAAGCCTCCGTGTCCACAGACACTTTGACTGTAGGAGTCTCCGGCGGAGGCAGGAAGATAGCTGTCTGGTGGCTTTGCTGCATTTGCTCCCGCAGCGCTGCATGGCTCCTGTGAGACGGTCTCGAGGTCACTGCCAGACTCTGCAAGGCCCGTCTTTATGTTCAGCAGGATGGGGACGGCTCGGCTCTGGGCTTCACTGATGGAGCTCTCGCTCTCCAGGCTCTCGGCGCTGGAAGCACAGCACAGCTTCTTGGGAAGGCCGCCCATCGCTGGGGGCTTCGATACGACTATGGCCGGCTCAGACATGTAGTTGCTCTTCAGGCGCATGTTCATCGGGGTGTCGGTGAAAGATCCGCTGAAAGCCTGTGCTCCTACAGGGGTCTCCCCGCTCCACGAGGTTCGGTGGGCACTGGAGTTACACTGTGGGGTCAGCAAGTTGTCTTCAGACTTACTGATGTAGTTGGAGCCTGTAAAACAAAGTGGGATGTTAGCAGCTGTTTCAGTTCGCAAGTTTACATTTGATGTTGTTTTATTAACGGTTCATTCGATACTCACTTTTGGATTCAGCTTTTCTAGGCAGACCTGACGGACTGAACTCCGTCTCTTTGGTGAAACGAAAACTGGCGGTGCTCTCCTGGGTGGCGAGTCGCCAGCCAATGGACTCAGATCCCTTTATCACCAGCATGGAATGAGAAATGAAAGATGAAAGAGAGATCAAGGAGGATTAAGGCTTTAGAGTATTATTTTGTTAAAAAGGATCCCACAGATGTTACCCAAAATGCAACATTAATATGTTAATTCCATGACTGTTGGGGTTAGTTCTTCAGAGGATGACAAAAATCACTCGGAAGAAACAAGATATCGGATTTGTTGGTCAAGAACTTTTTATTAAGTCCAGCACATACATAAATCTATGGAGCATTATAAAGTCATGCACTTAAATCCTTTAACAGCTCACCCGATGTACCCCAAAACAGGTTACAATAGTTGATCAATGTACTTAATAGTACATAAGAACATTCACCTGAGTTCTTAACATAGAAAATCACTGAAAGGATCCTATGGCTTTGTACCATACAAGTATCAACACCGTTTATTTAGTAATATTACAAAAGTAAAATAGTGGTACTGAAAAAACAATCCAGACTTTAAAACCGTGCATGCATTAGTGTAAATGTGTTAGGTGCTGAAAGTAAACTTAGAATGTCACACAATAAAAAAGTGCTAGTGTGCAACGATTTACCCGACCAACATTTAACCCTGTGTGCAAAGTGTTAATCACTTAGTTTTAACACAGTTAAAAAGGCAGCGCGTGCCTGAGCGCACTCGGTTAACGCCCACATCGTTATCTGTGAACCACATAGGTGGAATGTGAAGTCTGTCGGGCAACCACACTTACAGCGTCTTTGCTGCTCTTCCCCAGGCTGAAGCGCAGGCGCAGAGATTTGCGCGGCGCTTCTTTTTTGCTGACTTTAGGAGAAAAGCAGCCGGCCTTTCCGGATTCAACTCTGAAAGTGATATATGATCAGGCAGTTATCAACATGAGAGGAGCGGAACGTGTAGCTCTGAGGTTACAACTCTCTATACTCATGTCAAATAACATAATTGTAAATTCTGTTGGATAACTGAAGGACAAAGAATAAAAGTGTTCACCTGCTGACAGCGTGCCTGCTGCTAAGTCTTCGGCTCTTCCTCCTCACAGAGGTAGCCGACTGCCTTCGAGACTTCCCCTGCTGACGACAGGATATTCTGGGAAGACTCCAGCACACCTGAAGCGCTGTAAGCTAAGACACATGAAAAGGAAAAAACAAGATAAACCTAACTACAAGCTTTAGAGGGCAGGATAGCCGATTTCCCATTTGATCAAACAGTCATCAATACCTGATCCAGGAGTAGAGGTGCCGCTGAACAAAGTATTGGGAAGCAATTCTATCCCGAGGTTCTTTTTGACAGATCTACGTTTCTTGTTCGAGAATCCAAACGAGTGGCCGGATTCCAAAGGAAGCTTTCGCTTTGAGGATGGTGTTGCAATCACAGGGGTTGCAGAGGAAAAGACTGGACAAAAAAATAAATAAATCACAAAAGAATTAATATCTTCTGCAGGATTTGATGTTTAATATTTGAAAACATTCATGCTGAGCGAAGAAAAAGGAGAATTAACATTCATTTGTAGAAAATGACCCATGCAGATGACAGGCAGACAGGTGAAGAAAACAAAAGCATAATTTCACATCATTCAGATCGTTGCTTATTATTCATCATCAAGGCAAATGTGAATCAAATGAATGAATTTGAAGCGCACCAGAAGACAGAAAGCTTGTTGTTTCATGTGCACAGCAGATGGATTACTACAGTGTCATCATGCCAGGCAACATCATCTCATCTGACCATCGTACCTACCAAGACTGTCTGACTGGGAGGCATTTGTGGGCGTTCTATTAGTTTTTATCTTATTCAAAGCACCATTGACCACATCTGAAATATGAGATTAAATATGAATATTTACAGACTAAAGCTGCTGCAAAACAACATGTCTCATTTATCGTTAGCATGATACAGAGCTCCATCTTCTTTCTGTAATGTTTTAAATACTGGTGTGTGGTTGCAACCAGTGCAGCTGGAATTTATCTGGCCAATTCGCCAACTCTGTAACCAATCTGGTTATTTTAGTCTCACCCCCAAAGCTGCGTCTGTGTCTCTTCTTCATCCCTGAGTTCAAGTCCAGCTCCTCGAGTTCGTCGTGAGTAGGGGACAGAATCCCCGCCTCACTGCCCATCATGGCGGGAACTTTCTCTCGAAGAAACTGTGGTAACACGCCTGCAAACACACAGATGCAATCAAGTATTTAGTGCTAAAAAGTTACGGTGTGGTCTGATGCAGCAGATGACCCCGCAGGTAAGATGTTGCATACCAAAGGTGTGGGCATTCTCTATGAAGCAGTGTATTATGGCTGCCTGTAGCTTGAGCCGTTTCTCGGTGTTGGCGTTCATCTTCTCTATACAGTCTCCAAAGTGAAGAAGGTTGGGAGCCAAGATTACGGACAAGTTACTGCTGTCCATCTTATTCTCTGCACTCCTGCGATAAAGAAAAGAGAAACAGTGATGTGAACATGAGGAGAAAAGGGTAAAATGGCGGATAAAGCTATCTTTAATGGTAAATGGGTAAATAATCTAGAGGAAAAACAAAAGATCAAATGTGAAAGAAATTCTGGCACCTCTTCGACACGTTCTGGAGGAAGTCAAAAAAGTGGCGCAGGGCTGTTAGGTTTCTGTCTGGGAGCACGCAGGACAGCAGCATGGTGGCGGCGGTGCGCTCCTCCGCGGTGGGGAGCTGCTGGGCCTTGAGGAAGGCCTCCTGCAGTTCTGCGGGCAGCACTGGCTCTGGCAGCTCCCTGAAGAACTGCTTCACCAGGCCGGCCACGTCGCAGGGAAGCGCCGTAGACAGGCACTCCTCACCAGCGTCCAATTTTGCCTGGGTCAAACAAAACACGGCTCTGTTGTGTTAAACCTTTCTTGGGAGGGAGGGGTCAAGGGCCCTCTGTGAATGCAAGGTCAACATTAGCCATCACTCACCCTGAGTGCTTTCAGGCGAATGACCGAGCCCGATTTTCTGAACAGTCCCTCTGTGTCGACGTGCGCCAGCAGCTTCATGCATGCGTCGACTAGGAAGCTAAGAAAAGGCAGTGAAATGAGATTAGTATAAAAAAGTACGAGATGAGAAAAAACTATATGCTAAAGTACACGTGAACAAGCACGTCTACTTGCCTTGGCACGCTCCCACATTCCATATTGTAGTATGGTAAACTCTCCAGGGATACACCAAAGACCTTTGTCTGAAGGAACAAAAAAACAATAAAGAATAAGGCAGATTGAAACAGGAAGGTCAGACAATATGACGGAAAACACCCCAACGACGACGTACCAGCTGCATCACACTCCTGATGTGCTCATTTCTTTTAATGTGTTCTCTGTGACATGGCAGGAAATTCACTGACACGCGCGTCTCTACGGCTTTTCATCGGCCAGTTTGACAGCTGGCCACTAAACGTTGCTATCGTTTGGAAACCTTTATGTTTTTACGCTCAGTGATGAAATCTGTTTTTTTTTTTTTCTCCAGGTGCAGAATTACTTAAGTTCCCTTCTTGATTTCTTCACATGATCTGATCTTGTGGCACTTGTCATCTCTTACCGCTTTGCCTGGAAATGCAGAAGTTCAGTGTTGGTTTGAAAAATGACAAAGCCTCTTGCATCAAACCTTGTGACTCCTGTAAGCCAATTACGGTACAAATACACATGGACAAACGGGGCCCTCAGAGCCTGCAGTAAGGCCTACATGTTTTCTATCACCAAAATATATCACAGCAACGTGCCATGAAGATTTATGAGAAAACATTGTCCCTTTGTGCCTTGTCAGACTTGGCTTTCTGCTGCTGGTAAAGACATTTGCGGGGTGAATAACCATGAGAACAACCCAACAAAGCGTCTGCAGTGACTGACACGGGTGACAACGGCCTGCGAGCAAATGTGTCTCATCAGTGGGGGTACGCTTTCAGTAATATGCTAATTAGATTCAACAGACTAAACAATAGCACGTCAAAGGCTGATACTGTGAACTTGTTGATTCGTGGTCTACCGCAACAACACGCACGTTAAATCTTCAAAAGTTTTAAGAGTCAGTGCAAATGAAGCTGTGTATTGTGCATTGGTGCTCCGTGTTGAACTCACCGAGCTGCTGGCTGCTGTTTTACAGCTGCTTGTTTTGTTTTTGTTCCAGTTCTTTGTCTTTATGCCGTACGCCGTGCGGAGGTGCTGCACGGCCGCTAACCGCATCACATTTTTCTCCATGACTTTCATCTCTTCGCTTTCTACCTTGCACTTTGTAACAATTCGTCCACTTTCTTCTTCTGTTGCTGTTGTTCCTGTTTCTCTTCGCACCGAAGTAAACTTGACATTCGCAGTTACAACACTTCTGGTCCTGACCTCCGAGACTTTCTAACTTTAGCTCACTTTTTAATAACTTTCTCCAGAGTTCAGCTAACTCATCCTCGCTTAAATCCTAACCGTTCACGGGACGCTTTATCCCCGCGGCTGTCTACAAACTGTAACCTCAACACTACAAGTCGCTAGGTAATGGCACCGACCTGACTAACGCTACAGTGTGGAGCGCTTATCTAACTGCTAGCTTCATGCTTCAGTTGCAATGCAGTTAGCTAGCCAACGTTAGCCAGCGAGTCACATTAGCGAACAAAAACAGGCGCAAAAAAGAAGCCGTTCGGTGCCTCACGGTTTGAAATGACTCTACTCTTCTCGGTTTGGTGTCCTGCGTGAATTACACCTTTTTAATTCGCTAGCTAACTAACTGCATTGTGCTGCGGTTCGCTCGTCGGCTCGTCTGTTTCCGCAGAGCATTCAAACAGCGGCGCTCCCTACACCCTGCGCTCTGATTGGCTGGAAACGGTTCGAATAACATTCTCTAGAGCGCGTGTTTTATTTCACAGGGCAGCTTTAGTGGGCGGGGCGGTTTCTATAGTGCCAGAAGAGGAGGCCCTTTTGTCAACCGGCTGACTCCGCAATTGAAACCAGGCGCACCTTAAACATTGAAAATGCTCAGCACATATTGTGGTCATGCTGTACACGTTGTAACAGGCAGACCATATTTGATGAGGTTGTAATTAGTAATAGCTTCCCTTCCATTTTCGTACCCTCGGTACATGATGTCTCATCCCTGTAAATCATTTGATGAAAACAATAGCCACGAGATCATTTAAAAACTGTGAGAAGACTGAAACATGTAAGATGATCAGGGCCAATCTTCATAGATACTGGGGCCAGGAATGAAATGCTGTAATGGACTGCAACATCAAATGCTGACAAGATTGTGCATTGCGCAAGAGGTTTAACCTAAAACACATGGAAACTCTCATCACAAAGTCTTGCTGCTATGAAGTGTAACCTCATCTGAAAATGGGCCTCATTTGTGGCAAGAGTCCTCTTCGAGCTGCTGACCATATTGTTAATCTGCATCAACTTAATTTGTCTATCTTTAAAAACAAAAAAAAAATCTCCTAACAACATGATGCAAACATGTTCAGTTTCTCAAGTGAAAGTGAATGTCCACTTCTATTTTCAACCACTAGGTGGAAGCATCACCATCAAACAGGTGTGGGCATAGGCATGTGAGGCAAAGACAGGTTGACATGAATCCGGGATGTGGACCCACTCAGGATGTGGTTTATGTACCACAAGTATCACAGTTATACACTAAGACAGAGTCATTCACTTTGTGCATTTTTTGCATTGCTGTGTTTGGTCAATGCCTCAGTTTATGATGATGATCTCAAGTTAAAGACATGCTAACATGTTGATGTGACTGCTACTACTTCCACTTTCAGCTTGTACATGTGTTGTATTCTGAAATATTAAAGATAATAATATATGTCCCTGAAACAGGTCTTTGCATATACCTGCTCATGTTGCATGTTTTCTTTCACAAAAACAGTACAAGAGGTACTCTCACAAGGGCTTATCTTTATTACAGTAGAACATACACATATAGTATATACAAGTGGCAACAAGGTACAAAGGCATTTGGTTGTGTATTTAGAAGCATTTCCTGTGGACAATGGAGGGGCCGGCCTCATCGTACTCCTGCTTGCTGATCCACATCTGCTGGAAGGTGGACAGAGAAGCCAGGATGGAGCCGCCGATCCAGACGGAGTACTTCCTCTCAGGTGGGGCGATGATCTAGATGACAAATAAGGACAATTTTTAATTTCTTGAGTGTTAATTTGTCCATGTACTTGATGAGTTAAAACCTTTTCTGTTCTCTTACCTTGATCTTCATGGTGCTTGGGGCCAGAGCTGTGATCTCCTTCTGCATACGGTCAGCAATACCAGGGTACATGGTGGTACCACCAGACAGCACATTGTTGGCATACAGGTCCTTACGGATGTCAATGTCACATTTCATGATGCTGTTGTAGGCGGTCTCATGGATACCAGCAGACTCCATACCTGGTAGAAGACAAGCAAAAAATATGAGTTTTGTCTGAGAGAAAATTGTTAATTTCTTGCATCTATCAAAAAGCAAATGCCACCAATTACTCACCAATGAAAGAGGGCTGGAAGAGGGTCTCTGGGCAACGGAAGCGCTCATTACCAATGGTGATGACCTGACCGTCGGGCAGCTCATAGCTCTTTTCCAGGGAGGAGGAGGAGGCAGCGGTGGCCATCTCATTCTCAAAGTCAAGAGCCACGTAGCACAGCTTCTCCTTGATGTCACGCACAATCTCACGCTCAGCTAAGGAGCACAAATTTCATGTGTTGAGAAACAACACTTACACACTCTCATATACATATTAAACAAATAAACAATGTTGGCATATACCTACCAGTTGTGACGAAGGAGTAGCCACGCTCAGTCAGGATCTTCATCAGGTAATCAGTCAGGTCACGACCAGCCAGATCCAGACGCATGATGGCGTGTGGCAGAGCATAACCCTCATAGATGGGGACATTGTGGGTCACACCATCACCAGAGTCCAGCACGATACCTTTAGCAAGCAGAAAAGGACTTAAGTTTTCGGATATGCATGCCTGTGAAGGCAAGGACTGGCAGCTAAATCTGCCCTCTTCAAGTAGACTAAGTCTCACATCTTAAACTGTACAATGCTGCTGACATAACCTGGCACACACCCTATTGGAGAGGGATTAACACCTCCTCTTGACAATGAGACAAGAATCTATCCATTTGACACCCACCCACAGAGTGTAAACGTTTAACAGTTTCTCCTTTGCAAAACAACATCTCCTAAATTTACTCAGTTGGGTATATGTGAAAAGTGTACTGACCGGTGGTACGACCAGAGGCGTAAAGGGAGAGGACAGCCTGGATAGCCACATACATAGCAGGAACGTTGAAGGTCTCAAACATGATCTGCAAGAAAAAGCAAGCAGAGTGTGAAAGGTTTGCCTTAACCCATGAACAAATGCGTGAATATAGAGTGGAGAGTAGTGACAATAAAGTACCTGGGTCATCTTTTCCCTGTTGGCTTTGGGGTTCAGGGGGGCCTCAGTGAGAAGGGTGGGGTGCTCCTCGGGGGCCACACGCAGCTCATTGTAAAAGGTGTGGTGCCAGATCTGACAAAGGAGAAAAAGAACAGCTGTTGTCAGGAGAGAAAGAGAACAGCTGTTGGAATGAAACAACTGCTGGATGAATAAGCAAAGGGTCTTCTAAATGAAGTGCAAAACAAGCAGCCTTTACGATGCTGGCCAGCCTGTAAATTCTCAAAGATGTGGGAGGTCAGCTGCCACGAATGTTGTAAATGAGTCTCACTGTCAACACACACCTTCTCCATATCATCCCAGTTGGTGATGATGCCATGCTCGATGGGGTACTTAAGGGTCAGGATACCCCTCTTGCTCTGGGCCTCGTCACCTACGTAGCTGTCCTTCTGACCCATACCCACCATCACACCCTGAGGGAAGAAGCACAGGAGAAATGTAAGGCATAGGAAGAAGAAGCCACTCTTACATTTCATCCCTCATTACCCAGGATAAAATTTGGTGTGTAGCAAAAGGAGGACAGATTTAAGCCTACCTGGTGGCGGGGCCTTCCAACAATGGAAGGAAAGACAGCACGGGGAGCGTCATCTCCGGCAAATCCAGCCTTGACCAAGCCAGAGCCGTTGTCGCACACAAGTGCGGTAGTCTCATCATCGTCACACATGATTAGGCTTTACTGGGGTGGTCTACAATTTGAAGAGTGGGGTAGAAACGCAAGGGCAGAAGCTTTAGGCTGGGGGTGAGGAACAGCTGTCTAAACTGCTTGTCATAGAATACATAGCACAAAGGCCTGTTGTAATTGAACAATCACAGACACTTTATCACTGGAGTGTCTGATGAAGTGATGAAGTGACTACTATATCTGGAGTCAGTGACATAATCAATAAATCACTCATATGATTATGTATTAGCTGTGATGCAGAGTGCTTTTGAAGACTTGCCAACACTATCTCATAACCTCTCTAAAGGTATTATCGCTTTCAGACTAATACAACCCACATCAATGGATGCTATCTATAGAGAGCTAATTAAACATGCCTTTGGGTGCTATTTTGGTGCTAACCTTGTTGTACAGCTACTGATACCATATCTTAACAGTCATGATTGTTCCTGGGACATCTCAGAGCTGCTGAGGTAGCACCAAAAAGGGGCATAACAGAGAGACCTGTGATCTATTTTAAGCATAGCACCCCTGCTGTGGTTAACAGGGTTAAACAAGTGACACATGGATCTCCTGCTATTTCAGGTCTGCGAGAGCTTGTCTGAGAGCCAGGGCAGCACCAGTCTGTCTGCACACTTGTTTTACTACACGGCTTGACTTCATGCCCCCAGCTGCTGCTCAAATTCATTCATCGGTGCATGGATGAATTTAGGCAAACTTCTCCTCAGTTTTTGTGCACGGATACAGGTAATACTCCTACATAGTATGCCTGAGATACTGTATGTATAGTTCTGTCTATGCTCTTCATACCACGTGGTGTCCTTATCACAGAAAACATTTCATTCATTCATTCCAGTTCAACATCCCATAGCCAACGATCCAGCATAACCAGTAATGTCAGTTTTAACTGTACTCGACAGGTTGAGTTGGCAATTCAGACTTGTGAAAACTCTAAGTAAGCTCAAGGTATCATCCATTCATTCATCCATTCATTCACGTATCTAAATATCATCGGCCTTAAGTGCAACTAATAGACTAGACCAGTCAGAAAACAAATTACACAGACATCCTCAATGTGTCAAAGAAACAAGCTGTGAAATGTACTCACCAAGGTGCACTGGTAGGCGGATGCTTCCACTGGGACAAAAGCTGAGGGTGAGAAGAGCCCCTTAAATAAGACCCAGACTGGGCCTAGGGACCAGGGGCGGGGCTGAGGGTTCACACAAGTCCAAATAAGAGCTGCCTGCAAAAATCAACAAGCCACAGGAAAGTGTGTGTTTGACATACATGGATGGGACTTCTCTACAATGTTCTGCAATGATATCACACAGTTTTAATGAAATGTTGGCAAAGAATGAAAAACTGTGATAGTTAATGGAATATCATTGGCAAGTCTCAACAAAAAAGGAAGTGTGTGTGTATGGAGGGGGCTGGGAGGTAAGGGGGGGTCTCATCATATAGGCATCTGTCTCCAATGAGTTTATTTATTATATTATTTATTTAATGCATCTGCATTCCTAAGATGATTCAGAATCACAGTATGAATATCATGCAGTTATCAGTCCTGTAAAATACTGTATCATTTGTTACTTGGATGCAAGATGTGCCTATGAAATGATACCCATTAAGTGCAGATTCACATATCTCTTGACAGGTTTTACTGGACTCATAACCACTAGGATGGCCCACTATGATGACCCAGTCAGGCTAGTGTCACTGGCGTCTTGTTTAGGAGTTTCAAACATTGTGTATGTCTGTGAACCATGCTGCTGGTATGCGCACTGAGCCTCCTTAACTTGTGGAACAGCTGAGGGTAACGCCAGCCGGGCTCTGTGTCTCATCTGGCTGTCTGAGTGGTCTGCTGGTTTCAGTGCTCAGAGCTGATTGGCTCAGCTGTCTCCTTGTAGGGTTATGGTGAGCAGCAGAGTCATTAATGTGCAGCCACTGGGGTCCTGAGCTGTGAGTTTGCAAGAGGATTTCCATATTTGTGCCACCCACTTTTCCATATATTCCCTTGATGTATATTCAACCATATGAGGTAAAACTCTCATCCATGCAGGGATGATAACAAACATTTGACAGATTATTTGTTGATACAACATCAAGCCCAAAGAAATGGTATATATATGGTCAGGTCTCAGGGAATATCATTCATGCTTTTGTAATGATAAAATAAATTTATTGATTCAGGCCCTTGGGTAAAGAAAAACGACTCGGATGTAAAAGAGCAGTATATAATATGAGTTTATATCATAGTTGGAGGTATGTGAGTGCATTCTTCGGCACCACCAGATACCAGAGCCTCCTATTTATAGCTGTTTTCTCTCCTCTCTCTCCACAGATAGGAGCTGGATGCAGCTGAAGCATCTCATACAGTAGTTATTTGCATGCCTGCCCGCCTTTCATATATTGGATTAATAATGTTTTGATACATGAGTAAAGGAAGCGTGATTCATCATGAGGCTTTTCTACGAGGTAACAGTGATAGACTCCTAAATTCTGAAATTCTTTCTTAGATAATAAAATGTAATATAGAGGGTGTTTTTCTAATGCTTCATCTTGTATTATTTATGACTGATCCATTAAAGTCATTTTTACTAGCCATGGGAAGTAGTACTCAGCCTGTTGTTAATGTGTTCTGTGAATCTGGAGGAGCTTTGTCACAGCTGAGAAAACAACTTCTGATGTGTTATCCCTGCTTGGACTTGAATATTATCATTACAAAGTATAGGTTTATAAAGATATGGTACTAGAAAGGTAGGCTCAGGATGTCAAAAAAGTTGCCATTGATTATACTGAAGTGCAGGATCCACTGTATTTGGTTTGGATATCTGGGACTAAAGCTCAGGATACTTTTTCTAAATTAAACATGTAACAGGTACAAAGGTGTTAGCATCAAAATATACTTTAAGTACCGAAAGTAAACATACTGATTATAGAATAATGTGTATTATTGGATTACAATTATCGAGGTATTCATGGGTGCATCACTTTAATGTTGCAGTTTGTAAAATTTTGATAGGTAGGTTGTGAATTTACCACGTGGATCAATAAAGTCTTATTATATTTTAACCTATAATAATACATTAAAATGTATTTGTTGATTGTTTCAGTCCAATATTTACCTCTTAATAAAGTAAAGTAAAGTAGTAGGGGTGGCAGTAGGCAGTGGAGGTGCTGAGGTCCAAATTTGCATGTATATGACCCCTTTGTGTGTGTGTGTGTGTGTATGGTTGTATTTTGGGCCTATGAATGAAATAAAGGGATCAATAAAATATCTACACGAAGCAAGTTTGTCCATCCTGGGTCACTGTAGAAACATTGTGTTTCAATATGGCAGACTCCATGGAAGAGGACCTACTTCCACTGTAGATTCTATAAGAGTCTGTATAGTGGCAGTATAGGTAAAGGTATTAACAGGTGAAAGGAAAACATGGTTATGCTTATTATGTTCCATGTCTGCCATATTCTGAAACTATCCCCCCACGCAGTGGGCCTTTACCTAAGTCATCTGACTTGTCACCGCTCAGCATCAGGACCATTACTGCCCTCTACAGGCCATTTCCGAGAAGGCAGCGTGGTGACGTTTCACCTGCGACGCAACTCGAAACAGCCATGCGCCAGTTTGCAACGTTGTTGTGGTCGCCTGTCTGATAAGTTAGCTGCATAGCACGCAGTAAAGGACAGCGAGACGTTTCTCCGTTTAACTTCACAGTTTGCAAGTGACGGAGGAGCGGAGGAGGAGCAGCAGCAGTGGCAGCGGCGAGCTGAGCGACTTGCTGTGCGGGAGCCTCTTCCTCCTTTAACGGCTGCGAGCGTGACGGGAGCACGGGAGGACTGCCATGTAGTTGAAGCAGAAGAATGAGCAGTCAGCACACTCCAGCAGATGGGACAGACGACCGCACGGTCCAACAGGATAATGAACTAGAAGCCCTCGCGTCTATATTTGGGGATGATTTCCAGGATCTGCGGTGCAAGGATCCGTGGAAGGTAACTTAGCGCCGTTCATCTCCGGACGCGTAAAAGTTTATTATTACTATTGCCTGTAGTAATCAATTAATCACACATTTGATAATTAAGAGACCGTATTTGTTAGGTTAAAAGGCCTCCAGAGGTGCATCTGTGCCTGCGGCCCAACGGGCTGAGCACTGGGGAGGAGTGCTACGTGACTGTGGACCTGCAGGTTAAATGCCCACCCACCTACCCAGACGTGTGAGTACAGAGCCCTGAGATCTTCTATGCATGTATGCACCGTGTCTGCTGTTACCTCCACACCGCCAGGTATCCATACACAGAGTGACCTGAAGGTCCAGATAGATGCTTGATTTATCCCGAGGGAATTAACCAACAATACAGTAACCATACATTAAAATGAACCTGGGAGAGATGTGGATGTAAGTGCAGAGAAGTTAAACTAGTGCAAAGTGAATAAATGTGCAGACAAATTAAGAAGAAGAATTAAGTTACCGCAACCAGGAACAGATGCTATAAATACAGGCCTCATGTCACAGTGTCTTCTGTTCACACACATATACGTTCACATACTTCGATTTTTGTGACAGGAAATCAACAAGTACTGTTGCCGGGCAGCATTATAAGATCCATAATCTAGAAATATCGATCTTCAGATTCAGGATTTCAGCGTTGCATATCTAGAATTACACAGTGTATACAGCGGAGGGAAGGTAAATGACATTTACACACTTAAGCAGTGAGGAGCCACGAGGAAGAAACACACCACCCTTAATTCTTAAACATTTTGTGTGAATCTTTCTTCAGGCTCAGTAGAAAAGTCAGTCTGCCCTTCTCATGGATTGCCTGGACACTTATCATCATATCTTTATAAACACAAGTCTAGAAAATATATATTTATGTGAATATGGGATCATAACTTGGTAACAGTGCAGGAGTTTTGGTTAAACAGTTTTAGAAGGAAATGCTTTGATGATGACACTTGAAAATAAGTGTTCATGAATTACTGCGAGTTAATGCAGTATTCAACTGTATTTACCAGTCCTCTTACTCCACTATCCAAACTTTACATAACTTCATGTAGATAAGATGATAGGTGTGCTGATGGAGTAACTTTCACGTGACTCTTCTTTGGTGACGTATTGTAAACAGCGCATTTGAGTTGTGAGCACATGCTACTTCTGTTTACAACTTCAAATCAAACTCTGTTTGGACTCGATGACTACTCGTGAACTTGACCACCTGTGTAGTATCTTAGTAGTATCTTCTTCTCGGATGCTCATGTTCTCTCTTGCATGTGAAACAGCGTGGTCTTGTGACTCCTCGTGTTTCGTGTCTCGTGTTTTGGGTACTCACACGTTTCACATTCACCAAATAGTTGAGGATTTGAATCAAAATTTTTATACAGGCAAAGTTCTGGTAGAGCTGCCCGGGCCAACAGGCTAAAGGCTCCTGAACATAGAAGGGCCCCTACTGCCCTCACCTTAACCCCTCTCACTGTCTGTTACCAGGATACATATCTGCTTGCTGTATCTTGATTTCCCGTGCCATCCAGTGCAGTGTGTCTCATAGCATATAAAATAGAAATCCAGGTTATAATCTCAAGCTTTTCATTTTTAAAACGTTGGAGACTCATTTTGGACCCAGTATCTAACAACCTACGCAGAGTAAAATAGGGCAGTGTCACATGAGCCCACATGATTGGAGAGAAATGAGAAAGATGCTGCGTGTTTCTCTACATGTCAACCTGTGGCTTTTAACATTCCAGGACATGCGCTCCACGTGCCAGGCACAAAGATCCAGTGTGCTGTTATAAATATCTCTCACTCTTTACTTGTGATTGTTCACTCTTGGTAATGTGGGTCTTGGGACACCAACAGGCCTCCGGAGCTGGAGCTGAAGAATGCCAAAGGTCTGTCAAATGAAAACCTCCAGAACCTTCAGAGTGAACTCACCAAGCTGGCAGCATTACGATGTGGGGAGGTGAGAATACACACACGCACACGCAGCATATACAAGCAGATGCACAGACTACCTTTAACCTACCGGCCTGCCCACCTAGGTGATGATTTACGAGCTAGCGTACCATATCCAGGGCTTCCTGAGCGAGCACAACAAACCTCCGTCGAGCTCCTTCCACGAGGAGATGCTGAAGAACCAGCGGAGACAGCAGGAGAAACTAGCCCAGGAGGAGCAGCAGAGGATGGACCAGCGGCGCAAACAGGAGGAGGAGATGGTGAGGAGGAAAGACAAACAGCAAATGGATACTTTTTCTACTCATTCTGCAATCATTTTGCATATTCAGGATATGAAAAACTGTGCTTCCTGTTGGCATTTCCTCATAACGGAGCCCCTAAGCACTGACGGAAGCTCTAATCGAAGAGGATCACGATGGAGGTATTTTTCTTTCTTGCAGGAAAAACAGATCATGGCTGAAATCCAAAGAAGAGAGGAGGAGAAACGGGAGGAAAAGAGAAGAAAGGAGATAGCCAAACAGGTGCTCTGTATTTCTGTTGGTCTCCATCGCACAACGCAGGTTTTATTATCCTGATTCCAGAGAAATGCCAGGAGTCAAATCGGTGTAGTTGACCTTTTGTGTGGCGGTTTTATTTTCACAGGAGCGACTTGAGAGCATGGAGCAGTCAGTTGCTGCGAACTCCGCCCTGTTAGCGAAAAGCCCGCCCAGCCCAGGTGGAGCTCCTCCCGAACTGACAGAAGCCAGGAAAGCAATCGGTAACCGCCGTCGGACTACCTCAAATACACGTCACAGGTGTGCGGCAAACCGACGTCCACAGATATGGTAAAATGCTCCTCGCGTTGTAGAAACACCGTCCTAATGCTCGGAGTCTGTTTTCCCCAGACGCGACACGGTCAATGAAGACAACCATCGCTCGCAGGAGCTTCTTCACTTCAGCAGCAGCACTTTTGGAGAGCTTGTCGTCCACAGAGGGAAAAGTTTAGGTGAGAGCTGTGTTGAGATGATGCAGTTATTCTGGTTTAAAAGTTGATTACTCCACCGGCGTAAACCTGTTCTGTGCTTTTGTGTCTTCGTTTGTGATTCTGACAGGCGCAAGCGAGAGGCTCCGCCGGAACGTTTATTACGGATTCGAGGCAAACTCCGGAGACTTTGCTGTGATCTACGAGTGGTCGCTGCGCTGGAACAAGAAGATAGGCAAGTTCTTCACCACCCAGGAGAAAGGAAGGATTGAGAACTGTAAAAAGCAGGCAAGTAGAGAAGGAAGCAGATATTACTACTAATTTTGTGGCCAAATCTTGTTTTTTACTGTTTCTAACAGCAGCAAAAATACTTTGAAAAAGCTGTATCCAATATACTTGTTTAAAACTGAATTCCTGTGTAGATCCATGGAGCAGAAAATGAGTTCAACTCCCTCCTGCGGCTGGATCACCCGAAACTTGGTGCACTACACGGCGCTGAGCTCCACCGAGAAGGAGGACTGCCTCGTGGTCAACCTGCTGGTGGAGCATGTGGCCGGCACCAACTTGAACCAAAGCCTCACCAGCCACAGCCCAGTGCCTCTGGACAAACTGAGCCATTACACGGTGCAACTGCTGTCCGCTCTCGACTATCTTCACTCCAACTCTGTGGTCCACAAACAGCTCGGAGCCTCCAGCGTGCTGGTGGACTCCGAGGGCAACGTTCGACTGACAGACTACAGCCTATCAAAGAGATTCGCTGATATCTGCAAAGATGACATTTTTGAGCAAGCCCACGTGCGTTTCTCAGAGGACACGGCGATGCCAACGAAAACAGGCAAGAAGGGAGACGTGTGGAACTTGGGGCTGTTGCTGCTGGCTCTGAGTCAGGGGAAGGAGGTGAAGGAGTATCCAGTGACAGTGCCTGCCAGCCTGCCTGCTGACTTCCAGGATTTCCTACACAAGTACGTATGGATGGAGAGCACACCAGTTAATTAAATGAATATATCAGCACATTTAAATGATGTACTTCACATTAGTACTGACAAGGTTACTGCAGTGTTTTAGATTTCTGTTGATTCCTGGCAACAGTTTCCTGTCCATCACTCGACACTGTGAACACTTCCTCTTGTTATCATTATGCTATCAAGTGTCAACATAATTTAAATTTTTATAGTTCGTTGAAATAGGGCAGCAACTCACCATCATTTTCATGATCAATAATTCATATATATATATATATATATATATAAAATAAACTTTATTTATATAGCACCTTTCAAAACACAGTTACAAAGTGCTTTAGAGAGAAGGCAAACGGAGTAAAATATGAGGTCCTTTTTTAAAATCTAGTTGACACAGTCTGCAGCCCTGATCTCCTCAGGCAGGTCGTTCCACAGATTAGGAGAAACTGAACCAGTTGTTCCATCGACTAATTGCTTGCAGCTTTACACTAAAACAATGTAATGGCCGACACTCAAGTTTCATGTCTCTCTGAGTTGATCACATTGATACATTATGACGACGTATAAAAATGACGGGGAAACCAGCGACTGCCCGGAGGAGAGGAAAATGCATTAAAAACTCTAAGATCACATCTGCTTCACAGCACTGTGAAGCTCATGTTCGTTCCTTCATGATGTTTTATAGGCTGCCCGTCTACTTGCCTTTCTGGCCAGTCTGAAAATGTTTTGCAGGATGAAGTTGTATAGTTACACATAAATGCAGTGTAATAGCATTTTACGTCAGCGGCTTCCTCGCTTCTTTCTTTGTTTTTGAGCTGTCCACTTTGTGTTTTTAGCCGCTGACAAGCACATGTGGCAGATACAGTAGACTATATTGTTCCAGTTCATTGCCTATAAAGGTGACTGCACAGTCTATTATACTCTGTGTGTTTGTGTTCCTTTGTCATAGGTGTCTGTGCCTGAATGATGCTGAACGCTGGACAACGCAGCAGCTTTTGGACCACGCCTTCCTCAAACCTCCATCGCCTAAAAACCAGCCACAGTGTCAGGATGCCAGCCCAGAAGGTGATATACACATCCATGTACAATGTGGAAAGGAGGTGGACAAAATAGTAGAAATACCTTCCTGAAGATTCAGTCAATGTTGGAGGTTTATGAGTGGGATAATATTTATTACAGCCACAACTAAAGATTATTTTAGTTTTTTAGTTGTTAATCTGTCCCTTTTTTGTTCAGTTAATCATTTAGTCTACAAACTGTCAGAAAATACTGAAAAGCGTGCATCATAATGAGCAAAGTGACATCCAAACAGTAGCAAGATATTCAGTTTTCCAAGCTGCAAATCCTCACATTGGATAATTATTTGTTGCAGGGTTTGTGAGAGAGAAGAGACGGTTAGACTTTATTAATCTCAAACTGGGGGCGTTCACTCACAATGCTCAAGATACAGTAGAAAATAAATAATCATTAAATATGTATTACAATAATATTCATTGTTCAATAATTCATTCTATTATTGTATTAAATTACTTGTACTTACAACTACGGTTGTATGGTGTAAAGGAAAGCGAGCTGATTAAAATGTTGCGATGCTGTACTGCTGTGTGCAGAGTTGAACAAACACAAAGAGATGGATTAATTAGAAAAAACTTGAACTCCAAAAAGACAATCCAGCAGTCCATCATGTCTGTTTTTGTCTTTTTCTTTTGGTCGTCTCAGATCTCGCCGTGGACTTTGCGTCATCAGTCATCCCGCAGAGCCACATCCTCAACACTCCGTTCATGTCCGGTGTGCAGCGGCAGTTTTCCCGCTATTTCAATGAGTTTGAGGAGCTCCAGCTTCTTGGAAAGGGAGCGTTTGGCGCTGTAATAAAGGTAGGCTCAAATTTTTTTTTTTTTTTTTTTTACACCGACTTTATTGCGAGCTGACGTTACAATCGTGGCTGGGATTTCTTACTGCCTCTTCCACTTTCCTCCTCTTGCACCTCCCAGGTTCAGAACAAACTCGATGGTTGTTACTATGCTGTGAAGCGCATCCAGGTCAATCCCGCCAGCAGGCAGTTCCGGCGGATTAAAGGTGAGGTGACGTTGCTCTCGCGCCTCAACCATGAGAACATCGTCCGCTACTACA
Source organism: Nibea albiflora (assembly GCA_014281875.1). Classification (NCBI taxonomy): domain Eukaryota; kingdom Metazoa; phylum Chordata; class Actinopteri; family Sciaenidae; genus Nibea; species Nibea albiflora. The sequence goes on from CM024799.1 coordinate 9,397,202, forward strand.
ACGCGTGGATCGAGCGGCACGAGACGCCCTCGGTTGGGGCGCTGAGCAGCACCGACGGCTCCGAGCCACAGAGCACCCCTGACAAGCATCCTCAGCGCAGACAGCCCGCACAGCACCTCAACGAGCTGGGACTCCCTGACAATGTGGAGGACAACGCACCGCCCCCGGCCCTGTCGAGCTCCGTGGAGTGGTCCACCTCCATCGAGAGATCCTCCAGCGCCAAATGTAGTGGACACCAGTCAAGTGATGAAGAGGATGATGATGATGATGAAGATGTGTTTGGTGCATCTTTTCTGTAAGTGTTTTTGTTGTTAGTTTTAGCTGCAGTAAGACTTTCTCCTGCGCAAACTTGACGCATCAGTGTTTTGTTGTCTCTTCTGCTTTTAGGCCGTCTGATAGCGACTCAAGGAGTGACATCATCTTTGACAACGGCGACGACAGCACAGACGAGATGTCACAGGTCCGAATATCCACAGGTATTTCTTCACTCGCTCGTCGTGCGCGCGCAACAAATTGATGGTGTCTTCCGCTCGCAGGTTGAGCCCAGCAAAAGGCTGGCAATCGACACGACAGAGAGCACAGACTCGGATCGACCTCCCCTCATCGCGCATTATCTGTACATACAAGTAAGCTGCACGTACGCACTCCGTTCTCACCACCAGCGGTCGCCCTGCCTCACATCTAACACGTGCTTTCTTTTGGTCCCCGACAGATGGAATACTGTGAAAAGAGCACTTTACGAGACACAATCGATCACGGCCTGCACCAGGACCAGAATCGGCTGTGGAGACTCTTCAGGGAAATACTGGATGGACTTGCTTACATCCACCAGCAGGTGTTTATCAGTGTGTTTGGGTTCCAAGCTAAAAGGAGGTCACAGAAGTGTTCCATAAAAGCAGGGATCCAATGTTACCCTGCTTTACAGATTACTTTCAATAGCAATAACGTGACAGTTAACAAGAAGGAAGATCGTTAGACACAATCGAGCAGATCCGTTCACCCTCCTCTCTTTTAGGGCATGATCCACAGGGACCTGAAGCCCGTTAACATCTTCCTTGACTCGCAAGACCATGTGAAGATTGGAGACTTTGGCCTGGCTACGGACCATCCCGCTACTGTGGTATGTAGTGTATGCTACACTGTTACAGTGAGGGCCTGCAGCTGTGTCTGATGAAGACGTTATGAACTTATCTCTCTTAGGCCGCAGGCATATTTGAAGGGGAGGACGGTGGCTCAGTAGTGATGTCCAAGCCAGACCCAACAGGTGCAGAGAGTTTGTGAACATTCACACGATATGTTCTGATATGAACGTTCCTCCTTGACACTCAGTATGTCTTTTGTGTCATTCATCTGAAGGTAACATGACAGGCATGGTGGGTACTGCCCTCTACGTCAGTCCTGAGGTTCAAGGAAACACCAAAGCCACCTACAACCAAGTAAGATAAACAGAATTTAAGCTTGTCAAGTCTTTTGTTGTTAGTCATACCCCAAGTGTCCACTGGGTTTTTTGTGCTTTTAGTGTTCACCCATTTTTTGTGCCCTTAGAAAGTTGATCTGTTCAGCCTGGGAATCATCCTGTTTGAGATGTCCTACCGGCCCATGACCACGGGGTCAGAGCGCATCTCCGTCCTGAGCCAGCTACGTGTGGTACGTGCATGTTCATGGTTAATCCATGTAGGTGTTTTAAAACCACCCTGAGATTTACCTCCTCTCTTTTCGGCTTCAGGAGCCCATCATCTTTCCTGAGGACTTCAACACATACTTCAAAGGAACGCAGGTGAGCACACTGTAGCACAGCATTCGCGACGAACCTTTTTCCTCTGCGTCCTCCAGCCTAGCAGACCGACCGCCTCTCTGCGTCTTCCTCTTTTGTCAGAGGAGCGTGATAGAGTGGCTGCTGAACCATGACCCGGCTCTACGGCCGACGGCCCAGGAGCTGCTGAAGAGCGAACTGCTGCCTCCGCCACAGATGGAGGAGTCAGAGCTGCACGAGGTGCTGCAGCACACCATGGCCAATATCAATGGCAAGGCATACCGCACAATGGTGGGTCAGCTGTTTGCCCAGAACACCTCTCCAGTCATGGATTACACCTATGACATAGACCTACACAAGGTATGTCTGCTGCTTGAATTGATTTAATATTCAGATTCTAGATTAGAAGACCAGAGGTTAATGATGGACGTGTGTGTGACAATTTTCAGGCAGAGACGTTAGTAAAAAGGCAACTCGTGCACTTGCCAAGTTGTTCTCCTCTCTACCTGAAGATGTCAGTGCAGACACATAAATGCTGCACCAACCACCTCCGTGCCACTTCACTCATCTGGTCTGTGTAAGCGACCAGCAGAAGGCCTGTTAGTGCTTAATCGATGTCTCCTGATACCTAACAGAGGCTGTTTGTTTGGTCCCCCTCCAGGGCAGCTTCAGCTTCAACAGTGCCAAATTGCAGCAATATGTGCATGAAACAATCACCAGAATCTTCAAGAAGCATGGTGAGTACACTACGTCTGTTTGGTGCACGAGGGTGCGTGTGAACCTGAGTCTTTGTTGACTCTCCTCTGCAAACCACTTGACCCGCTGTAGGCCTGTTTTTTAGGGACCCCAACATCTGCTTCAGTGAGCGGTGCCTAAACAATAAGCACACTGTTGGGCAGCGCAGACTCTGTGCAGGTGCTAGCGTTATTTTTGTGCACGCTCCTGATGATGTCCAGCTGTACTTATTTGTTTCTGCTCGGCTTGTATCTGCTCACATGCATCAGTTCTTTTAGGGTGAGGGTTATATTATCTTATGCAGACGTTGCATAAAAGGCACGACGTTTGCTTTCAGGTGCGGTGCGTCTCCAGATGCCGCTGCTCCTCCCCAGGAACAGAAAGTTGTACGACGGTAGCGAGCTGGCCTGCTTCATGGACCACAGCGGAATGCTGGTTACGCTGCCCTATGACCTTCGCGTGAGCCCAACAACACGCAGACACAGAGCACACGCGCAGGCGTGCATGTCCCCTCTTGCACACCAACACTAATTATACAACTATTTGCATCAGCACATGCAAACACACGCACACACCCATACACACACACACACAGTAGTGTGAGGCTGCAATCAGCAGCCGCCTTAAGATCCTGCTACCTCAGGAAACCCTGAGGACTAAATGGTTGTTTCCACACTGTGATTGATTACAGCCTGGTATGCACTGACTTCATTACTGACTGCACTGTCATTATACAAGTGCACCCAACATCTCCACTCTGTTTACTTTAGATGGCGTTTGCAAGATTCATCGCTCGCAATAATATAACACATCTGAAGAGGTAAAGTTAAACAGTTTAACATATTTTTATGCCAGTAATCCATTTTAATAATGATGCTAATTATAATAATGATAATGGTTTGTTTCTTTCGCTGCAAGCAAGCTCAAAACAAGTTGATCAGAATCAGGTTTATTGCTCATGTAGGTTTTCACTTGCAATGAATTAATCTCGGTGTCATTGGTACAAAACAAACATCGATTAAAAATCTAAAAAATACACAGGGGGTATCGGTCAGCTCAGCTGGTAGAGCATCTACCCCATGTACAACGGCTCAGTCCTTGACATCCGACCTGCGGCCCTTTGCTGCGTGTTGTTCCCCACATTCCTGTCACTCTTCAGCTGTATCTATCAAATAAAAAGCTTGAAATATCTTTATTATATACATAATGAAGATATTTTTTGGCCTTTTCATGTTCAAAAATGAAAGAGCGGCTGCAATAATTTACCTGCTGCCTTTGAGTTCACATGAAAAAGGAAGTTTTTCCTTGCCAAGGTTGCCAAGTGCTTGCTCATGGTGGGCATTGTTGGGTCTCTGTCTATAATTTTATTAAGTGTATAATCTAGACCTGCTCTGTATGGATTGGAGTGTTATGAAATGACTTCTATCTATATCTATATCTATATCTATATCTATCTATATATATCTATATATATCTATATATATATCTATATATATATATATATATATATATATATATATATATATATATATATATATATATATATGATATAAAACTGATATATTCAGCTGAATTAAATTCATGTGAGAATGAACAGAAGTGTCTCTTTCATATAAGGTATAGCATCGAACGAGTATTCCGGCCCAGGAAGCTGGATCGAGCACACCCGAGGGAGCTTCTGGAGTGCGCCTTCGACATCATCACCCCCGTCTCCAACAGTCTGCTGCCCGATGCCGAGGCCATTTACACCATCTCTGAAATAGTCCAGGAATTTCCCGGACTTCAGGTCACACAAATGAGCTGCCTTTACTTTAAACGGCCCAGTGAGCTGACAGTTTGTGCCTTGTGTCGATTCACGCTATTTGTTGATGCATCATTGTTCTTTATTTTCCTGCGGATGCCATCATCGCAACCTGCCCTGTTTTTTGTTTTTTCCCTTTTTACTTCCCACTCACATTCCTAACATACCAAAGTATGTGTAAGCCTGACAGATTTACACTGGATTTATTATTTACATAGTAAATCTGTTCGGCACAGCTCTCTCCACTTCCCTCCGTGCCTCCTAATACAATCCATTTCCTGTCCACACATCCCAGTGCTGCGTCAGTCTCCAGTCGCAGCCCTCCTCATGCTCGTCTCATGAACCCAGTAAACCCAGGGTCTGGCCTCTGTTTCATCCCTCGCAGATCCTGTTTCTGATCCTCTCCACCACCCTGGTCTTTGTGTGAAAGCTTTTAAGAATATATGAGTCAGAGAGAATGAGAGGGCAGCCGGACACAACAGTCATTACTCGCCGAGCTGCTCATTGTACAGTAGTGTTCTCGCGTTTGACTGTAATTGCAGCTGAGAGGGTTAAAGGTGTGTTTGCGTGCGCTTTTGTGACTGCAGGAAAGGAACTATAACATTTACCTGAACCACACCAGCTTGTTGAAGGCCATCCTGCTCCACAGCGGAGTCCCCGAGGACAAACTGAGCCAGGCCTCCAACATACTGTGCGACGCCATGGTCAGTGCAGGTCACACGTGCGTCACAGATGTTATCCACATAGCGTCTGCTGGCGACCCGCTGTTCTGAACATATACAGTGTTCTCCACAAATCTAGCACTGCTAACGTTTCTCTGTTCGCTCCAGAGCGAGAGGCTGACCAAACGAGAGGTGGAGGCAAAGTTCTGCAACCTTTCTCTGTCAACCAACAGCGTAAGTGTCCCACCGGGCGCGCAGACTTTCTGTAAAAATAATCAGCGCTGCCGCAGCCAGCTTGTTCTCACTCGTAAACATCGAGCTCTCTCCTCCGTTGCGTCCAGTTGCAGACGCTGTACAAGTACATAGAACAGAAGGGGGATCTGCAGGACCTGGCGCCACTGCTGACATCACTCACCAAACAGAAGACTGCCGTCACCCAGCTGGCCAAGCAGGGCCTCAAGGACCTGGAGGAGCTCACAGTGCTGCTGCGTAGACTGGGAGTTAAACTGCAGGTGATTTTCTCTTTAACCGAACGTTGAAAGAGTAGACACTGTATGTTTTCGCCGCACTTAAACGCAGATGTATCCTCTCTACAGGTGGTGGTTAACTTAGGCTTAGTTTACAAGGTGCAGCATCACTCTGGGGTCATCTTCCAGTTTGTGGCTTTCATCAGGAAACGCAAGCGAACCGTGCCGGATATTGTGGCCGCCGGAGGACGCTACGACCACTTGGTGGGATTTACCGGCTCATCCACGCTCCACATGTGCCCCCTTTTTAAAGTCGTGCTCAAAATCTGCAGCTATTATTTAAAAAATGTGCCCGAGACTTTTCATTCCACTCGATGCATGTATGCGAACCATATTTTTTTCCATCTCAAATATAGCCGTACGGTCTGTATTTCATTAATTCCACATGATGCAGCCTACGTGGTATCTTTATGTGGTTTCCTTTCTGTGCTGCTAGATCCTGGAGTTTCGAGGACCAGCCTCCACAGTGCCGGTGCCCTCTGCAGTGGGGGCCAGTGTGGCCTTGGACAAAGTCTGTGCCGCAATGGCCAGCATGGAGGAGCCAGTGAGAGAGACACACACGCACATACGTGCACACACACTGGGATCTGACATTCCTAATTATTGTAATGAAGGCGCAGCAGACAGAGCTACATATTTAATGATGCCCTATTACAGCAGGCGGCTGCCACACAGCCACTTTTAGAAACATGTTAATAACTATGATCACTGTGACTCTCGACGCCGTGGGGTTATTCTTGGAGGTGCATCATTTTCTATATTTCCGATTCAGAATGTGAAATGATGCCCAGATATCTGTACATTGGTCTGTAGGCAGAGAAGAACATTGAAAAGACCCAGGTATGACTTATTTTTATTACAGTCCACTTTTTTTTCTCTTTGTATCAGCCATCAGTGAGTTCCTGCGATGCTCTGGTGGTCCCAGTCGGACATTCATCAATGTCCAAAGCCATCAATGTAGTCCAGAAGCTGTGGAGTGCCGGCGTCTCTGCGGACATCACGTACGATGTCTCACAGGTTAGCGGCCCGCCTGATATCAACTCAATTTTGACTAAAGGCTGTGTTATAGACCAAAATACATTGTGTTTTCTTCTTAAATATTGCACCAGAGCGCAAAAGTCCATGTGTTACTTCAAAGTTCCAGTGTGTAGGATTTAGTGGCATCTAGCAGTGAGATTGAATATCGCAACCAATTGAGTACCCCTCGCCTTACCATTCAAGTGTGATGGAACTTGTGAAAAAAAGCCCCTAAAGGTTTGCCCGTTCTGGACTGTTGTAGAAACATGGCAGTGCAATATGGAGGACTTCTGTCGATATAAATGACCCATTCATCACTTCTGCCATATCCTGCCAATAAACTCTCCTAAATCTTTCACACTGGTCCTTGAAGTAAGTTCAGTAAAATGTCTCCAGTTGAAATCTGGCAGCATAAAAAGTACAGGAAGCATTGGAATTGCTCTGCACTGAAAAATGGCAGTTATCAACGTACACTTACATTTATATTTATTTCTGTCATGACATTTTATTGAAGTCATGAGGACCAGATGCAGCATGAAGGCTTGTAAGCTTCTTGTGTGCTTTAATGTATTCTCAAGAAAAGTCATATATATTTCTATATATATATATATATATATATATACTTTATATGTGTACAAGTTTTTCCTCACTCAAACCGAGGGTCTCAGGACAGAGGGTATCACTCCCTGTACAGATTGTAAAGCCGCCCGAGGCAAATGTACGTTGTGATTTTGGGCTACACAAATAACATTTGATTTGATTTTTGATGTTGAAGACATTTTTTTTTTTTGAAGACATTTTTTTTTTTTTAAAAGCAGATAATTGACAACTTCTTGAAATCTAGTGAAGCCAGAGCCATTAAGGCCTAAATATATCTCAGCTAAAGGAAGCGGAGCCCACTTCTCACTAAGTCACTCCCTTACTGTTGCTTCCGGACCTGCAAAAAAGCAAGAAATGTGTGCAGAGGGGACTAACATGTAGCAGCGCTGTACAAGCAGAAGGGTTTTATGGACTTTGTGCTCATACACTTATTATTATGTAACAGAGCCTGCATGTTTGTTTTATGTCTAAACATCCCTTTGTTCATTGTACATTCCTTTTGACTTTGTTGATCTCTGAATAGACAATGGGAATTAGCCACTGTCCTGCAGTAACTTCACCCCTCCTACAGAGGGCAACACCTGGCTTCCGTTCTTGGAAGAAAATGCCCCTCGTCTATCAGCAGCAGACTTATCGTGACAGCATCAGAAATAGTAAACATCCCAGAGAATGAGCTGCACTCTGTGGTTGCGTTTCAAAGAGGCTGACTGGCCATATTGGGACACAACAAAGAGTCATTTCTGCAATAATCGACTCGGTCATCTGTCAGACAAGCTCCCAGTAAAGTTTTTTGTTAAGCTCTCGTTAGGGAAACTTGTAGCGCGATTGGAGAAGGGCCAAGCTGAGATCAGTCCCTTGAAAGTGAAGTTATTTGTCTTCTGGTCCAAAACTCCTATTGCCATGCCTCTGTCACATTCTTCATGTTTATGTGACAAACTCATCTCAGCCTTGTGTTTGTGTGTTGGTGTAAACGCCCTGCCTGACATATTTCTGTGCCCACATTAATCCCCCTCCTGTTTTTTCCTCCCTGCTCTTTATAACCTATTGTTTTAACTTTCCACTCGTGCAGTGGCTAAGTGTTTGCTTTAATGGTCTTCATTGTCTTTCGTACTGGCACAGGACACCAAGTGATTGGCCACCTTAATTTCCCCTGAGTCATTAGAAGCAATTAGGAAAGGTTCGGCCTGGCTGAAAACAAACCGCACCATGTCCAGATTGTCAGCGACTGTTTGTGCGCGCATTTGTCGATTATGCATGCTGGCGGCGCGCTGACCAGTGGCGAGATGTTGAGAAGCCCTTGTTCGGACCTACTCACCCACCACTCCCCCGCACTGGACTTTTGTTAACACCTTTCACATGCTGGCTTCTTAACAGGCCGAATCTGCAGCTTTAATTCATCCTCAGGAGACGGTTGCACTCTTTTTAGCTTTTATTCGCCAAATATGGCAATCCCCTTTCCACATGCGGTCAGCTCAGGCGTATGGCCCAGAGTTGCCCACCGGCCTGCCCACCTTTTGACTTAATTTGTTCTGTCAATGAGAAAGCTAGCAAGAAAAAAAAAAGAAAGTTTTAGTGCTCACATGCTGACTTCACTTGTGTACTTGTTTTGCGCAATGCAGTGCCGTCTAGCAGAGCAGTCAGATGAAACCCTCTGGCTAAAGTCGGTAAGAATAAATTGGGCTGACACAAACCTGACACACATTGGTTTTGGTCATAAGTCCCGGCTCAGTGCACACTCTTTTTGTTCCAAGCTAAACTCTATTTAAACTGAATGACTGCCGCCGCAGAACAATTTTTGAGGCCGTGACTCCAGCCCCCCCCCCCCCCCCCCCCCCCACTTAGAATGAGCTCTCGAGATTTTCCAGCTTTAATGCTTTAGCCTTGTACTATCTCAGTCATGCCCTTTTCCTTTTTGTTTCAGCAACCACATCAGCCCCAGTGTGATGTTTTAATTATAAAATGTTGTCAAACTTGACTCATGATTCTTTTAGTAATTAATGGAAAAAAGCACTCACACAGAACTTGTATGAGCGCGGCAGGCTCTCGGCAGTCTGCAGCTCCGAGCCAGGCTCAGTAAACACTCAACCCACACAGACCCTCTGGCCAGCATCCTCGAACCCCGACAGTGAAACATGACAAGAAATGAAATTGAATTCATATTCCTAGATATAGTCAGTTATTTGTTTTTTAATGCACATCTTGTTCAGAGTTGCAATCTCAAGTCACTGTGTTTGTGTGTGTTTGTGTGTGTGTGAGAGAGAGAGAGTAATTTAGCCTTTTGTCCTCCTGTGTGTTTAGTCTCAGGAGACGTTGTTGGAGCACTGCAGGCTAGCCGGCATCAACTGCATGGCCCTGGTCTCTGACAAAGAGGGAAACTATGTGAAGGTAAACCAGATTTGCAGAGCAGCCGAGTGTTGTGAAGTATTGTTTTGAAATCCACTGACACTTTAAGTCTAATTTGCATACGCTGCAAAATCCAAAACATCTTTGAGAAAACCGCTTTTCTGTTGCAGACTGTGGTGCTTTCCAATCTGTTCTGACATGAGTGAATTATGGAGAGATTACACACAGCAGCACATGCTAAAATCATTTTCTGTCGACAGGTCAGATCCTTCGAGAAGGACAGACAGTCTGAGAAGCGGATTCCCGAGTTAGACTTAGTGGACCACATCATTCAGAAATGTCGGACCAAATTCTTCGACGAAAGAAACATCAGGTAAAGACATTTTTGGTCTGATGTGCCACTCGGATGTCTGAATGATGTAAGGCGGCCTGTTCTTATATAATGCTGTCCTTGTGGCCCTACAGAGAAATCTCTGAAGGCATGTCTCTTCAGAACCCCAAAGGATCACTGCTCAACACCACAGGTAGTGTTCAGCCCAGGCTGTTTACTACTTACTCTTCACAGTCGGCCTCTATATACAGCTTAAACTGTATGTTTGTAACCGTGAAGTCTTACTGCAGCAACAGCCGCACTTCTGTTTTCATAGTTATGCTTTGACTCCTAAAGTTTAATCGTGAAAACCGCATGTTGTGATCAATGTGAGATGTGCCACAGATGACTGATCCTGGTGTCGCTGATATTCACGTACGGTTAGTGCAGAGGAAGTGGTAAATTTCACACCGCTTCTGCAGACAGGTAGCCAACGACCTGTTTTAATTAAAGCGAACGACAGTCAATCTCGTCTCATTAAATGTGCAAACGTGTGATTGTGGTGTGTCAGGTGTCGGAAATGTCTTTTTATAATTGGATAAAACGGTTCCCCCCTCTGTGTCCAGGTTCGTCAGAGCAGCATGGGAGCAGCAGTACCACCAACATGAATGTGAACGTCATCAGCCCAGAGAAAGTTTCTTCCAGTGCTAGACGACGCTATGAGACTCAGGTTTGTGATGCACACACACACACACACACACACACACACACACACACACAGTTAAGCAACTTAACTTTCCCTTACTGTCTGTGGGTTTTGCTCATGAAGTAAATATCCATATTAAGCAGTTTAATTGTATTTGCATATGACACTGAAACACATGCAATATGTAACTGGAGACCAGGTCAAAGGTTTGCTTACAAAATGATTGCATGTCAAGACGATTTTTTTTTTTTTCCATGGGAACTGTTTTCACGCTTTCATCTTCATTTTTCCTCCATCCCTCTCTTTCAGATCCAGACCAGATTACAGAATCTCGGTAGCAATTTGCAGAACAAGAGCAATGACATTGAGGTCCTGGCAGTAAGTCATTTTGTTTGTTTACCCCTTTTGTCCCTCCCAATCCCAGCTCCCCTTTTGTGCTCCCCCACCTTATCTCTTGAATTCATGTGTGAAATCACAGAGCGAGGAAAGGCGCTTTTGATAGCTAAAACAGCAAACACCGCCGGCAGCGGCCCTTTTATAGTTCTTTTTCCTTCGTGCTAAAACCCCCTGCTGGTGGTAAGATGGCTAGTGAATCCATTCCAGTCGCTACAAACACTAAACAGAAGGCAACAAGCGTGTCATTTCTGGGGATGCAAATGGCTGCCATGTTGAGTTTATTTGTGGTTGGATTGGCAGATTTATGGCCAGATATTTTCAAAGTAAATCAGCCCTGCTTGTCGCCGCATTTTCCAAATACATTTGTCATTCCTGTCGGGGTCTGGATCGCATCAGCGACGCAAGAGTAAATCCGAGTTATTGAAACATAACAGGCGTAATCACCTTGATTCCGGTAAGCGCTTGCACAGGCTTATAAGTCTTCGTTATTGTATGTCAGCAGCCTGCTTGTCTGTCAGTCACGCTGGATCACAACGGTACTCATTTTCCAATGATGAACCCAGGAGGCCATTAGCCCCTTCCTGTAAAAGGGACATAGAGTGCTTTCGGGCCTGGCGAGAGCGTTGTGAAAGTGGAATTATGTGTAATTTACCGATGCTAGAGTGGGCAGGATTGTCTTGCGTTGAAAGAATTACACAGCGAATCGGGCAGTGCTTGATATTTTTAGCTCGATAACGAATACAGATGAACACGGTGCTTGTACTGTATTGTGAACTTGTACTCCGTACACTGTGCACTGTACATTTGTGGAACTGTTACAACATGAGATAAGGCTCCATTGTGTTTTTGCGTCCCACAGGTTGACCTGCAGAAGGAAACGCTGATCAACTTCCTGTCACTGGAGGTTGGTCCCATACTGGCTTCATCAAGACTCCATTGCAGAGTTAATAAAAGACTTCTTCCCAATGAAGGATGGGAGGGGGGAAGTGGAAAGAATGGCCAATAAGAGGCCAAGATCCCAGACAGGAAGAGGGGATCCCGTCTCCTTCCTTACAGTCCTGCCCTGGAGACGGGGGGACACCCCTGCCTTTTTTCCACAGCCATGGAGCTCTGCTAAACTTACACTCATATATGGGACAGACGTATAGTACAGTTAACAAAACACATGCTTGAGAGGTGTTAATATTCACATTCCAGACTCCTGACCATGGCTGCACTCATAAAACCCCTGGTTCCTAAGAGCAGAGGTTTAAAAAAAGACTTTAATGCTAAGAAACACGAAGAAACCTTAAAAAAAAATGCTCTTAACACCGCTGTTATATAAGCAAGAGTCTCCACGCCGTAAAGGAACGGGCCACCTATACAGCCTGCCCCTCACAGCACATGTGTCAAAGAAAACACATTTGGTATATAAAACGCACGACAATGCACAGTGGGTATAGCCAGGCGTGCAGGAAAGGCCTGTTTTAAATATGGCAAATTACCCCGAGTCACACAAGGAACTCCATAAAGCCAGTGTTGCTCTGTACTTTCACTGCCCCTCTACACTTGACGTGCAAAAATATACTCCAAGGCTGCGGATGAAAAACCCCATTTATTCCTCCAGGATGTCGTCTACTTCTTTGTGACGCCTGTGTTCTCTACAGTTTTTGACAGTAAAATGAATCCAGTCTCTCTCCCGCATCGTTGCATTCACCGCCGCTCTTCCTCTCTCTCTCCAGTTTGAAAGCGAAGACCAGTTCAACAGCAGCGTGAAGACTCTGCTCTCTCGTCTCCCCAAACAGCGCTACCTGAAGTCCATCTGCGACGAGATCCACAATTTCAAAATTACGAAAAAGTACGTTGAGCGCCTGTTTTTGTTCCGTGTGTGTGTGTGTTGTATTATTAAAGGATTAAACGACCATTCAGCGCTAACGTGCTCTTGATAGCAATATTAACATTTTGGCAAGTTAACATCATACATACTAACATTTGCTGGTTAGCTAAATGCTAACAGGTTGAATATATGTAAGTATAATAGTTTAGTTCAACGTGTTGGGATGCTGACATTCGTTTTGGTCACAAAACAGATTTCATCTAAACTTGAGTGCAATCATTTGCAGAGACATTTAACTCAAAACTACAAATGTTGAGCTCTCGGTGGAGCGAAAGTCACGGAACACCAAAGTCAGTAGCATTATATGTCCAGGGACCATGAATGCCTGCAACGTTTGCGCCAATACATCTAGATGTTGAAATGATCTTGGAACCCATCTGTTATCGTCTGATGAAAATCAAGCCTCTGAGGGCGAAGCCAATCTTTCAGGCTTCTGGTGTCGCCAGTGGACATCTGGAAGACAGATAACAGATATTTGCAGTTGATTAACACCATCTCTATAAACAGATAATAAACCGCTAAATCGGATTGTTTACCTCCACAACAACCAAGTCTTGAGTCTTGATGCCTATAAAAAAGTTACACAACATCCCCCTACAAAGTAAAGAAGCAGCAGGAACTTGAATGAATAGTGTATATGCTGTTCTTTCTTTTTAACAAATAGTTGTAGACGTCTTTTCTCAGCAGGAACCTTCGTGGAAGATGAACCAGAGACCCCACGGCCTCGCCTCTCTGCTCACTCCCACATGTTTCTTTCTTAAACTGAAACCCAACGCAAACAGTTGAATATATTAAAGCCCACTTAAAAAAGGCAACAAAAAACAAGAGACAGACTTCCTTTTACGGGCAGCTGCCACTCCAAAAGCTCCGACCAAGCCCACGCACTCCAGGTGTAACAGTGACAGTCAGTCCTTCAAAGGGAGCTGTTAGACGGATAACTACTGCCTTGAAGAACATCAAATCCTCAGCTGATCCCATTTCCTGAGGTGAAATCTGGAGAAGGATTAGCCTTGTTTGGTCTTCTGATGTCTGTCTCTTAACACCCAAGTTGATTGACACTAAGATTGCAGCACCGGGGGGGGAGCTGAGTTAACTTCATCCATTACTGCGGTTGTGGATGGAGAGGTTTATTCCCAAGCTTCCCAGCAGAACTATTTTTTCTTTCAAAGCTCAGGCTAAATCCTCAATGTTTGAGCTGAGTGTTGTGACGCTCATGAATGCCCATAGAGAGCAACCCTGTGAGGGATTCGGCAGATTTTCTTTCATGAATTAGATGGTAACAAAAAAAAAAAAAAAAATCAAAGCCTCTCTTTCTGACTTCCCGTCTGCTTCACCAGAGCAGTTGGTTTTAATTCCCAGTCTCTGCTGTGTGTTTGATTTGCCATTTTGGGGGAGAGGGGGGGACTTTGCTGATAAATGAGCGTCATAGAGGCAACAATGGATATATTCAGCATGTGTTTTTATGCGTTTGTTTAGTTGTTTTTTATCGAATGTGGGGTACAGGCAACTGAGGCCAGATGAGTGGGGCAAAGGGCCCATGCAGTCACCTTGTTGCAGCAAGACCATAAAGTAAACTTGTCCCAGTTGCAGTCACTGAGCTTTCCTTTCAGCCAGAATAACGGCCACGCTAGCAGCTCTGCGAGGCTGTACTCGGGCACACAGTGGTGCTTTGAGCTGACATGTTCGTATTACTGCATCTTAGATCTCATCATAGTTTTGTGTGTTGCTCATTAGCACTAAACACACAGTACAGCTGGGGCTGATGGGAATGTTCTTCGGTCATGAACCAAACTGATGATGGCAGTAAATGAAAAGATTTCTCCACTGAGTTATGAGACTTTCTCGTCCTGGATACGGACCTTTGGCAGGGTCAGTCCTGTGTCATTTCCACTGGACTAACCTCTTAAGCTTGAAAAATTTGAAGTTCTCTATTATATATTTTTTAATATTCTTTTAAATACCTCTTGCAGGGTGGCTGTGGTGGTCTTGTACAGCTACAAAGACGACTACTACAAGATCCTTCTCTGAAAACTCAAGCGGCTCCAATGGCCTGGGAGATGTCCAGCTTGGCTTGAGGCTCAGTAGACTCCTGGGGACTATTTTCTTCCTGGGACCTACAAACTCTGTTTGAAAACTGACAGTCATACCTTTTCCATTTGGAAGAGCAAGGCTGAAAAGACCCAAGTGTATTTTTTTTTATACATATATATATATACCATGCTGAATGGTAACTCGGCTTTTTGATCCAAAATCCCTAACTTTTCCAAAACCGTCCAGTGTTTTCCTTTTTTGTCTTTCTCAGACAAACGTGGACAGGATGTTCACTGGACTTTATTGCCTTAATAGAACAATATAAGTTGAACTAGAGAGGGCTTTTTACTGAAGATCATGTGTCATGAATGCAAAAGTTTTACATTTCTAATTACCAACGTGGTCGAATGAAATAAATCACGTTTTTCCCCACATGGAGTTTTTTTCGTGCCTGTTTTTAAGTGTACGTCTGAGTAGAACAGCCATTTGCAGTCCGAGGAGCCGGATGATTAACTGTCTGAATATTTATTGAATGCTTATTCTTATTGTAACTGATGATTATGAATCCAGATATTGCTCATTTGGGACAGAAGTTGGTAATGTTTGGGGAGTTAAAATATTTTAAATCAAATAGCTTTTGAATATCTGTGGGCCTTGTGTTGCAGTACTCAACGGATACAAGGCCTGGGAAACCGACCCGAATGTTTGCTTTATTGATCCTTCCGGAGAAGCTTCCTCACCTTGAAGTTTATGAGCGAGCTTTGACAGACAAGTCAAAACAACAACCCAGCCTGCACTGAGGATTATCTAGGTTTGGCCTGCGTGTCTTTGTGTTTTCCAGCGTTTTATTAGCCAAAATGGATAGATGAGAGGTACTACTTGCTCCTCGCTTGTGCCTAAATCTCTTAAGAGGCACCCTCCTCTGAAACGACCTAGAGTACCACCATGAAACACATCTGCAAGTGCTACTGAGATAAGAGAATAACATCGGTAAGGAAGGGAAACAGATCAGATTTAAAGCAACTAAGACAAATTCCCATTTGGAGCAGAACTCCAGGACCAGATGTGCTTGAGACTGCAAAAATCTGCAAGTAAAGTACAAACCACTAACGGATACCATCTTGGATGACATCAGTGCACTTAAGGGAATTGATCCTCCAAACCCAGTTTAAATACCACGAGTGCAGCCCACTTTGGTTCACACATTTATTTTTCAAAATAAGTGTAAATGTTACAGTTCATCATCTAGGAAACATATTTACAGGGTTTGAAACAGTGAAATAAATAAAGTTGGATAGAATATAGCAGATAGAAATGGTAAATAGTCTACAATGTACAGCAGCTTTGGCTACCAAAGGTTCATTTTCAAAACAAAACAAAAAAAAATCTCAAACTATAGTATTAATAAATAAAGCTATGTGAAAAAATAAATAAGGTACTCTTCTGTCCTACTAATTTAAACTACTTTTTTTTTCTCCTCTCTCTTTTCTTTCTTTTTTTTTTTTTTACACATAGAAGAACAAAGAATTGCGTAAGCTTTTACAGTCGCCTCTTCATTTTAAAGCACATGGTCATGATTCAAACAGACACAAATCTACAGAGTTACTAAAACACTTCAATTACAAATTGGTCTCCAACCAATTTTGGCATCAGAATGGTCTTTGTATTGAGATATTGGTAATATTGGTAATGGATCAACAACTCTTTCCTATAAAAAAAAAAAGAAAAAAAAAAGAAACCCAGTCTGTTTCGTAACCCTTCCCCGTGCTGATCAGATTGGTACAGAGCCTCTAGCTGCAACAGGGTGTTCACTTGAGTGGTTTAACATCTCTGCGAGCTCAATATGATCAAATCCCTGATTAGGGCCTTTATCCCTCCAAGAATTTTGCAGTGTGCTTTCTGGGGGGGGGGGGGACAACAACAGAAAAGTGCTACTTTAACATGCTCTGACTTTCGTAATGTGTACCGTTACGTACAGTTATCAGCGAGTTCCTCTCACGCGTACGTACTTAACGTATCCACATCACATAATTCACTCGAGCCATCGGATGCTGTACAACACAATCTGTTCAACTTAACAGTGGATGAATATATTACTGTTTTCTTTTATTCCTTGATATGGGCTAACACAGTTATTAAATGAAAACGAGATATCGACAAAGAAAATGCATTAAGGCTATAGAATTAAGGCTTTAAAATGAATCATTACTATTGCTAACATTCGGTGTGAACAGTAGCACCACACAAACACACACTCGCACGCACGCACGCACATACACAGCTGTGAATGAAGTTATGAAGTGAGGCAAGGTATCAAAGACATTCCTCGTAGGTCCAGATGAAGAGCCTGGCACCGTTTTGTGTCTGCTGCGGTCAATAAAATGACATTCTTCTTCCTGGATGAACATCGCTCCACTTCACCTTCAACTCTGGTGATTTCTGAGACGATGAAGTACGACTGATCCCTTCTGGAAGAGCCGAGGTCGGGTGAAGCTTAGCGAAAAGGTGAAGACTGTTGGCTACTGTATCGCGGGCGAGTGCAGAGAGGGAGAATTCACATATTTCACTTCGAAGAATTGCGGTTCGTTGTCGGGAGTTTTCTTAATGGAATGGCTCGGGTCATTTGAAGGTAGAAACAAGGCTATTATTTGGGAAGCGTGTCCTTCCTGAACTTGATCGGGGGGGGGGAATGTTTAGACTGGCATTTTCAAAATGTTTCAATCTGGCCCCACAGAGACACCCATAATAAAAACGAGAGGTGGCCATGAACAACACTACGAGTACAAATACTGTAGAAATATACAAAAACTAAGATGGAAACCACACATTCTAAAGCAGGGATTTGGATCTGGGGGTCTATATAAAGCCTGTTTGCTTGGTATGATTTGGCTGCTGAACCCAATGTGATCCAACTGGATTATCAGTTCCTTTGGCCTCCCTGCTGATGAAAATGATTACATCCATGAAGCATGATGAAGCTAAACTCCAGGTGGGGGCATCATCCTCTACACCCCCTTTAAACTACAGCCCAAACCCCTGTCCTAAAGCTTTTAATGCTCCTCTTATTGCCTCAAAGTTCCAGTTTCAAAAGGAGGCAATAATACACAACAATATTACAATGTTCACAGTCAAATTCTGATTCTGACAGAGGAGCTTCTCTGGCTGCCTCCTTCTCTGTTTTAAAGCAGAGCCTAGAGTGGCTGTGTCCTTTATATGTCCATGCGTCCGTCCACCTCCCAGCATCTCACTCCACCCAAAGATCCAAACACAGAAGAATATGGACACGTTATAAAAGAAACAGAGGTCGCTTGCTTTGTCTCTTGCAGAGAATCCTCAGTTTTACTGTCACAGAGAGAGAGAGAGAAGGGTGGGAACGGCGTCCAAGGTGTGTGGTTGTGTGTGTATGTGTGTGTGCACGGTTGCACTAATCACCTTGGATACAGCAGTGAGAGAGAGTGGGAGGTGCTGGACAGCTCTGATCTACAGGGTTTGATTTGTGGTGGGGTTTTTTTTTTAGCGTGACGTCCAGTCGTTGCCCATGCTCAGCTTGGCCCGGGGGATGGTCATCTTGTCCACGCAGGTGGAACCCATTTCTGGAGAGAAATGGATGATGCCGCAGTCGTTCTTCACATTCTGAAACTTGTTCTCCTTGGAGGGCTCCATGTAGACCACTGAGTTCTTGTTTACGTGCTTCTTTAGGATCACCGTCTAAGCAAGGAACAGGAAAAAGAAGATAATAATTCAATTCTTGACAGCTAGCTTGCACTTGTTTGTTCTAAAACAGCCGGCTTCTGACTATACTCTGTCAAATTCAGATTTTCTGACACTATAGTCTCATCTCATGGTAGTTAGATTTTTATGGTGGACATGACCTTGTTCCAGTTGAAGGTACAGGGCAAGGAGAAACTACATGTATCTTCACGTCATGACAGTTTTAGTAGTCGTTGTAGCAGAAGATCAAGGACCGCTTTAAGCGAGTGCTTGAAAAATAATGAACTGATTTACAGGTCACTTCTCACCTTCTTTGGCGCGCTGTAGCAGGACATCTGCACCCACTTCTTTTTCTTGTTGATGAGCAACGCCACGATGAGGAAGATGATGATGGCGAGGAGGAGCCCTGCAAGGATCCAGGCTGCTGATTGGTAGATGAGGGCCATCTCTGTCTGGCTGGGGTAATTCTCGCCTAAACCTGGCTCATCTGTGGTGTACACGGATATCATCGATATTTGATATTGGCCTTATTGTGCTTGCCCCATTTACCAAATCTGAACTGGAAACAGCATATCTCTCTGCTTTTCGGCAGATAACCTGACTTAGTATGTGACCCCAAGGGAGATCTGGCTTGGCCAGTGTTTATCAGTGCTGTTTTAGTTCAGCATGAGCTAATATCATATCAAGAGCATCGCAAACACCCTATTAGTATAAACATTTACAAAGATTGGCATGGAGAGTGCACACAGTGATGCCAATAACTAGGGTGGGGTTACTACTACAGAGTGTATGAAAGAGAATACGGACGGGTGATTTAATGAGAGGGTACCTGTATCGGCAATGATGGGTGGTACAGTGACAGTGGTGATCCACACTGCACTCTCCACTGTAATAGTGACCGTTTTCTTGGGGGCATTGGTGGCCACCATCACCGGCACCGACGTTGTAATTTCTGTTCAGACAGGAATGAGATCCATTAGCGATATCATCGGTGCAACACAAGGCATTCCAGACATAAACACTTCCAACAGCGAGTTAGCGTACGAACCGCCTGCTGTCTCACTCGATAAGCTGTGTTTATAGGAACTGTCCGCTTAACTTCCACTGTACTGCTTTGTGAAGGCATTATGCAAAAAG
Organism: Nibea albiflora; assembly: GCA_014281875.1. Lineage (NCBI taxonomy): Eukaryota > Metazoa > Chordata > Actinopteri > Sciaenidae > Nibea > Nibea albiflora. Next base: position 9,416,807 of record CM024799.1, read on the forward strand.
CTCTGTTTTCCACCGGGCAAATAATAAAAACAAAGGCTACATATCAGGGCGAACAATGGGAGCCTATGCTGAGGTTTTCCTCTATAGGAAAAGCTGACATGGAGCTTTGCCTTCCTGTGCCGCCACAGCGAGAGTGTTACAGGCCGATTCAGCCGGGGACAGGAAACACGTGTGAATGTGCGGATGCTCGAGGAATGTTTTTGCTCTGAGCGGACCGTGTGTGTGTGTGTGTGTGTGTGTATGTCACATGGAATGTTGTTGCGAATGGTGTTTGCCTATGCAGCGCCAGAGTGGCTGTGTCTAACGAACAAACACATACACACGCATTCAGTCTGGAAACCCCTCAGTTACGCCCTCTTTTTGACATGTAGCATTATGAATTATAAGTTTCCCAACAACAGGCTGTGCCTTGTTCCAGTGGTACCACTTATTATAAAAAAAAAAAAAAAAAGGATGGTAGTTTTGCACAACGCTGACAGTTCTTGTTCTCAATTTGTGGAAGTGTTACATAAACTGCATTTTAGTATGCAATACAAACCACATTTAAAATGTATAAACTCAAGAGTTAAATATACTTTTAGGGCAATAAAAAATAATCAAATATGAGTCTAAATACTTATAAAGGCAGCTTTCTTTTGATTGAGACGCACCTAAATACTCACCGAGACAGTGTGGGCAGCACTGGCCCTTGCGTAAGACGGGCACCCGGCAGTTGGCAGCGGGACAGTGCTGAGAGAAACACTGAATGGTGCCGTTGTTGCAGGTGCAGCTGGTGCAGGCGTTGGCTTTCCAAGAGTCTCCCGCCAGCAGCACGTCTCCATCGTTGGTTATGCAGTACTCCTGTTGGCTGTTGTTCACTGGCAGCAAGGGGCTCAGCGTCTCGTCTGTGGTTGCACACAGGTACGAGCAGGGTTAATAGTGAAAATACTCAAAGGGAAAGGTAAGACACGGGGCTGTGTGCGGGGTCAGGTTCCAGCCTCTTGTCTTACTTAATAGGACTTGGCATTGTAAGGTTATAGCCTAAGTTTAGCTTGTGGAGAATTGCCATTTTCAAGGAAAAACCTTAATTTTGTCTGAGTTGTATATAAGTACCTGAACTCCTGCATTTATCGCCGCTGTATAACATCTCACAAAAGTTAAGGGGCTTTAGGGTTACGATAAAGATAAGATACTTTACTGTATGTTAAACACAAACACAAGTGACTCCATATGGCAGATGTCAGCTTATCTCTCTCCCTCTCTCTCTCTCTCTCTCTCTTTCTCATCAGACCCCTGCAGGCCTGAGATCTATGGCTTTCTCATGACCAAAGACTTCGTTAGCATGTACACACTGCACTACCCCACGGTACACATACATCATAGGGCCTGTCAGTGAGATGTGTATTATTCCCACATTCCTGGTGACCAGGCCCATACATATATCAAAGGCTGGCCTCTGACAATCTGCTTTTGTGAAGGGAGATGCAGCGATAAGGCAGGCCGGCATTCTCAAGGAGCAGCTCCCAGGCGCAGTCATGCATTGCTGATTTGTGGGCCTCATGCTTGGGAGTGCTTGGGATATGTTGATTCTACGTCTACGAGAGAGGCGTAGAGTGTTTGGGTACAGTTGTAAATAAAATATGCGTGCAGTTTTTGCGTTCGCCTAGATGTTTGTGTCAGAGGTTATTCCCATAACCGGAGGGATAGCGCAGATTGAGAGAAGTCGGTTTCATTCTTGCCCTTCCAGCTATAAGAGAGTTATGATGACCCTCCGGTGTGGGCCGCTGGGTGAAAGCAATCCACATGTGCTGCTGCCTGCCTACAGGATCACTATGTAAACCCAACCGGTCTTGGCTGGTTTCTTTATGAGTCTGTGTGCCTGACATAAAACTGCCCGACAGAGTGCAACATGCAAGACCTTTCAAAACCACATGCTGATAGCACATCCAAAACAGCTTTGTACTTCTCTACCCACTACCCCAACATCTGATGCCCCCCCCCCCCCCCCCCTGCACAGCCTGGGTCTTTTTTCCAAAATTACCCCCTGCTCCCCTGTACACTGGCCTTTTTCTTATTACCTGGGCATACGTGGCAACAGGTGTCCTTGTTCCTGATTGGTGTCTGACATAGAGCCGGGGGACAGACTTCAGTGTCGCACAGGACACGTCCTTTCCTACAGGTGCAGCGTGTGCACTCATCCAGGTTCCAGGTCTCCCCCTCCACATAAAATTCTCCGCCAGGTGCTCTGCACACCACCATGTCCATCCCCTCTGGCTGACCGCTGCCTGACTCATCTGCAGGGAAGAAATGAAAGGGGAAAGTCATGTTTGTGTTCTGCTATCAGATTCACATTCTGGTCTGTCCCAAACAAACATTCATTCAACAAAAACTGCTACACGATGAAGTGAAACGAACCATATGTTACCAGAGTTAGGATGCATGGGGAGACCACTATCTATTAAAGAGAAGCCTCGGGCAGTGTAGGGTGGTGTCCAAGTTGTGTTTTGACACTAGTTTAGTTGAAAACATCTTTCCGTACAGCAGAATATCCGACATCTGCAAAGAGTTAGGCTGTTGTCCCCTGACTGCAAAGTGTGCGTAGCTTCTGAAAGTTGTAGACATTCTTTCACTCCTAAATATTTGAACAGCCAACTGAGTCACTCCTCCATAAATATCCCGCATGAGTCGGAGGGTTTGTGGATAAAAACGTGTGGGTGTGGATCAGTGCGCCTTCCATTTTTAGAGAAGCAGACAGAGACTGTGTTCTCTGTTGGAGAGTGTTTAAGTGGCCGCTAAGTCTAAAGTCTAAAAGCTAGCTAATGATCCAAAGGACTCGCTTGAATGGTTGAATGGGCTGTTTGGGGACTGTGTGCTGCCAGATGTGTGTGCGTGTGTTTGCGTGCACGTACTATGTGTATGTGTATTAATTGCAGTTAATTTTCTAAAAAGTAATCGAGAGACACAGTGAGTCATAAAACATTTTTTTTCCAGATGCGTTGAGGCGAACTTCAGTGTATTTATGGTTCCTTCATTGAGAAGAGAAAAACTCATCTTACACTAGCAGGAGAGTTTCTTTTTTTAAATGAGGAGAAAATTGTAGAGCATTATTCCAGTTGATTACAACTTATTTTTGTAGTTTTGGCCATCATCATTATTGGAGCTGTATTACTGAGTACTTGCTGAGATCTGGAACCATGGCAACATTGCAAAAGTGAGTCCACTCAGTCTTGGTAATAATCCCCTTTTTGCACAGGAAAGTGTTGCATGCAAAAGTATAGTCTCATCTCAGCTATTAACCTGGGGTATAATGTCTACGTTAACATTAGGAATAATACGGTTTTTGAATTGCAGAGACGTACCCTCAGCACGTAGGGCAACACTGGTCAGGCCTCACAACTGGATGAGAACAGCTGGGCACAGGGCAGGATATGAGCACACACATCTCCCGTCCGGAGTGGCAATAGCAGTCACGGCAGCCGTCATGCCAGCCGTCACCTTCCTCGTATCGGTGCCCGTTGGAGGTGAGGCAATAGTTGGGCATTGGTGCCGGGGCAGTGGTGCTTGGGACGTGGCCACTTTCTAGAGACACAGGCATTGAAAGGCACAGACATTACTAGGGTGGCTCAGGACTTGTAGAATAGCTGTGCAAAAAAGTCAAAAAGCAACATAGCCTGCTCTGGCAAGAAACCTTGTAAATTCACTGTGGAAATTTCATTAAGTGCATTTATGATTTACAGTAAAAAGGGCCAGTATTATTGTCTTAGGTCCAATTTCATTAGAGGCTAAAGTGAAAGCTAAGTGGTTATGATTCCATCTACTGGAACATTCACCAGCCAGCAGTGTTTGATCTTCCTTTATTGCGTATATATGTCCCAATAGTCGATTCATAATCCAGCCGCAAATAAAGTTTAATGAATTTCCCACAATTTCTGTCAACTGACAAGAAAACTAAAAGGGAGACGTTGCCAGTAACTAGACCCTAGTGTGTGTTAAACTCAGCATGGCTCTTAGAGCTTGTGGGCATCCACTGGGCTCTGGAACAAAGGCAAAAACAGTGAACTGTGTGATGCTGTGGAGTTCAGGAAAATGTTTAGATGTCTCAACTTCTTTATTGCAAAACATAATTTCCAGAAAAAGGTTTTCCTATCCTTAAATTTTTACCACACCACAGAGAGGCTGATACCAGAGTTTCACAATCAGGCAAACAGCAGTTTATTTGCAGTAGGTATTGCTCTGTGGGTGTTAGTCAAACAGGGAGCCAGCTGCGCTGATCACCTCACCATACAGGAAAACCAACAGAGTATATTTGAGGCTGAAATATTTATAATGCAGCTAAATTGGCAGAATAAACACATCACATAAAATGTGGTGGAGCATAAATATGGGCATCTAAATACTTGCCTTAAACTTAGAGGTTGAGGGAATCTAATTAGAGTTGCACACACAGAACCCTGGATAAAGCTAAACATCGACGTGAACCAAAATAAGCAGACATAAGAGTCTCCACAGCGGAGCAGCCGAAGGTCACAGGAAATCAAAGCTGCAGCTTGGTGGCAGAAAGTCAAATCTAGTGCTAACAGAGGTCTCCTATCTCCTTCCATCCTCTACCCTTTATACTGCTCACAGCAAAGACCTTGCCATGGTCCATCATGGGGACCATGAATTTCCACAATAAGGTCTTCAAAATCTCATTGGGAATCATCTTTTGGGGATATATTTTGTACCGTTTGGGCTTATTTAGGGTATTTTACTGTATATCTGGGGTGTCTACATGAGTGTTCAGTTACCTTTACACATGCAGATGGAGCAGCCCTTCCTGTTCTGCCGATAGCCATCGCTGCAGTGCTTGTCACAGGTGAAGGGAGGACACTTGACGCAGCGGCACATCTCACAGCCATGCTTGTTCCTCCTGCAGGGCCACAAACAATACACCCAATGAATCACACACAGATACAACACAATTGCACGAGGGGTACGTCAGGGAGTAAACAACGCCACTCCTGTCCAGCTCCAACCAGGAATTCTCCAACATGAGGAGGAGTGTATGGAGCAACGTGGTGCTGTGATTGAGTGAATCCCAGATGCTCAAGTCTGGTATAATCAACATCTGGACCTGCTTTCCCCTTCTCTTTGTTAGCTGCCCCTAAAGAAGGCCAAATAAAAAGGGCAACACGTGAGATCCCTGCGGTTTGCACATCATACCAAACAAAAGACTCTAGATGGAGCAATCTAAAGCCAGTTCAGATGCTTTCAATTCACCCGCTCGCCATCCTTGCAGACAAAAAGAAGCACCAAAGAGGTATGTTGATTGGGGAGTCTATGAAAGGAGAGAGAGACAGATATGGCCAATTTAGGTAAACTGACCAGAAACAAAGCTTGAATCCAGTTATCAGAACAAAGCAACATTAAAAAGGGATTTGTCTCAAAGGGGGAGGCGCCGTATTAACTGCAACAGTTGGAAATAGACCATTTGGATCCAATTATCTGCCTAATAAAACATGGATGAGCTGCAGGTTGATAAATTGTCAAAAAAAAAAACAGATAAAAGAATGACCCGTATCTACACTTCTCTCGTTCTAGACTCTCCCTGTCTGTATTCAACCCTCTCTCAACCAACCAGCTCGCCTCTCGCTCTCTCCCCATTGCCCCCAGGTAAGTGATGATACCTATTTTATGAACTTGTGGCCTCATTAGGCCCGGGTAATTACTCGATTAATCTTCATCTGCCAGGTCAGCATGAATAAAAGAAGCTCTCAAACCCATGGATGGGTGCTGTGTCCCATAAAGAGGACAGAGCATGTCAGGCTCTGCAAACACAGCACCCTATCTATGCTGAAACAGCAATAACAGCTATTGAAACAACATTGCGAGGGTTTGGCCTGTGCCTCACTGTACAAATACAGAGACAGAGAGTGCTGTGACCTTAGAGCAAGGCTTTGTTTAAAGATGGTGTGTGGAATGCCAAGCAGCGCTTTAGGCTCCAGGGGGATCGAGGGGCTTGGGGAGGCACTGGGGGGCCCTCCTGGGCCTTGGGACTGCTGGCTCGGCACAATTTCCAGTTCTGCCGCAACTATGATGGCCAGAAGAATGCCATTCGTGACCCGTGAGGTCACAGTGATGATTTTGAGTTATGAGGGATGGCAAACACATCTTCAGTTGTTAATACCTTCCCTGAGAACGTCCTTCACGTAGGCCGTTAACACAAGAGAGGAGTGCTCTACACATGGTTACACGCAGTTCACAACGTTTACATTCATCCTGCTATGGAGACCTGGGCCTTCAGCTTTGGATATGTACATTACAGAACTCACAGGATGTCATCAATACAACCAGTATAAACACAGAGATCCTTTGTGCCTTTTGTTTCTTTGTGGTGGCTGCAGATCCTGTGTGAGAAGACAGATCTGCATTGTAACGCTGGCAAGCTCTCAGAGGATTTTAGACTTCTGAGGGTAGACCTAAACAGCTGCTTATGAAGGATAAAGCCAGGACTTCCTGCTCTTCTTTTCCCCAGAGGGTCCTCCTCTCCTCTCCTCTCCTCTCCTCTCCTCTCCTCTCCTCTCCTCTCCTCTCCTCTCCTCTCCTCTGCTCTCCTCTGCTCTCCTCTCCTCTCCTCTCCTCTCCTCTCCTCTCATATCAGTCCCATCTTGAGCTCCGGCTCCACAGAGCATGGTTGAGATACCAGAAGAATCCCAACTGTATACGTTTCATAAAGGCTGCTTTTGTCCTGATGTGTTTTTGATCGTTGTTTTGAGACGAAACGATGATTTATGAAATGAGAGTGGTGCCTGGGGACAGAGTCCCAGTAGAGAGCACTTCCAGATGTTTGATTGGGTTAAATGGGATTAGGAGGAAAGGAGCTGCAGGGGGGCCGAGAGCCTTGTGAGGACCTCACACTGAATTACTCACACACACACACACACACACACACACACAAACATGCACACACTCTCTCAAAGATTTAGAGACCCGAGTCTGGCCACCAAGGTAGCTCCTTTGATCTCGGATGCAAAACTACTGTACAAGAGCCTGTTCTACCTCATTTCGACCAGGTCCAGACAGGCACCTGCCTCTGGGCATCACTTGAAAAGTGATTGAACTACTTATTGAACCAAACTTATTTAAATACAGGACGTGCACTGGGGGGGAAATAACACAGATTTCAAGAAACACAGCCATTTTCCCAGGAGTGAAACACCTCTCACTGACATACTGATATTTCTGAGCATGTGAGTGCAAAGTGCGTAGTTTCCTCATATACCTGCATGTCACGTCACTGATAGCTGCAGATGCCTTCAAAACAGGCTGAAAACACGGATGACAAATGAGCGTAGGTGGACTCTGGGGATAAGAAACCCACGGGTTCACTGAGTGTACTTACACATATCCATAAGGGCAGGTCTTAGTGCAGGTCAGAGGTCGGCACTTGGGCATGGGGATGCTGCACTCACACACCTCACAGCCAAAATCATCCCTCTCGTATCCCGTTGGGCATTGCAAGGAACAGTATTTTCCCAGGTCAGGGCAGGAGTCATCTGAAAGAGTTGAGGGAGAGGTCATCCTAACATGGGCACAACAATCCATCAAAGGCAAAGGCATGAGTTGCTACGGGGCTGCTCACAGGAACATTCTTGTTGCAGAGAACCTTGTAAAGACTGCAGCCATGGTCACAAATAAGCTGTCACGGATATGAGCACGTCTTTGTTGCTGAGAAAACCGAGCGGTTGCCGAATTTGTTTGACATCAGCGTGAGCAAACGGGTAAATGCGGCGTTGTGTATCCATCATTTTCAATGTAAAACTGCAAGACGCAGCATGTCCAAAGAAATGTATCGTATTCATGCTTCTGCAAGTCAGACCCTGGAACTGTTAATCCTTTAGGTTGAGCACAAAGCGAGGAAAGGGGACTTACTATTGAGACACTGGCAGAGGAGACATCCGTTTTTGTCTTGTTGGAAGCCGTAGGGGCAGTCATTCCCTGACAGGGAGCAGTTTTCCAGTGGAGGGCATAGCATGGGGCTAACGGTTTCATAAGAAGGCTCTAGAAAACAAAAGAGATGACATTGCATGAGAGCAACAGTGTTCAAAGTATACAACAAAGAACAGACTTCAGTGATTTCTTTTATGATTTTCTTTCTGTTTTTTTATATACAGTGTGTGCTGGGATCGCCTCAGGTGTAATACCTCATCTATGCTTTTTGTGCCAACCGTAATAGCTACCTATTTACACTGCTCTTATTTTGGAGTAAATAGTAATTACAGATAAATGTAGAGCAATTACACCAGGGTGGATCGCACTGTGAGGGGGATTATACCCCTCTGCCTTATTGTGTGGAACTGTCTCCCATTAATAAGTTGAATGTGTCTAAAGAGCATGTTTTAGGTCTAGGACTACCAGTGAAGATAATAGTGTGTCCCCTGGACTGGAGTCAGACTGTGGCACTGCCCGCCCAGATCCTCTTGAATGAGGGCCAGCTTTAATGTGAAGCCACAATAAATGGGCAACAGTTTAAGAACAACACATCCATGCACCATAGCTATCCCCGTCAAGCATCTCTTGCCACGTTCAGAGGGAGGTGCAGCCCAACGAGCTGTAACTAATTACGCTCGCAAAAAAAAAAAAAAGGATCCACTTCTGCTTTAAAAGCACGGCACAGCCTCGCACACAGGTGGGTCTCATTTTGGCGGGTAACAGTAATAAAGGAACACAAAGAACCCTACAGCTTGAAGAATGCTCCATGGCCTCCCCTTTAATGAGCCCATGCCGACATGGCCTCTGTGGCAAAGCTGCGGGGACACAGGAGCCTCCTACATTTGGTATGTGGGGTAATGTATTGTGCTCTGCCTCGCTGAAAAACCACTTGCCCTCCGGGGGCAAAATAACACTGAGAGGAGACAGAGATGAGGTGTGTACCTCATATAGATATGAGCAATAGATTAGATAGCACACATTCGGTGTACCTTCACAGAAGGGACAGCACTCCCCGGGGATCTTGACAGGGTTTTGGCAGCTCTGTTTGCAGGCCATAGCAGTGCAGTGCGGTTCTCCATCCACACACTGGCAGAAGGTGCAGTCGTCCTCTTTCCACTGCTCCTCATGGGCTCGCAGTTTATTATTCACCCAGCAGCTGGCCTTGGTGCTGTCCATGGACAGTAACTCCACATCTGAGAGGAAAGCAGGACAAATATTGCGGGGTCAGAGAAGAGGAGAATCTTCGAAAGTCACACATATAGTTTAATTTAGCTGCCATGAATGGGATTTAAAAGCAGCAGTCCAGTGCATCTTATCCTCTACTGTAATTGAATTAACAGGAGACAGAGTGAGAGCAGAGCTGATGGAAGCAGGATACTCCATGAGGGAGTTAACAAGATATGGAAATTGGCTTGTCACCAAGAGCTATGAAGAGAACACTGTTGAATTTAGATTACTTATCTACATTTATAAGTGGGGAGAGGTCCCTGGCTGTGCGACAACATACATACTGATTTAAGCTGAAATGAGACAGAGTTTTGGGGTATCGCCGCGTCGTCCCGAGTGAGATTTGATCATTGGAAACACTGCCAGGATGAGGACATTCATAACTGCTGGTCTCCATGGTGTCCACTCATCTATTGGCTGAATTCTTGAAGTCATCCATGTGAGTTTTAGCTGTGACCTCAAAGGTCAATACCATAAATTTTACTCCAAAGCAAAGAAAACACTTAAAGAAAATGTTTTGATCTGTAGCCATTAGTTTTACGTAGGAACCATAAAGTTTGGGACAATTTAAAAGCCAGTCTGTAAAGCCCTTCTGTTTAGCTTGAGGTGACATACTGAGCCCAACTCTGAGTCTTATTTTTCATTTACTGTAAACAGTTTTAACCGTTTTTGGTACTCTGTTTATTGGTAACAGAGGCAGGTAAGAAGGCAGTCCCAGCGTTCTCCCTGGGCACGTCGGTGTGAAACATAGATGTATTTGTATTTCTGTGTGTCCGTATGTTTGGTGTGGCTTACTCAGTGTGTGTCAAAGGCAGAGAGGGTGTAGTGCATACTGTGCACAGGAGTCCTATCAGATCACAGCTGAGTTTTGGCTGCTGAGGTTCCGTCCATCTGGGTGTAATTAACCTGAATAGGATCTATTTTTTTCTTCCCTATTCTTGCCCTCCCTCTGTCATTGTGTACGCCTCACATATGCTGCACCCCAACCCTTACTGAAACTTTAAAGCATCACTCTGGGATTTTTAGCTTTGTAACTCCATTAACCTGGGGATCCATGACTGACAGATTTAAAGAAAACAAGTGGTCAAAGGTGATGCAGTAGAGGTCCAAATATGATCATTCTTTTGTTTCCAGTACAGGTCCAGCTCCCAAAACCCTAAAGCCTCCAATTCCCATAATGCAATGTGATAGCATCTTGCAGTTTACTTTCTGTTAAAACAAGTCCAAGCCAAGATTACAATTTAGTAATTTGCTTGACAAATGCTTGACAAAGCTTCTCCAGATCAGTTTTTACTGGCACTGAATAATGGCTCAGGAATTATCCCATGAGGACACAATCACAATACGTTTTGCCCCCGTACTGCGAAAATTTATCAAGCTGTAGATTTAGCATACTTTAAACTTTAGTCACAACATCTATACAGTCAGTCTTTGTTGGAGGCTTGGTCATTTGCCTCTTACAGCCTTATTGCTTGCAACTAATAGTATCTTTAATAGATATTTGTCTTGCACCAATAAATGAGCTGAACATTGTAGAGGAGCAGACAACTCGATCCCCAAAGATGTTCTTTATCACTCGTATTACCCCCTGCCAGTCTGGCCGGATGGTCGGGCAGCTCGATTTCGATTTCAAATCGATTTCAGCCAGCAGAATTCTCTCCAAAGACCTGAGCTGGTGGAAGTAGACGGTACTAAATGACATATATTTGATCAATCTTTCCCCGAAACGACAAGTTTCCTGTTGTCCTTATATTTATACATGTGAATAAATATGTGAATTAAATTGCTATCATATTTTTCCACAAATTGTATCTCATTACTGAACTAAGCCCTAGTTTGTAAATACATACAATACAAATGTATCATATAACATAAATATCACCTTCAGAATGATACATGACTGAGATTTTCCTCAGAGCTATAATTGAACCTACATTTATTTAATTTTTGGTCACTAAGGACAAGCTCAAAACACAACATTGATCTATTATTACCCAGCAGCTAAAGAGCAACTATAGCATTTATTTGTAGTCGCATTTCTGGCCATCTGACAAATCTGAGCTCTGCTTTTAGTCTCCGCCAACTCAAAAATATCTCCAAATACTGCACTATGTTCACCAGCTAGTTGCTAACTTTGTCTGACGGTGGGAAAACAGCATGGATTGTTTTTCTTTTGCTTTATTAACAATGACAGCTGGAGATATGGAGAGGAAATGCAAGGTGGAGAGAGAGGGGATGACATGCAGCAAAGGACCCAGAGCAAAATCGAAGCTGGGCCATTATTGAAAGGACTCAGTCTTGATACATGGGGTACGCACACTCTACCAGGGCACCCGCAGTGTGGTTTTGTTTAGGATTTTTTACTGAAAGCAGCTCCCTGTCCCTGATGAGAATAATGATGCACCCAGCACTGATGAGAGTGGTACGAATGAGCCAAAACAGTAAAGTCATGGGCTGATCCCATTCATTACAAACAACAACAGCCTTTCACATTGAAACATTTCATTGGATCATTTATTTGTCATTTGATCTATTGCTAACTTAGAAATATTGATTAGTACAGCTTCATAAGTATAATCACCAGGTAACCTTAAATACATCTCTTAATCCAGATTAAGAGTATTACAGCCAATGTTCTCCGCAGTGAGCCATGGAGTAAGTAAGAGCATGCTTTCCATGAGAAAAAGATGAAAGCATTCCATACCATCTCAACGCCTGCATATTCCAGGTGTATTTCCAACTCTGACCTAACATGATCTCCTATGCCTATGTTTGTCTTTTCTACTCTCTCTCATGTGCCCGATCAACTGTAGTCAAGGCAGGCAGAGGCCAAAGCGGTCTCCATCCACCGGCTTCTGGCAGACTGTAATGTGGTTGCCATATGCGCTGCTTTTAACAATCTCAAGTCCACATCAGAGCTCTCTACCTGGCTTTGAGCACATGTGTTTTTGCGAGCCCCCTCCCATTAAGCCAGAGCCAGATATTACAAAGCCAAGCCGTACGCTCAAAGAGAAATGAAACGCTGCCTGGCTTCATAGTGCACCTCCAGGTATGTTAACAACTGTGGAAGCTGGTTATAAGAGGAAGCCATTAAGGTAGGGTCACTAGAGGTAAGATTCAGGCAAGTTAGGTTTTAATATCACCTCTAACTTTCCTGCATCAACTTTGCACTCTGCCAGCTGGCAGCACAGGCCTTCCCATCGATGCCACGTCACCAGTGAGTTAAATCTCCAGGCACACAGGTAAATCAGAAGCTTGAGGGTTTAATACTGCAATATTTGCCATATCCTAAGAAAATAATGGTAAAATAAAAAACAAAAAGCACATACCGAGGCAGACAGGGCAACACTCGCCCTCAGGAATGTAGAAGTTTTCACAGTCCAGTTCAGCACACTCGGCCTTGGAGCAGAAGGAGATTCCACCGCGGCACTGACACAGCCAGCAGGGGTCCATGCGGTACACCTCTCCCTCGGAAAACTCCTTCCCATTGTGGACACATTTGGGAGACACTAGGGGAGCAGAACAAGGAAACTAATAATCAGACAGATGCTGTAAACCATAAACTCAACACCATGTGGGGACGATAATGCTTAACACACTCTGCGGTTGACGAATAGGGCACTGTGCTCGGTCAGGTGTCCATCACATTTGGCAAAGATTAACGCGAGAATTTTCTCCGCTTGACGATATGACCGGAGAAAACGCAGGTTTTAATCACACACGTCAAGCTTGATCAGTGAGATACTTCAACAACTGTATACAATCAATTACAGATTCATAAACATCCATTCATTTTCTTCTATTGATGGAAATGTTTATCTGAACCAAATGGTGTTGAGGTAGACACTTATGGCTGAGGTTTAGCCCGTGGGGTGGAATGGCATTTATCAGACAATGAAGCCAAGTCCATGAGGAGGAATTTCACAGGGAACTATCAAGTCTTGAAAAGGCGTTGGACTCTTGCACTGCAGAGTAAAAGAAAACAGTAGTGGGTCTGAGGCTTTGGCAGAATCTGGGCTCAGTGTGCCGGTGGCAGGTGGAGTGAATCAATGCTCCAGCCAGCCTTTCCCAAAAGCGTCCAAACACTTCGGACCTCTTTTAGTTGTCCCTCTACTATTTAATAAAATGAGCTTAGTTACGGCACTCTTAAAAAACTAAGGTCTGGTTTGTGTAGACAGACGGGCCCAGTAAAGCTAGAATACGTATGGGAAAACCTTGATCTGCCCGTTGCACACTTGGCACTTGAAGTGTGTGAAACCATGCATGAATGTATGAGTTTATAAGATTAGGTTAAAGCGAAAAAATAAATCTTCATCTTTGCAATTTACGCAAAAATGAAACAAATCTGATTAAGCATTGAAAATGAATGGTGTCAGTTTTGTAGCCAAAGGACCAGGAAGATTACAACATGACATCTCAATGGTAATGCCAGACTACACATTCAACTGTACCACAGTGGTTTGTGTGACTCATCATTCTAAGATCTTAAGTAACCACACAGTAACTTTTAATCAAACACACTCCAACACGAGGGAAGTGAGGCAATGTGGTTATGTAAGAAAGTCTTCAGAGTCAGAGGAGTAGCTACACGAGTTAGACGAGTAAATGTATTGCACAGATGCAAACAGATGTGGGGGCCTGCGGTTTCTACAAATGAGAGTGGAGGTTACGGCGGCATCTGTACGCCATGCCTTTGAGTGCAGACTCAAAGTGTCTGCGCCGATGACCCCATGCCTCCCGACAACCAGCCCTGCACTCTAATACAAAGCAGGTGGGCGAGCAGAGTTGAAAGTAGAGCGGGGATTTGTTGATCTTTTATTCTCTTTCTCTCTTTGCCATTTTTCTGTTTGAATTCTTCCGGCCCCTTTCTCTCAGTATTCCTGCCGTCCTGCTTCGCGTGCAGCAAAACCAAGCAGAGAAAATGCAATAAGTACTTTAGTTGGCCGAAATCAAAAGGCACGGCAACGTTTTTTAACGCTCACAGGGGCAATAGGAAGTCACATGAGGGGACGCTCACATGTGATTTCCGCAGTGTTTGTTAGCGGTAATCCCTAAAACAACTTGCGGCATAGAGGCTAAATTCCAGTCATGTTTTGTGATGTTCAGTCTTCTCTAAATTGAGATGAAGATTGGACGTGGAAATGGATGACCCTGAGCATGTTTCAATCATTCATAATGGGCTGTCATACTGGTGCTTCTTGTGGTTTACAGGCAAACAAACAAAACCAGAGGGAAACATGACTTTTCTCAGAGAATAATAAAGACGATGGGATTAAAAGATTAATTTAAAACTTTTAATTCACTAACACAAGCCATTCATCAGTTTCTGAGAACATACTAGCATGTTTAGAACAAACTCTAGCCGAACTGAACCGTCAGTCTGGTGATCTCACCGTACAATCTCAAAAGGAACATTGCGGTCCTGAACCCGATGCTGCATCCAGGGGACATATGCAGAATATGTGCCAGCTAAAGTGTTGATAAACAGCAGACCACAGCTAAACACGATCAAACAGGATTATCTGTAACATCTGATGACATCAGGTCAGTGGGGTGCAGCCAGGTCTGGTTTGCCACCCAGTTACAGCCATTCTCCGACCAACCAGTGGAAAGAGCCTACCATCCATGGAGGCCAAAACACACAGGTGGGATTTATTGTCACTGCACAGAGTGACCCTGACTGAATATGAGCTCTCAGCCAAGTGGGCAATGGAAACAAGTTAATCAGTACTAAACCAGACACTAAAGGCACAATATGGGGGCCTGCAAACGTGTCTTCCATTGGAGAAGTATGGAATTTGAAAGGCTTTACATGTATACAATATAGTATTTGCTGCTGGTGCTTTGGGGGCCTCTGCAGGACTGGAAAGGTGACTAGTGAGCCCAGTGTGTGTCCTTTTCCATGTCCCCGTCTATGAAGCTTTCTGACATGGCACGCAGTCATGCAGGCCTAACGGACGGTAGGGGCAGCACAAAAGGCATCAAGCCCCAGGCCCAAAGAGCAGCAGACACTTGTTATCAAAACACTGATCCCATGGCCCCCACGGCTGCCATTCAGCCCCCGCCGGCCTGCCGGACTCGATTACCCTCCCCACTGGCAGACTGGAGGACATAAAAAGCATTCCCATCAATGAACTGTTGAACCTTTTCCCTTTGGATGTGTGACCAGACAGGAACCCTTTGACACTGCACTTCTGTTGAGCAAATTCATAGCCTAAGCACTTTTCTGGTCACTGGGCTCGTTAAGTCCATTAATTCCGGGACACGGCACTCATTTATGCATGTGGAGGGGCCAGAATGGGAATTTGTTCTGTTGGTAAAACAGCGAATATTTGTTGGGAGCGCAGAGTAAACAGACCAATACCACAGGTCCCCTCCCTGCCTTCCTGACTCTCCTGGCTGCTTCTGGGCCACGTCAGAGAGAGCTGAGGTCTCTTTATGTGATCGCCATCTGCTCTCTCTCACTCGTCTTTCCTCTGCCTCTTTCTCATGGCGAGAAAATGGCGCACGAGTGTACTTCAATCTGCTTTAAAGGATCCTTCAGGCGTTAGAAATATTTCTGGATACACCCCTGACAAAATGTCTTTGAACCATGGTCTTAACCCTGGGAGGTGTCGGCCAAGCCTGATAAACAACCCAACAGTAATTATCCAATCAGCAGCTTTCCTTTTCATCTGTGGACATTTAGTCAGCAGGGAGGAAAGCCTTACTCTGAGGAAAATAATTGCTTCCTCAAAAGGCGATGAATCTCACACCAACTGTGCCATTGCTATGCCCGGCGGGAGACCAATCGAAAAACAGATCGTGTAGTGTTCAGCTCAGCGCAATCACCTTTCTGGCACTCAAAGACATCACAGCAGTCTCCTGGCTGACCGCTGGCCTGGCTGAGTGGCACGGCGCGCTGTCCGCTCGGGCACTGGGGCTTGTGGCAGGCACGGAGGTCACAAGTGCACTGGGGCGGTATGGAGGGGCAGCAGCCAGCAGGGGGCGTGTAACTCTTGGTGAGGACTGAATCTTTGGGGCAGGAGGGCACCTGCAGAGCTGGACATGTCACCCCAGCACACCTCAGCTCCTCTGAAACACACAGACATATGCACATATTCACGTTATCATACAGGAGTGTATGCAGCATACAGTACATGCAAAGGCAATGACAAGTACAGATCTTTTCATCACTTATACGTTCAATAAGGAAGGAGGGTGTTTTTCTGTGCTTGCACATGTGTGTGCATGCCTGTGTGTGTGTGTGTGTGTGTGAGGGCCGCCTCCTTGTCGTGTCAGTTGAGCCACTTTAGTGCCGCGCTACTCGTGTTACGGTCTAAAAGCTGAGTTCACACAGTCACCTAACACAAACTCTGTACACAGTCATCAGATCCCCACTTCAGCCCGTGACAGCTTCACAGCATCCTGTCAGAGAAGTGAGAGTGGCGCTCTAGACACGACAAGGCTCTCCGCATATCCTGTCTATGGGGCCTCTGATCCCACCCACCCTGGCGCGACTGGCTCACAATCCAAACAGCCCCTCACGCTCTAAAACCAACCATTAATACCAGCCAACCTTCAACAGAGCTTTTCTTCTTGCCAGTGTAGAATCTCCCCTTCACTTTGCATACCACGGTGTGTTTGTCTATGCATTTGGCAGAGCCAACATAATAGCTCTGATACCCTCTTGTTAGGGGGGAAACGGGGCAGGGGTACTGAAAATCTAGGCTAGGGGCTCAGGGGTGTATTTTGGAGCCAGTTCAGGAAAAGAAAAGTGGTGCGCCCCTCTGTACATTGTATGAGAACAGTAGCTACCTTACAAAGATTGGATTACCCAAACCAAAAGGACGTGTTTATTTTGGTTCTCAGTGTCACTGTAATGTATACAGTGCAGGCAGAAGAGAGGGATCAGGGAGGGCAGACTCAAGTCCCGTCCTATAATTGTCAATCACTAAGTAATTTCCCAGATCCCCTGCTGAAAGCACCGTAAATACACACTTTGTAGCACTTTGACAGCTGAGAGGAAGAGTGGAAAGGCAGCATTAACGAGCACAGAAATTATGGATGAGAATGAGGAAAAACCTGATAATTACACATCACGATAATTTAAATCACTGACATTTAAAGGAAATTTAACTGAAACTGTATCAACAAATGACTGCTTTATAAGAAAGTAAAATTAGATTGATTATGATTTCGTTATTCGGGATACTTGACAATCTTTGCATACATATGGTTTTTGAGGAGAGGGAATGATACAGGCCGATTGCGTAACAGCGCTTAGGGTTTTGGTAGTGTTTCCAGAAGCTGAGTTTTGTTGATGGTCTTCCCAGACTGGTGCTGGCTCCACAACGCAACACGAGTCTCTCAGAGGATGTGCCTCATCCCTGACATTTGAAGACCCGTAAGCTGATCCCTCCGGGTTTTGCCACAAGATGGGGAAACTGAACCAGTGAGCAGTTCGGGGTCCAGACTGTATACTTCCCTGATAATGGTTCCACCCTGCCAGTCCTCAACTCCAGAGCTGGACCTCTTAGTCGTACTGCATATTCTCACCCAGAAGAAGTCGTTGGTCTGACCTGATGCTCTGCTGGCGCTGTGCTTAAGTAGCCGTTTGATGTCTACCTGACTTAGAATAAACACGAAGGAGCGGGACTGACTGTGACTGCTGTGTTTTGGCGGGTGGGGGTAACGTTTCTGACAGATGAAATTGAGGATAAGGGAAATGTGGAATTTTTCTGGCTCCAGATAAATAGAGCAGGAGTGTGAGGCATCTGTACTGTACTGTTTACTCAAGCAACCTGGGAACAGTGAGGGCCGCCACAAAGCTCTCATTGATAAACTTCGTAGCTGAATAGTGTCATAGAAAATGAGGGGAAAACCCCTGAATTAAGGGAGGCTACAACCCTTTTAACGTTTTTTGGCCTAATTCCTGTGCTGGAGTTAAATAAACTTCAGTTGGAAATGCTGATTGGCGAATGTTTTACTTCCAATAAAGTCTAGCAGCTGTCTGCTGCTGCTGCTCAGTTGAAGACTGGTTTTGCATATGAAAACCTCGCACTGTTTAAAGCCATAGAAAATACCCTGGGACGATCTTGCACAACGTTCTGCACTGAAAAACACTTTCTGTGTATTGTATGCATCCCAGAGAAGGCTGATTACTCTTTCAGTTGTTATAATGGCTCGGGTTAGAGTGCGCTGGGAAAAGCAGCTGGCAGACATACTATTGTCATTCAAATGAATACAATTGTATCCATCCATGGAAATGGTCCAACCCTTTCCAATTAATATAATTTTCTTGCTGGCACATTTATGAGCACAATAGGCAGACAGAGAGGACGGAAAAAGTCAGCAGCAAATGTTTTTTATCCTGGGCTGTTTGTGTTCTATCTCTGAGCATAAATGGATGTAATTAGTGAGTCAGCAACCACTGAACCAATCTCCATATCACAATGGTGGCCATGCTCCAGCTTGCACAAACACAAAAAACCTGTTTTGGTATGCTTGCACTCACTGCAGATTAGGCAGCACTGTAAGATAACAAGGAATGGAAAACCTTGGACCTCAACGCACAACCTGCGACAATACACGGACACAAGACACACACCTGACGCTGGTCTGGAAGAGGTGGGATCCGGAAATTGCTTCATTACCACAGAATAGTCTCTTTTGTTAACAATACATATTTCTGGCATCTCAGCAGCTCATTGAAGAAAGAAAAACACCTCCTATCTAAATGGGTTTTTTCTTCTCGTCAAGCCCCAGTACAAGGAGCGCAGTCTTTCCCCGAACCAGAGCGGCTCAGGCCAGGCAGAGGAGGCTGTGTTGACAGCCTGAGTTTACTCATGGAAAAAGCGCACAATGTGAGTTCTGTTCACCGACTGACTTGGAAGCAAGTCAGCAGAGAACAAAGCTGTCTCAGTCCAGCTGCCCTCCGTGGGTTTCTGGTCTGTCCTCAGGTTTTATAAAGTTGCTCCGCAAAGGGACACATCAGGGCCGTCTCTCACGTAAAGCTGTGGGGGCCTGGCCCGGTGCCCACCAGCAGTTACAGCTGAGAAAGTCAGCATTGTTCACTGTGTGTGTCAGCGTGTGTGAGTATATGTGTGAGGACCGCGGAGCAGGTCTGGGAGGGGGTCCAGGCCAAAAGGCACAGACAGGGTCACCGGGAAGAAACACTTGGTGGGAACTTCACACCATGGTCAGAAGCTTGAGGTAAGCACGCAGCAGTCGGCAGGTCGGCATCTGCTGCCTGCACGTCTTGCTCTCTCGCTCTTTGGCCAAATATTTGTATTAGAAGAACGTGAGCTCAGTGTCCTAAGTAACACTGCGGCAGCTGTGAATGAGCATGTTTGGATGAGGTAATAAGAATGTCCACATGTAGGTGCACATTTGCACATAGACTTTTCATGTATGTGTGTGTGTGTGTGTGTGTGTGCATAGTAAGTGTACATTGCATTCCAATGAAACACACCCTTTCCTTGCTGTCAGATGGTCAATAAGATTAGGCCAATGACAGAGAGTGTGCGGGACTTCTGTCTGGCTAAGGGGCCTGTCCCTCAGACAGAGATCAGCATGCATGGTCATGATATAGTATCGCTACATCGATCACGAAATGCAGATGAAAGGGGTGAGCGTAGACTGCTCGGGGGAAACATAACTGAGCAGTTGTCACGTGTACTGTCACTCAAGTACCTAAAAAACAACTCAAGCCCAAGCAAATTTGGAAAATACATCTACGGGGGGCCTGCGGTGTAGAAAGATGTTGCATAACTTGTGGAAAAGCCAGAGTTATGTATGGATTTTGGCCATATGGATCAGTTTCCTTTCAGGGAAAAAATTGGAAAAAGAATGGCTGATGATGGGAGAAATGTGCCTGGGAACAACAGGGGGTTGGCTTAGGTCGCAGTCTTTGATTTGTTAATGGTTATGGTGGGGTCAATGAGCTGAGGCTTTAGGTCTAGATTTAGTGAATGGAGTGAGGGTTAGAGCTGGACATGCAGGAATGGTCTAAACCTTCATGTGAATGTGTGTCTTGGCTTTTCCTAATGCTGGCTGGTTTGGTTAGCGGCTGACCATGAGTAGTGAGTGGGCTGACAGCAATCCCAACATGCCTTTAAGGGAAGTTCTTTGTTTCAGTCACCACACAAGAGTTTTGTTTCCCCCCCTTTGAAATCACTACCCACACACGAGCAGCTTTGCAGGGTACAACAGAGGCCATAGCTTCCTGCAGACGACACACACGCAGACACATAACGCTGAGACGTCTCACGCCCCTGCCAGCCAGTGGCGGTCTGGCTCGCTCGGTAATAGGTCTGACACAAAGAGGCTGCAGCCGGGCAGAACTAACAGTCCTTTCACAAGCGCCGGGAGAGACAGGACGGAGGTGGCAAAGGTGGGCAAAGTAAATTTGTGGGAGCAAGGTCAGTTTGTGCAATGGCATCATAGCGGGCACGGCTTCCTCGTCTGATGAACCGCTTGTGAACTTCCACATGCCTGTGAGTAGATCTGACACCCCGCTACGCTGACTGCTTCAGCATAGCTTTGGTTTTCAACTATCACCATTTCTGAGGAAATGTTAGTATTAAGTGATGCCAGTTGTATGAATCACCTAAACACTCCGTTAATGGATGTTGCCTGTTCCTGTCAGGTGAGCAACATCAGGGGAATTCCTCTAAAATAGCAGTTAGGGGCCTTATCGTGAATGAAATATGTAAACCATCCTAGAGTGTAAAATTACCAAACACCACCCTCCAAAGACCCTGGGGCCTGTACTTGACACAAATACCTCAACAAAATGGCGTGTTGTGATTTCTATCTTCCTGTGTCTGCCCCCCCCCCCCCTCCTACACTTATCGCATCCTCTTTCCCTGACATGTGGGTAATACGTCTGGCACACCATGTTGCTTCTGATTGAGTGTTTGCAGCCAAATTACATCAGCGTCTTGTACACAAGCGGAGAACCCGACGAAACTGCAAAAGGTAACATTAGGTGATTGAACGCCAGCTGTGGCGAGGCGGGAAGGATGTTGAGTTTTACCAGATCACAGTGAGTCACAGCAGAGGGATGAACCGACAAGACCGCTGAGTGCGTCAGACAGAGAGTGAGAGGCCAAACCGTTACCATGTGTGAGCTTACTGAAGAGTCGACGCTCCAGCTGATGGTGTGAAAAGGGTTTTTTAAGTGTTGGGAAAACAAGATTTGCTTTAACGTCCCAATGCATGTGAAGACAAGCGCCGCTTTCACGCCCCGAAAGCAGGTTTACAGACTATCACGCACTGGCAGGGCACAGATCTAATGACTGCTTGTGTCAGAGGACAACCAGCCGTTGATGGACATAGTCACTATGGAGTCCAACAGGACTGGAGTGAATAAGACCTTAAGCACAGAGTCCCAGTCTGGTCACAGAGGAAGTCCCTTCTAACGGCAGACAAAGGAAAATCTCTGTCGAGACATCTACACAAACATGATAATTATCACACACAGACACATGCACAAACACAGACGCAGACACGCATGCTCACATATGGTCTCATCACACACGTGATGATATATAAACACGTGGAAACGAGCGTGCATCTTTTCCACATGCGCACGCATGCATCCTGGTCTTACTAAATGAGGGGCCATCACAAGGGTGGGTGGGTATGTGCGTGTGTTGCAGTGAGAACTCATAAGCTGCCGAAAAATGTTGTTTACAGTTTTCACTGGTTTAAAAACTGTCATCCGTTGGGCTCAGGCTTCGAGGGAGTTACACTGAAGACAAACAGTAGATCTTTCATAGTACAACTAGACTTCAATGATACATCCAAAACAATATGATGTTTGATGAACACACTTCCTGTGGGATTTACTGAGTAAATGGCTCAAGACATGCTCTGTAGTAACCTCTGTTATTGGCAGACTAAATAATCTAAAATATGTTTCCATGGCACGTTCCTAAAGAGCTGTTCATCATCTGAAATGTCATTTGCGAAGAGAGAGACAGGGAGAGAGAGAGAGAGAAACCTTGAGTCAAATGAGAGCAACATGTGGATAAAAACACAAGCAGTCACAGTCACATGATTTGGCTCTTAATCTGTTCACTACAGCACCGAGCCATTTCTTCAGGTTTACAGTAGAGTTTTCCAGTTTTCTGGAGAGCATATTCAGCGAGGGTGATGAGGTTTACCCAGCATACACGGAGGTTCAGTGGGTTCACTCAGTGGCAGACCTGTTCAATTTTACAAATGTCACTCAGGAGGCAGCCACCACTTAGCACTTGTCTATCTACCAGACACCCGGCAATCCAAATGAGGAAACTAAACTCTGCTCGCCGAGAACATTTTTCACCTAGAAGTGTCAATCAGGGAGACTGCAGAGAGCGGCGGTAAACACACATTCTTCTTTTTGCTCAAATCGTCCTCTTTTGAACCGCTCACACAGGGCAAGCATTCATCTTACACTCTTATACATTTACACCTTAAGGCCTGTGTCCTGAGGCTGAGGATTTTCCGTATTAATTTCCGTCATCTGTCTCGAGATTGTAGTGGATCCCTTCTCTGTTTTTTTTTTTGTTCCTCTGTCAGATTCACACCTTCTTCCCTTTCACTCTAAACATCTTTCCTCCCTGCTTTCTTTTCATGACATCAGTCTTGCCCTCTCTTTCTCCTCCTCCTCCTCCTCCTCCTCCTCTACTTTTCGCACTCGCTGAATGCAACATAGGAGGTGCTGTGCATTATGCCATCTGTCTGTTAAGCTTTCACTCGTGTGAATCCATGCAAATACTATAAAGGATAAATTGTACTTAGACTTCAAAGATTCCCTTTGCTTAAAATCAAAACACATAATAAATTGGGACATAAGGAGTTCTGTGTCCACCTCAGAGGTGAGAAGTATAATAAGCATCAGTGGTCACGTAAAAGTAACTGTGGTTGCAGAACCTATTTCAGACTCAGGTATAAATCCCCACATTTTAACACAAAATAGCTTGAGCTGAGTAAAGCTACTGGTCGGCTGCTGTGTGGTTGTCAGTTCCAGTTGTAGGTCATGTGAAGGTTACCTGCGGCTTCCTGGCACTGGCTGCGGTTGATGTAGGCAAAGTGGTGGTGGCAGCTCTGAGACTCACACACACAACCCTCAGCGGTCAGGTTACACCCAGAGAACATGCAGGCCGGGTTGGATGGTCCCACATACTTCTCTCTGTGCCTTTCCCGGTGCTCGTGCCTGCGTCCCTCTGAAAACCAGGCGTGGACACACACGCACACACACACACACGCGCACACAAACCACAATCATCAATGAGTCACAGACAATGGCACCACTCTAGGGTGAAAGGGGAACCGCTAGACAAAGCCTTAGCATGTGTGTCATCACTATGATACGTAAGTAGCATTAGTCACCTTAGAGCCACATCTGTTATGGATTAGCTCCTCTCAATGGACAGCATTATTCCCTCTGACTCAGATTCTGTGCGTGTGTGCATGCATGCAACTGTGTTTTTTATATATATATATATAATATGGAAAAGGGGGCTCACCTGACTTGCTGGCCTTCATGCAGGTTTCCTGGTCTGGATAGGTGAAAGAGCCCAAGCAGGAGTGACGGGCATCACACACGCACTGACCTCCAGCTCTGTCGCAGCCTGTCATCAGGGGACAGCGCTCATCCTCCAGGCCTGCCTCTGGATTGTCAGGGAGCACTACGGGGGACGACAGAAAGAACAGAGGACGTCAGGAAGAAAAGAACAGGAGCTTCTGATTTGGACTGATTTGTCTATTGTCTACCCATGAGTAAACAGATACCGGAGAAAGCATAAGCACAAAGAAAATGTGCCTGAGACTGAGATTTGTTTCCCAGAAGTGCTGAAGGGCTAGCCAGCTTATAGCCTCTGTTGCAACACATTGTCCTGGCACCATGGTAAGTGAAGTGACCAGTGTATTTCTGGGCCGCTACCCCTCCTCCCTCCTCGTCGTGCCACGCTACTTTAGCCATTGAGCCCATTTGTTTGCTTTTGTTCCACAGCATGGGGCCCTCCCAGGGTTTCCATCTCTGCTGGCTGCTGGAACGCCCCGTCTGTAGCGAGGCCACTTGCACCATACCCACATATTGTTCCTTCGCAGAGTGAGCTTCACCCCCAGAGAAGGCACTGTTAAGATTAGCCAAACTTGGACGAAACTCTACCATAGGAAGGAATGTACAAGGGAGCGATGTGTCCCACTACTGCCGTGTGAGCTGAACCACTACCAAAACCCTGGGATTAAAGCACCCCAACATACACATCAACCATAGCGTTCCTTTCACACTATGCATGAATACACACACACACACACACACATATACCCCCAAATTACCCTCCTTCACAGTTGTCCAAGCGCACTAAGAGTGGCAGCAGGGTAAACAGGATGAGACAAGCTGTAACACTGAGTAACCCCTTCCCAAGCATTTAGCTCCCAGGCCTCAACCGACAGCGTGGAAGCGTGATTGGAGCTTATCATAATACTCTGGCTTTCTTCTCCAAACAGCTACACACCAGAACAATGCACCAGAGGAAAACGCAAAAATGTTTAACGATCCAATATAAACACAAGTACCTCATGGTGTATTTATTTGACTACTATAGCTATACTACCTGAAATAAAGCAGCTTAATATGAAGATCCTTTTCATTCTCAGTTAGGGAGGCAAAGAGAGAATAATCGGATGACTCAAAAAAATGGTTTTTTTTTAATACTGTTAATCTAATAAAACACATATGTTGATCCATATTAATATAAAACAGATATTCCACTATGGGGTACAGCCGGTCTCTTAATGTAATAAATTTTACTGTTGAAGCAAATCGATATGACTGCAGAAGAGTGTGTCATTGCGAAACACTTTCCTCAAGGGAAGGTTGGGTTTTTGTGGAAGAATCGTCGGTGACGGACGATGCTCTCGCACTCCAGTAAACACCAGCCAGTGGAAGAGGTGAAGGTAATACTACCTTTAGCCTGAGCCAGCCTGTGCTGTTAATAGCTCTCCCAGACGGCCAGCGAGACTGGCAAAGCACAAGCGGCCTTTTCAATAAACCACACCGAAACTTTCCCTGTGATTTCCTTTCACCTTAAAATGATCCTCAACTCCACATTTTTTCCATCCAGAGGCTTTCCTGTGCCTGGGAGGGTATTTTCTTTTTGAGGTTCTGGTGGCAGGGTTGCCTGTCTGCGTGTGGGGTGCTAAATCTGGCACGCGGAAAAGGTGGAAGTCAAAACAATTAATTAAAAGGCAGGACACTAAAGAAACGGTCTTATTTACTCTTTTTTTTTTTTTGCTTGACCCTTGTCAGCCTAGTTCGTTCTATTATCTGCCCTGGCATGACTCAAGCCAAGGTCTGTGGCCTCATCCCAGGGGGATTCCTCTCTCAGCCACTGAGACTGCTTGTCTTGGCATCCAGGGCCAGGATGGGAAAGCTGACCTCTAGAGGCCCTCTGGCTGATAGCGAGCTAAAAAGGAAGTCTTTGAAACATTAGATAATACCAGAGGAAAGGAACAGTAGAAGGCATGTCAAGGAGTGCAGTGGACATAGTGTCCCTGTAAGACAGACATTCTGTTACATGGTATGTTAAGTACCTCTGGAGTACGGGGAAGCTCGGCGTGGGAGGACAGACACCAGAATACAATGAGAACATGAAAACAAATCATTTGGCTGTGAAGACTGAGCGATTTCACTTGACTGATGGGCTGATCGCTGAAGCAAATAGATAGATGACCTGGAGCAGGTGTCTGTGTACTAACCAGGTATCCAACAGACTCGACCTGCAACCTGAAACTGCAACAGTTTAGATATTTCGTCACCTTCAGTTTTTAAATGAACTCCTTTATGAGAATAATTGATTTTAAGACAACAGGTATTGTTCTTGAAAGCTATTTATGATAACCGTTTCTTGTATTAATGAAACTACTTTTAATTTTAGGAGTGATGACACTGTACCACATACCTCTTATATAATAGGCAACATATCACCTGTGTTGTGAGATGGTTGCACACTAATAGACTATGGCCACCCAGAAAATCAAAACTATGAGCAGAAAAGCAGGGGGATCAGAAAACGGAAACATTTACCCCCTACTCTTGATTGCAAGTCTAATCACTTTAAGACCCTTGCAGCTTGAGGAGAGAAATCTGGGATCAGCCTCCAGCAGCCTGCCTACTGTGGCCCCTGAAAACACACTGGGAGGTGTTGATTTACCCCCACCAAGACCCTCTGGGATATTGAGATTGTGTGTGTACGTGTGTCTGATTTAGGGGTCAGCAGCATGCTCTGAGACCCCTGGAGCCACAGGACCAGAGGCACGACTCAATCAGAGGAGCCATTAGGTCTCCCAGTCGTTCCAAAGCTGTTAATTTGCAGAGGAGATGTCCTCCAGACGCCAGCCTAACCTGTACACGGGGCACAATCAGCAGTAGCGTCTCCTGGGAAGACCTGAGGCTTGAGACCCCTGGAAAAACCCTCATGGAGCCTTTGACTTGGACCACCCCATAGAGGATGATGGGAAGGCAGGGTCAGGGGGTGGGGGGGATCCAGACACCCACTGAGAGCTGCTTACTCTCCTTTAGTGCTGTCAATCCCTTTCAATCATTCAAAAACAGGCCGGACACAGTGCAGGTGAAGGGGCTGGGTCCTCACAGCGGTTAGCGATTCCTCAGGGGAAGGCTACTGCTACTTACCTTCATTCACTGTGAGGAACCCAACACCTTACACGTTTCTTTGAAGTACAGAAGGCTGCTCAAATGGTGTGTAAAATGAGCACATCCACAGTGTAGCAGCTCAGCTCAGCAGGAACATAGAAGTATGGTAGATTTACTGGAACAGCACTTTTGTAATCGTGCTGTCAAACCATTACGTCTCTGAGGAGCACACTGGTGTCGACAATACAGACATTTTATTCAATTACAGTGGATCCCAAGCCCACAATCATCACTGATAAAGTAATAACAATTTGCCCTCACACAGTCATTTTGTATGATCTCAATCCCAATTTTCTTTCTTTCTTTTTTTAAATTGTTTTTATAACTGTCTCTTTTAGTTGTAAAGCAAAGGGAACCAAAGCTACTAAAGCTGAAGTGTAAACCGGTGCCAAAATCACTACTGCCAAACTTATTGTCATGCTTCTGAGCGGAGAGTGAATGAAGCTTTGAGCAGAAGAAAGAGCAGCTAAACATGACTCCTCTCCTGGCAGTCAAGAGCCCATCAGACCTGGGGAGCTGCTCCAGGCAGCCAGAGACAAGGTAAACACCGACACAGTCACTGCAGTCAGGACTTAAGTGACAATTCAATAGTGATGCTCACAGGCCACTCCATGGAAGAGGATGGTTGCCTATCAAAAGGACTGACACCTGGAGTTGTTTAAATAGCTCAATAGCAGCACATTTAATCTCTCAAGACTGCCACAAGTTTTATGATTTTATAAAATTGTCACAGCAGACTGCTACCCACCTTTACACACTCCAATCTCAGGGATAGTGGCTGCTCCTGTTGTATTGAAAGAGGCGCACGTCAGCCCCAAGGCGCAGTAACCGTGCGCCCAGTCCTGTCCGCCGCAGGGCTCCCACTCCAGCCGGGCACACTGGTCACAGCATCCGCACGGATCCCTGGCCAGGATCCGGCCACCCTCACAGCCGTGCGGGGCTTTGGCGGGACAAGTCCGGAGATTACACGGCGTGCACTCATGAGCCGAGAGCGCCCGCACCAGAAAAAGCACATTCAATAACACAGCGGAGCACTTGCTGGACATGTTTCCCCCAAAACGCCGTCTGTAAGTTTCCCAAAAGAAGAAAAAGAAACGATCCGCTTGTGTCAGATGAGAAACCGCATGAAGTCACCGCGATGTGCGCCGCAAAGATGTAACTCCAAAGTGCAAAGTTTTGTGGTGAGTCTTCCCCCTCAGGCGCGCTGTTTATTACGCTCACTTCAAAAGCGAGAAATACCACGAGACTCAAGCGTGTGGATGCGTTTTTTAAGTGGCAGCAGTATCCAAAATAGCAACAAAAAAAAAAAAAAGAAAAGAAAAAAAAAGAAAGAAAAACGGGGTTCAGTGTGAGCAGGTAGACGCGCGTCTCATCTGATCAAGTAGAAATCCCAAATCGAGGCTTGTGCACGTCCACTGAGTCTTGTTGCTGCTGACAGCCACACACGGGCAACGCAATCTGACTCTTGAAATTGACATACAGGCATATAGAAATTTGCGGTGCACCCCTCCCCCTGACTGACACAGGCACCGACCAGTCACAAGGAGCGAAAGGAGGGAGGATTTGAACTGATTTATCCCCGTTCTGCAACTCGTCTCCGTGTTGCGCAATGATGCAACTTTTAATGCCTCGAGTGCAAGTTGATTTTTTTTTTCGTGTTATGAAAATCTCCGCAATCTTGCGTCATTAACAATGCTTAAAACTGAGATGGTGGATCAAACACTTAAAAACGTGATAGGCAAATATCAGCTACAGTAAGAAAGGCATGCACGAGTCACTCTTCCAGTCAATCCACGATTTAGGTCACGTTGTGAACCTCCAACCTTTACACACACAAATAAATGTGACTGAACTATAATTCACCCAATTAAAGTCAAATTATGGCAATAAAATCAGGTAGGTGGCTCTTTAAGATCATAGATCTATCACCAGCAGCCTAATTCTTCTTTATCTCTGTTCAACAATACAGCCATAAAGTCTGCCAAAGCCCTGTAATCAAACACATCAATGATTATCAAGGCCATATATCAGTCCACAGCTTTATCTTTTGTGCTGTGGATGAGTGCGTGCTCACTTGTGTTTGTAGGTGTCCAATTGTGTGTGTGTGTGTGTGTGTGCAGGTGGTAAAAAGGGTAAAAAAGGGTCATCCGGTGTTTGTCGAAGCAGCATCTGTGTGCCTCCATTGGCAGATGGATGGTGTTTGTGTGGGCAGCAGCCACAGCTGGAGGCTCATTGTGTCAGTGCCACACACACACCGCAAGGAGAAAGCAACACTAAAAAACAGCATTTGTGTTATTTTCTCTTTTCTTTGCTGTGCAAAGTGAGCGAGAGCAAAGCAGATTTCTTTCTTCGCACGGTGACATTGAGTCATTTTGCCTTCGGAACAAGTCAAGTGTGATGGTAACAGTTACAGTCTGCTTTACATTAAGCTGGCTGCCAGCTCTAAGGAAGTAACCAGAATTACTGGAAAGTATACTTGATACAATAATAGATCTCACATATCAAAAGTGTGAGGATGGTCCAATATATAGGGGGATTTTTTTGTTTTTGTTCACTGTCACTGGAAACATTTCATCTTCAAACACCAATCAGATGTCATTCGGGATGATTTTCCCCACAATGTCAACACACAACAGCACCTCCTTCATTTGCAACATCTGCCTGGAGCCACCCGCTCCAACACAAATACAACATCCAGGAAACCAACCCCCGGAGCACGCATAATCAGCCCTTGCAACACAACTCCGCTCTTGTCCTCTGGCTCTCCCTCCACCCTCCCTCGCCCCGTTCCCTCCTTAAAGCGCTTGTCAAATGGGCCGACCCACTGACCACTGGCCGGACACCCACTGCTGGTTGATGACAGATCAGACCAGGACCTTGGAGAGCCTCGGTTTCCATTCACTTGCAAAGATTGTGCCCCAGCGACACTGACCTATTAGCCTGGTGATGGGCTTTCAAACGTGGCCAGCTGGCTTCTTTCAGAGGCCTTTCACCTGCTATCATGCTTCAGGGATTTGGTTTTGGCCAACCAAAAGGTCACCACAGCACCTTCTGGTTCTCCTGCTGTCTACCCATGTTAGTAATTCAATGTATAAATACTGTAGGGGATCTTAAGGGGATTTTTCTCTCAGAGGGGTGGCATGGGAAGCAATGGACAACAGAATAACTGGGGTCAAACAAGAATACACCCTCATTAGACTCATTATTAGCATGTGCCAAGTGTCAAATGTTGCATGAATTTGGAAAACTTCCCTTTTGTTACGGCTGGCATCTAGCACCACATTGACATTATCCATCATTCATGCCTCGTTTTTCATTCTAAATAAGAGCCAAATGAGGCCCGAACAAAGCTAATTAGATGTGTTGAGTGCCATGTTCACTAAAACCAGAGCACAAATTTCTACACTGTGCGTCTGGGTGTTGGTAACTTTGCACGTGAGTCCACGAATGGAGCAAACAGGGGGAAAAGGTGAGGCAGTGAAAGGGCGTTTTGCAGGGTTTGAATAACAGTAGTGTGTGTGTGTGTGTGTGTGCTAATGATGCTCTGAGTCACGGATCTCTGGGAAAATATAGCAATAGGGGCGCCTGCCTCGTCGTCTCCTGCACTGAAGTCCCTGGTGTGATGATGTGTGATCCAGGCTTGTGGAACTGATGCGTGAATATGCGTGACGATGCATAACTGTACAACCAGTTTCAGGTGCGCTTAATCATCGCTGGCCCCATTAGATGGGACGATCACGGTCTGGGATGTGTTCCAGAGATTGGATGACCTCTCTATGTCATCTACCCCTGTTGCTTCTCGTCTCTCCACTGCGCAGCTGATTTACATCCGACTGCTGTGCAGGCGTCAGACTGGTGGCGAGGAGGTGTTTCTGGGATGTAGATGGGTGTGAATGATGGTTTGGAGGTGAACTAACTGGCAGCAGCGACACAAGGCCGATGGTGGCATGGGGCCGAATGTGGAGTGTGATATCGAGTGCTGAGTGCATGTTGAGTGGACAGCGTGCGGCACACCTGATTACAAGTCCCCAGGATGTGCTCTGAGATTTTTCCCCGGGGATCAGTGTACAGTACTGGTTATCGCCCTTGCTTAGCTTATCTCTGGGCACATGGTGCTGGATTGAGCCATACTTTGGAGATCCAGGCCAATGGGTGGGGGCGAAGGGGTATAATGTCAATGCATACTGACAGTTGAAAGAGTTTCAAAGCCTTTCAGACATCTACTAAATAGCGGAAATATGGAGCATTTAGTGTGGAGGCTAAGCAACACATAGACTAATGAATGGCCTGTTTCAAACTCAGAACAGATGAGATCATCTGTTTTTTTTACACAAGCAGCCAAAATAAGAAAAAAAAAACATGAAATACAATGACAAAAAGGTGTGAACAAAGCAAAACACTCAGAAAAGAACCCTAAAACATTAACACACAATGATTTTAAACAGACACTTGTAATAATCAACAGAGATGATGACTTCTCTTTTCCATGATTGCCATCCAGAGGGACTCACAAGTGCTTTTGTTTCTCATTTTACACTCTTCATTTCTTTGGACGCTTATAAAAAGAGTTAGAAAAGAGTCAGGGTCCAAGAGTAACTCGTCTTTCAGGAGATCAGAGCTGATTCCTCGGTGTACTATACAAAAACACAGAACATCATTTATTTTTCCATGTGGTCCTTCTTTCTTTACATGGCATCTCTTCTCATTTGTCCTTGTCTCTTTCTCTTTTGTATCTCTGCTGCCTCACACTGTGTTTTTTCTTTCTCTCTGTGAGGTCTGGTCCAGTTGCTGTTTTCCATGCGGGGGCTATAATAATGTGTTTTGACACTGTCAGGTCTCCTGCAGTCGTCTTCTCTCTGACCCCCCAGAGTCATCACAACAGCAGAGTACCAACACAGTAATACAGAAACTACACGTCCCCCCACTCTCTTGTTCTGGCTATAAGCAGACCTGCTTGAACATTTTAGGGTTCAGTGGGTTCAACCAGCCCCGAGGGTTAGGTACACCACTTTGGCTTTGTAGTCTGTGAATTAGCTGTTTTCTGTGAAGTAATGGGGACAGGACGTAGATCTAAGCAGACGTGCGGGGCAGAGACTTGTGCAAAACATTGACATATAAATCAATGCTGAGGTGAGGTGACTTGATAAGACAAGTGTGTCATGAATATTTTTTTTTAGCCAGTGCTGTGGCTGTATGGCAATGTTGGTCTATTGATGGCTGGTTTTAACACTTTGGTTTGATGGATCGCTGGTAGCTGGTACATGAAAAACTAGGATGGTAAACATAGTAAGCATTATACCTGCTAATCATTGTCAGAATGTTAGATTGTTGACAGACATGGTGTCACCCATACGTTGATGGAGAGCAAACGTGAAGCTGAGACTGTGGTGGCTCTGGCTGTCGCTATCTTAGCAGTCCTGCCTCAGTCAGCTTCCCACCAATCCAAAAAAAAGTTTTTGGCATTCTGGTGTTGGCTTCACTCGCCAGCAACAGAGGCTGCCACTTGCATTTGCTCGAAGGACCACTGTGTCTAAGTACAATCTCAGACAGTTGCTAGCCTAGCTGTAGCCTCTTAGGAGCACATATCTACGCCAGTCTTTTAGTGCTAATAGCTGTCTTTTCTCTTTTACATTTTCTGTTACCAACACTCTGTAAGTGTAATGACACATAAGGTTTCTGGGTTCGATTGGCATCAAGAGTCGTTATGACTCAGCTCCGGTCCCTTCCTTCAGTCATGGCTCAAATCCTCTGGCTTCAGATTGTGCCCAACTCTGGGCCTCTCACTCTCCCTCCATCCCTTCCTACAGTGAGATCCTGTGACCTTGCAGAGTGAACAGCCACCAGCTTGTTTGACAATTATAAGTGGCATACTTGCTCACCTCTGTTGTGCTCCAGTGGAACGTTAAGTGGACCTCTCAGAAGTTTTAATCTGCAAATCTAAGTGATGATGGTGAATTCCTTAGTGGATTGAAAGAACCCTTGTGTCCCATTTCCACAACACCTGGCCAGTGTAATCTTCTCTTTCATACATGGGATCGTTGAGACTATTGAACAAGTGAGGCTCGCAAAGTCTACGATTACAGCAAATGAGTAGAGGGCGAGGCTGTAACCCAGATTTTCTACCTGGTCATGAACCACTTTGTGGGGGTGTAGCTGGAGATATTTGTCATGCAGATGAACTGAAACCGTCTTGTGCTCAATTTTCCCAGGTAAAAGATGATCCAAAGCATTAACATTTGTTTGGGTCACAAATTAAAGCTGGGCCGTGCAATTCTAGTCCAATACAGTAATTCAATATCACAGTACTCACTGGTGTTTGTACACAGCCACTGTAAATCAGACAGTGTCACCGCAGTCACGCAACAGTATTCCAGCCATGATCTGTGTCTCAAGTGGGGCCAGTTCTACACTTGGGCAAGGGAGGACAATGATCCACCATATGCTCTGACAACCCCAACAAACTGAAAAGCGTTTTAATGTTTAAATATGTTTATGTATTATTAGATTCTTTGGTGTTGATTTTAGCTAACATAAAATAGTGCACTTTAATGCTTTTAGAGTTTGTTTTCTATGTCAGTCCGGATGAAGAATCCCATTAAGGCTTTTGCTGATGGAGCCGCGCCGATGCTAGCATCTGAGTTAGCCTACAAAACCCGTTATCCCAGAGGCCTTGAACACAGCAGCAGTTGGTGACCAATGAAGATCTCTTTCTGCCCCTTTCCTATTAAAGCAGTCTACAACCAGCCCCGGTGTCAGGTAATGTTAAATTACTTACCCATGGACATTCAGCTTACTAGTTTGCCAAGATATCCTGTTGTTGTGATGTAGCAGGGGAGTTGCGAGTATCGCTGTCTGGAGCTGGTGTGCTGGCTCTGGGAAACTGTCTCATCTTCTATCTAACATCTAATATTAACTCTCCTCTAAGCTTTTTTTGGTTGCTGCCAAATCCTTAGGGAAATATTTGACGGTTCAGCTGCTAAATACACAGCATTGACTGGCTAATCACCAACAGCAGGTTGGAGACAGTGATCATCATTTATCAGAGACTTTTTGTTTAAAACTAGCTGAATGCCGGGTCTGGAAACAACATTGAACAAGAAAAGTAAAACAATGAGGTAAAAGATGCTCAAACAGAGGGAGCCTGAGGGGAGCTGCAGATGTACAGATGTACTCTGTGGAACATTAATCCTGTCACACTATACGTAACCCATCTTTCATGCAGCGCAGCTTTAAAATTCATTACATTTAGACGTCTTTGACTTCTCTCATCTCTGATATGTCAGTTGGTGGCATAACTTTGACTCTGCTGTTTACTTAGTGTCAGTGTTCCAACCATCTAGACTAGAGTTACTGCTCCCATGTTGGGGATTCGATCCCGCTTTCTTCTTGTCTGGACATTATCCAGGTTTATTGTGGGTTCAAATCATTCAGAAGGAGGACAAGAGGAACGGGTTGTACTGCGTTCCCTGTTATTGTAATCTACCATTACAATAACAGGGAAATAAGCAAACACAAGTCATATTTCATCAAATATCCCAAAACTCATAAATAATATGCAGCATTCATTTAGTGAAAATGAATCAAGTTATATATATATATATCTGATTAACTCTATCTCCTTACAGTTCACCCTAACACATTCTGCGCTCACCCTGCACGAACACACTTGACTATACATAGACGGCTCTAGCGGTTTCTGTTGGCTTCGACGGGAGGATCTTCAGGTAAAGGTGCCAGATTTACAGGCAGACCTCCAGCTGGCAGAGGAATGTCACAACCTGTGTTTCAGCTGTAAATTCTGACATAATTACAGTGCCACTAACTCAAACATTGAGGTGAAACAACCACCTTGCCAGGGGAAAATGATCACTGCTTAATGTTATGTCTGGGACACAGATTTACTCCTGTCTTTGTCGGGGGAAGGACAGGCGGCAGGGAGCAAGAATGTGAGAAATGTACGAGTTGTCTGACCTTTATGAAGGTGAAGCAACAAGCTGACATCATTACCATAGCCGGCATGTGCGTGCCTGCA
This sequence comes from Nibea albiflora, assembly GCA_014281875.1. Lineage (NCBI taxonomy): Eukaryota > Metazoa > Chordata > Actinopteri > Sciaenidae > Nibea > Nibea albiflora. The sequence continues at coordinate 9,451,705 of CM024799.1, forward strand.
ACCACACAGGCCAAAGGAAAGTAGATAAATGAGTGGGAGAGCGTAAGTTATGTGCTGTGTAAATACTTGCGTGAATCCATAAACTTAATGTTTACTTGACATGTAAAACACACGTCACACATGCAAATTGCTTGAACTGTCACTTCCTGGCAAGGGTGATAGATCCATTGCATTACATGGCATTTTTTTTGTGGGAAGAGGGAGAGAAGAGGTGACCTAGCGATTAAAGGGGTTCAATATTTTGGGACATGTGGTCATTTGCTTTCACGACGACAGATGAGAAGATTGATAGCACTCTCATGTGTGCCTGTTCACTATGAACCAGCAGATGGTTACATTAGCTTGGCTTGGCACAAAAACTGGAAACAGCTGAACAGTTAGACTGGCTCTGTGCAAAAAAGAGTGACAACATCTACCTTCCAGCACATCTGAAGCTCTCTAATTAACATGTAACAACCGCTCTTCCTTTGGACAGAGCCAGGCTAGCTGTTTTCCTGTTTCCTGTGACAAGCTACACTTGCTGGCTGCCCACATATGCTTTTTGTACAAGCATGAGAGTTTCATCATCCAACTCTTATCCAGAAAGCGAAGCTTGAGATTACCCAAAATCTCAAACATCAATTACATTCAGGCAGTGACCTTGTTGCATTATTTTAATTTATTTATATCCTCACATTGAAAACCTTCTGCACCGTACTTTGACCATACTCTACTAAATTAAGCAAACCTGAGATTTGAGAGAGAAAGGTGCAAGAATCCAGAGAAAATGAGAAAATGTACCTCCTTTTTTTCTTTATGTGGTGCTGCCACCATGTGGTAGAAATCAGACAGTGCCGTGTATCTCACCTCATAGTCAGACTCAGTTATGTCACACATGACATCAGCTTATGAAGTGATAACTCATATGCCTGCCTAACATTCTCGTGTGTGAGAAGAAACATCTAAAGGCAGGAAGCCTTTATTCCTCCTGGGCCCAAGGTTTTTACCGGCTTAGTCACACACTCTTCCTGTTTTTCTCCCACCACTAACCACTAACAAACAATACAAGGAAGGGGGTCTGCTCTTTGTCTAGACGATGGTCTGTCATCTGTGTCTGACCTAATTCAGTGTGTGGCTCAACAACAGCCACAACAACTGACCTGTCTCGTCGAGGTCAATGACGCTACTTGGTGTGGTGTAGGTGAGTTCAGATGCGGTCTGATCTTTGTGAGCTGCATTTTCCCATCACTGTCCAACCTGTTGAGGATCATGTGTGGATGTGTGTGCTTGTTTATGTAGCAGTGATCACTTGTATGGCTTCAGAGGAGAGCTGAAAATGATAGAGTCAAACACAGGAGTGGTGAATGGCCAAATGCGTTTAAAAGAAACAAAATATGACAATTTAGACTAAATGTATACTGCAATTGCATGATTTTCTCAATAGGTGGCAGAATGATACAGCTATCCAATACTCAGGGTTTCTTTAAGGTCATGGTTAACTGCAAAGAAGAAAGTAAGAATTTAATTTTATGGCTCAGTGAGATGATTATTGATCAGCTTGGTCAAGAAAGAATCGTTTGACGAGACAAAGCGTTACAGCCTTCATCACTCTCCTGCAGTGATGCTACAGGGCATCACAGCGGCGGTTTTCTGCTCACGTGAAGGCTCAGAGGTGTGCATGAAAATCAACCGTGAAGCACCTCGTTAGTTAGAAAATCAATGTGAAGAACAAAAACAAAAAAGTACAGTGAAATCACGCCACAAACTTTACTTTACATCATCCTCCCAGCAATCATATCAACAGTCACCAGTATATTTAGATCCAGGAGCAGCTGCTGAAGAAGACTCTCAGTGAACCTTAACCTTTGCTCTCATCTTATTCTGTGTAGCCTCGGAACAGGAAAGAAGAAACTGCCCCGTGTGAAACTGGAAATGTCGATGCAGAAGCCTCGAGGTGTGTTGCTCGTTCCCAAAACAATGACTTACTTTATGGAGTGTGTGTCAGTGTGACAGATATCAGCAACAACTTACTCACTTTGAACCTTCTCCTTTGACTAATTTCTTAGTTGGCATTTGACGTGACAGCTCACACAGTGTGTGTGTGTGTGTGTGTTTGTGTGTGTGTGTGTGTGTGTGAGCGAGGAAAAGCAAGAGAAGCAGAGACAGTGTCACAGTAGGTATAGGGGCAGACTTTCTGGAGCCGTCTCCCACATGCCCTCTGACTACCTGTCACTGGTCAGACCAACCTTGTCTCTCTGAGCGAGATGATGTGATAAGAATGGTAGGGCGAGCGAGACAGGGAGAGGGAGAGAGAGAGAGAGAGAGAGAGAGAGAGAGAGAGAGAGAGAGAGAGAGAGAGAGAGAGACAGGTGAAATGCAAGATTGGACAATAGAGAGTGAAGGGAGTGAAAAAAAAGATGAGAGGTGTGAGAGGCAGGAGGGTGCAAAAGTGTGAGTAAGTGGAGGAGGGTGAAAGACAGAGACAAAGGGAGAGATCAGCAAAAAAGGAGGGAGATGGCACAGAGAGAGAGAGAGAGAGAGAGAGAGAGAGAGAGAGAGAGAGAGAGAGCAGAAAGTCTTGCCCTGAGGCGTCGTTGTCTGCGCTTGGTGCGGGGAGGCCAACAACAGTGTCATACACAGCTGAAGACATTCACTGGCAGCCAAAAAGCACATCTGGATTTCTCATAATGAAATGCAGTAGGCTGCAAACTTTTCCTGTGCAAATATACAGTAGAGAGAGAGAGAGCAGTCGCTGTGAATGTCAGTTGTTAAGTTTGTTTTTTAAAAGCTTACAGCAGAGCTATAACTCTGCACACTGTAGAAGTGTATGCACACCTTAATGAGCACAACTTATTTACATTTTTTTATATTGTTACTATTGGTAGACACTGACAGATGGATGCATTACCATTTAACTGTCAGCAAGTGAAAGCAGTGTGTCTAATCCAGCGACTGAGTGCACCACTTGCCAGCCATCGGGTAAGGAATCTATCATTTCACGGTCTTATTACGTATTCGCTGCTTCCAAAATACACCAAGCACACACACACACACACACACACACACACACACACACACGCAAATCCACCGCCAAGCTGTCCAATTCTCTGCATGTGCAACATATCCTCCACTTTTTCCCCTCCTCTTTTCAACATCCTTGCACAATACAGAAGAGTTGCACTCGGGTTACACGCTCAGGTTGGACCTCTCGATTGCTCCCTGGGGCTGTTGGGAAGAGAAGAGGTGGAGGGGGGGAAAAAAAAAGAAAAAGCAAAAAGAGAGAGAGAGAAAAAAAGAGGAGATGATGGAAGGAAGGCCCACAATAACAGTCTGTTTCCTCACATGTCGGGGCCTGCAGCCTAACCTACTGCACCTGTTGTGGAGGCTCACACTAGCTGGAGAACGATACATACAGGGGCGGGTGTAGGGGTGGAGAAGTCTGGGCGGTGATCTACCGTGGCACCTGTATTGCGGCCAAAAGCCAGCTGGGAAGAGGCCAGGCCTGGACGCAACTCAATGCACTTTGTCAATATCAACTCACGCTCTCTCCGCACTTGATGACCCCTAGTAGCCGCCCGCTAACCCGTGCATGTGCGCATGCACATATATGTATGTGTGCCCCTCCTCCCCCCACCCCCACCTGCCCAGGCTCACAAGGTAATTGGGTAAGTGTGTAATGAGGTTGGTCATGGGTATCTGCGACCAGGCTGGGGTAAATGTGACCCAGGCTGCACCGGCGTTTGTGGAATAACTGAGGATCTGTTTATGATTTGAGGAGTGCTGCAGGGGAGGGAGGACGCGAGAGGAGCTGCGGTAGCAGTCACATTTGAGTTTGGTTCAAGCTGCAGGATTTTAATATGAATCACACACACATCCCCCATTTTATTGGTTTCTGTGTAATCACGCTTTGTTGGAATATGTTTCTTCTTTTTTTTTCTTAACAGCTTCGGCAGTATTTTAGGCTACATGTTATAGCTGTTTTTAAAAAAAATGAGAGAGTGTGACTTTGCGGGACGCGAGCTTTTTTGTAACTAACAGTGCGCACTCCTACTCATCCCTCTTCATAACCCGTCACAATTGTCTGACAGCATTGTAGAGCCCCCCCTGGCCAGAAATACGATCTTTTCAAGTTTCCGTCGAGAACAGCCCGTCTTGCCAATATTCCTCAGGGGACTGCTGCTGCTTTTATATCTGGCTGGCTGTCTGTGCCACACTACACCACACCAGAGGAGTGGTTCACTCCAGCCGTCACTTCAGACAAGAAGATGAGCGATCTCCTTTTGGTTGTCTTGCATTTTGTGGTCTTGATGACATGTTTTCAACACAGTCTTTCCTTAGTTTTCTCTCTCGGAGGAACACTATGCATCCGTCACATCCATCACTACAAAAGGGGGATTTAGTGAGATGCCTCTCCGTCTTGCCCTTCTCTCTCTAACTTTCCCCTGATTGCTGTATTAGAGAGTTTGTTTGACCACATCATCAAGAGCAGTAAGCATAGCGTAGAGCTTATTATCCCTCATTGCCTCCGCCAGGAACAGGAAATTAACTAAGCAAGGCTAGGGGCTGTTCCAGGGCATGAAGTCTCCAAGGGGTTCGCACTAGAGTGATTACGCGACTTTTTATACCAGCTAACCAAAACACAATTACCCAATTCCCTAAACTACATATCACATTTGTATAATAGGTTGCAGTTGCTTTTGATATGTTGAGGTAAGTTTGTGGGAGCTTTTTTTTTAGTTTCTTATGTCGTAACTCTGGTCTTAAGTTTTCTTTTATAGTCAGAAACTTTGTAGCATTGTTACCTGAGCTGTCAGCTGTCAGCCGAGATGACTGACAGCGCCTAGACGGTAAAAAGCCTGCCACAAGTCTACATATAAACACGCTGCGTCCTCAGAGTGACAGGGCTGCCATGGGGCATTACTGCTTACAATAATCTCCCCTCACTTTCTTCTCCCATTCTATGCTCTCTCACTAGCACCAAAGTAATCTCCCCTCAAGTCCCCTCCATCCAACATGTCACTTCTTATTAAATGCCTTCTCCCTTTAGCCCATCCATTTACTTTATGGCATCTCTACCTCTCGGTGTCCCTTTCAACTCTTTTTCTGCTCGCTTCTCTTCTCCCTCCTCCTTCTTCTGTTTGACCAAGTCTGTAGTTGTTGTCAGACAAGGCGGTCTCTGTCTGAGCACTGCTCTTGTGTGAATAAGTGCATCTGTGTGCACGTCTATGTGTGTGCTTGCAACTGTTGATATCTGCGTGCGTGAGCATGCTGTGTGTGTGTGTGTGTGTGTGTGTGTGTGTGTGTGTGTGTGTGTATGTATGTTTAAGCACGCCTGGGCTGAGCCTTGGGGGCAGTCCTCCTTTGTCCTCCCAACCATCTCCCAGAGATGGATGTGTCTCCAGGGAATTGGTCTCAGAAGAAAAGCACCTCCAGCTCGCTCATATTAAATTCTGCTGAGCAAATACAATCTACCGGCGTGTTTTTTTTTTCCCCAACTCCTCTCTATTTCTTTTTGAAAGGAGCTAATTTAATGTGCCTGCATGTGTGTGTGTGCGTGTGTGTGCGTGGAGGACAGAGACGTGAGAGAAAATCAGTTCAGGAAAGTCAACAGTTGAAATAAAAAGAATCTTCACACGTCGTATTTCAAAACATTTTTATGTTAAGAGTAATTCCTGCTTCTCTCGCACACATTTTGGAAGAGCTCACGGAAGGCATTTATCATGCAGCGGGCAAGCATATGTCATGGCTCGAATATCTTTAGAAAAATGCTTCAGTTCCTTTCTGTTGACATATTCGGATGTCACGCTATCCCCTCATAGCCTTTTCTGTCAGAAGCCTTGGCGTGCTGTTGGCCTCCTCGTCCTGTTTGAAGCCATTTGCTGTTATGGAGTCGTAAAAATGTGCGCTGGCCCTCATTTGCCCATCCTCACAGGAGAATAACAGACCAGGGGAGCTGCTGGCTCCCTCCCCTCCCCTCCCCTCCCCTCCCTCTCTTCTTTCCTAATGCATCCACTTGCCTCTCCCTGATTTTTCTTTCCTACCACTCCTCCCCCAGGCTTAAGGCTCAGCACCTGTGGGCCCCTCCCCCACCCAAACTTTTTCACTCCCCCTCCCTTTGGCAGGATGCCCGATGCACTGACACAATCACCGATCTTTGCGTGAGAGGGAGTGCCTTTCTCTCCATGCCTCGCTGATTTGTGTGCGAGGAGGTACACGTGCATTTGTGTATGAAATTGAAGGGGCACATTTAATAACGCAGTGAGAAATCTAGACAAAGAGCGAAACTCTTGAGCTGAGCCGAGCAGCCGATAGGTTTGTGAACTTGCGGTGATTCAACTCTAGCAGCAGTAGCCTCTAACCTTCGGAGATTATTCTTCCACTCCTCCACGCCTCTCCCTGCTTCTCATCTTCACTTGCTACTGCCCTACTTCAACTCCTTATTTGTCGTCACACAGGCTGTCTGTGCAATTCATTCTGATGTGATTTTACTAGTAAAAGGAGATCTGAATAGTCCTGCACCTGCTCTCTAATAAATGGCACTATAAAACAGCTGGAGATGTAAAACTTTATTTCCACATCCCCATGACCAAAACTCGCCAGGCCGTCCTTCCCCCCATACATCTCTGCTCCTTGAGCACTTATTCTTTGTCACTTCTCTCTCTCTCTCTGATTAAAATCCTGAGCCAGCAGGCAGGGTTGCAAAATCACCCTGCCATCTTTCTTTCCTGGCACCCACGGCTGCATGGCACTGCCCCAAACACATGGTTTTAATAGCCCTTCCTCGCTCTCACTATTTTTTTTTTCACTAACTGACTTGTTTGGCATTTCTGTTTCACTGCACATGTGTACATTCACACGCAGTAACCTCATATCAAGACATTTCTTAACAGAAACATAATTTTAAGACTGTCTTGTCACGGAGATGTGATGGATTCCCACTCTGCATGCATTCTCTCCTTGAGGCATGTGGCATTGATTGCAATGTTCTGATCCCACTGTCAGCCAAGCAGTCCCTCAAGGTGAAGCAGTAATGCATCACTCATGGCCTCGGGCTCATCTACTGTTTCCACTGCACATCTTCCCCCTGGCCAGAGGAGCTGTGTATGGTTTTCATTAGTAGAAATTCTGCCAAGGAGCAATCATTCTCTTAGGTTTCCTCAGAATTGACCAGTGTACTGTATGGACTAACTACATCTGTTTCCCTGAAGGATCTGATGTTGAATTGCAGAACAGCAGAGTACAGCAGATAAACTTGGCAATCCAGTGCTCATTATTCCATAAGCATAAGTTCCCTCTTCTGTGCAATTTTGTTGAACATTTGCAATTATTTATATTCTCTCTAGACTCTTTTAGCTGTCTGTGATTCATGAATATGCACTTTGATTAATGCCACAAGGATGATATTTTTTTTAAAAAAAAGAAAGATCTATGATAGCCTTGATTCCTAAAAATGTTGTGTTGCATCACGCAGTATAATGTGTTGATGAGATGATGCTGGTGAGGGAAAGTGTTTTGTTAGTGATCAGTGCTTCAGGAGCTGTGTGATCTTCAAACAACCAACCGTGACCACGAGTAGCGGATAATCCCCATCATGTGACCATGGAGCAATTTAAGTGAAACATGAATGAATGAAGACCCGTAATTAAAGCAGCGGATCTCCATCAAAAGAAGCCGGGGAAGAGACGGTTGCTCTTGAGTCATGCTGACTGCTTTAATCTAGCTCTCTAATTAGGTACCAGAAGAGCAAACGAAGGAGAAGAAAAAGAAGAAGAAAAAACAACCCCAAACGCTTTGTTTTCCAAAATGACTCAAGCACGGAGATCCATCTTCATCTGGCTGCAATAAGTGCACATTGTAGTAGATTGTGTCTGACACGAACAACAATTACACAGTGTGTTTGGTTCCCTGGCTGAAGAAAGTTTTCACACAAAGACTCAACAGGCGCTGCCAAATGCTGTCAGCTGGCTAGTTTCCAATGAGAAACTCTGCAAGCCAGACACATACACATACACAGCAAACAGCATCCACTGCCCTCCTATAATGTATCACCTGGATGCTGGGCAGTGGCCAGCAAAAGCTCCCTGCTGGGACAAAGGATTAAGGTTTTTAAAATAACCCCCTATGGCCAAAAGCCTCCTAATGGGACAGTGATTACTGACTGGTACAATAGGGCCTCAACTGTTTGTATGTATGTAGGTTCTGGTGTGCACATGTGAATATGAGTGAATACTCATGTGTGCATATGCCCGTGTAAGCACTTGTGTGTATGCATCCGTCGTTAACTAACCTCCAAAATACTTTTCCATACGTTTCCATATTCCCTGTTTTAGGCGTCTGCAGCCTGAAAGATCATACAATTGAAATGGCACCAGACAAAACGAAGTGTGTGTGTGTCAACAGAAAAAAATATATAACTAAGCATATTACAGGGTGACATAAATGTTATATTAGGTAGGAAGCAGTGATGTACCAGGTAACAGTGAGATAAGAGAAATGATTTGTTTAGTACTTTATTATTCTAAATGGGAAATTGCAGTGACAGGTAACCTTTTGATTTTACACCCTCTTCATAATATTCTAGAATAATACTTGTTGTTGAAGATTTGCACTTAGTTCCTCAGACATTTTGGAAACTCTTTGGCTTAAAATATACGTAAATGCCACGCTATTGCTAGTAGATTAGCTTGCTAGCAGCACGTATCTCTGCCTTTTAGGTAGTAGCATCCCATTGAAAGTCTCTATTTGGCTAATATGTTAGCAAACAATTGTATGTAACATTAGCTTTAATTAGGAGTTTGGTGCCTGGTCACCCAATTAATTTGTGCTCCTTTTAGCTCTTGTTGCATGTCCAACAGCTGTTGCTAACTTTATTAGCAGGTAACATAACTTTAAGTAGGGTTAGAGCTACCAAATTTTGTCTTCACACTTACATACAAACTGGCTCTAAATTAGCCTGTTGAGTTTTGTGGTCACCATAGATCCATCTATATGTCTGGACAGTGAGGCAACGGGTATTTAGTTGCCACTAGAATGTCACTAAATCCTACACCCTGCACCTTTAAATCAACTCCAGCATTTACAGTTATTAGTTGTGCAGCTGGTAGTACATCCGTCCCTGTGCGTGTTTGAAGCGTTGAACCTCACAAAACGTCTGAACCGTGTGCGCCACGATGACAGGACGAACCGTCCTCCATGAGGCCTGGTGAAAATCTTGCTCACTGTCATTACTCCATGTCAGACTTTCTAATCTCTGGCAGTGTGTGGTGTGTGTGTGTGTGTGTGCAGCAGAGGTCTGACCACTGGTGCCAGCTGTGAACAGTAGTCCCTCATTAGCACTATTTTCATGTGACCAAGCTGCACTGCAAAGGACACACACACACACAGACACACACTTTCAAACTGTTGCATACAAAATCACACGTGCACACACACACACACACACCACATGACCAGATGAAGAGGAACCATTGTTCGGCATCACAGGACCTCTTAGCACAGACACACACAATTCTCCTTCTGCACTGCCATTCGTGTGACCACCAGAGTCGCCCTTGTTTTAATATTCTGTGGGTAACATGCTTCCACATGCTTCCACTGCCTATAAACACACAATCCCTCTGTGTTCATGTCTAAAACTATAGCGTCTGTGTTCATGTGTGTTTCTAGCATAACAGAAATGAGTGTTGTGTCACACTAATGCATATAGAGATCTGAGGTGGACAGACTAACCCCCTTTGCCTGCCCCTTGGCCCAGCTCTCAAGTTTGCCCAACGTGATGAGGACTCATAGAGCTGTCAGACTGTGGCAGGCGGTGACAGTGGCAGGCCATTAGCCCGCTGAGCTAAAGCGGGTGAGGTCAAACCGCTGACCTCCAAGTCTGAAGTCTGAAGGGGATCAGGGGTCAAGAGGTCACGGGGGTGGAGACGTTTGACCAGCACTAACCTCTGTTCTCCTTTCTGTGGGGACCGGTCACAAGACAAACATGTTCAACTATGATTTATGAGCTAATGGACCTTTTTTTCACACACACACACACACACACACGATGTGACGTTTGTTCTCGGACAGCTTTTTATCTGCCTTAACATTTACAACTTTAACCTTTTCCACTTTGTAACTGAGCAAAACTTACAGCAAACATATTAAAGCTTTTAGTATTTATGCAGATCTTTGATGTCGTTGCTGGTAGTACTTGCTACAGAGAGTTAAAGTTGGCACTGGTCTCCTGGACCAGAGGTGAAAAGTAACTCAATACATTACCTCAAATAATCTACAACTTTACTTTAGTATTTCTGGATTTTTTTTATTCCACTGGAATATTGAATTTCATAGACATTATATAGTATAGTATAGGTTTTACATTAAAAAACACCTTTAGTTTATAAAATACAAAGCATTGTAAAAAAACAAAAACAAATTTGTGAAGCAGACTTCCTTCCCAGCCCGCTAATAATCTTCTGACCCCTCAGATTTATCTTGTGACCATTTGGTAGGCCCCCAGCCTCGACTGAACTATATAAACTAGCTCCACATCAACTAATTACAACAGTAAAATGCTACATATACATTGAAAACAATCTAATGACCCCATGTGTAATTATATATCAATCACGGGGGGCATGTCTCACAACCTTACTTACTACATTTATCTGATTTACCTTATACTATATTTTACTTTCTTGCATTGCTACTTTTTATTACCTTAGGATCACAGTAATTCTTTCAACACTGACCCACACAAGCACAAGTGCCACCTGTCATTAGCTGAGTATAAAGAGCATTTCCAGGCATTGTAAATCGTAAGCTGTTGAATCACCGTGCATGCAAATATGTTACAGTAATTAAAAAACATTCTGGAAACTCTTGTGCAAACTTTTTTTTTGCAAAGTCAGTCCTGCATTTCCTTACATACTATAGAAATCAGTCTGGTCACCACTATCATCGCACTCGTCTTTCTGAAACTACGGCAGCTGCCGTCTCTTTGTTTCAGAGCTAACAGACACAGCTGTGTGACTTGTGTGTAAAACCACAGATACTCGAGGGAAATGCACCTGTGTTAGTTACTTTACCCCCCTCCTCGTCTCAGCCTGACCTTAGAACCACATCCCTTCACTGACACATACACCCCAAACCAGTGTATCGGCCCCATCCCTGTTTTTTTGCATTTTTCTAGAGGTGCCTTAAGCACATGTGATGTTAGATAATGAAAAGTGGCACAGAAAGGAGACAAAGACCGAACGCAACATGCAACATTCAACAAAAAAGCAGCTCAGCTCATTGAGAGGTCTAACAAATACGCAGCAGAGAAAATAATGCCACATATTGCAGTTGACAATCTTTAGGGACGTCATTGCTGTTCCTGTTTTCGTTGAGGTGCACAGCCGTGTGTCACAATATCGCCTCATTCCCTATGAAAACAAGCAAGTGCCACACTGTTACTTCCCCTCTTGCACCATGACCCCTGCTGGCATCCTGTGTCAGAGTGATAAGCAATCCCCTGATACCTTCCAGCCCCTCTCAGAACAAAAGAACCACAGGAAGAGGTCAGGCACTTGCCACATAAGCCTGCCAAGAAATTATAGTGCTCCATATGTTTCAGGTTGAGGCTAACTCAAAACAAATCCCCTGACTGCACAGTCCAATCGTATACAATTAGAAGAAGTACAACTCACTTATCGGACCGGTGTTATTTGGCTTAGGTAATGATGATTTACCTGCACAATGTCAAACGTTGTCAGTCTGATCATCATTCATCAGGACTCTCGCTGACCTGCTAATTATATTGTTTGTTGTGACTGTGCACACACGAGCGCGGTTTGCTAGTGCTCTGCACTTTTGAGGGCATTTGAAGCTAAAGGCAGTTGTCACAACTCTGAGAAAGCAATTCTCCGTCACTGCTGTTAGTCTGATATATTCTGCTTTATGGATCGTAGAGTTACAAAGAGGCTATTTAACCAGAGTCAGAGGGGACGTGTCTAATGCTCACCGGGGTCAACCAGAGCTAGGCTGTTATTCATTTAAAGGTCCAGTGTGTAAGATTTAGAGGCTCTATTTACAGAATATGGCAGAAATATAACATAACATGCTTAGCCATGTTTTCATGAGTGAGTAATCACCTTAAAATAAGATTTTTATGCATTGCAATCAAAAAGAACACAGCTAGACACACTAAATCCTACACACTGGTCCTTTAATCCTTGAGGAGTCCAGGCTGAGGTCCAGCGGTAAAATAAAAACCTGGCTCTCAGAATAAAACATTGTCAACAGTAGTGGTGACGTTGTGGTTGTGTCATGAAAAGTCTCTTTTTTTTTACTCCAAAACAATCAAATGATTTACTGTGGTCACAGTTATTTGTTTTGCCTCTCTGGTTAAAAAGATGTCACCCAGTCACATTAGAAGAAATGAATGCAGTGAACACGAGTGGGCAGAGGTTTGCGGCGGTGATACGGAGCAGAGGTGGGGTGGTGCCACATTTGAAAAGCAATCTTCTCTTTAGCCAAACAACAGCCCGTTGAACATTAATCCGACTCCGGTGCGAAAGCAAACACCCCCAGCTGGGCCCGCAGCCTATATTTTGGATCCAATCGACTGTTTCAGCATAGATCACCAGGGCGAACCATGAGCTGATTAATAAAACTCAGAGCAAATGGAGGGCAACACAAAGCAGCTGTTTGTGCCTGCATGAACACATCAGCGATGGCTTATGAATCCCGAGAAGCCAGTTTCTTTTTTTGGTTGGGTATAAAATCTGAAACTGAGCCTGATCCAAAGTAAAGCAGTGCCAAGCTCTTTCCACAATAGAAAGAAGACAGATGTTGGATCTTGAGTTTGTACACTGGCAGATCTGCTGAGTTATGGTCCAAACAGAGGCTCTAAGGAAGAAAAAAAGAGCTGCACTTGTCAAGAGGGTGGAAGGGAAAGGGAGTGTAGCATTTTTAACTACCTCAAGGTCAACATGATCTTTTAATAATATTGAAAGCAGAACAGTTACAACCATATGATACAGAGTAAAGAAGTTCAGCAGTAAATCTACAGTATATGATACATAGAAATAGTAGCACAGTTAAGATACAAAGTTTATCCTTAACCTTGAAAAATATATTGTAATGTTATTCAGTGGCCACTAAGTAACTTTTCACTGGCTTTAAATCATATACTTCATCTTCTTTGGAGAACTTTGGGCACTTCTAGGCAGCACAACAAACTGGAAATACATTGCTGACATGATATTGCCTTATTAAGATGCAGGAATATTACAATGAGTGGCATGTGCTTGAAAAGCAGATTACTTATGTATGACACTATCTTTGTGGTGAAAACTGGGACAATTTGGTAGTGAGCGTTAAAAACTGGGACACTTTTGTGCTTTCCAGGTGTGACCTGGGACACCCAGCTTGAGCAACACCTTTTCATATTACACATAGTCATGTGACACATTATCAACAAAATAACTCCGATTATTGCAGATTAAAGTGCCCAGAAAAAATTTAAATGTGAGAAATTGTGATATATTTGATTACTCATTATTATTTTTATGTAGTAACATCATTTATTAAATATGGAATAATTCCACAAAAGTGATGTCTGATGATCACAGCGACATATGTTTTACATTCTCCTGTGTGTTTCTCCCCTGTCTCACAAAGTGTTTATTTCACACAGCAGCACAATATTACTTCTGACTTGTGAAAATGTCGGTGACTTTGCCAGAGCCTGGATGAATCACAGACAAAAGAGAAGGAAAGAGATGAAAGGCTAAATTGCATTGGAGATCCCTCTTTAGAACATCAAACAGAGAGCGTTTCTCCGAGCAGTCAGCAGGGCTCCAGGGGGACGGAGTTGTAATTTCCTGGCAGAGAGGGGCTGGACATGTGGGCACTACTCGGTCGACATCAAAGACACAAGACCTCGAGAACGCTGACTGTACACACTCTTTCTGTCTCTGTGTGTGACATCTCTCTCTTCCTCTCTGTCTCTTTCTGTACCATTCAGCCTGTCCACCCTTTCTTTGTCTTGATCACATCTACAGTAGAAAGAAAGAAAGAAAGAAAGAAAGAAAGAAAGAAAGAAAGAAAGAAAGAAAGTGAAAAAAAGGTTGAAAGTGAAATACGTTTTGAAAGTGAGAAGGGTTTTGTCTTTCACTTCCCTTTCACGTTTTTATTCTCTTCATATTGTGATTTTTTTCAGTTTAAAGGTTTTAGGATGGAGGTGACAGACGTCACTCCATCAATCAAGATAAAGTGTTGCTAGGAACAGCAACTGGCTGAGGGCTGTTACCAGTTACCAGTTTAAGAGTTCTTAAAATTATATATAGCTAATAACTCACTTAAATAAATTGTCCCTGACTACATTTAAGCTTTAGCTGCTACCAGTGGTGTTATTTTAATCTACAGTGTATGTGACTGTCCTGGGTTTCATTGCAGGGGCTTGCTAGCTTGTTATCGCTTCAATTATTTATTCAGGAACGTATCTAACATTACAGTAACTGCTGCAAGTGTGAAAGTAACCACATATCAGTTTACCTTGAAAGTAGAGTTATACTATAATGATATGTACTGTACCTATCCAGCCTATTTGTAGCCAGCACCATAGCAACAGATGTTATTTTTACGGCTACAGCTACATCCCCTTTTAACCTGGATAAACTTTAGTATGACTCAAACATAACCCTGAAAAATCCAGCTGTGTAACTATGAATGTTGTAAACTAGAAGTTTATTGAGCTGTTTATTTAACTTTGGGAAGCATCTTATCAGGCGCCAACATTAACACCCAGACACTTAGATTGGCAGCCCTCAGTCCTTTTCCATGCTGTAATAGTGACGCTTGATTCTAGACCAATCATGTTTAGGATGTTAATGTACTAGAAACAGATTTATTTATTATCTCACCACTGTCACAAGTCTGTCACACTCAGTTTGCTTTTAACGGTCCACATGTAGGATTAAGTGGAATCTAACAGTGTTGTTGCTAACTGCAACCTCCTCTCCTTCCGTGAAGGGCAAACATGCAAGAGGCCCTCTTTAGAGCCAGTGCTATGCTTGCCTGTTTTGAGTTACTGTAGAAACATGGCAGACTCAGTGGAAGAGAAACTGTAAATAACCCGCTAGCCCGCTAAATCTTACAAAGCGGACCTTTAATGGACTGGTGTGGGGAGTGTGAAAGTTGTAACTGTGAAACCAAAGTATAAAAATGCAACAGTCAGCTTTCATTATGGTAAAAAGAATGCTAAGTGTGGATGCGATCACTCCCCAACACATTACTTATGAATCTTATGAAAGAACTGTTGCAGAAGAGAGAAATTACACAATGGAAACATTCAGTGTAGTGATGACTGTGCACCACAGCTTTTATTACATGCTAATAACTGGTGCAATAAATCCTGGACCAGATAAGAGCCTCCAATACGGAGAGCTTTGAAATGATCCTGATGTGCTCTACAGGCAGTGCAGTGTTCAGTGTTGCTGAATATGGCACATGTTACAGGTAGATGGGCTAAGGAGTGATGATCTGTGAGCTGTAATCTCTGTAATTCACATGAAAGCCGCAGGTGTATTTTGTGCTGTTGTTCAAGGGATGAAACGAATGTCAATATGAAAGTTACAATAAAAGTCATTATTGCTGCAGGTTTTGAAAGCAATAACCTTCGTTTGTGACTTGAAAGACTCATTTGGCTCATTCGCATGCACTCTAATCAGAATAGATTTTCCTTTTTGTGAGTAACATTAGATAAGTGTGGCCAACAATGATGCTATGTCAACTGAAACGCAGAAAATTGTTCCTTAGTTGTCCCTTATTGCTGGTGACAAGACTTCAGTATGATGTGTGTGACAGTCTAATGACGGGCCTCTTACTAGCTGGGAATAAATGTGCCAAAACCTAAGCTGTTTCACAATAAGTGCTGTCCCAGAAATGAAATGCCTATATTTATTCACTGAAGAACACAATTGTTTGGAGAGTAAGATAACATTCTTAAAACACTGAAAGTGAAAATGTGAGATTTACAAGCCACTTCACCATTTGTAAATTAAGGTCTCTCACTTATGCACATATTTAATGCGCAATGAAAAGAAAACAGATTTGAGAGCAAAGGTTATTAAGGGACAGAAGAATAAAATACTGATATTCATTAGTACTTCATTAAGCATCGCCTCACGAGGAGCTGAATGCCTTATGGCCTAAGGCGCTGGAGAGACGCTGAATGTCCGGCACTTTCTGTGTTTGAACTTTATTCTTCATTTCACACAGACATCTTCTGCTCTGCATTTAATTTGTTTGTTCAAAATTCCACAAAAAAAGTTACAAAAACATTTAAATAGATCAAATCAAATCAAATCAAATTTTATTTGTATAGCCCAAAGTCACAAAACACATTTTGCCTCAGAGGGCTTTACAATCTGTACAGGGAGTGACACCCTCTGTCCTTAGACAGATACTAATATAATATAATAATAATATCTGTGGCTCAGTGGCAAGCACTAGCTCCCCACAACAGGATGTTCCTGGCTTCACATCTTCACCAACGTCCTGTGTGGATTTCCCTAGATGACTAACGGTGTGTATGTTACTGTAGATGAATACTCCTGCCACTACTCATGGCAAGAGCAGTTTCCCCTCTTTAGGAGTCAATTAGGAAACGTGGTGTAAAATACTGAAGTCTGTTTTAAGTATATGCATAGGAGCACTCACATCTTGTCAGGTCAAGAGAGAGGAAAGATTGAATGTTTCAATGTTTTAGTTCACTTTGTGATTACTATAGGTATTTAATAAACTCAGAGAGAAGAATGCTGCCTTGAAACACTTTAACAGTACATTACATAACATTATTTGTACCTTATTCACACTATAAGTTTTATATTGGAGAGCATTTAATCTGTGATAGATGTCAAGTTGAAGAAAAACATGTAAAGTAAAGGTGAAACTCGACATATGTTTTAACATATGTTTTTTTTTTTGGTCATTTTGGCCTCTGTGCTTTCAAAACCACAGAAATTGTGGCTTTTGTACTCTGTGTAATGTTTATGCGCCGATGTAGGTGCCGAAATGTGGATAAAATCGTAATGTTCATGTGTGTGGAGAAACCCTATATAGCCTATTTAAACAATGTGGGTTATACTGCACCTCACACACTGTCACGTTGTTGCAGTTGCACTGTAAGCAGGAGTGTGCAGGTTGTGGGAATGCCTAAGGCTTTTTCCCAAAAGAATATACAACCCTTGAGCACAGAGCATTTACCGCTCACGGCCATATTACAGGATAATTACAGCATACAACTGTGTCTGGAGGGAAGATCGTCCAAGGCCACTGGAGCTGTTGATCTGGAACACTCTGCTCAAAGAAAAGTGGACAAAATAGTGCCCCTGTCTCCTTTTTCTGTGTTTTTCTGTGTGTGTTGGTGCCTGCAACTTATGTTTATGTGTAAAACAATGAGTTAGCCACTGCATTTCTACACACACATGGCCTCAGGCGCTATGAACCAAGCAAGGCTATAATTTAGGAGAGCAGCCTGGGAGGGAGGTGGCCTCTTGGCCTGACTCGCCTCAGGTAACAACTAAGCCCATAGATCTGAGTCAGGCAGCTCTGACTGGAGCGGACGGCCAATTTGCTCTGAGCAGAGGCTCTCTGGAAAGGCTTGAGCTGTGGGAGCAGCTGGGCTTGTCAACAGATTAATGCATCAACCTGAGTGACATGTCAGGACCAACCTCCTGTCAGCTCACTCCGCCACTCCACTGAACTCCGTGTTTGAGGAAAATCTTGTATCTTTCTCTCTCTTCCTCTTAAACTTTCCCCATTCCCCTGGGACAACTCTTTCACCGCAGCCCCCGGTCCAAAAAGCCCAGCTTAGCCAGGTGGCAGTATTGTTGTGGCCTGGCTTTTGGGACTCGCTGTTTTAGTTTGAGGGCAGGATTTTTCCACTAGCACACTTAGCATGTTTCCACACTGCTCCTTGCCTATCAGAGCCATGCGTGTCAGCGGCTCTGCTAATGCCGGCCAGATGAGGTGAAGAGAGAAGGATGAAGGGAGGAGAGGGGGTGGGGGAGGTGGAGAGAAGAGGTGAGAATAGGGCTACGTGTCTTAAGCAGACGGGAGTACAGGAACCTGAGGAGTGTGGAGGAAATTGCAACACTGCAGGTGTGCGAGAAGAGGGGTGTGGGAATAGACCACTATCTTTACTCCTCGATCTCCTCACTCCCTCTTCTCCCAGGGCTGTGGCAAAACAGGTGACCTGTACAGTCATAGCTGGGAGTGGGGTAGTTTGTTTAAAGAAGCTAGGTTCCAGTCATGGCGGTCAGACCAGGTCACTCTTGCCAACGGATGTCTTTGATGTGTCCATCTTCAAGGAAATGTGTGTTGGCTAGGGGTGCATAGTATGTGTTGGGTGGAGGGAGGCAGAACATGGGTCAGCTACTCCCTTTGAAGACTTGTTTGCGTCCAAGCCAAGGACAACATAAAAGAAAAGACAAATTGGATTGAATGAGCGTGGATTGCGGCTTAGTTAGGTGCGCTCAAAGTCATCTGAGTCAGTTTTGCTTTCAAGCGTTGCCATAGTCATTTTTTGGGTCGTCCAGCTGTCCGTAGTTTCACTGTATGATTTATAGTCAGTGATAATATACAGAGAGTCCGCGTGGGGAGAAACAAAAGGATTTCATTTCATCATGTACATCGTACACACTTCACTCTCATTGTCCATGACACAAAGTTTTTTTCTCCTCCAGAAACAGATTAAAGTCTTCATGCCATGACATGTTTAGTCTCTAATAACGGATGCAACATATGAGGGCTGAACATCTGTGCAGGTTTGTTTATTCTAAGCTATAATATTATGCATCATCGCAATACCACAAGCGTCTACTCCATGCCAAGAGGACGTTTGATAGAGTTTCTCTGACTGACACGCTGTGTTTAATGGCATTTGAGCACTAACGCAGCAACCCAAATCAATGTCAGTCAAGTTAGAAACCAAACAAGGATAAACAGCAACCTTATGAAACAATATCTCCATGCTTAATGCAGTATACCCTCCCCGCTATCTTTCACAAACACACACACACGGCAGCCTAATGTTTCCAGGGGCTGCCGTGTGGATGGTGTGCTTTGTTCTGAGCGCTCTGACAGTGAGTGGAGGTCTCAGGAGGCGCATGTTGAAGTTGAAAGCTCAACAAGCTCTCTGAAGTGGCGGGCTTTTATGTTGCACATTGTGCTGGAGCTGGAGGAGAGGGCAACACGAGTGCAGAAGACAAACTTATTTCAAAAGCAGCATATGTCAGTCACACCCATCTGCGAGTGTTGCGCCTGTCTGTAACTTCATTAAAGGTGGACACCTTTGAAAATCAAAGTTTTTACATTTTTTTTTATTTTTTACTGAAATTATTGCCGGGCGCAGCGTGTCAGAGTTACGACTTATTAAAGTGTGGATTCACGCCTCAGGCTGCTTCCCTCTCTGCTGAGGTCAGGATACATGTCAGGACACAAATCTCACTGTACTGGGCTGGGAGATTTAATTACAGCTGTGTGTATGTGTGTGTGTGTGTGTGTGTGTGTGTGTGTGTGTGTGTGTGTGTGTGTGTGTGTGTGTGTGTGTGTGCGTGTGTGTGTTCTGTGTGCTGAGTCACATTGTGGTTACCACCTCTGCCATTTAATAGCCCCCCTTGTAATGACTCTCAATATTAGATGCTTATTATGTTAATTGTCTTCAGACGGTGACAGGCTGTTTTAAGCTCAGCTTGTTGAGCCAATAAAAGACCACAGCTGCAGGATAAGGTTCAGAAAAAAAAATACAAATATCCAGAGCCCTACTATGCCTAAACACAACAACAAAGTCATCTTATAATGTCATATACAACATATTTAATTCCAAATGCAAAGACTACACAACTGCTCCTAAAAAAAGGTGGACCTTATAAGGGATAAGTTAAGCAGGGACTGCCCCTTTGTCCTAAAGTGACACAATGGATTTGTGTTACTGTCATAGGCATGTTTATAACCTTGGATCACATTTTCTAGTCTGTGCACAAAGTAATGACCTTTCTCCACCAAACTGCCCTCATATCGCTCCTCAAAATCTCCCATCATCCCTCTGTTCCCCCTGAAGCCCCTTTGGTAGTGCAGCAGTGGGTAAAACAGGGCAGGGTTTCAAGGACAAACATTACTGAAGTAAAAAAAAGAAGTTTCCATTGGGAAGGAGTATTAACTTTATAAGAATCTAATAATATTTCCTTAATTTTGTCTGGTGGAATTGACATTTGGACTCGTGCGCTTGTAAAAATGTGGGAAGGAAAGACAGGAAGTGCCGCTTTTATAAGCAGCTCATTAGGATCTAAAACAATCGGGCAGCCTCCACTGAGAATCATCTCCTGTGACTGTTCAGATGGCCTTAGGCGCTGGAGAGACGCCATAAGGAAGAAAGGCAGACCAGACAGAAGAAGAGTTATGTATTGTATATAAGCCAGTATTGGCCTGCAGACAAGAAAAACAAGTCTGAGACCACAAGGTCAAGTGTCACACTCCTAACTCCATAACTACTGCTAGGGATGGCACATCTGTCCCAAACTCAACAGTGGAGGAGCTCAGTGGTCAGAAACTGCACTGAGCTTAGATGTGAGTGTGTATCTGCATAGCCCCCTCATTAAAACTGCAATAACAGATTTTCTTGGGAGCAGTGGAAATAAAATGCAAACAGTATTATCACATTTGATGTTGGTATAACAAATGTTAAGTTACCTATTTATACACTAGGCAGATATGTACGTACCCAGCATATCTAAATCCAATATTTATTCTTTTTTTTCTAGCAGTTTTTTGGCCTTCATATAACTCCCGTGGGAAATCTTAAGCTGCTAAACGCACTACTGTGTTCACCCATTAGTCGCTAACTGTATGAGTCTGCAGTTTGGTGCTAGGTTAGTTTTTAAGAGTTTTTTTTTTTTTTTAGCTTAAAAACAGCTGCTACTACGACGAAAAAATGACACTGTGAGAATGATGAAAGTGAATACAAAAAACAAAGTTGCAGGCCAGAAAAACAATGTCTTTAAACAATCTAAAACTGGAACTTTTTCTGATAAAACCTGGTGTATATGGCTGTTTAGTAGTGTTGCTGATCAGTCAAATCTTGGCAGTTTAATACAAAGCATTTTAAATCTTCATATTGTGCTGTAATGCATAGTGATCTCCCTCTACTTGGTTGAAACTCAGCTATTGCACTTGAATCTTGCTATTGGCTGATCTGGAGACCTCCCCTCCCCTCTTATAAAACCAGCAATTCCTGACTACGACCTTCTCTGTAGACACTCTCAGACAGACACATGCACCGGGACGTAGCCTCTCCGATATGCTAGCTTAGCTAGAAAGAGGGAGGTAGAGTTATACTTTAAACTTAGAACCGTTAGGATTTCAGTTCTTTTTGGTTTGGCGAGACCTGTGGTTACTGGTGATGACAGCAAAATTACACATATATCAGTGGTTAGTGAGGAAGAGCCACTGATGTATCTGTTCACAGCACACCCCCAAAAATTATGAGCTTAGAGAATTAATGTGTGAAATGCAAACTTTTATCTGGTGCACCGCATCAAGTATGTGCATGCATCGTTTTCTCTGAATCCCTCGTGCATCTGTACACAATTTGCAGGCAAGACGGACCCAACCAGTAACACTGAGTACTTTGTGGACTGAAAACTACAGAATGCAAATAGATTGAATTGATATCAAAAAGATGGCTTGATATCATGGGCGTCTTATAACTATATCATTTAATGCTGCCTTTCTGTCCTCCCTTTTTACGTTACACGTGAACTAACTGCTCTAATCAAAAACTAATGAGAATCTCATGATGAGATGGTTGGCAGTGTCGTGTGGCTTCACAGACAGTGGCGCCAGTGTTAGATAATGACTTCTTATCTGATTCACAGAGATCCGTAGTAACACTACACTTAAACGTTGGCTCCTTAAATCATCCTGTGCGACTGAGTGAATTTGGAAAGGGATAAACTACGTGAAGGTTTTGACTGGTGAGTTTGATTCGGCATTTAAAAGCCTGAAATAACTCTGACATTATCAGAGCTATCAAGACAGAAATAAGTCCTCGCTTTATTGTAATTGAAAGGGCAGTTGTCTGTAAAACAACTGATTCATCATGTGTAATTTCATTTGGAGGAATGAGAGTTTGGCTGAACCAAACAAGTAACAGAAAGATTAAGATGGCAAAGCCCTGGATGATTCATTCTTTTCATCCAGAGTGGTTATCTAAAATATGGCTGGGATTTTGGAATACAGTCAAAGAGTCTCTGTGGTGTTTTATTAGCAGCACAATGTAAAGGGGCCCAGTTCAGATAAGAGGTTCTTTATGGATGGTGTTTCCCTAGGACTGGAGACCTCAGGGCCAGCCAGGAGATATTAGATGACTGGGCTCTGGAGCCTAAAGTCTTCAGCCCAGCTGTTCACACAAAAAGTCACACACACACAACACGCTCATCCAAAGAGGGCACACTGGGGCAATAAAGTTGGGTCAGGTGCAGGCAGCATGCCAGCACCATGACTTCAGTGTGTGTCCGTGTGAGTGTCTGCACTGCATTAAAGGATAGGGCGTTTTATATGGGATGTTTACATTGACCTAACCAAGCTGATCTCCTCTTTGTGCAGTCACTCATGTTCCTGTGCAGGGGCTGTCTCCTCTTTGTTGCAAAACCTGATGCACTAATATCTGTTATGAATCACCAAGACACTGTGTTTATCTGTTTTATTATTTTTTTCTTTCAACTGTGAGATGACCACAGATACAAAGTGTAGCATGCAAAAACCACAAATGTTCAGGCACACAAAAACAGCCACAAACTTGCACATTTGCATTGCACTATTCACTATTGGGACATATCATAACTGTTGCAATGCAGTCACGACATGGTTATTAACCTGTTCCTGTGCAGACGGCTCTCTGGTTTACATCACGAATCTAAATCAAGAAAGGGCAACGTTCAATCTTTTGTCAGATAGTCCTCGCCAAAGTTGGACAAAAAAACAAAACAAAACAAAACAAAAACAGAAAAAGAAAATGTTTTCTAAAGTCTGGCTCTGTAGTGTCCAATAAATCTGATTAATATGGTGAGTGTGTTTAAGATGGAAGAGAAGACAGACAGCGCTGATAAGAAGACAAGTTATGGGTAGATTTCATAATGCTGCCTGTTCCCCCTCCACAGAGAGCTCATTCAGAGAAGAGGGGGGCATGCCAGGATATCCTGACCAGGCACGGCATCCAGCCATCCACTGTCATTGGCTTCACTCGTTGTGTTTTGCCTCAAGATTATTCTTGTAACACATACTACACAGCTAACCAACACTAAAACTGTAAAAAAAAAGAAAAAAGAAGTACAACCATGTTATATAAAAACGAAAAGCAGAAGCACATGTGGTGAGAAAACAGAGATCCAAGTGTGCCAAAAAAACAGCCACTAGTTGAATCGGTGCACGGCCCCTTTAAGGAACGGAGCCGATGAGCCCCCCTCAGGGGGCCGAGGCTGGGGCTTTGTTTAAAAACTACACGCTTCAATCTGCTGCAAGACGCTGACATCAGCAGAAGCAGCGCTGGGGGTCAGGTGGGGTCGAGTCTGCCACTCACCCGCTGTGAAATCAAAACAGCCTGGTTAGACCCTGCAGGCTCCGTAGGAGGAAGAAGACAGAGAGGACAGAAGAAGAAGAAAACAACCTGTAACAGATGCACGCTTCATCGCTGCTTGATTACACACATGCTGTTATCAAGCTGAAATGGTGCGAGTGCAAAGAGACGTGAGTGAAAAAGTCACATTCAGGATAAAAAATATTTTTTTCACACCTCATTTCAACACTTGGAAGTGCAGCCTTTTAATACCCAGACCTGCTTGTGATATTTCTGGACAATTAAAATTAGGTCAACCGTTTTTTTTCTAAACAATTATGTGTTGATTATAACCTCTGCCACTTACTGGACCTCATTGACAGGCACAGTAAAATTAAACTACTCCACTTCTCTTCTGAGTCCTCAGTCAGCAGGATGTGTTCCTGCTGTGGTGACAAATCCTCTCAGCGGTCCCGGACCTGAACTGGGACACTGTGACCTGGCACTCATGAAACAGCCAGAAACAGACCGCAGGTGTTGTACAGGAAGCGTCCAAATCTGAGCATGATCCACAAATGCCTTTACAGCTGTATGAGAAAGCTGGATTGCTGCAATGACTGATGACTGTGAGCTGCAGCAGCAGCAAATACACGGTGCTCGATAGTGTCTTTATGGTAAATACAAGGAGTAAAAGACAGAAAGCTGGACTGTCCCACACACCAAGAATTGCAGAGCAAAAGTGTCATGATTACTGTATGACCTTCATCATTAAGACTTAAGCTTATAAGTCAAGTTCAGCAGATCAGAAATGCAAAAGGTTGTGAACAAGTTTACCGCAGACTTTACCCACTTATTGTCACATACCCTGCAGAGGCTCAAGATAACAATCTTTGTGTCTGTGTCTGCTGCTTGGAAGATGCAACTTAACTGGTTTGCACTGTCTTCTGCAAAGGACGCACGCATTTGGGGGGTTACTTTGGCTACGGTGGTTTTTCACAGCACCATCCTGTTCAACCTCTGTCTGACTGACTGCTGAACTTTTAAACCCTGACATTCACACAAGTGGCCAACATCACAGCTTGTCTCAAAGTCTTTTTTTTTCGCAACGCACAAGGAGTGTCAGGATTTCTTTGCTCAACCACCCCTAAGACGAAAGCTTTTAAGGGTTGTATTTTACAGTGATTTGAGACATTAGTTGACACAAAGTGTAGTGGAGCACAATCCACTGTTAGCTCTTCTTAAGTGACTGTGATTCACACGGGGGGGAGAGATTTGTTGCTTTAAGAACTGCTGCCTCGAGGCTGTTTTTATCAAAAGCAACAAGTGTAAATTCTCACTACATAAGATGTTTATTTAAAAATGGACCCCCTATTTCAGTCTACTGTAAATCTCCAAGTGGGGATTCAACAGGGGAAAGTGTGAATTAATTGTATATACAGTGCTCCCAATAATGGTGTGTTTTATTTGTGTTGAAGAAGTGTTAGTGGAGGAAGTAGCCAGACCCTTTACCTAAAGAAGACCCATTATGCTCAATTCCACCTCTATATTTTTTATTCTGGGACACACTCCACTTAAGTAGCTTGCATTATTCACAGTTTAAACAATCCTTATTTATCTTATACCGGCCCTTTTTTGCAGCCTCTTTTGGTTCATCCAACAAGCCTTTTTTTGCTCTTGACGTTTTAAGTCCCTGCCCCGAAAAAGTCCACTTTCTTGTGTTTAGGAAGACTACCAACGGGCAGCGACAAGCTGGCACAGTGCAAGTGCCTGTGTGCCTCTTGCCCGTGTGCTTAATGGCATGTGAGTGCGACAGTCTAATTTAGCTCTAATCTAGCTTAAAGAATATCAATACTGGACCCTGAATCTGCAGAGTTTACTGAGTTTATCAGACTACAAATGTGACAATAATTAGGTGGCAAAAATGATACATGACAGTTCACGGTGTCAGGCCTCAATAATAAGTGCACAAAAACACAACTTTTATAAATGATTTGTTGACTGGCTGACTCTGCTTATACTGGTCGTTTACACCTCTCTGAGGTTCTCTGAGCTCCCAGTCTGGTGTTATGTGAGTGTTATAATATTATACATCCTAAATTATTGTTACTCATGTAAGCAGCATTTTACTATTGTAGTTAGCTGAGGTGGAGTTCAGTGTGTGCTATTTGCATATCGCATAGGACTGCAACTCATGACTGAATGATTTGTAAAAAATCTGAAAATAATGAGAAATGCTGTCACAGTCACTCAGGACCGACACATTGACAATGTATGTTTGGTCCAGCTAGCAGTCCAAACCTCAAAATGATCAATGATAAATTGAAACTGTTAAAATAATTCAAAGGAAACGCAGTAAGTCCTCAGATTTGATAAGCATGACATTTTGAGCCTTTTGGCATGTGAAATAACTATTTGCTTCCATTTCTCTACTTGTATATGCTGTTTGGTAGTTTAATTCATAATAAAGCATCATATTTTCATGAGCACATCATATGTTTTGTAAAGTAACTAATAACTCAAAAACATGCCAAATAACTGTAATGGAATAGAAAGTACAGTATTTCCTTCTGAAATAGTATAAAGCCGCATGAAAAGAAAATACACATGTACAAATACCTCAAATTTATAAGTACAGTACTTGAGAAATTTACATTGAATTGCAATTCAAACAATTCAAAATGAAACTCAACTCAAGATGTGAACATGCAGCTGAAAAACTGTTTTTCCACTTCCATCCCCATCAGCTGCTAACAGACAGACAGACGATCAACAGGAGTGTTGACGTTACTGATTTCTGGGTAATGAAGTCCTTTTGGAAAACGCAAACATTTGTCTTTTTCTTTTTGTAACTACACAGACAAAATTACCACATGCCACCAATGGCATTACTGCTGTAAGTGTTTTTCCAAGTTTGTACAGTAGCTGAAACACTGGTTTGCTAAATGACACATAAGCACCGGTGTGGGTGGCTGTTATGTGGTCACAGGTGTGCATTAATGGGGTGTTTTACGGCAGCTTTGACTGGCGTAAATGACATTAGCTCGGTCTTTTCAGCTGGTAGCATATGAGTGATGTTTCAGTCAGGGGGTGGTTGTCAGGCAAGAAATAATGATAAGAGAGAAGGGGGAGGTCTGTGGGGAAAGGGATAAGATGGACAGCAAGGCAAACGGGCAGGCACAAACACAGTCCGATACACATAAACACGCAAGATCACACACGTACACATAAACACACATATACACGCCCACGCTGTGATTCATGCAGGCTGAGTTGGTCTCCAGCAGGGATCTGTCCTCACCAGAAGGCCTCGGGGGAAACCAGACAGAATATTTAAGACAGGCCTCCCTAATCCCTTTAGTTAGACTGAAATCACATGCGCACATACACACACACAGACGCGCAAACTATATTTAGGGAAAGAGATTCTAAAGAAAACAGGATATCGCTACATTTGTTTGCTCGCTTGCATCTGTGTTTGTTTTTCTGTGTGTGTGCATTGTTATCCTTTCTTTATATTTCCACTTTAGGATTTCCAAAACAATTTTACATTTGAGAAAAACACAAGCGGGAGCAGGTTTCAATCCAAAAATATGCACATTCACTACAGCCATTTAGCAAATCTAATTGTGATACTCGTAGCTTTTTATAGCCTGGATGATGTGTTGACCTTATTATCCTTTTTATGATATTAACAGGCACATACGCTTGTGGCTGTGTGGAGAAAAGTGCAAATCCAAAGTTCACCATTCTGAAGAGAAGCCTCGTCCTTGATAAGACATGTTGTTTTTGCATGGATACTCTGTATGTGTGTGTGTGTGTGTGTGTGTGCGTGATGGAGGATGGTGGCAGTGGCAGTGAGAGGTACCTCCTGTTGCTTCTTTTACTGTTTGACAGTTTGTGTGTGTGCGTGTTTGTGCATGTGACAGAACAAAAGGTCATGAGGCTGACTTTGTGGTCACACATGAGTCCCTCCGATGTTCGATCCCACAAGTGAAGCATCGCCGAAAACGCTCATATCCACCTACACAACACACAAGAGATAAACACTTTTACTCCCCCTCGCTGCGCTCTTTTGCTCTCGCTCCCTCCTCGGTTGATGAGAGAGTTGTTATTATTGGCGGAGGGCCCGCTCCTAACTCCCAGTAGAAGCCAGATGATTGTTTTTGCTGCCTGGGGTCCAGACCCTACCTCTCCAGATCCTGTTACTGGAACTGTGGACCTTTCCACAGGGTTCCCGCCGAGAATTGGACATAAAGAGCAGGAGAGAGATGAAACTGCATCTGCAAGAGTTTACATCATTTTAAATAAATTGTCTTGTTATTTGCTTGTAGCAACAGCGGTGCTGGTGTGGATGAAAACAGCAGTGGTGGAAAGTGTCTAAGTACATTTACTCAAGTAGTGTACTTAAGACAACAAGAACGAGGTACTTGTGCTTTGAGTATTTCCATTTTCTGCTCCCTCACACTTCTACACCACCACATTTCAGGGGGAAATTTTGTACTTTCAGCTCACTGCAAATAATGTGATAAGTGTGACTAGTTATTCAGCAGATTTAAGGTGCCGTGTGGAGTTTTCTTCTGTTTAGTTTGTTACTTATCAAAATGCATTGTGTGTTTCTCCTTGAGGCCTAACAAAGACATTTCCAAATGCACATAAGTAAAGGTTAAGTAAGGTTTTGAAATCCGCAGTGGTTACATATAACAGTTTTGCTTTGTCTGTAGATGTTTAACAGATAGAGTATATGGACATACCCTTATTAAGTGTTTTTGTCCTTTAACTTAAACAAGCATTAACCACAGTGAAATTATTTTATTTTATTTTTTTATTTGTGCAACAGTTGATTCAAATTGTTACAAATGCACTATAAATGATCCCAATAAAGTGTCACCTAGATGGGCAACACCTTGCTTGCAGCACATTGGTACGCATCATCTGTAGTTCAGTAGAATAGTGCGAAAACATTAACCAGGAAACTGCATCACCTACGTGTATGCGGGCATATTTTTTATAGATGAAATTACACAGCAGTGGATGAACAATCCCCACATTGGACATGTAATTGTACAGTCGCAGTGTTTTGATCAGTTGGAGCACTTTTAAGATGTCTCACCGTGAGCAGAGATGGTTTTTGTCCACTTCTGCTCAAGGTCAAGAATACACTGACAGTCTCAAACTTTAAGCCAAACTGGACGAGAAGCGCTAAGAAAAATGGAGAAATGGAGAAGTTTAAACATCAACAGTTTCACGACAATTGAGAGGACTTAAAATCCGCTGATGAAGAACAATGTGACGGCCAAAAAGCGCCAGAACGAGCGAGTGAGTCGACCTTGACTGGAGATTGCTCTGTCAACTGCTGTTTCTTTAATGTATCTGTAATGTATCTTTTCATCTACTAAATCAAGTTTGCACTACGCTGTAGTTTACAACAGACATATGCAAACACACACGCACACCTGCCACACATATGTGTGTTTGTGTGTGTGTGTGTGCGTGTGTCTGTGTGTGCATGTGTATTTTTAGCAGCCGCTCTGAGCAGCTGTTTGCCATTACTCATATCAGTGTGCACGCCTTCTCTCCCTCTCTGACCCAGTGTTATTCTTTCTAAGCCACCGGAGCTACAGTCACTGAATGACTGCGTTGCCCTAACCCTGGCAGCCTGTTGAAGCCTTGTCTAGCTTAATCATTTCCCTCTATCATTGTGCCCAGAATTATTTATCATAGAACTCTGCAGAGGGAAAAGTTACAGAGGACCTGTTGCTGAATTATTCATTCTTTTCTACTTTGTCGCCACGCTGAAATGTGTATGGCAAGAGTGTGTACATGTGAGAGTTTTTGTGTGTGAGAGGAGTTTATGGCTTGGCACGGAAAAGATTAACCAGGATAACACATGTTTAGGCATATAGGCCCGAACAGGCATGTATGCTTACACACACACACACAAACACACACAGAGGGGGCAATCATCTTATTTCCTCTATAGGAAAGATCAAGACTCAAATGTTAGGGTTGAAACCCAATGTCTGTGAAGACATGTGTAGCGAACGATAGAGACTCTTAATTGACCTATACAGCAAGTCAGAGATCAAGTCAAGGTCGCTCCACCCCAAAAGGCAGAAAAGAGCTTTATTACCCTTAATTAAGATGGCATTAATGACTTCCCTCTGGGCCTGGACAAAAACATCCAGTTAGTGTTTTACAGAGTGCAATTACCCCGGTGGTGTGATTACCTCAGACCGGAGCCTCGGCTGGCTTCCTCTAGCAGTAATAGCTGGCCAGGAAGACATCAGCTTGTTTAGTTTAACTCTGCAGATCAGGGTGGACGCACCAGGGGATAACAATGAAAGTAAGAGAGAGGCCGACGGAGTAAGAGACACAATGTGTTTTACAGTAATTCTACGGTTCTGATTAAATATAGGGGCAATGAAGAGAAGGCTTTAGGCAAAAGGTCACTGCATGTGGTTAAGTCAATAATAGACATGAAAACCCAGTCGATTCTAGTTTGGAGCTGTTATCAGAAGCAAATCTAATCTGCTGATCTTTTATTTGTGCAATCAGATGATCATCAGGCATCACTCCAGCATGAACAATCAGGACGTTTGAGAGATCCAGTGGCCCTCAGTCCAAACCACCAACATCATATATTACTACCTCTGGCACAAGTTTGTGAGTGAGAACAAACCCTCAAGCAGATTTCTTAGTGTTGCTTGCTTATTGATCATGATTGATTTCGGAATCAATGCTCAATGTCTTTTACTGTCGCCTAAAGGTTTTTCAGCGTTATCAGACAAAGCTGCAGTAATTGTGATAAATGGGAGACGCACTTTCTGAAAGGGTATCATAACACTCTTACATACTGTCAGTAGAGTTGCTCCAGAAAAGTCTTGCGTGACTTCTTTCACCAAAATTAGCGACATGCCACCTTTTGAAGTTAATTTCGATGTGTGATCAAAACAGATAGACGACATACAGACGAAAATACAAACGCGCTGTAGGAGTTGCAAATTTGTCTGCAATTCTGAAACAGTGTTGTTTCAGACCTGCGTGTCAGCAGTGAGGCCTCCGTGTTTTTTTTTTTGTCCTCTGACGACTCCATATACCTTACACTACATGTCAAAATTACACTGATAGCAGAGACCGACATGCATGATGCCACATGTGTGGGGAGCTGTGGTGTATTTATTTATGATGAGCATTGTGAAACAATCAAAAAATAACTTTGTATTTCTCTGATTAACTGGCTTTCTCCATACCGGCGCTTCATCACTCTCATTCACTGTCTATGTCACGTGACCACTCAGGATGACTGTGGAGGGTATGACCGGTCTTGGTCTCAATCTGGTCTATTGCGTGCTCACACACCAATGACACAGCCTTCGGGAGCAATATGGGGTTCAGGATCTTGCCGAAGGACACGTGTAGACTGGAGGGGATTAGTGGACAACCCACTCTACCTGTAAGCCATAGCCACCCTTTCTTTTGGATTTAGATGTTCATGTACACAAAGATGAATCCCTCTGGTGGCTGTTTACTGCTGCCTTCTTGCTTTGATAAGTAAACCGTCACCGCAGCTTAAACGTGCGGCTAAACTCTGGTTGACACATTCTCACAGGCCTTCAGGCACTGAGGAATTGAGGTCGACTTATGGACCAACCAGTGTAAAGGTGTTTGTGTAGCACTAGAGCTGATAAAGAGGCAGACCGGGGGGATGTCTGATAGATGTTAGTTGGAGGTTGGCTGAAAGTTAATGAGGAAAGGGGGACGAATCTAAGCTGCACAGATGAAGTGCAACTCTTTGAGGGGGATTGACAAGCATGATTTACCCCGAGAGTTGCCAAAGGTCAAGTCATTAACCCTTTATTGATAATTCTTAGAAGTTCAGCCCTCAGGCATCAACACTTTGCCAAACAGGCATGCACTCCCCATAAACGGGGCTGTAGATAAAGTCATGCATGTGTTCATGTGGACAGATCTGTGTGCGTATGAACCATACATTATAAATTAGACACATTATAACAAATATGCATTTTAATGGCCATACGTACATAGCTCTGTTAGTAAACACCGGCAGGGTCACATGACGCATACTGTACACCATAAAAAATAATGTGCATTCTCTGTGCTGATTATCGCATTAATTCAAACACAAACCTCCTTGTCCCACATCAGCATGACTTGGCTCTGTGGAACTCTTGGGAATTGGTGCAAGCCATTGTAACATACTAAAACCTCATGGGCGTGATTGAAAGCATGAGGTTTCAGGGTGTGAGAACCACGTGAGAGAAGTTGTTGAGAGGACAAAAACAGAAAGAGAGAGTCAGAGAAAAAGGGAGACAAGGTCTCTTGTTTCTTGCTCTCAGAGGCCCAGCTGGTGCAGCTTTCATTATTCAAATGCTGCAGCATGACGCTGAATTAATACAGCCATTGGTAAACATTGCCACATGAGGGCCTGTGCCGCAAACATCAGCTTGGATTGCACAGCCAAGGCAAATAAGCGAGTTAAATGATCTGCTGTGAGAGAAATAGGGAAGAGAGATTGGAGGAAGAGATAATGTGATGACATTTGATAACTCTCTCTAGCACATTAAATACACTCAGCAATTAGTTCATGGTTGCCTGTTTACCCAGAGACTGAGCAAGATACAACAAACTGCTAGAAATCAACTATAATCTGATTTTCACATGCCCTGTCATGTGGAGAAGATAAAATACAAAAAAAAACTCACAATCACAATTCTGTTTGAGGTCATATTTTTAAAGAAAGCCAGAAGTCGGTTTTCAAAAGATGAATTATTGTTCAGCGTCAAAAACTTGCTCTATGATCGCAGTGTTCCCTGATAACTTAATTTCCTTTCTGATTAATAGCTGCCTTTTCCTTATTTATATCCTTCTGCACAAGCTGCAGTCATCGATGTGTAACTACTGATGCGACAACCCGAGCGGAGTGTCATGGGTTTCAGCAAAGGTCACTGCCAAGCAGATGACCCCCGGGGGTCACAGGGGGTGGAGGAGGGGCTGCAGGCACTGAGGGTATTTCTGTCTTGTTCACCACTTGTGATTTCTAATGTTCTAATCTAGAGGGTGCGTGAGAGCAGGGGGATTGCCAACTTCCCTTCCCCCCACCTCCCTGCAATCCCCCTGGGGAAAACACTACGCTAGGCTGAAGTAGGTAAGATGATGTCCAGATTCTCAGTGTTCAAACTCATAAAAAAAACAACCATCATGAGAGGCGATAGTTTGCAACAAAATGTCACTGTAACAACACAGACATACAGGTTCCTGGAATCTGTTTGGCAGTACAAGGGAATTCATTGCCATGAGCCTGAAAGACAAAAAGAGTGATAGACAGAAAGAGAGACAGAGAGACAGATTTAAAGAGACGGACTGAGACTGATTGCCCGCTCTCTCGCTGTATATTTGTGATAAGTTCAAGAGTTCAAGATCGTATCTGGATAGTTTGTCTTGTGTTGCTAACCGCTCGACGCCACTCTGCCAACCAGCGCTGGTTTGGGGTGACTGACCATGATACGTAGATCATAAAACCTCGGCAGTACGGGGCGGTTCAGCCTGAGTTCATGGAGGTAGTCTGAGAGAAAGAGAGAGAAGAAAAAGGAGGGGAGAGGCAAAATTAAGCCAGCAGCAGCAGCGCTTCACAGATGCCCGTTCAACTCCACTTCTGCAGCACACTGATCTGTTTTCAGAAATTGAGATAACAAGCCCACAACTGCATGGTAATGCTTTGTGTTATCATGACATGAGGAGACTTGGGTTTTTTTTTCCATCGCCCGCTAATGAATCAGCAGATTTACCGATCCACAGTATATTTGTTGTCTGCACCTCCCCATCTCAACATCCTAAAGCAAAGAAAACAAAGGTTCCCATTGGACCAATAATGAATAAATAGCTCCCATGTGACCACAGGCCAAGTCCCATTTCGCTCCATCCTCTGTTTGTTTTCCCCACCATTGTAATTACCCCTCCCCCCTAAAAAGCCCAAACTACCCAGCGGTAAAAGAAACCCAACAAACCCCGGCACCCTGACTCAGACCCATAAAAGCACGACACAAGAGAATAGAGGGGGGTGGTTGTGGGGGGGGGGGGGGGGGGGGGGCTATGTAGCCTATGGGGGCAAACATGGCATGACAGCAGGAGGGGAAAACTTTGGGCATTTAGTGCATGTGTGTGTGTGTATGTAAAGGAATAGTGCCTTTACCCCCTTCCTCTGGCTTTGACCCTGGCCCCCTGCCAGCAACAGTCACAGTCTAATTACTGAAATCTGTGTGCCAGCTAAAGGCATTGTAGGAGTCAGTATTGTCTGGGGGCCCGTGAGAGCAGTCACCATTCATCCCTTGGTGCCCTCTATTTACTGAGGTGGAACGGCCTTTACAAAAAATCTGTTTTCGAGGGAGTAACGTGTTTGAATGAGTTGTCTGAGACCGGCCCGCTAAATGATACAGTGTGACAGTGTGTCACTGTATTGAATTAGGCAACCAGCCTAAATGAGACCAACTGTGGCTCCACATTGCCATAGTTGGACACAGCTACATACTTACCAGATGAGTTGCTAAAAGTAAGAGTTTAGCATTGATACTTTGAATCACTGCTTGTATTGTTACCCATATTTCCATTGCACAATCCTTTGCATTTCATTGCTTGATATATCTACCACAGTTGCATCTGCTTTTCACCTTTACCAGCGGAGTTGATGTCACTTTTCCCAGATTATGTCCAGTGCTCCCATGTTAACGCCCGGCAGGGAGGAACAGGCTACAGCTTATATCCCCCAGCTTCATCTTTATCATGCCCATGACTGGATTCATTAAGCCTAATGCTGTGTTAATCCACTTGATTTTCAGTGTAAACCCATTAGGGGACATGTTGGAGGTAAGATAACGACAAGGGAGGTGATAGAGAACTCTTTCTGTGTTCAAGTACGAGTCCAACTTCTGTGCATTTATCAGGCCAGCTGTGATCTTGTCAAACGGAGACAACTGTTGTAGGTCAGGGTGTGCCAAAACAATGGTATTAGGCCTCTTGTTATCACTGAAGCTTGACACGAGGAGTTATTTACATCTGTGTTATCGACTTTGAGCCAGATCATGCTTGCTTGCTGTTTTCCCCAGGAAAAACCTTGAAAACAGTATCAGGAGGCATTCTGATCTGCAAAACAACCTGGGTTTATATAAACATTTTCCAGTGAGATAGGAGGGGAGTTGTGGTTTGCAGACATCTCTACACTACAATTGTGACAAGCTGGCAGCTCCATGCATGTCAAACCCAAATGATCAGCCATGTTATAATGCTCAATAAGATGTAATAACATAGTATGCTGGTGGCTTTCGGAGTGGTCAGGCTACAGTTGAGGGCCCCTGCCTGCTCTTGCCCGGTGTGGTGAATTTCAGCGGCCGCACTCCGTCTGCTGCAACCACAAGGCTCACCACCGTCTCTCTTCGGCGTCACAGCCGTTCGGTAGGCAGGGCCCATCCTCACCACACCTCACCACACCACAACACAGCACACAGTCACATGAAACCCTCACACCCCTCACAAGTCTGCAGAGCTGCTCGCTCTGTCTGCAAGGTGTCACACATTTTGTAAGTACAATGCCACGGTGATACTTTCGCATGCTCGTCGCAGGAGTTTCACATCAACTTCTGTGGATGATGAGTGCAGTTGTTGAAACGTTTTAGTTCACGTGTGGTGTCAGGTTCGGGGAATAGATTAAGACCAAAAAAACATTTATTTTTTTTTTCGGAACAGGAAGGTCACTGCTGCAAAACACGATTATCTGTAATAGGAGCAGACATAAACGTCACAAGGTCAACTCAAACACATCGCATATAGTCAGCATGCAGTGGTTTACAGCTCTACATGGAGTAGAGAGTGAAATACCAAGGAATTAAGGTCAACCCTTCAGGCCATAATAGCATTTGTAGGTGAACTTTAGCACAACAAACAGCATTCGAATAGAGGCGGTGAGCTATTTTTATCACCGCTGCTGAAGTTTAAATCAGTTTAACTGTTGGGCTGGACTTGTCAAAGACAAATGTTGCACATGACGGCACATTATGCACATTACTTTGTTTTCCAGCCCACCCTCATCTCTGTCTGCATTTGAAATTCATTCAGCTGTCTTGGAAGGGAATTATTTATGAGCAAATCTGTTCATTGGAATGGCTTGTCTTGTTTTTGCTTTACTGTACTCCCCTGGTGCAGTTCTGCTGGGACCGCCTGTCAAAATCACCGTTTTTTAATGGAGCCATTGTGCCAAAACACCAGATAGAAAAAAAAGTTAGTTGTTTTTGAAAACAGGAATATAATTACAGCTACAGATATTATAATAATCCCTACACAAAACATCCACTGTCCCATTTCCCCGAAGTTATTAGTGAGATTCTGTGTATCTGTTGTTTTGTTTGCCTTAAACTGGGTTTTCATGTCCTCCCATGGTAGGACGGAGGTGACCACAGGTTAATGATGAACAGCCAGAAACGAGACGATTGGAGTGGGTTTCGCTCTCTGAGATTCAGTCCCAGGTGGCACTCAGTTTTGAGAAGCATGGGTTCAAGAGTTTACCCACAGTCCTCTGGGCAATCGGATGAGCCAATCAACGTGCAGGGATGGTAGCAGTTGGCTGGAGGTGGTTGGTGCTGAGATGACAATGTGTGAAGAGACGCGGCTGACTGCTTGGTCAACGTCTGGACTGTCCTCTCTGAGGGACAATTAAAAACAGAGGAAAGCAGAGTGGACAGAGAAGGCAATGTCACAGCAACAGTTTGCTCACATGTATGGGCTATTTGGATAATGCACAACTATATTTAATCTCCATAAGGGTTCTCACAGGGACCAAAAAAACATTTGGTAACAATAAAATTGAAATAATAATGCTCTTAAAAGTTTTGAAGTGATCTCAAAGATTGGGGCTGGACTGGGAGGAGAGGAGAGAAAGAAGAGCCAATATACGACTTTGTTTATTGCCATCCAAACTTGGCTCCACCAGCCGGCCCTGTAGCTCATGCAATTGTTTGAGATGAGCTGGCAGCCCGCCAGACCTGGAGTAAATCAGCACTGTCAGTCAGCAACAACAGCCAGCAAGAGAGAGAGAGAGAGAGAGAGAGAGAGAGAGACGGGGGGTGGGGGGGGGGCATGTATGTAAGGCTGGAGGTGCAGCGGGCAGGGGGACGTGTGTACGTGTATGTGTATGTGATAAACATACAGATAGTGAGGGAGTGCAGAAAAACAGAGCCAAAGAGCGAGGAAAAAAAATGAAGGAGAGCCATGGACGTGGGGGATGGGAGAGCCAGAGTGAAGAAAAAAAAAAAGTCTGAGAGAGAAAGAAAAGGAGAAAGAGAGGGAGGGAGTGCCTGGTGCTCTGTTGTGAAACATGAGCTCGGAAAACTGCTCTGAGTTTAACACTCTACCCAATGTTTTTGCAGTTGTTACTGTTTGGAGGAGGTCCATTGCGTGATCTGACACACGCACTGAAACCAACACACACACACACACACACACACACACACACACACACACAATTGCCCCAGAGCCCCACCCCTGGTGCGCTGGTTGTTTTTCTTCCTCGGCCTCATCCCTCTCCCTACACTCCTGTTATCAAGGTGAGGTGTGCTAACAAGACAGGCTGCCTGCCTGACGTCTGTGGCGCTCTGCCAACCTGCTGGGTAAAAAAAAAAAATAAATAAATCAAATAAAACGCACCCACTGAACTGGCCCGGTTCTGTAGCTTGGAGGCTTTATCCAGCCCTTTTTTGCGTGCTGCCTGCTTGTGAAGACAGTGCGTCTGGAAACTGGGCATCAGGCGAACTCTTCTCTCATTACTGCACACCACAGGCCGTGCCAGTACGCAGGGCTCCTCGTGTGTCCTCAGGAAACCACAGTGACTGCTTATTTTTATCTAGCTACAGGAACCTTTTTCCTGCCAATTAGTTCCCAACAATGACCTCGCTTGTTTATGTACTGTCGATTGAGTGACACCCCCGTCATAATTAGGCTGGCCTTGTGTCTCTCTCAGCTACACGCCAAGTGCATGGATTTTCACACGCGGGGAGAGACAGCTGCCCGCTGCGTGCAGGCTTACGGGGTGTATCTTTTAATTGGGTCCAAACGGTAGTGGACAAGTATGAAGATTTTTGATAAAGTTGGAAAATGTAGAGGGGGAGAACAATAGCCAGCAAAAGACAGAGAGGACAAGTTCAGCAGGTTCATGTGCTGTGCTCTGAGCATTTAAATCCCTCCCCTTGACCACAGGATACTGCTAGTGTTTGTGAGTCAGAGATTTCAGTTCTGTGCATGCATGCATGCGTGTGTGTGTGTGTGTGTGTGTGTGTGTGTGTGTGTGTGTGTGTTGTGTGTGTGTGTGTGTGTGTGTGTGTGTGTGTGTCACAGCTGTGAGGCCGGGAGTGACTGCTGCTCAACAAAGCACTGCGCTCTGCTGGGTTGCTCTTGGTAAACAAAGGGAACTCACAGTGCTGTGCAGTGATTGCCCAACCTCTCTTTTAACAGAGAAAGTAAAGAGCTGGTCGAGCCCGGCGGATTAAAGGAGAAGTTAGAAACGGGTGAAAAGCGGGCAGTTTGAAAAAGTGGGAGAATGACCCAGTTGCGATGGCAGCAACCAGGACTGTTTGTTTTATTATGAGCTACCAAGTGTTAACAGATCAATTTCTGCACACTCTCCTCCCAGCTGTGATAGGGTGGCTGAGCAGAGTGAAGCAGGCTGGAGGAGGTGGGGGGTTGGGGTCTTTGCCAGAGGAGGTCAGCTGTGTTCAGTCACAGCACGGGGAAAGGTGGGAGGAGGGGTCGGGTACGGTTGCTGAGTTGCTGAGCCCACGGCATGCCCAGCTGAACCCCGCTCAGGCCTTCCTCCCCCTGCACAGCGACATGTAACACTGTTGGCTTAGCTGCTTATTCCCATGACAACTGCCCGCCTGAGCACCAGATGTGCGCAAAGACTGGAAAAAGAAGAATGGAAAGTGTTCAAACATTTCTACGGCTGAAGCGCTGACGTTCCTTCGCCTTGACTAGCAGGAATTAAGTTTGGTGTCAGACGTTTTCTACTCAAGTATTTACAGATTTCTAACATTTCCCAAATGCACTGTTAAGTCACTGCGGCTGAATTTTTTTATGACCTGATGGATTCAAGTCCACAACAAACTGCCTAAAACCATTTAATTCAGTCCAAAGTGGAGCTGTTCCTGCTTTGTTTTGGTCCTATCAGTATTGACAGAGGAGGGTTAGATGTGTGTTTGGAGCGGGGAGAGTTGTTGGGGAAGTGGGTGGTAGGAGAGGCTGTGGTTCAGAAGGAGCAGATATCATCTTCACTGTTTACTTTAGTGATAAACCTTGAAGCTCAAACATACGTGCAAAGAACATTAATCATCATCAAACCATCGAAAAAAACGATCTGCTCGTGGCACTGGAGGAACAATCAGCAGGATCTTTCAGGGGAAACGTGAACGTACAAAATTTCATGGAAATATGTCAAATTTCTTGTCTCCTCTGACATCACTGTGTTGTATCCTGAGATGTAATAAACAATTGCTTCCGCGCTTATGTAACCTAAGCTAAAAACAGTTCATTAAGTTCTAACTTTTTCTGCAGCCCTTTCCCATTTCGCTGCATGGAGTCGTCGACTCATTAATGTAATTTCAGACTCAGACTAAAATCCGCTTTAGTTTCTTTCCTCAAACCGTTCGCACATTAAATTACAGCTCAATGAAAAGGCTGAGCTCACAGGTGATGATTTAGTAATTGCTTGTGTGAAGAGGTCTCAGGTGCCGAGGTACCTGTCAACGCTAATTTGCTGTTTGCTGCTCTCACGTCGCTACTTTATTCACTTAGAGGCACGATGCACCACTTTAGCTGAAGCCGTGGTTGAATTTGTTGCACCCTGTGACTTGAACTCATGCAGAAACTCCTCTTCAGTCTGCCAGAGAGCCAGGCAAGTAGGAGTTAACGACGTAGGCTGCCGTGTTTTGATTGGCTTTGCAGACATAAACAAGAGCCGTACTTGTGTGTGACCCTTGGGCCTGACCCCAGAGATAGACGCTTCTCTAATGGGTGTCTCTTTCAGCTGGCGGCCAGGACAGGGGAACAGAGGAGCCATTGTTTGGGCCAGGGAAAGCCAATGCTCTCCCCATTAAAGTTCTGAGCCTAGAGGAGAGGACAGAAGGAGCCATGAAGCCGAGGTAAACAGCAAAAAGAGGCAGGGGACATACTTGGCAGACTGCTGCCTTACTAGGATTAAAATTTAGGATAATATCTCAAAAATAAAACAAGCATTCCCCTGCAGAGATGACACTACAGCCTCCAGTCACATGATCTTAATATGTTTTGACAGTTGTATAAATAGCACTCAAAATTAGCTCCTATTAAGGCTTGAAATTCCTACACTTTCGCCTAAGATATAGGATTAGGAGGGTAATGCTGAACTGTTGTGTATGTGAAACCAACCGTGACTTGGGTAGAAGCTGTTGTTCTACTTCAACCACATCCTCTGACGCACGTCATTGTGTGCGTGCGTTGTGTGTCGGGGGGCAATAGACGAGGGAGTTTTTTTTTTTTTTTTTTTCGGTTTGTTTTCTGAAAGTGGCCAAACAGGTGAGTCAGGTGTCGTGAAGCATGAAACCGTACTTGGCATGCATGACAATAGAAGTGCCACGCGTCAGCCCTGAGGGAGATGACTGCAAGTTGTCTGGTGTGTTGAATAAAAGGGTAACAAAATCCTGGGTGTGCTTGTAAGCACAGTGTTAGAGGAGCACATAAACGTTCACACTGGGCAGATATTAAGAAACGTCGTCCATGCAACTGAGACTTGGAGAAGAGCACACTTGCACAAACTGCACACAGATCAGCGGTACGCAGTAAACTTTCATGTTTATATGTGTCAAGAGTAATCAATCACTCCCATGTCTCCAGGGCATCTACGCTGCAGTGTAACTAATCTGCAGGCTCAGCAGCATTGGCCTTAACCTTTCAGAAAGTGACAGTAATGCAGTGTGAGGTAACACCTCTCATTTTGGCCATACAGGGCTCATTCAGCTGTCATGCAACACTTGCTTGTGTGTGTGTAGTGTAGACAACAGTTATTAGAGAGAGCTGGAAGCCCCGTTGCTCCCACTAAATTAATGACCTAACAGCAGGAGGGAAGTGATGGACACGGTCCCTGCCAAACGCCTGGCCAGCTTCAAATGCCTGGCTAGCTTCAGACACTTGGCTAATCCATCAGTGGCTTACTTTTACAATAGAACTCCTTAAAATAAAAGCTTGTGCTCAAAGGAGTGGGAACAGAGCGAAGGGGGAATTAATTCTTGCTCTGCCTTTTCTTTTGTCAGATTCAGGTGTGTAAGATCAGGCTATATCTACAACTAGAGCTTTATTTCTTCCCCTCATCCGATGCACCTATCGCCACCAGCTGAGTAGTATGTCTCTGAATTTTCACGCAGCTCCTCCCGTTTTTCTTACACATTGATTAAAACTGGAAGTTTGTGTGTTTGTGGAGCCAACCGAGCTGCTGTAATGCAATGCTTGTCATCCCAACATGAACTTAACTCAACTTGACACCTTCAATAAAATTTTATTGAAAAAAAAAAGTACCAATAAACAACAAGAAATCCAGAAAAAAGATTTGTAGAGCAAAGCTCCATATGTACAGCATATTGCACTACATAACAAATTGTCTTTACTTCCATATTATATCAACAACCAAAAAATATATATAAACACAAAAATGAGTGCACAGTAGAGTCTCGAAAACACACAGTCAATGTTTACAAAAATGCTACATTTTCGCTGGGTCTCATTTCTTGGTATAACAGAGAGTGTGTGATAATCAAGACTTCGTTGAAACTGAGCAGTTAAAGGCATATTCCAGGGTTTTACAAATACATGTACACTTTATGTGTTCTGTAAAGAAGGGCAAATATTTCATAGCTATGAACTCGTGAGCCAAAAAATTAACCACAACTGTGAACTACTTTTGGTTTGCTTGGATTTGTTTATACACCATGATGAGATGTGCAAGGAATGTTGCAAGTTCATTTTTTCTGTTTAAAAAAAAAAAAAAAAATGCCCTTGATCTCATGGACTTCGAAAGGACCCCACTCGCATTAAAAATTATTTTACAAGCATGAACTGTCCTTATAAAAGCAGACCCTTTTTCTTAAGAAAATACATTTCAAAAAGTTAAGAAAGACCATGAAGAAGAAATGTTAAAAAACAAAAAACAAAAAAAAAAAACAATCAAAATCAAAACCTTCCTCGAAAAACTTCAAATTTATATAAAGTGGACTACAAAATTCAAGACACTGACGGTTTCCATAAAATACACGTCCCATTCTCCACACTCACATATAATGGTATGAGTGCAGCTTGGGAACATCGATCCAAAGAAAAAAAAAATTATACAGGGCACCATGGTGGCTTGTTTCCCTTTCCAATAAATCAAAACAGGCCATTGATCCGAGCGTACTTAGTCAATGCACAGATATACGTCTGACACGTGGCAAGATTAGCCTGAGAGAACAATTCAGAGTATATACTATACATTAACACACAACACATAAGGGACCCATGGGATCTACAGAAACAAAGTACTTTCCAGTGCATATTGATTACAACACAATGATCAAGATTAAAGAATTGAACACATAAACGCCCTGTGACTTGAAGAAGAATCTGAAGACAACCTTCTCCTGTGTGTTTTGAAGCATTTCTGATTTCATTCTGTATGTATTTTTAGTAACGGGGTGGGATGGGTGATGACTCATTAATTATAGAGGAAAGGTCATATCCTGTTGAAAGGTTAAACTGTAACGAAGCTGCTGCTTTTCTAAACTGCAGATTGTGAATCTGCCCATGATGACTCGTGAAAGATAATGAAAAAGGTCTGAACTGGTTGGGCCCATCCCTGGAAAATCGCAACCATCTGAAATACTCAACCCGCAATAATCTATTTCTTGAGTATCAAACACATGCAGGCTTGGAAGGTGTTGTTTGTAGCTTTCTTCTTAAGAAAGAAGAGCAGTAGTTGTGATCAGTGTGAATTCATGGTGGTTATAATGTTTTCCAGTTTGCAGAATGATGAATCCACTTCTTCGGCGTCTATATGTATGCTCGATGTGCTCCACACAGTTACATTTTGGGTATATGGACGATGCCACCATTGAAATCCACTGCAACCAACATGAATTCAAACTGACCGTCGATGTTGTTCTTCATAAAACCAAACTACACATTTCTTGTAGCCCACAGCAGCTGAGTGATACTAAAAAGGTAGGATTTGGGTTGCGCATCACATGAAGCAAACCAACCTGCTGAGTCAAACAAGTGAAGAGTACATGAAGTCTCAGACCAAAACAAAAAAAGGAAGAAGTAATTGCACACACAAGTGTATACAGTAGAAATGGGCAAATGTACAAAAATAAATAAGACGGCAAAAAATAAATTACAAAGAAAAGTGAACCGATGAACAATACCCATGCAATAAAGGAGCAGCACAGAGAGGACGCCAAGAGCCAATGGTGAGACGGGGCGCTACAGGGACTGGCTCAGCGTTCAGGATCCGCAGGAAACT
The DNA here is from genome assembly GCA_014281875.1 of Nibea albiflora. Taxonomy (NCBI): domain Eukaryota; kingdom Metazoa; phylum Chordata; class Actinopteri; family Sciaenidae; genus Nibea; species Nibea albiflora. Next base: position 9,494,850 of record CM024799.1, read on the forward strand.
ATAACCACAACCACATTCAGTGCACCTCACACGCCTACTACTACATGCTCAGTAGCCCCCCCGTCACCACCACAGTCAGCAAGTCAGCCTCAGACTCCTCAGTCAAACTGTACCTTTATGTGTGTGCTGAGAAATTGGCCAAGAGGACTTCTTCTTTTTTTTTTTTCTTTAAACTGAAATTAAAGTTAAGAGACTCGACAATACCTCGGGAGGTTTTTAACATAAATAAATGGGTGAAAACACTGCTCTTCTTCTAACCATGTAACAGATTCTCAAGGTTACCAGTAGCCCACGCAGTCCGTCCCTGAGACATCTTTAAGAAAATGAGAGGAAACCCTAATTATGCAGTGATAAACTTGACACATTGTAAGGAGCAAGTAATTACAGACCCCTGATATGTACTGCTCCTTGGGTCCAAAAGTTGGCCTGGGTTCAGCAATGGAGAATATAACAAACAGCATCGTCAACAGTGTCTTTAAACATATTCATATTTCAACAATAATTACAGTCATTTTCACTTTTGTTTTGTTTGTTTTTTTTTTGTTTTTTTGTCTGCTGAGCCAGTGGTAGTTATATGTACTAAAAATGTCCCAAATCTGTATCCGAGCACCAAAGACAATACAAGACCACCCAACAGAATATTAAATGGTGGAAAACCCCATAAAAGTAGCCTGAGAAGATCTGTTTCACAGATTGATTATGCAGTATTGTTTGGTGTTCAGAACACACACACACACACACACACACAGGCTGTGAGAGACAACCCAGGACAGAAACCTTTCATTGGAGGCACGTGGCTCTATTGTAACTCTACTTTAGCCTGAAACACTGGTACTTGTAAATTTCCAGAACCCAAATCCAATCCAGATTCCAGACTGCGTTCAGTCAGGTCTTAACATTGATTATTTGTCTTCGACGCAAGAGAGAGAAATGTTGTGGCAAGAAAACAAGTCATAACTGAAAACCTTCATACAAGACAGAGGTTAACGTGGTAACAATCTGAACTCTTGAAGGGTGTACGTTTAGTGCAAAAACAGTGGATCCACAGTTCCACTTCAAGGGCATGGAGGTCTGAAAACAATCACATGAAACAAACACATCTAAAACACAGGGACAACTCCAATTTGAGGATGAATCTGGGAACAAATTTAAACCGAAGAAAGAGAATCTGATGTTCTCAATAAAAACTTAAAACTAAAATCATTACGGCAGACCAAATCGTTTTGTTAGGTAAAGGGTGCTTTGCTCTGTATAACAAACAGTGTGCTTCACTAATTTAGTGCACTGGTGCTAGTCCTCCCAAATGCATACAAAACTCTGCGTAACATTACTTTCATCTAAACATCTTTCCATTTTCCTCAGCCCTTCTTCAGTGTGCCACATGTCAGACAACAACCAGCCAACCAGTAGCTGTGTTAAGTAATTTATAGGCATTAGATCACTCCAACACTCCCAGAACATCCAATCACTGCAGGATAAACAACAATCTTAATACAGTCTAAGTTGCTACACACAAAGTGAGATATATAATAAGTCTTATATACAGTATATATATATATATGTATAATATGTCAGTGAATGTATATTGTCTAATGCTTAGGTATTGATTCAAGATATTGATTTACTTATTCCACTGCTGATAACACCTTTAGGAGTTAGGTTGTTTAATACTATGGTTTTGTCAGTCGACATAAGTGTGCATTCAGACAGGGACAGGTAAACCGGATGCCGGATGTGTTTTTCAGTTCATTTCAGTGGGGGTCGTGCGTTTCTGCGCCAGCAGCAACGCAGGCGTAGGCGAGAGAAATTGAGCCAGATTCAACTTTTGGGAAAACGGAGCTCCACGTCACGCTCCGGCCGCCAATCATACACTCAGATCGGCCAAACCTCCACAGACAGCCTAAAATGTCCCTGAAGCAGAGACTATCCAGATGGATTCACATTTAGCTCACCCCCCCAAACACAGCACTCCCCCACCCGGTTTGCCCGTCCCTGTCTGAACATGCACTAATACCTATTAATTACAGCTAACAGTTTTTATATAGTTTTGTTTTCCCAATTGCTAATATTGCTATTCATATCAACCATCGCTTTGTTGCAATCTCATTCAATGCTTTTGTACTCAGGTTTGCCAACAGTCACCAGGCTTGTTTGACCAGTCACTGACGTGCAGTACTGCTCCAGCCCGATACCTCCTGAGTCATCAAAATGTTCTAATTGACATGTAGCACATGACTGAAGACAGGCTGACCTTAAAACATATTTAGATATTTAGATTACAGGTCCAGGTGTGCAGAGGCTTTACTTTGTTCCCAATGTTTTGAATGATAGTGAGGGATTAAATTCAAACTTATTTACCATACCGAAGAAAATGGAGAAGTAAGAAAAACAAAACTGGAAAGCAAAATAAAGAAAATAAGAAGAAATAAATGTTCCATTGAGGTGAGGTGCAAAACGCTTTGTTCTGAGAAGTTGCCTCTTTGGAAATTAGTAAATCGACTCATCTGGTCAACTGGGGAAACTTCAGAAAAGAAAACCTCACACCGCATTTCTTTTCATTTCCTAACCATCTCATCTTGCCTGTCATAATTGCTCAATACTCGTTCTGGCAGAATACATTGAATAAGGCATTCCCAGGGTCTGTGGAGGTCATTAAAGATGGATACATGTTGAAGTGCAAAAAATTTAACGAGAACAATGTACTGTACAAAACTACTACACCACACGTATACCAAAATATGAACATTGTCCTGTAGAGGAATCTCGGCGCATCATGGCATCTTCTTGAGAAGAAAAAAACACACGACCTTGTACAAAAGTTGGTTGTCTCCGTCCCGCGGTGACTTTATGTCTCCTTTCTTCACGCCCCCCAAAAAACAGACCCGTGTTAGATTTGACAGTGCCATTGGGAGTCCAGTTCCTCAGAGAGATGAAGAAAAGGGATGCGAGGTTGAAGATGCTCCTCACCTCCGTCCCGCTCCACCTCCTCCAGCAATGAACCCCCTGTCAAACAGAAGGCTGAGCAGAGCTGCGCCCAGGCGCCACCACAGCGGCCCCTGGTTCCTTTGGTTTCGATGATACTGAAACAACAAAGAAAGACGAAACATATGCGAGTCAGTGCACTCTCCTGACACCGGTGAAACAGTCACTAGTTTGTGTTTTCATGTTGGGCTGTGATGTGTGCTGATTGACAGAGAGCACGGTGAAAAGGGTCAACACAGAAGACAAAACCAGACACCGGAACAATGCTGATATTTTCACAACAGTCTGCTCCTGTCCCCAACAATACTTATTAGAGAGGCCACCCTTTGTGTGCGGGATCCCTGACACAATCCTGCCTTCCTGACAGACATTCCAAGCCATAAACACATTCATCATACGGCCACACATTTTCTAATCTTTCTGGCAGAGACCAGCAGCGAGCAGGCTCAGGAGGAGACTCTCTCAGGTTTGCGAGCCAATTGGATTGTGTGCGATTAGGGGGGGATAATGCTATCTCTGCCATTGAGAAGCTGAGATAAGATAATTGCACCAAATGGGATTAGGGAGCGCTTGATGAGAGGCAGGGAGCCTCTGGAAAACGCGTATCTGCACGAGAGAGAGAGGTACAGTAGTCCAACAGCTCATCTGCAGACGAAAGACAGGCTCCACCACGCCTGATAATGCTATGGCTATTTTCAGCCCACAATGGTTGTAAACTGAAGGAGGCTCGAGATTACTTTTTCATGACAATGCACTAAAAGCGTGCTGTCTTTTCTTGAACATTAGACGACTGTTTACGAAGGCCAAAATATCTAAAGGCGGAGATTAGATATGCCATATTTACATGACTGTTAAGGTGGTGTCCAAACATTGACCTAGTTACCAGCAAAGAACTGCCACTGTGATAAGCCTCAGGGCTTCTATACTCTTATCAGTTTGCGGTGAACATTGCAAGGTGTTGCATAAGCTTTGCAAGATTCAGAACCAGCATGTGCGTATCTTACTTAACACTGGCTTACTTGCTTATTGTTCAAAAGAGAAAAATTAAAAAAAAAAAAAAATCATCAAATCAGAGCCCGCTCTTAATAAAACCAGTTCTCAGTTGTATGATAGATCCAAATTGTGCCTGGGGTTATTTTGCCAAGGACATAATAATAACATAAACATTGACAATATTTATATGCAGCGCAGAGTGGATGAGCTGGCAGCCAGCATGGCTCGACTTGGCATGCTTTCAGTCTTTTTAAGAACTCAAAGACGAGGAAGACCGAATGACTGCATACGTGCGATTATATGTGTATTGTATGTCAATACGTGGAACACTTAATGGTGCTTAGAGTTTCAACATCAGATGGTTAGAGCTGCAGGGGCAGAATGAGTCAACGGAGGGATTTATCACGCTACGAAGCTTGTGTATTAACTACAAGCTACATGAGAAGCAATTAATCTTTATAAACAGAAACAGAATGTTCCTGTGACGGTGACCTTTTGCCCTCCGTTCTCTACCAAGCTGAGAGAGAAACACCAAGACAAACAGAGAGAGAGAGCGCGCGAGAGAGCGAGAATGAGAAAAGGAGGTGTGCACAAGCCTGTCGCAACTTAGTCATGAGTCACGCCACCAACTGTCAAATTGAGGCTCAGCCTCTAATTTTAGCCAGCGACAGAGTGGCAGAGTCTAGCCAGATGCTCTGTGTCGTCACTCTGACACCAGCCTGATGTGCTTTATCTGTGTCCCATGTGGCCTGTCTGTCCAGCCAGCTGCTCAGACGCGCTGCCTTATCGCTTGAGCAAGCAGGACAGCCTCAATAGCAAGAACCTCTGGATTAGTCACATCAAGGAGGAGACAGGGAGCAGCCACAAATACAAACAAAGACCAGTGGTTTTACACAATGCAGAGCAGCGCAGACGGACATCACTGTTAACAATCATCACACAACAGTGAATATAAAGTAAATATCCAAAGCCAGCTTTGTGTGTTTTTATTCTATCTCCACTCCCCCTCTACATGTGCTGAAAGGAGAGAGCGCCATGCCCTAACAGTGAGGAGATAAAGCCACAAACACTGCGTGCATGCAGACACACACGGGCGATATTCAAACCTCGCTTTCAACACCTCCTATCGAAAGCACCGGGAGTCGTCTCTCTTAAAAAAACATGGGGATGAAACCTAACTCTGCTCCTTGCCCTGTGCAGGCTGGAGCCGTCTTCCTGCCATTGTGACTGTCATTACTGCCGTGTCTCAAATGGCGGGACGGCTAATGTCAGCCATCCTCTGGGGACCTCGGCGTCCCCTCCGGCCCTCTCTGACTGAGGAGCAATTTATCTGTCAGCATCCACCAGCACTCCTTCGCTACCTAATCCCTCCTTTCGCCGGGAGGCGGGAGGGTGGGGGGGCTGCCGGCTCCCATGCAGGGCACTCACAGCCACATCGCTCACAACTCCATCAAGGGCAATAGCACTTGGATGGCTCAGGGACAAGTGTCTGCACTGAATGACTGCAATCACCTCCTGACAGGAGCGGATAGGAATGAGAACTGACAATGCCGCTACTATGGAGTGAGAGTTTTTTTGTACTGTCAGACCGTCTGTGTGCTGGTGAGAGGTGAGAGGCAGCAAAAAGTAGAAAAACAAGTATGGATGTATTCATGCATGAGCATGCACACACGCACGTAATACAATTAATTGCGCAACCTAGAAAAAGCAATTACCGAGGATCCAGCAGAATCCAGCGTCCAAAACCACACACCAGTGTTTGGGTTGTAAAAACATCCCTCCAGCTTATACGCACACTGAACACACACTGGCACAAGTCTAGTTATGTTCCTCTTGAATGATGAGTGTCAATAGTGGTCATCCTGCTCTCTTTTTTCAAGTTAGCATTACAAGTTCCCTTCCGCCCCACGGTGCAGGCGTAATATTCACTTGACTTGCTCGCTCACGATCACAACACCAGTGTATCTGTGTCCTGTCACTCGTAGTTTCAGGATATGACCTCACAGAGCCGTTCTCACTCTGACTGTCCTCTCTACTGTTTGCTCAAAAAAAAAAGGAAAAAAAAAGAGCACAAGCCACTTCCTCATCCCCTGACCCAGGCCTGCCTCCGTTGTGCGTCAATAGATCTCGCTGCCACACTCTTCACAGCCACCCTCCTGTCTGACTGTCTGGTTGTCTGCGTTGCGTTTCCCAGTGTCACAATACGTGAGTCATGCTGAGCCACAGGGGTATAAATAACTTGATAAGCACATGAGAAAATCAAAAACTGTCTCGCACTTCAGAGTGTGATGCTAAAAAAAAGAAAAAGAAAGAAGAATTATATCATGTGCAAGACAGGGAGGGGTCCCATTTCCCAAAAGGGAGGTTTTAAGACAACTGAAGTTGGTTGTTACTTGATCATTTGAGGTTCGTTTCCAAACCTCTTCCCTCATAGACAAGCTTATACCATCATTATGGATCCCAACCCCCGGCCCCCTCCACCTCTCTCCCCCACATAGACCTCTTATTTGGTTGTCTCCTGTGGCCGAGGGAAGGGGCTGACTGGAGACTCCCTACAACCACAGCTGTCCCCCTTGGGGCTCACGCGCTGAGCTTCGGGTTACAACATGTTTACCTACTCCCGCCACTTCTGCTTTTTTCCTGGACGTATCAGCATGTGTGTCTAAACGTGCATGCGTGCATAAACACATGTGTTAGACTGTTAGCCGCTTGTGCAAGACACTTTCTTTCACCCTGTGTATTTTTGACGCTGTAGCCAATAAAACAAACCGTGTGCCGCGGTTGTACAACACGAGCAACACACAAACTTCAATGGACAGTGTCACTGCGACCACAGTGTATTGTTTGAGGCCAGGCATCCTCCAGGCCACTTGCCTCCACGGCATAGTGAGGAAACGGGAGAAAAGAGAGAGAGAGAGAGAGAGAGAGAGAGAGAGAGAGAGAGAGAGAGAGAGAGAGAAATAAACAGGAAGAGGAGGCAGGGGAGGGCCTGTGGTTGGTGAGGTGGGGGAAGGGCTGTCCTGGTTCAGCAATGTCTTTGGCTTGAGGGTAGAGAGAGGGTTGGGGGGGGTGCTGGGCTCTGTAAGTTCTGCATGTGCACAGACTCTCCAAAACAAATATGGAGCAAACACAATAAAAGAGAGCAAACTTTTTGCCCGCCATAAAACTTTGCCAGATCAAAAAAAACAAACTGTGGATGGTGTTGTTAGTGTGTGGACTTTAAGATTTTTGCTTTACACCCCTGTACAACACAATGCAAACGTCTACTTTGATGGCAGTTGTGCAAATAAAAAGACAAAAACACTTCTGGCTGATTAAATTTAAAAGCCATAATCAGAACAATCTCATTTACCTGAACATAGAGCTCCTGGCAATTCAAAATCATTGCAAAACTAAGAAATAGGCTCTCCTCCACCTTTAAATTGGTTCATGTGGAGTATTTTGTTTCTCAAGAGGCTCAAATTCCCCCCTGCATAACAAATAATGAGGTGGGAAATTCATGACTATTTCTTTACTACTGATATGTTATAAATGCAAAGAACCAAGAAGTGTTTATGGTGGTTTTCTCACATGGTTGTGGGTATAATATTAAAGGGACTGATTTGTATAATAGTGTATCCTCCTGGTTTTACTGCACTTTATTTCAGCAGCTCAGCTTTACTGCCCTCTCTAGAGGCTTTCCAAATAACAGGAAAGAAATCTGTTTGCCTGGCAGCAGACACTATTAGACAAATTGTCAGATGAATACTGCATGTGTAGCACTTCTACATCAGGATTGTCTTTACGCATGACTGCATGAAGGGCACTGACGGGAGATTCTGTTACTGCTTGGGGTATAATTCCCAGTTGCACTTGTTTACTGGCATCGAACTAGAGGGCAAAGAGTTTGTACAGTCAGCAGGATGCATAATTGCTCCTCACCAGTTGTAGGTGTTCCCGGTGAAACTGGTCTCCTATCAGCTGGAGTTTCTGGCCAATGCAGGCCTCCACACTGCGGGCCACAGGTTGCTGCCGTGGAAGCTGCTCCATCCTGTTTTGCTCCCCTTCGCTTTCTTGGTGCCTCGCTTCCTGATCGCCAACAAGCTCAAAGTGTGCCGGGAAGTGCAATCGAAAACCTGCGTTGCCTGTTGAGCGTCAGGGCTGAGACTTATTATTTTTGTCAACACCACAACATAAGTGTTCAGTGTAAAAATGTAAGTACAGCAATGACACCTGTCAGGTTTTTTTTTTGGTGATGATGCAACTGATAACAAAGAGCAGCCGAGTTCTGTCGAACGAGGGAGAGAGACTTTCATAAATCACTCACCCACAACAAACTCGCATGACACAGATTTGAGGTCAGTCAGTTGTCATGGGCCTACTCTGGAATCATTACTTGTATACGGCGCCAATGTATCTTTGCTGTCACTGATAATCATTGTCCAGTGTATGGTTCTCTGTAGAGTTGCTGCTTACACAGGTAAGCACTTCTGTCACGTCCTTTCAGTCACAATGCCAGTCTGGCGCCTTTTGAATAGCAAAGCAGCTGGGTACACTCCATACAGACCATAAAAGCCGCTGTGATCACGACTGTCAGGCGCCAGGGATGAGATCAGCACAGCAACATTGTTACCCGTTTCTCACAGTAAGTCTCACATTATAGTTTCGTGCTTCAGTTTTATAACGCTGGCTATCACGCACAGTACACTGTTCCCTTTTCACTTTTGAAATACCGTATGTCACCAGCCTCACCGTAGAAGAGTGGTCTGGGCTCCTCCGCGACTCCACAGGGCAGCATGCCGTTGTAAGGTGCCAGGGCAGGACCAGGTGTCTGTGTGCCCCGGTCTTCACACTTTATCTCCCGGAATGTGGTGCGCCAGCAGTGGGGGTCTGGCTCAAACACATCATCCTCCTCATCGTCCATACGGGGGCACTAAATGATGAGCAGCCTTGAAAGTGACAGGACAAAGAAACAGCTGAATATATCCATTTGTCCTCCAGTCAGTACATGAATCTTTTCTTTCACTAATCATGGCAACAGTGGACAGGTCTGCATTAGATCTTGATGAGATGATCTCAGACACATTCATTATGCTTTCATTGCTCCAAAGCATTCATTATCATTATAGACAACCTGTCTGCTTCATAAAGAGCGCCCTCAAATCAATAAAACCACACTGGACAAGTTGGGAAGAGAAAAAGAGCAAATGGTCTGCCTTCATTTGTGGTAAAGAGCTCAGTGCTTATTTAGACAAATGGCTCTGTTCATCTCAGTATTGAAACCACACAATTCACTGCGGTTAGGAGAGTCAGTTGAGCCACTTTTACATAAATGGGAGTTTGGCTGACTTGGTTAAATGAGAGGTAGATTCTCTGTTGTCTGTGCTAAGCAGCGCTGTGGAGAGCCAGATCATTTCCCCCGTGATTACTAACTTATAACACTACCATCAGGCACTTTTGCAGTGAACAACTGCAGATACACACTTGAAATGTACACATGGGTAAACTTGATGACAGCACCAATAAAAATGCGTGATTACAAATCACTAAAGCAGTCTGGTAAGAATCTCAAGTAGCCCTTGGGAATCTCTCCAGTGTCAATAATGCACTTCACTCAACCCTGAATCATATGGCAGGTCAAAGAGTTATCAAAATACGGGTGAAATTCAAGTTGCCTCACCAGCTCACCCCTCAAGTCACCATCGAGTTGTAATACAGGGTTAGACTACTACCACACTTCCAAATTAGGGTCCACAGCAAAAGGGTAATGACAGTCTTTGAGGAAAATCCTAAACCACTCTCCCTACCCTGGTCTGTCAGCAAGCCAGCTCCCCGAGAAGGAGTTTTCATTTCTTCACCCAACATAAGCATATTGGCCTGTCTCATAGCATGCCCAGACCTCACAATATACTGCATGCGTTCACAATAAACCCTGTGTGCAAAACCACTTAATGCTTTGTTTTGACAAACAAAGAGTAAGAACATGGAAGAGCTCAGGGGGAAAAAAATGGGCTCAACTTCCAGATACCCAAGGTTAGTTGCTTTCTGTGCTGCTCTTATTGCCCTGGTAGTGCAGCCGTGTGTTTGCATCAGACAGTGGCTCCCCCTGCTGCAAATGAAACAAAAGGGAAGGAGGGAGAGACGTGCTGGAGGTGGCGGTGATGGGGGTGCTCGGTTATTGACACAGTTTCAGTCCAATGGTATCAAGAGCCTCACATGGCACCATTTCCACTTTATATAACACCGTGCGCACCGAGACCCGAAAAGACCTCCTCAAAGCTCAAGGCGTCTTTTATCAAAAGACTTATTCAATGATTACATTGTGTCAGAAACGATCACACGGAATCGACGTTTAAATGTGCAATCACACGTTCCCACGCGCCAGATATTTGAATATATGCAGAAAATGTCAGCGCAGACCGAGCCGTGCAGCCTGGAGTCCATTCACCGCCCGAGCGCCACGAACCGGGAAAGCCGGTATATTTGAAATCCCTGCCGTATGAATGACAGGCTGAGTTACACCAAATCATCTTTTTTTATTTGGACAGCCTGGACGTGTCGATGCAGGAACACGCGGGTCAGATGTCGAAATATTTGTTGCAGCTGTTCCAGCAGCAGCAACAACAACAACAGCGGCACGTTGTTGTTGTTGCTCCCTCATAAGGATGCGGATGTGACTTAAATGTTAAAGCCCAACACTGACTTTGTAAAAGTGTGTTTAAAGGGACTTACCACAGAGACGTGCTTCGTTGTAACGGGTGTATTACACTCAGGAGAAAAGAGAAAAAAAAGCCGGACAACGAGATCAATATCCTGGGCAAGTCAGGCGAGTTTAGTCCGTTTCACCTCCACGACTACTTCCATTCTGCGAGGAAAACTGCAACAAGCCGATTTCATTTCGCCGACGTCAGCTCCAAACTGACTCCGCCCGTCCGGGCGTGGTGCTGAAAGTTAGTAAATAAACGCTCCTTAAAGGCGCCTGTGTTTCTGTCGTCCAACTGTATGGAAGTGTCAGCGCGGGCAGCGCCTGTCCCTTTAAGGCCGGTGCGCACTGGGACGCTGTAACCAATCGTCGACTTTGTTTTCATCCCGGCTTCCCCGTCGTGTATTCAGACACGTGGACGGGAAATTCCCCGTAGCACGAGACCGCTTTCACTCTGCTGTCGCGCTCATCTGGTCAGAAAGTGTCATCGGGGAGCTTTACATGACCAATGAGAGGAAAGAGAAAATAGGAAGACGCAGTACATGTACAGCTGAGTTCATGTGATCTGTCACCTTAATTACCCTCTATTTGCATCCGCCATATTCAGAGTAATAGTAATACAATAAAAACTATAGCTAAGGCTAATGAGGACTTTGTTTGTATATCTGCAGTAGATTTACCATACTGTTACCTAAGGGTGTGCTATATATTGTTGTTGTTTTTGTTTATATACATATTATATTTATGCATGTATAAATATATATATATCTTTTATAATATATATATCTTTATGTTTACCGATCATGTCCCTTGTCTTGAAAATGTACTTATGTCTATGTCTGTATGTACAACTGAGAGCAAATTCCTCATGTGTCTACACACACCTGGCCAATAAAGTGTTTCTGATTCTGATTAGCAAACTCTTCCCAGTGGCCTAGATCTCGATCAGTCTAGTTATGCACCTGTAGCTGCTGTGTTTGGTTTTTGACATAGATCAGCCCCGACAAAGTATCAGTTTGGTTTAAATCATCATCACGGGAGGCTTCCTGTCTCCACATCACAGGAAAAAATGAGATTGTTAATCTAGAGCAGTGGTGCTCCCCCCTTTAGAGGAATAAATTCATGTCACCTCACCCCACGCAACTAATGAGAAGCCAAGTTGAATTTTACAGCTGTTTGCTGATAGCATCAGCAAACTCTTATTTGTTAATTTCCCTGCAACACTAACAAGATTAAATGATACTCTATATACTTCTTCTTCTTCTTCTTCTTCTTCTTCTTCTTCTTCTTCCTTGCTTCCCCTGGCACTGCTATTGAATGTTGAAAACATACAGATATTACAAACATCACAAATACACAGTATGTTGTCTACTACAGGTGCAAAGGATGATCAAGATCTCCACAGATCTAGAGCTACGAAAGCTAATTCCTGATATAACCACAAACACGTTTCAGTTTAGATATGTAAACATTCCTTTATTTTCTAGGTGATTCACAGTCTGACAGTTTGACAGTTAATCACATGTACGCTGGGCTGATTCTAGTCCACCTCTTGTTATGGAGAGCAGTTCTGGTGATCTGCCCCCTCCCCCCTACCCCCCTCGGGGCTATCACAGATCAATAAACCCTTGGACAGCTGGAGCTGAGGCCGGCCTTCTGCATTCTCTCACAGAGCATCCCCCCTCCCTGCCCCCTCGACTCCTCTTTCCCCCCTCCCCGTCCCTTCATCTGTGATCGCATCCCACCACTGAGTGAGCCGTGTGAGAAGACACGGGTCCCTGCCTCCTCTGTCCTGCCTCAGTCGAATAAAGGTTTGGCACACCTGCGGGCCTCTCCAAAGAGGTGGGGATGCACTGTGGAAGAGGGGATTGGTTTCCTCGCTCGCTCTGATATTGGAAACTTGATCGCTGCTTGCATGAGTGACCACTGTAAACAACAAAAGGCGTAAAGATGTGGGAGCATTAGTTGCAGCTTCCTTTTGTGCTCCAGACAAACAAAGGCGACCCCTCCGCCCCCACCTACTTAAGAGAATGAAGAAAACACCTGTAATTACTAAAGAGAAAGAGTGATTTAAGGACAGGTGAATAATGCAAGTTGTGAAATACACTAATAATAATAAGTACCACAACCTTTTCATGGTAATGTGTATTTGTTAAGTGTTTGACTGGTTTATTCTTTGAAAGTCCTGAAATAAAATATTCATGAAATTCAATGTATACAGTATTGATGACAGTACATATATCTTAAGAAAACAAACCTACGTTATTCATTAACATGCATTAGTCTGTGATGGATTAGTGTTTGAGAGTAGTGCAAAAATCATTGAGGCCATAAGGCAGCTCTCAGCGGGACATAGACAGTCCTCTGCAACATAAATAATGAATATGGATAAATTCACTGCAGCTCTTACCACTAGCTGGGAACATAAATTATAAATTCAACACAATGTTGATTTAACTAATTGAGTGGTGTCTATCAGTATGTGGATTGTGGCTTTGTGCTGATGAAAGTCGTGTCTCTAAGTCTTTGAAGTGCACACAGACAAAGTCCATTTGTACACCGTCTCTGAAAATGAGACTGCATGAACAGTGCCTGGCAAATATCTGTTAATGTCTCCAAACAATGTTGTCATTGACTTGTTTTTGCAGTGTGGAAAGCAAGTGGTTATAAATAAGTTCCCACAGACGCTCGAGAACCCCGAGAGGGAAAAGGTAGGCATCTATGTTACATCAGAAAGCTGTTTTTGACGAGCGATGCATGCACGCCCACACACACTTTCAGAAGAAGCATGCATGCACGGCAGCCGTGCGCGCACAAACACACATGGCTGCACAATCACATGCCCTACTTCCTCTGTAACCTCAAAAGCCCATGCTCCCTCTTGATATCTTATTCTCTATATGCATGTGTACACGCATCTATCGCAAACACACACACACACACACACACAGACACACACTGCCTGTCTCCCACCAAAACAGCATGTGAATCCTGCCTGGAAACTAGAAAGGAGGGATTTCATTTGCTCCAACTGGACATGTTCCATGGCAACCGCATCCTGACTGCGAGCCAGTTAGATGAGACATGTGCGGCACACTGACCCAATGGCAGAGATCATACTGGGGCAGTGACCTGATAACAAAAGAGTGGCTTGCTTCCCTGGCCTCTCTGGCACTCATTTTACTCACTCATTTTAAGGGAAATGTTTTAACTTGGCATGATCAAAATCAGGACTTTATTTGTCAGCATCTGAATCTGTTAGATTAGATATGCACACACATATGCATGCATGTAGACATCTGTGTAAAGCTCCTATGGGAATTGCCTTAGGGTTGTTATCCTCATTAAAGTCATCTAAGCAATAGATGGCTTTTTAAAGCCAAGTGACCCAGAGAAATTAATGCAATATCAGACCTTTCAAAAACACTGTATACTATATATGCTAGTGGCATCTAGATGAGGAAAAATAAAGTCCCTTTAGATGAGTAATAAAACATACATTTACCAGTTGTTCTATAAGTTGTATTGTAACTAATTTTTCATCAATTATGGTAGGTAACACAGATAAATGGTGAAAGTGTGTTGATTTTTCGTGTCTTCTCGGGTGAAGACTGATTGAATAATGCAGGCGTGGAGAGGTGGAGAGGGGTAATTTTGCGCTCGGACCCAGCCTCTTTTAGAAATTGTAAAGGTGAGGCTGGTTATGAAGCAATGACACCTGATCTGACCACCGTAACTGAGAGCACAGACACAAACGGCCACCTTTGTAAAGGCTGTCTGGTAATCATACATCCTCGTCTGGCCAGACCTCACACTCTCAATGTGACTCAGTTACAAAGCTCTTTGTTGTTGTGGGGGAATCATCCCACACACAACAAAACTCATTCTCATGAGAAATATAGACATATAGAAGTAGCCAGATGTGTTTGGTGTAAAGAATATCCAAATGCGGTGTGTTTTAAGTTCCCCCCACTGAATGAGGTCATCACATTGGAGTTACTTACTGTAAGGGCCATCCCACTTCTGTATGTTTCCAGTAGCCGAGATGATGACTGAAGACATGACAAGACCAAAACCAACAATGAACTGTCTATGTGACAAAAGTCTGATATATCTTATTCCTCTGCACCACAGACACCCACAACTATTAAAAACACATCACACACTGGGTGGACATGCTCCTTCACATTTATGTTTTCAGTAAATGGATTTGGGGCTGAGTCTCACAGACTTGGAGCGAGAGTATTGAGAGAGTGTTTTCGTGAAATTCTTTTACAACATGGAAAATACAGAATATTGCCTTTTATTGCAGCTGTTTGGTTCAACTTTAAACCCTAGCTTGTTTATTTCACATTCAATAATTGGCATAATAATGATTTTAAATAATATCAGAGCTGTGAGAAAATATTTATCATTGCTGGGAATTATTTGCTATTGTTTGGTTGACCGTTTAACCGTTGAAACCTTGTCAGCTGGCCCTGTGATGACCGTCAGATGATAACCACAGAACCACAGTCACCATCAGCGCAATTTATTTATTTTATTTATTCCTTTATTAATCTCAGCACATGGACGGTTCTGTGGGAAAAGAGGAAAAAACTGAGACTTGAAACTATTGTGGCATGTGTAACTGCTCTACACGTGCTGACCCTTCGCTGAACCAACCACCGTTTGATCTTCACTGCAGGCAAAGCAGCGCAGCCCTGCATGATAGTTTATACTGTAGCTGAGACACACTGAAGTCCAGCAATTCGCAGACTGCAGGTGATGCTTTCATGTCAGGCGAGAAGAATCAATTGAAAGGCAGAAGCCCGTCTTCGAGTTTCTCCGATATTTTGCCCGTCGGCTACTTGTAGGCAGGAGTTGTCTGGAAAACTCTGGGCTTCACTTAACGAGACTGACCGGTGTGTCAAGCTGATCTGCTCACCCTTTGGAGGATAGGAGGGTGTACGGCAGCAATGCTCGTGCACGAACCCGCGCGCAGTCGATAAGATTGGAGAACTGTGTGGGAGAGCTGACCAGTTATCCAGCTTTCACAAAAGCGCCCTGTATAATCTGCTCCACACATTAAAGCCACGGCACCTCAAAGCAGGCATGTCCTAACAGCTGTGGACATGACTCTGTCTCTCTCTCTCTCTGAAGTGATGCAGCACAGCAGTGTCCACAGCCGTGCAGCAGAGAAACAGAGGATGAAGAACTGGAGGGCTGCTCACCATGAATGAGTCAATCTCACACCGGGGTTATGACAATCCAAAGAACCCTCAAAACCCAACACACCCCTTCAGGCGTGCACAAAGGGCTTTTCTCCACCATTAAAGGCGTCACACTGGTCCTTCAGCGCTTTGAAATGCTGATATTGTTTTCTACAGGATTTTCGTCATGCTTTCAACATGAAATCCCCAGAGGTAATAATAAAACGAGATCAAATGAAATGGCTTAAAATTTAATCACTGTTGATCATTAATCAATTTAAATGCAGCTGATTACAATCTTTTAAAAGCAGTACAGAACCGCCACACATATCTCAGGATTTATTTATTTGCGACTTAATTAACTGCGGATGGCTCAAAGGCGGCCTGCTGCTGCGCGGAGGTCCAGCTTAGAGGCCTGCGAGCAGCGTGTGGAAAAGCACCATTAATGGCATCTATCATCAGCTGCTAATTATGTTGCCTGTGGGCCCGACTGGCTCTGGTTTCAGCTTTTGGGCTCCAGCCACCAAACACTTAGCATTCATATTTAATCACACCTCATTATCCACCAACAATGTAGGAAGGAGACAGAGACCTTACCTGATATGCCAGACAGACACGGTCAACATAAAGACAGAAAAGAAAATCACACACACACACACACACACACACACAAACCTTCACCTGAAAAGACAAATGGCGGCAGCACGTAAGCGCCCTCCCTCGTTCGGCAAAGAGCTCTTTGCTCTTGAAGTGACTCAACCGCTTTGATGAGAGATAGAGCCCCCAATTCTGTGCTTTCTCAGCATGTTGGTCCTTTCATGTGAGATCCTTCTCTGTTCAGTGTTTTCTGGTTCAAAGAGAAGCAAAAGCAAACAGAGGCTAATCCTTTATCCTCACAACAACCGCTGGCTGGTTGCCGGGTTATCAGCTTAGACTCATCATGATGTCACACTCTTCAGGTGTAAGCAGTCTGATGTTGGACATCAAATATGACTTTGGTCAGCTCGGGCCACCTGTCCTTGTTATTGTCATGCAGGTGAAACAGAATACACTGAGTCATGCTCTTCACCTATAGTGGAAAGGAGACAGTTTAATGATAAGCAATCAGTGTCAAGCGTTTCTTTTGATTTGGCTGCATGTTTGCGTGTGTGTGTGTGTGTATGCGTTCCCTTGTCTTTCAGGAGTTCTTCATTTGCTTGTATTTGCACAAGTAAAAGGGTGTCAGTGCAAGTTAGCAGCCAGCTGGAGAGTTACTGTATCTGATGTGCTTCAGCAAGTCCTTTCAGGAGGCTGGTCTGTGCAATTTGTACTTAACACTGGTGCGGATAATTATCTGGCACTTGTTCGTTCAGTTCTAGGACTCCGGCCAGCTGAAATCGGAGAAGCTCCTGAAAGATTCAGGAGCTATTAAACAAAAAACACTGCAATATCCTCTTTCTTCAAGCTGTGAATCAATACATAAATCCAGTCCCTTGTGACTGGTTTCTCCTTTATGAATCTGGGAGTGAAAATTAAGCTAGCTTATTATCGTAAACCCACACAAACAGCAGGCTGTGCAATTCATTGCAGATTCAGTTTAAGATGAGGAATTTGCATGTTTTAGCTATTTATTTTTTTCAAAAACATATTTTGCTAAGGTATATTTTTTACTTTTTTTCAATAATATGTTACATGTCCTTGTGACCTTGTGTGATAAGCTGTCCATGAGACTTCATAAAATGTGGACACTACACACTTCTTTGTGTTTCACAGTACTTGGTTCAGAGCCTAGTCTTGGTTGTAGAAGTGTAAACAAAACATTTAAAAGACATTTGACCCAATGTGGAGACAAGTAATCAGTGTGTGACCTCAGACATTGCCGTCTCTGATTTCTCATCACAGACAGCAGGCCAAGAGAGAAAGTCATCAACAGGCACATATGTGTACCCCTCAAACTCCCCAAAGCATGTTCATAGAAACACATACAGATCACACAGATCAAGTCCAGTCCAAAAATACATCAGGCATGCATATAGATATCGACTTTCCTCTGACCCAAGCCTTGTTATTATTCATTCTGCAGTTTTGTAGTAATATTCCAACTGAACCATGTGACTAAAAAGCATGTAACGGAATATGCTGAAGGTGTCACAAGCTATAACCCTGAATTATTAATTCAAGAAAAGCAGCCTGATAGAAAATCAATCATTCAATCCTGATCTGATACACAGTCTGCTGAAATATTAGCTGTGGGGAAACATCATGTATCAGCCCATGAATGCTCCTTAATGTATATTCCATTAAAAATTTACACTCTGTGTCAAAGAGTGGGTCAAGTATTTGTACTTATGTGAGTGTGTGTGTGTGTGTGCGTGTGTGTCTATGTGTGTTTGAGCGGGTTGGGGTCACCGCGTCCACCGTCTAGTCTCGGGGATCGGGACAGTCGGTAGACAGAAAGGGTCACGTGGGTGTAGTGACCTCCAGGCAGCGTTACGTGAACCCCCTCATGGACCGTGATGAAGTCAGATTGCCTAATCCGCGGAAAACAAAAGTGCTGTCAGTCAGGCTGGACAAGTCATCAGCAATAGCAGCACTGGTAGCCTGGGAGATTTTTCACCAGGCTGGGCCCTCGGCACCCATGCAGCGGCCCACTTATGGGATATTGATGACGGAAAGACGCTCTGCTTTTACACGACTACTGCTAATGGTCTCTAAGTGTTCACCAGTGAAAATGTATTTTCTGTTCGGTTAAATAGGATATGCTCATTATGACTGCGCTCTGTGTTTTATTGTAAGTGCTTTTGATGATTGGTCTCTGAGTGTCGAATAACAATCAATGCCCGGCCTGTAAAGCAGCGTCTGCATATGGGACTTTAATGTATGAAATGTATTTAGACGGGAGAGTGTCTGAATAAACAAAGGCGTTATGTGTTCACCAAAAATAGATGGATTATATAAATCTCCTTAAATTATAATCCATCTCACGTGCGGCGGGACGTGCAGCACTTTTCCCGCGCTCACGCAAGACTGATGGGCTTTGTTTTCCGGTTATTGTTTTGGTAGGCTGTTGTGGTTGTGCTCCAGAGCAACCAAATCCCAATATCACTTTTCGCATTGTTTGCTGTTAACAAGAGGAATACCACATTCGACTAAGGCACCACAACCTACTGTAATTCACCGTGTTTACATACTGTCAGCAGCTGTTTGTTACTCAGCTGGCGATAAGCATCTCCAGTGAACCATAATGAGCTTTATGAATGAGATCATCATCCGCTGTAATGTTCAGCCAGAACATGAGACCAAACAGGTTCTTTTGGTGGATCCCCGCTTTGGCAATTCAACCCTCCTACTGGACACATCATCTCCTTCCCCCCTTCAGATGATGTCATTTCATAAGCTTTGTTATTCTTTGTGAATATTTAACCCAGAAAAGCTGCGCAGGGGGAGGAATGAGCCAAGTATGAAGTAGAGGGAAGCGAAGAGACGCGAACGCGAGCCGGACTGCTGCTTGACCAAATTCCAGGAGTATGAGGTGACCGGGTGTTGACTGCCCCACGAGGAATCCCTTTGATAGTGCTCCTATCTGCCCGGCGATCAATACGTAGCACCGTGCTGATAAAAGAACGCGGCTCACATCAAAGCCTTCCACGATGAGGGGGATAAGTAATAAGATGTCAATTATTAATGGAGGGGAAGGGTCCCCTTTCAAGTGGGAGGGAATTCAGATAACGAAAATCAAACAAAATTCATCTTTCACAAATAAGGTCCTCAAGGTATTCAAATCCTTCTTCAAAAATGTGTACTTCTTCAATGCCACTTCCTCCTGTACAACAGCTTTTTGTTGCATCTCGTCGACGTTGCTCAAACGTCTCCGTATTGTTTTGAGAAGATGTAACCTTCCTGTAACCTTCAGACCACATCGTTCCACAGCTGCACTGAGTTTGAACCTGTGACCTTCACCTCCACGTAACCCCACATCTGTCCCGCCAAACTATGGATGCACAGATCCATATTCACATGCACCTGAACTCTCCACACCTCTCTATGGCTCGCGATCAATATTTGCCCTCCCCCCCAGAGTGGCTTTTTCCTTTCATGTTTTGATTCAGGTGGCAAACAAAGTTTCTTTCTGTTTCAGCTGACTTTTGAAATTCATGTCTTTTGATACAGCTTGTCAGAAGCTATGATTTATTGATCGCAATGCCTGTGATAATTGAGGAAAGAGAGAGACCGGCGCTGCACTCAAGACCTCTCTGCTGTTATTAGACAATGTGAAGCCTCATGTTATATCCCTCAATGTGGCTGAAATGTTAAATATTCATGGCAAACGACTCAACATATGGATTAGCATGCATATTTTATGTTGGCAGTCCCATATGGCAGAGAGATGTGGTGTATAGCGCCAACAGGCTTCGCAATGAAAACATCTTCCTTCACTGTCTTTTTGCCCTTTTCACTTTGCCCACAGGAGACTACTTGCACTCTCCTCCCTGCTGTTGTTAAAAAGCTAGCATAATCACTAACGAACCTCTGTGAGGATTTCTGGGTCATTCTTTCCCGTGAAGTTCACATGAAAGCAGTTTTATTGATTTCTCAGACCAGACAAATGTGCTGTGAAGTTTTCACTCCACTCCCACCTCAGTCCTCGTACCCCCTGCCTCTGCTGGCACAGTCTGTGCAAGCTCGATTGGAGGGCGATGTTTGTTTGCTTCCACCTAGCTGGTTTAGAGCAATGAGTCTCTAAATACACTACTCATTACTTCGCCGAAAGATTCTCACTGAGCTCGACCTTTTTCCTTTGAATATTAATTTGAATTTTCCATGGAGGTTAACTACACAGCATAAATAATGCAAATCTACTGTAAATATAGGTCTGAGAATACATTAATTTAAAGCCAAGCGCCAGAAGATATAAGCTACAACGTGCAGAGTGAGTTACAGTAAATCCTGTAACCTGTGCCTGTGTTGACTAACCCTGCGGGATTCATGCGGTACAACATATTTAAGTTGATATCAGTTGGTAAAACAATTACGAATGTTTACAGCCGTGAAGAAGCAGCGATCAGGGGTCTAGTAACTCAGCAGGGGTCCGTCCCTCCAGCACCCCCCACCCAGGTGTCTTATCTGCCTCTTTTGACAAGCTAATATGCTACCACCAGGATCCTCCAGCACTCAGCAGGGAGCTCCTGACCACCTGCAGCTGAGGACAGCCCAGGAATGATCACATCGCCTCCCACAAAAGGGACGTCTTTGAGGTCAAGCCGGGGTGCCTCTTTATGTCCCCCCCACATCAGGGCAGCAGCCAAGGCCTCTTTACAGTGATCTCATAAGGGAGGGGTCAAGGATTCCTTTCCATCATCGCCTCTATTAAATTTAAATAAATGAAAAACTGGGACATTTTTGACGAGATCCGATGGAAATGATTTATTATTTGCACATAAAAAGTTGCATTTACCATGTTGAAGTTTATAATATTTAACTTAGCGACAGTAGTGGAAGTTGGTGGTAATCTTTTGGCAAGTGTGTGGATAAAGAGACATTTACAATCCGACAAGTAAATCGTGGGATTTGAGACTTCAAGCACAGTCCTAAATGAGTTCATATTTGTTGTCTTGTGAAAATGCGTGCGTACAGTCAACACTTCATAATCTTAAGCTCAGCCTGCTGGTTTCTACAAACTAGACCGACCCAGGAGCTGCTAAATGCACAGATTCACTCAACTACTTTTTTTTTTCTCCTCCGCCATTGTTTTTGCTTTTCTTTGAGTTTATGTCGCCACTAATTACAGTTTCCACCAGTCATAGCTGCCTCTTTCATTTTAGGGTGCAAGGTTAAATACTCTAAGTGTATGTTATGAAGCTGTCATGAGTTTATATTACCGCTAGTCTGGAAGAAATGGTCAATTTAAAAGTAATCATAATATAGGTTTTGTCAGGAAGCGCCGCACCCCGAAGAATCGTTTCAGGCAAACTGCTTTGAAGTATCCTGTCTGCCGCACATGTAACTCTACCAGTGTGTGATGAAATCATCAATTCATAATGGAAGTGGATCTGCAGGCGTTTCCCACAGTGAGATCACTGCCTTCTTTATTTGCCCCTCTGACTTACACAGGGGGGGGTATCTTAGAGAGAGGATGAAGGGATGTGGTCAAGGGTGCTGCAATAACCTGCAGTGAAGTTTTGAAGAGCAGAATGAGTTTGTGTTCGCTCTGTTTTCTTTTCACATAAAATCTTAAGTAGACATTTGCAGAAAAAGGTAGGCTTACGTCAGAACATCTAAATCGTAAAGGTAAGTTAAGCTCAGTTAAGATCTTTCTCACCGCCCCGCCGCTCTCTCAAGACCTCCCAGTGACCCACCGTCCTCTTTTATTCTGCACGGTTTCACACTCCTCTGAGACTCATCTCCTAGTTCACACTCCTATTGTAACACAGGTCCAAGGTTTGTAATCTTGGTCCCCAGGCCCTTCACACTTCAGTGTGGCCTCCACACCCCACACCTGAAAGGAGATTATCTGACAATCGTCTCCTCTCCCCCCTCCACCCTCCACTTCAGACTTCATCCTCGCTTTAGCACCTTGCTCTAGTGTCGCCACTTCTCCTCGCTGCTCCGCCTTATTCTGTCCAGGATAAGGTTACTGTACTGGGGTCGTTGACCATCAGAAAGAGGTTATTGGGTCATGGGAGGGAGAGAGACAGCCTCCGTCCGGGTGCAGACAATGATGTCATGGCGAGACGCCTCCGGAGTGAGCTGCAGACTGGTGATGTCATAGTATGCTCGAAAAATCTGGGGGGTGGGTGACTGGGGTATGAATGTGTTTAAAATTAGGCGGATGATGGCAAGGTCGGTGTGGTGAGATAGTGTCACCCAAACTGCATTTGTCCTGGTGATGCAATGCCACAGTAATACCGGAGAATCACCAACAGTTGATACTGACAAAGACCAGTTATTCCTGTTGATCTTTCCTGAGGTTTTTCTTGCCAGAACTGCAGCCAAACGCTGTAAAGATCCATCCAAAGTTCATCTTGGTTCTCGCCAAGGTAACCTTGAGCGAGCCCCTTGTAATTCTAGGATGGTGACGAATGCATTTCTGTCAGCCGCAAAGATGTTCCACTTCAGACGGTTACAGTGCACGTTTTTGTTTGTTTGCTCATTTGGTTGGGTGGTGGAGGTCTGCGGAGGTACAGCAGTGGCCAGTGTAGGGTGCCACCTGTGACCTTGTAAAAGAGAAGTGATGAAAAATTAATGTGAGAAATTCGACCGCCTGTTGTCTTCTTTTTTTCTTTTGCTATTCCGAATCTCCACAGTTCATAAATTATGTTTGCTCCATATTTCGCCTTCACTCTCTATCCGGCAGCAAAGTGGAAATGTTAGGCAGCTGCTGCGCTTATAGTTATAGGTAACCCAAGAGCGAGTCAAGCTGCATTAAACTGATTTATACCTGAAATATTTTAGCCAGATGCTGATCGGGTTTTACGCTGAGGCCGTAAAGCAGTGAGCTCAACCCTCAGCCACATCAGCTATGGCTGTGCGGGGCGACAGACATAGTCTATGAGGTGAACGAAAAGTCACTGTTCAGTGTACATTGAAGGATACCACAGAAAGGATTAGCTTTGATGTGTGGCTGGTGTGAGCGTGTGTTTGCGTGATTTACCAAAGGGGAAGGTGCGTTACAGACCCCTCTGACTGTGCAGGTCAGAAATAGCTGTGTAATGTGAGGGGCAGCTGTGATTGTGTGCGCGTGTGTGTATACAGGCTCAAACATGCAAAGACAGTATAAACAGGTGCCTTGAAAACACATGCACACACGCCACTCCTCCTTTTCCTCACACCCTTCATCTGAAACTCATAAGACTTTCAAACACTTTGATTGCGAGATCCATTTACACTAACAGGCCGATGGTGAAACATTAGTGGGAGGTACGTCTCTGTCAGATAGTTATGGATTGTGCTGTATAGAAGATGAGGTCACCAAGCAAATGCATAGCTGCTCTGCCTCAGTGTCACTTTTCTAATTGGAACGACAGGCTGCGTCATATCGCCCCCAAGTTGAGATCTTAATCTCCTCAACAGGATTGATGCAGACAGTGTTTCAAACCCAGTGCACATAAATATTGACACATACGTCCAGATGTATATGTGGGACGATGTGTAACATGAGGCTGTTGCTCCGTCATAGATGGCAGGTGATCGGCTGACCTTGGCGATGACAAGTTCACGATCAGGTCGCAGGGTGAGACATGCAGCCACACGGGAGGATCGGGCGCGTAGGGGTGTGGATTTGACACACTGTGAGATTTCAGCATCGCTACCAGTTGTCTGCCGCTGAGCTTTAGAGCTAGACCACCAACCGGCATGATGAAATCACGGACAGCTGCCGCGTGGCACGGCCAGACAGGCAACCAAATTCACCGGGGAAGCGCCAAAATGGACGCCGACCACACTCCACCGCAGTCCTCCGCTGCATGTGGTGGGAAACAACAGAGCTACGGCATGAGGGCAAAGGCTCCATTAAGGGCCATCAAATATTCATCCGCCATACGACAGCGAGGCCCTTGGCTCTATCCCCACAGCATCGTGCAACAAACCACCACCAAAGAAAAAGAAAAAGAAAAAAAAACCTGGCCCGGAAAACAATAACAACAACAACAAAGTGCAGATGCTGCAGAAACAGACGAAACAGCTTTAATCATGTCTGACCTCACACCAGACAACTCTGATCCTGTGCTGGTAGAACCGAGAGCAAGCTACAAGTCACTTAATACACCAACTACAAGCATCACTAACTTGATTGCTGTTCGATTTGCACAAATCAAGCAAATGAAGAAGCTTGTTTTCTCACCTGTTCACATTACGCGGCGCTAACAACAAACTAATGGCCACGCAGACATTATCGAGGATAGCAATGACATCACCAGACTGACCACATGGTTCAATACGCTGAGTTAACTCCAAACTGTCAATAAAAACTCCATCAATGAATCCAACCAGGCCTATGCAGGCTGCGATCAGGTCTTTAATGTGTTTAGTGCCGCTGGTGGGACGGTAATTGCCTTAGCAGGCTAGCAGGCTGGCTGTAATGACATTATCAGCCTGTTAACAACCACACAGGAGCTCGAGTTGTTCCCCTTCAGGCTCTGTCATCTGTCAGTTCATAGTCAGTTGCAGTGTTGTTTATCTGCGGTGCTATTTTATACAGGCCTCTCATGTTTTTAGGGTTGCATTTGTCTTGATCAGTCAGATGTTGGCATCGTTACAGACGATGTTACGAATCAGGTTAAAGGGCAGATTGTTGTCAGTCAGAGATCAACAAAACAAAGAAAGGCTTGTCATTTTTTTAAAAGCTGTGATAAATAATGTCGGGGAAATATACCGGGAGTATTAACATTTAAGTGTTCACCAGAGGGCAGCATCAACACATTTGTCAGATATTAAATTAGTCTTCAGTCCAGCTTATATGTCCTTTCCCCGGTCAGTCCTCTGAGGTTATGTACCTCAGAGGACAAATTAGTAAAACAAACTAGACGCTGTTGCCGTCATCATGGGAGTCATTTGTTTACCCCATTTGCATCATAGAACCCTTAAAACAAATAAAACTGTCCTTTCACTGTATGAACAGTGAGGATTTGCATTTTGGGTGAGCTCCAGTCTGCATCATATCAAAGAAGGAACATTTTTCCACACCCTTTGTCAGCTTGTTCAAGCATTACATATACACTAAGTTAAACTTAATGTTCAGTATATTGATCTACTGTTCAAACCCAAGACATCCTCTTGTGTTGTTGGGTTTTTGGGTTGTTCAAGATGTCAGACCCTAGAAGCAGCAGACGCATTTGGTGTCTTTGGAAAACTTGTGTGCACAGCCTGGAATTTAAATTAAGGTGTTGCAGGTTTGAGCAAGGCTTCTGTGCTATACAGGAGTTTAAGGAAGGACAAAAACAAAAAAAGATATAGTGTGTTTTAAATCTTTAAATCTAAAGGGTGTTAGTAAGCAGATTCTAACCAGTTAAGCAGATGCTGGCTGTAGCCTTTGCACACAGATACAGGACCTTTAGAGAGGTTGAAAAGGAATAAGCATGTATACAAACAAGAACAGTCTAGGGTCATTAGTTTTGTTCGTATTTTGTCATAAGCCAAAGCATCACATATCAAAAAAGGTTGATCTGATGATGGCGATGATAAGTCAGGGGATCAACGAGGTTAATGCAATTTATTCTTACAGGGGCCTTGAATGTGTGTAGCAAATTTCATGACAATCCATCTAATAGTAAGGGGGCCATAAATGTCTGGACAAAATGTAATTGCAGGTCCAGATCCAGTCTGGACCAAAGTTGTGGACACCATCCATAAAATCACCCCACTAGCATGGCTAGAGTTCATTCAACGAACCACTGAATGAACAGTGCATAGAAAATCAGAAAACAATTAGCACTAAAACATCTTACTGCCTGCCTAGTGTTTCCCCCTCCCTTCTGTCTGTCTCTTGCGTAAACTGCTTTTCGTGGCCTACATCATCCCACTCACCTGTTACGTCAACACCTGCTGCTTCAGGGACTCTTGCCCGTCATTCCCCCACCATAACCAGCTCTGCCTATCACAAGCCTCTGTCACCACCTGTACTCTTCTGAATCTCACCATCGGCCTCATGTGCGCGGGAACATGTTTTCATTGTGCGTGACAGCTTACACACACACACACACACACACACACACACACGCATATTCATTTTCTGTAGTTGTGAATTTGTTTGAAATTTGTGTGGAAATAATATCACATCATAGCGTCTCTAAGGAAATGTCAGTCTGCATCATTGCAACAACCACACACGCATGAAGCAGTACAGTAACAGATGGAAACTTTCATTCCATGCTATATGCAAAATTGTGTTGTACTGTTGCATGATAAGATACCTCAGCGGTTAATGTATATTTACTCCATCACCGCCCTGTTGTGACGGTAAAAACAGCTTTGGCAGTGACAATCCATCCAATAGTAAGGGGGGCATAAATGTCTGGACAAAATTTAATTGCAGGTCCACTTGTGACAGTAAGCTTTGGCAGTGTCCTTGGTGCTGTCGATGTCCCCAAAGTCATTTAAAAAATATATCCCCTGTTCTGAACACCGCCATCGGCCCTGCACCATTCTGGATCCCATCACGTCACCCTCCAGTGAAGTTACACTATCACCTGTGGTTTCAGTACACTGTTTCAGTTGTTTCTGGTGCCAGTTGATGTTTGCATTTTGGGTCCGCAAACATTTACTATAACACTATATAACAAAAGAAAAAAGATGCTGTCATAGAAATAGAGTGAATGTGTGTGAATGGAAACAGAACGCTTGGCATAGGATGAACACAATCAATCCCTAAGCTGTTTGGTATGCTTATGGTTAAAATAATGTAAACAAGATTCAAAGATGTGGAGGGTAGTTTTAGCAGAATCTGTGATCAAAACAACAGATAGACGTGGCTGAATGCAAACAGGAGACAGTGGACTTTTTATTCATTCATTATTTGCATGGTAAATTAGAAAGGATGACAGGTCAAGGGTATATCTGCCAGTAACACGCGATAACTGTAGGGTGGATGGGAGTCACTCTGGACTGACTCTGGAGTGTGACGACTCAGAGCATCACCTCACTCAGGTAATGGAAGGTCTCTGAGGTATCTTTAGATTATGGTCATATAACTTCATCCCCTTACCCACAAGAAACGGAAAACTTCCTTACTGTTTAGAATAATGTTACCACTGGATAGAAAGAAACGCTGGATGGCTGTACTGGAGATAGCGATCCTGTTCTGTGGGATATTCCTCAGTAACAACACATGTGAGAGCACAGGTGAGTAAGTTTAACAAAAACTAACATTTTAGGAGCAGTCCTACAGATTAACATGTATATTATATTTGTCATCTTGTATTATCTTTATTGTAACAGGCACGGATGCGACAAATGAATGCGGACAAAAAAATCTGATGTTTGTCAGCATCAGAAATCTATCGAGTGATGTTTATTTTCCCTCAGGTGAGCTTGACAGCACTTTAGAAAGATAAACTGTCTGCAGCTGACAGTTTCAGAGTAAACGATTTCACATCATATTTCAGACGTCTATCACATGACAACAGGACACAAACTCTGTTTCAACATCCGAAAGCACCAAAACACACACGCAAATGCAGGTAAAGCTTCTTCGATAGTTTGATTTGAGCCTGCTGGAAATGATCACACTACATTTCAATATCGCTCTCATTGTCATTTGATGAATGTGATTGTATTGTGGTTTCTATTTTCAGATTGTTGTCAAGACAAAAATTTCAGCTGCAACTTTGAAATGATGTACTTGAATTCATCTACCGCAAATATCATTCTGGATAACGAGACTCTATCCACGCAAGATATTGTAGTGATGAGGGCACCAGACACCGTACCTGAATGTTTGCCATCACAGTTCTACAGAAATAAAACAGGTATTGCCGACAACCCTGTTGCAATGTGAACTATATTTGGACTTAATCTAGTCACTCAGCTCAACTTGTGTTTTTAATTGCATGATTAAGAGAGGTCAAATAAAACGTCATTGCAAGCAAAGACTGTACACAATGACAGTGACCTGATTAAACTGTGCACAGTTTTACACACAATAGCAGTGTCATACTGCCCCCTATTGGTCAATATATATATATTTTTTTTTTCTGGAACACTTCTCTTTGGACCAATCATCTTATACACATTTTATTCTGTTGCAGGCATCTTTTTAAGCATTCACAACTGCTTTAAAGACGGTAAAATCACAAGTCTACATGAACTTTTGCTACTCGTCAGACGAACATATCAACATTTTATCACAAGCAATGGTACCACTATTAACAAGGCACATGTCTCATGATTTGAATATCTTTCCAGATGTTACGGAGAATATCAGACTGAGCAAAAACGACTTCAATGCAGTCATTCCAAACTGTACACCTTGCAAAGGTATTAACATTTGTTTATTCCTTCATATTATTAAAAACATAGCTCAATAATCATTTTGTGAATGCAAAATGGCATTGTAGTCAAAACAAAATGTTTCTGTTCTGTTTCTGTGTGTGTTTGTGTGTGTGTGTGTGTGTGTGTGTGTGTGTGTGTGTTTGTGTGTGTGTGTGTGTGTGAGCAGGGACAAAGTACAGCCTCGTTGCTGATGGCTGTAAACGATGGCATTGTGGCACATGTATGTCACAAGGAAACATTATTGTCCCAAACTATAACGATAGCGGCAGCAGTGTAGAAAACGCAATGTAAGTACCTCTTCATAGCAATACTGTTGCTGTGCACACAATTGGTGTCAGTCCATGTTGGTGCTGCATCGTTAGAAGTTGTAATGATGACCACAGTTCAGTGGAAATAATACATTATGTGTGTTCCCACTACAGAAATATCATGAATAATTTACAAGACCTGGTGGAAAAGATGGACAGTCACACCGGTTTCCTTTCAGTGGGCGATATTAAAGGAGCGATCACTAAACTCCCCCCCGCAAATCCAGCCAACATCATCTTTGGCATCACAAGAAAAAGAGACATGAATGTACGTCATGTGATTGTGATGATATGAAACACAATATTAAGGATGGTCGAATCACTATAGTTTTCTGACAATCTTATTTGCTTTGTTGTAGATTTTCTACAACAACACAGATGTGTCCACAGACTTCTCTCAACTCGTGCAGTTGCCGAAAGAAGCAAGCAACATGGCGATTAAAAAAAATGGCACATTTGCTGCAGTTCTGCTCTTTCCGGGAGTGCATCAGGTACGAGTAAAGTCGATCTAATGGTGCATTACTTTTCTGACAACTTTAAAGGTCCAAGTGTGTAAGATATAAGATGGTCTATTTACAGAGTAAATGGAATATCATAGCCATGACTGTTTTCATTAGTGTATAATCAACTGAAAATAAGAATTTTATGAGAATGTTTTTGTTACCTTAGAGTCAGCCTTTTCCATCTACAGATGCCATAGGTCCTCTTGCATAGAGTCACACAAATTGAACCACTGTTTCTACAGTAGCCCAGAACATACAAATCAAACACTGGCTCAAAGTAGGGCCTTTTGGGTTGTTTGTGTGTTTCATGGCCAATGCTAGACACTGAACCTATAAAATAAACATGACGTTTATGTAATTACATCCACTACATCCTGTGCTTGTCATAACTGTAACTCTTGACAGGATCGGGACTCTAACAGTGATATTCTCAACAATGAGATGATGGGAATTGACATGGGAGCAGAAATATCCAATCTCTCACATACCATAGACATTCATTACAAAAATGTGATCAAGGTAAAAGAGATGACAGCTAAAAGATATATTAATAGACTGATAGTAATTGGTTCTGGTGGAATGAGTATACCGATTTTTCTTTTTCATTTTAATACAGAATGGACTCACCGCTTCTTGTAGGTCGTGGGATGGAAAAGGTACTGTAAAAATATTCTGAAAAACCCATTGTGTGACAGCGGGACCCTGCACACCTGCCTCAGCCATTAATGTGTAAAATACTTTCCTTCTGAGTACACTAGTGTTTTCTGTCCGTGCAGGAAAAGAACAGAAGTGGGTCACGGACGGCTGTCAGACAAGTGAGACAGATGACGGCGTCTTATGCCACTGCTCTCATCTAACATTTTTTGCAGTACTGATGGTAAGATGATGGCATTCCAAGTAATTCCGGGTTTAGCATTTTACATGTAATCTAACACGCCTTTCTCTGAATCAGTCACCTCCGCCTCAGAACATTAGTGCTTCGGATTTCACAGCTTTGACCTACATCACATCCGTCGGCTGTGGATTGTCAATGTTTTTCTTGGCAGTGGGTCTCTTCATGCATTGGCTTATCAGGTAAGGAATCACAAAGTAGTTTTCAATTTGAATTTACTAGATGAAGGGCTTTGGCTGACACCAAACTAACTCACTCAACAGAAAGGGGAAAGCAAGCCAAGCGACTAAGGTTCTGATCAACCTCTTCGTTGCCTTGTTCAACCTGAACTTGTCCTTCCTAATAAATGAGACCATCGCCAACCTAGGGAGCTCGGGTGCATGTGTGGCGATGGCGGCATTTATGCACTACACTCTGTTGGCCACTTTTAGCTGGTTTTTCATGGTGGCTCTACACTTGTTCTTTAATCTACGGAAGATCCCCACTGAGGTCAAACATTACATGGTGAAGATTTGTGTCGCAGGATGGGGTAAGAGAACCGAACCTGAACAAAACAGTCGCATGTGCTTAAAGTCATAGCACAAATACAACGCTTACACACATTTGTCTTCCTCCACAGTCACACCGTCATGTGGTGGTGATTGCTCTTGCTGCCTCGGGAAAATATGATTTCTTGATCATTTCTGTCAGTGGTGGGAATTCAGCAAGAATGTAAGAAAGTCTTTCTGACTGCAAGTCTCATCACACATTTTGTCTTCACAAAAAAAAAAAAAACATGTTACCAAGTGGATCGTTATTCTGCTCATGATTTTCAGGTGCTGGATCTCTGATGCTGTTCTCCACAAGTGGTTGAATGCTGGTTATTATGGTGTAGTGTTCATCTTCACCATTACCATATTCATCATGACGGTTCGGCAGATTGTTCTCTTAAAGCCAACAGAAGTGAAATCCCCAGACGGCTCCACCACGGGGTACTCTTTCTCCATCCTAAGCCTGTTCGTCCTCCTCGGCATCACCTGGGCTTTCGCTTTTTTCAGCCATGGCCCCATGGTCATAGCCTCCTACTACATCTTCACCATCCTCAACAGCTTTCAAGGTAGACTCCAGACTGACACACAGAAATTTCGTAAAGGTCTAAGAATGGTGCAGTGTTTGTAACATTCCCTGTTTTTGCAGGTTTCTTCTTGTTCATCTACTATTACTGTTCCAGCAGGCCGAATCTACAGGACAGAAGCAGCACAGTCAGCAGTAACAGCACAGCCACATCAAACACAGTTATTACTAGTCCCTTTCAATGAAGTGTGTTTGTTGTGTAGTTGCTTTCCAAACGGGTACAGACAAACGCTCCAAACTAATTTTGACACAAGAGGGCAGCATTTCATTTGTTGTAGTCAAGTCGAGCCCTCATTCTTCCTGACTGTCCATCCCCTAAAATTCTTCCTGACTGAATGACTACCCTGATATGAGAAGGCTAATCTGGATAATCTCAAATAATCAAATGAGCCGAGCCGAGTTAATATCTTTGAAGTAATTTGTGTTGCAATAGAAGAAGAAGCCCTGTCCAATTTCAGTGTGAAACTTTCAGAGAAGGTCGTGATTCACTCAAAATACATCACCGATCTCTTAAATCAAATCTTCAGTCATGCACTGGAATGCAGAGTGTAAATGTTTAGGAAAGAATAAATGACCCTTTTAGGACTGATGAGGTTGTCATATGAACTGAAGATGGCGAAACGCAGAAAAAAAAACGAGGTGAAAGGAAGTCTTGTCCCTCACATACTTTAGAGTGTTGGGGGCCGAGCTAGCCAGCTAGTGCTTTGCGTGCCTGCAGATAATTACCTTATGCCTACAGAGAGCAGTATCCACTGTGCGGGGAGTCTTGACTGGCTAACAACAAGAAATGAGCTCATGGCTACCTATAGTGATAGTAGGCCCGAGGGTATGTCATTATGTTAAAACTGTTCTCTGAAAAATGACTGTATTTAACTAGCATTTATACCATTTAATACATGTATCTTGGAAAACTATTTTATGTTAATGATTATTGGGGTCATTGGGAACTGTTTTTTTTAAATTATCATTATTTTAATGTATTATTTATTATCCATTAATTTGTATGTTTTCTTCTATAAAGCAGATATGATTAAGATTTAATGTATTCAATTTCTTATGGAGTTCATAACAGATGCAGTCTTAAAACTTTAATCATGTTCTGGATATCTAGATATCTTTTTCTTTGCTGTTTTCTTATTTTGTCGTGTATTTTATCAGCCTTAAAAGGAAAATAGTCTTATTTTGTTTCCTTATTTGCATTGTTGCTTTTTCGGGTTTATTTTGGCAAAATGTTAAGGCTCGTCGCTCAACTCAGCATCTCAGCACCACACATGCAAACCTCCAGACAAATGTGTAATAATGTTATCTTAACCAGACACCAGAGTAGTCTTTCCTTTTACAGCATAAGGAGTGACATTCAGAGAGCGAAAGCTGTTTATTTATCTATGACTGATTAATCTTCTAAATGGTCACAGCGTGCCAGCCAAAAACTCGGGTAATTACTGCCATACACATCTGATTTGTGTTGCCTCAAAGAAAAAAGAAAAAAAAAAGCCCTTCATGCAAAGTACAGCGGGCTTCTATGATATACCTGCGTGTGTTCATACGTTTGAGCTCTGAAGGTAAAATGCAGCAGATCCCTCATTACCATGCAAGCTGCAATTACAAACCACATCACTGTGATAAAATGATGATGGAAAAGACCAGAGATTTGACAGCTAAGCATTTAGATTTATTTGAGAAGATCAACAACGCTGTTTTTTATTTATTAATTAACACAGTTAGAAAAGTTCCCACAGAGTGATCGTGATTTGTGGTGTGCGGTTTAACTGCTTTTCTAAATAAAGATTAGACATCTCAAGAAATGTGTGAAAAGAATGCTTCATGTTTCTGGCTTCTGAGAACACCAAGTGTGTCAATCTGGATCATTTCAAAATGGGTGAAAGGTAAGGGAAAAAAAACCAAAGTGAGAATTTGACATATGTTAGACGTGCTTCTTTTAGTGGAGGGAAACCGAGAGAACAGTTTTAAATTCTCACAGTCTTAAAGCATCGACACGCTGGCATGCATCTTCAGATTTTGTAAGACAGCCCAGCGACACAAAACACTTTCCCTACAATACTGAAATAAAGAAATCATGGGTGTATTTCAATGCCGCATGCTTACTTGGAAAGACGCATGCTTAGATAAAAGAGGTTATATTCAGCCCGAGCAAAGGAATTATTCTTGGAAAAGTGCAAACTTTCTAACCTCGGTTTCCTTTTGATGGGCGATCATTAGTCTTTAGCAGAACAGGAGTAATAATAATAACACTGTTTCTAATCACAGCCAACGTGTGAATAGGCTTGGTTTTATGATTGGCGTATTTCAGGTGCAGGAAAAGAGACATCAGCTTTGCGTGCGTTTTATTAATTGGAGTCTGGACTGAATCCTGCCCTGTAAAAGCCAAATTGCTGATCTCAAATGACCTATAAAGCCCGAGGTCTTGTTCCTAGAACCTTGCGTGTCTAGAGAAAATATGATTAGTCAAATATAGCTACCCATGCACCTAGATGTATCTTTTTTTAACTTAATAATATTGTATAACTATATAACTGCCTTTTATTAGCTTGGAGTTACCATGAAGATCTAAATTTGACCCTTCTTGCATTCTCAATGCATGCAAACGCTAACTGAACTTTTTCATGCACCCTTGTTTTTGCCTTTTTTTTGGTGTGAAGGCAGCACACTTCCTAGCATCCCCCCCTTCTACCTTCTCCTTTTTCATAAATCCCCAAAATGATTTATTTCCTAGTAACTTTGCTCGTGAAATTGATGTGGACCCGGGGCTTTTGTAGCGTCTGGTTTCCCTGCTGGCTGCAGTAAAATCAGGCTGAGGTCCAGGCGTGGGGCAGCGCTTGCGTGACTGAGTGCCCCCCCCCCTCCTTGCATGTCATGATGTGGCCCCCAGACTCAAAGCACTCAGGCTGATAGATCTGAGGGCCCATAGTTAAGTGTGTAGATTTATGACGGGCGGTTGCAGCGTGTCAGACAAACTGTGTTACTTTTGCAGGGAGCACGAAATGAGGCCTCTTCCTACAGGAAAAAAAAAAAAGTCCAAGGTGCTTTCAGGTTACTGGCTGTGACTTGGAAACTCTCCAAACAACACAAATCAAATAAAATTTTAATCAAATCAAATTTTATTTGTATAGCCCAAAGTCACAAAACACATTTTGCCTCAGAGGGCTTTACAGTCTGTACAGGGAGTGACACCCTCTGTCCTTCGACCCTCGGTTCGAGTGAGGAAAAACTTGCCCACAAAAAAAACCTTTTAACAGGGAAAAAATGTGGAAGAAACCTCAGGAAGAGCCACAGAGGAGGGATCCCTCTTCCAGGACGGACAGACGTGCGCCGCCTTGTAATTCGGGAGGAGTTACCAGATGGCTGCTACGCAGTACCTGACAGAGATGAACCGTCTTGCCCGAGTCCTGGAAGTTTACTCTCGCTCTGTCTTTGCCGTTCATCAGCATCTTTCATCAGCTGGAAAGATGGCGCAGCGAGAATGGAGGGGTCGTGAAAGAGTAGACGAGGAGGGGGGGGACTGAGGGCGTGACCTGTTGATACATTCGGAGTGAAAAATTGACCTCTGGATTTGGAGACTCTCCTCCCTACAGTTGCCTGTCTCCCCTTCTCACGTCATGCGCAACAACAGGAAGGATCATTTGCCTTCGTGTCATGTAATGGGCTTCTCTCTCTGTCCTTCTGTGACCTTAGCGGCTCCTCATCGCTCACCCACCGCTGAGTGAAGCAGAGGACCTAATAAAAGTTACCAAGCTAAAGGCATCTTAACAATTCGGATCTGTCATTCAAATATCACCAGGTTTATCACAATCACTCTATCATGCACGTTTCGCATGCAGCTATGAAAGCAATTTGTGGTCATTGTGGCCATCAGAAAGGACAAATAATAATAGAAACAAGATGAGGATTTATGATGTTTGTTACTATACACTGTTTGAATAAAACCGCTAGCAAAGTAACCTTCAGTGGCAGCAAGAAATGCTGTATTTCATTGTTGCCACAGAGCTTTTTAGAGGAGGCTGAATAAATAAAAACAGTTGTCAACTTCTAATATTGATAACACATGTGATTAATTTAATTTCTCAAATTTCCACAGTAATTTATGTGTAAGTCTCCGGTATTCATGTCATTATATCATCCCTCGTTCTTAGAAGACGTTCCGGCCAGCATTTCACTCTGAAGTATTTCCTCATTCAAGCAGGATTTAAACAGACCTCATAACTACCAGTTTGGTCCCACACTTTAGAGACATGAAAGCTTATGGTTAAGAAGCTAAAGCCGTCTGGATTCACTCATACTGCGCCTAGTTTGCTTGCTATTGACTTGGCTGTCGTTTGGCCTTTAAAATTCACACTTGGTGAAGTTGTGGTATTTGCTTCACACAAATGGTGCAGGCTTTCCCACAAATCTAAAGAGTTTTACTACAGGAACTGACTCACCCGCTGGTTTAATGCTGCAGCATTACAAAATCTTAACAGGTAGAAAACGAGCACTTGATTTACTTGGTAAACAGCTACGTTTTCTACTGTTGCTGCAAAATTGTCAATATAGGCAGCCTGACATGGTAACGAAACATGAGAAACATGAAAAACTTCATTTGTTGTTTGTCCAGGTTATCTCTGGAGCTGAGACAAGAACAGAGCCAAAGGGAAGCACACTGTTTCCGATAAAGTTGGAATAAAATAATTTAATTCACCTCGTCTCAGAAAATTATTGTGACGATGTGATTTATTCTTGATAGATCTTGATAGATAGATCAATCTCTTCCAAATATATCACAGTGAAAATTAAACCAAAATTAACCGAATGTGTATGAATAAAAACAAAAGGAGGAATGTGTCTGAAAACAACATTATTCCAGCTTTATGGGCAACAGTGTAGACCTCTATTAATCAGGTGGACAGAAATATGACAACGCGTGAACGTTACTGTTGCTCCTACATGTGTAAATAAGCAACAGCATGGTAAGTTCACCATACGCGTCAGTGTTGTGTTTACAGCTTGTTTCCGCTGCCCCCAAGTGGCCTAAAAAAATCAATTAAAAGTTAGTTATGAAGTTTTTCTTTCTCCAAAAGTGTTTCTGTGTCTTAATAGTTCACATGTACATGTGTAAGTGTGCGTGTCAATGGCATATGTGCATCATGAGCCCACAGGGATCTGATTTCAGTTAGGCTACACTGTTGCCCAAACGTGATAAACTCTGCCTGTTTCCTCTGTCTCGCTCCGTAGGGAGCCCTTAATCACTCTATAGTGCTTCTCTCTACACATCCAAGTGTGAGAATATATTCCTCTGTGTAAATAAACGAACTAAAGAGATCACATGAGGAGACAAATACGGAAAGCCACTCTCGTGCCAATCCTAATCAAATCTTGTTTGTATCTGTGTGTGTTAGCATTTGGTTTAGTGGCAGTTTAATGTGAGGGACCACCAGAAAAGTTTGTTTCCTAGAGCAGCAGAAGAAGGTTGTTTTTTCATCTTCAACATGGCTCATTTTTAATGTCTCTTGTTTGTCATTTATGGCAGTCTCACAACATAAGGATGTGGCTCTTCTAAGTGATTCGTGCATTGTCCCAATATGTGGTCCAGCTCTTTCATAAAATGGTATTGGACAAACCGCACCATTTAGGCTTGATGAGTGTTCATTTGGAAAAAATAAATCTTCTTAACATGCTGCCCATTAAACACAGCAATGAAAGATGGATTTTACCCCTGTGATGCAGCAGTTGGTCAGTAATAACATGTTTAAAATTTTCATGTGAAGATTTCACAACTCAGTGCTGGGAATATAACTTACACGGACCCAAGAGACTCAAAGAGCAGTATGACTCGGTGGGCTCCTTCCTGCTCCACAGCTTCTCGTTAGAGACTGGTGTCTGTGTTTACAGTCCAAAGCATGACTTCCAGCTTCCAGAGCCAGACAGCTCCAAGTGATTCCATCCCAGCAGAGGTATTGACTGAGGCGGTGGCAGAGGTTAATCTGGAACATACTTGCGACGATGTCGGGCTGTGTTATCCTGCTGTCCCGACATCCTGCTTGATTTATGGGCCTCATCTTGCTGCTGTTCACCATGCCGACTTAAAAGATTAGCAGGAAGCGACGTCAGCTTAAGTTGCCTGCATCTCTGTCTGTGCTCATAATTTTCAAGGTGTCCATACGTAGGTGTGTGTGCGTGTGTGTTTGTGTGTGTGTGTGTGTGCTTTGACCTGCACCAGGTGGAATGAGATGCAATAACTCATGCAGCTAATTTCCCTCACATCTTCATTTCACGATCTTCTTTTCGTTATGCTGTTGTGTTGAGCTAATGATGGTCCACTAAACACTATAGAGAGCAAAATCAACACAACCAGTGAAACTCAACATCCAAACATCCAAAGAATTAGGTCCACATGTGCTTACATGCTGATTTTTCCTGCTCTCACTGTCTTTATTTATTTAGTTATTGCAGATTTTAAATAGCCTAAGGGCTGTGCATGATGACCGCTCTTGTTCCTATTTGAGGGTTTCACTTTCTAAATTGCTGGATTTGCACTGGTGGCCTAACTCAAGGTAAATCAGTCGGGGATAAAACTATAGATATATTAGAAGCAGTCTAGAAATTACAACCATATTGGTCATTTCACACCTTACATTTTACAGCTAACGGAAGCGCTCAGTACAGAAACAGGATAATACCCTATATGTACAGTAGAAAGGCAGAGAGTAAGAAGCAGTCGGCAGACATAGCACATTGATGTAGGAGACTGGAGTCGCATCCCATCACAGACCTGCGAGTAATGTTTGTTCTTTTATTAACTTCAACCATGATCTTGCCCTAACCTTAAACAGGGGTTTGCTTGCCTAACCCTGACCATATTTTATTTGCCAAAACCACAGTTTTTCTCTAAACCATAGTTTCCATGTGCAGATATTGCAAAATGCAAAATCTTATGAAATGTTGAAATTACATAAGATTTAAAAAAATGCCATTGAATGTAATCCTGTGTTAGCATTATTGTCCAATAAAGACAATCTGGTGATAGGGTTGATTAAAGCAAGGGTAGTCAGTTGATCTGGGTTGGCTGGACAATGTGTCCAGATCTGTCTCATATATGGCTACTAGACTTGGACGGGTTTTTGGGCACTTGTGATGAATCCGTTCCAGCTGGCGGCACTTTGGTTAGCTTTGGAACAGTATCAGCCCAGATTCTGGTACATTATTCATCACTGGTCTGGCATAAGTCTGCTGGGTCAAGCCAGGGCTACTTGGGAAACTTTGACTATAGAAGTGAATGTCCCCCATAGATTTTTTTCAATGTGCTTTTTCAGTTTTCTTTCATAGATTGTGTAGCACCTCATGATTTCTAAATCTTTAAGCAATTAAAACATTGTTAATCTAAATCATATTTAATTATTATTTAATATAAATCATTTTAAATCAAAAAGTAATCATTCAACGCAATGTCCTGTGCCCAGTTACCGAAAGGCTGTACACCAAACTGAAGAGCAGCAATTTAACATGGACATTTTCACCTCAATAACCATGAAGAATTGTTAGTCATGGTTTTATTTGTCCAAATGTCAGACCTCAATATGACACATTTTTGTAACTGATTTTTTTGTGCTGCACAGAATCTATTCAGGTTTAGCAGTGAGTGCGGGAGAAGCCTTCAAATGCAAACCTTGCACAAACTCTATTTTGCAGACTGCTGGTTCCTGTCCCAGGGCTCCTATCTATGTTTGTATACCCATATGGAATACAATAGAGGAAATTTGGCAGACAGAAAAGAAGAGACAGAATGTGCAGCGATATGAATGTTAGCGTGAGCATTCGTTGGATTACATCAGTGGGAACAAGTGAAATCTGCCGCGATCCTGCTGCTCCCTTTTTCTCCGGCGCTCTCTATAGACGGCAATCGGGACGCTAAACTCTGAATGACCTGCCTGTGCATGCCATTCCTCAAAAGCAGTTACAGTGGGGCATATTTCTCTTTGACCAGGAAGGGGGTGTCTCACACTCAAATATACCAGCCGCACATTATCACGCAAATGCAAAGCACAGAGCTGCTTTCAGCTGCTCATCCTAGCACCCCCCTTACATTTGTCCAAATACACACACTGACACCTCTGCCGTTGCTCCACTCTGTTATGAACCCTCTCAGAGCGTGGTCAAAATGTGCTTTTCACACGGGCGGCTGGCCAAAGCAAATAAACCAGCCACATGCCAGCTAACGAGGGCATGAACAGGGTCAGGGGGGGGGGCTCGCAGGGAGGTGCCAGGAGTGACAGAGGGAGGGACATGGTCACGCAAAGAAAACAAGCCCAGCAAGAGTGAGCCTGCCTTCTCACGCAGGGGCCCAGACATGTGTCTTGTCATGCAACAGCCACCCCATCAACCCAAATTAGGACTGACAGAGGTAATAAAGCGAGGGAGCAAAGGAGGAGAAAGAGATGAGAAGAGCAATCCCCTCCTTCTCCTCGGAGAGTGTAAAAGTGAGAGGGAGGATATGTTGCTCACCTTTTAGAAGAGTCTTACAAAACAACTCTGGTGACCTCAGTGTACCTCCGAGTGGCAGACTGTCTGCATGGTAAAGCCTCAGCAGCCAGATCTGTCTAACTCACACACACACACACACACACACACACACACACACACACACACACTCCATGTCCTCAGTTAACCTTAAAGGCAAATGCAAACTCAAGGAACATCACAAGGATCTGTCTCACTATTTTTCTCAAAAGCCCATGTACTTGGTCTGATATGCCTTTATTTCCAAATTAGTTTACAAGCTGGTTAAGATAAGAGCGACGGTAAAAGTTCACAGTTTCTCATTACTGAATATGACACTATTTCTGTTCTTATTTCCGTCCTTTCATTCACAGCGGTGATCGTGGTGAGCAGAAGGTATGACTTTTTACTTTTGGGGCAATGTGGAAATCACTGCGCAATCACCCAGTGATTTCATATATTATACATGCAATGTAATTATTAAGAGATAATGCTGAAAATGTGAAAAGCCAGAAAAACCAATTGTGTCCATTTTCCCTGATTATAGCTAGATAAACCCACTACCCCTGGATGTCTTCAGTTCGGAAACAAATGCAAAGATCAGAGAAGGAGATCATTGATGAGGCCAGCTTCCTTCCACCGAGAAGCAGCCAGTCTGATGGTCTGAGGAGGAATATGTCAGCTAGCATAGGTGGTCTGTGCCAGATGTTAGGTATAGGGTGCCTCTTGGTCTCTGAGTGAGCATATGGAATAGATTGCGCATGGGGGACTCCTCCGAGACTGTTCTCTCTTAAGCTATTTGGGTTGTGAGGCAGCCCACGCTTTTCCCTACAGAAACTGTGAGATTTAGAAATGTATCACCTTCTACAGCGGAGGGCGCAACGAGGAAACAGGAGGCAGCAGAGAACACAGGGGGACAGGGTAAGACGGTCAAACTTTAAGGTTGTTTGTGTCTGGGTCTGTCTCCATGGGAAGCCTGTGGATGCCCCATGTCTCAAATTACACCGTTCATTGAGTAATCTGTAGGCCTACGCTTAAAAGGTATGTCATGAAAACAACACCTCTTTATTTGGCCATCTCTGTATTTATTTCAGTCTCTATCACATCTGCCCCAAATGAAGTTCCTCCCTGAGTTTCCTATATTGATGCCAATGAATTACCAAAGCATATCAAACAGGGAGCAAAGGGCATATCATCCCATATGCAGGGCCAATATCCACCTTCATTGCACTTGCCTGTGAAATTGTTGCCAAGCAATGACAGAACACCACTTGCTCCATCTACACCTGCAGGCTTCATTTAAAACAAAACCCCACTGTCCTCTGCTCAACTTCAGGGGCTGCTCCGCAGATAAACACAAATCTGGCAAAATACGTTTCACTTCATCCGGAGAACGATATCAGACCAAATGTTCGACAGTAGATAATCTTGGCCCCTTCTCAGCACATTATCTCCTTGAACAATAGGACTGCTAATGCCTATTAGTCTGCCAACAGCTACATGTTTACGTTCCTCCATAAATGACTGTAGCACTGAAAAGAACACGCCATATATAGACAAAATCCCCCAAGTGTAGCATTTGAACTTGTCCCATAACTAAACAGAGGAGATGGCCAAGATACAATCACTGTAAATGTATTTTGTTCTCAAGCATGAGACTCCCGGTCTAGACTATACATAAAAGGGAAAGTAAAAAAGACATGAGATTCAGTCATGACCTTGTTACACAAACACCATGTGTCTATGGGTATGACTGCATCCGTATGTCTGCTTGCATTGCATATGCATGAGTATGCATGTCTGTGCAGCCTGTTTCAGCCAAACAACTAAAAAGGTCAATGGTTCCAGGTTATTTCCATGTGTGCCGGGCCACAGGGTGCGCTGCAGTCCAATGGAGAGGATGAGATGGACTCCAGGGCGGCTGGGACTCACAAACATGCCAGAAAGAAATAAAGCCTGATTTGTGTGAAATGATGATATAGGATACATGTGTTACAGAGACTGCACTTTGTGAGTAAATAGAGGTCTTGGCGTTGTCTTTTGTCAGATGTCAGTCCTCATTTCTTTTCAAGAGCCAGACTTAAAGACATAAAAAATATCTGTGCAGAGTCTTCTAATTGATCCAGGTTGTGGCTATGATGTCAACAAAAAAGTTGACTTATTGATCGCTTTTTTTTTTGATGGATACAACAGTGTGTAGTCTAGCTGTATTTCTCAAGCAAAAAGGAGGCGTAACATTAATAATGTCTGGGATTAATTTGTTACTTGTAAATCAAGAAACTGTTGTTTTATATTTTAACAAATGTTCCATATAAACTTTCTGCAGTTGTCTGCAGTGTCTTTTGCAATGATCTGAGTGATCACTGTGTAATGGCTGCTGTCAGCAATACTAAGATTCCTAAAACAAAACCATGCTTGGCTGACAAGAGTAATCTTAAAAATTTGAATTATCAAGGTTTTTAATCAAGATTTGCTCAATTTCAAATGGAACATGATTGAGCTGATGGCTGATGTTGAATCAGCCTGGTCATGCCCCTTTTAGATGGTATAGAGTTAAAGGCTGGGATAATCCTTGGTTTCCCCCTGATATTTCTGTTGTCATTCGAGAACGTAATTTAGCCTAGGGCTAAGGCGAGGTTGACTGGATCGAACACTGACTGGCTTGTTTTTAGACAGTTGAGAAACGAATGCTCTTCTCTAATCAAAAAGGCGAAATCTGAGTATCAGTTACCAATGATCTGTGGACGTCATTAAGTCATTAAGGCCCTTTCAATGAGTAACGTCTCTCATACCTTACTAACCTGTATTATGAAGGATTCTGTTGTTGTTCATGACCAAACTGATACGTTGAACTGTTTTAATGTGCATTGTGAGTGATCCGTCCTATACTGTATGAAACCCTGTTCTGATGTTTCTGTGAATGGTACACACCGATTTAGCTCTCAACCTTTTACTGTGGAGGAAGTACATAACGCACTGAATGCTCTGGCCACAGAAAAGGCACATGGCTCAGATCTTATTGATCCTTATTTAAAACTAGCAGCTGATGTTCTAGCAGGACCACTTACACATCTTTTTAACCTGGCTGTAGCAAACAATGAAAA
Organism: Nibea albiflora; assembly: GCA_014281875.1. Lineage (NCBI taxonomy): Eukaryota > Metazoa > Chordata > Actinopteri > Sciaenidae > Nibea > Nibea albiflora. Next base: position 9,538,072 of record CM024799.1, read on the forward strand.
TCCCAAAGATATGGGAATTTGCTTTTGCTGTTGCTTTGTTTTAAAACTACCTTATTGATGGTCAGTGCTCTAATGTGCTTGTTTGTAAGGGTGTTCCTCAGGGATCTGTACTTGGCCCACCTCTTTTTTTACCATTTTTATAAATAATTTGGGTGACTATGGGGATCTTGTGTACATGCATGCCCCTGCACAGGCAATGAAACTGACTGACACAGCTTATCATGTGTCACTCAGGTTCATAACGAATTGGTACGCCCTGACTCACCACTGTGAGCTTTATGCTTGGGTGGGATGGGCTTGTCTACCAGTCCGCAGACATACTTACTGGTATATTTTTATATACAAGGCAATTCTTAGGTTGCTCCCAACATACCTCTGTTCTTTTATTTCTTTAAAAAAAAACGTGATGGACAATATTTGCTGTGTTTTAGGGAGTTTTATATCTTATCAGTAGCAAATGTTCATACTGAGCTAGGGAAGAGGGCGTTTGGGTACTCAGCACCCTCTTAACTCAAAGATCTGATCTGTGTTGTGATCTCTTTGAATGCTTTTAAATCCACAGTGAAAGAGCAAGAGAATGAATCATCCAGATGTTGTTGTTGTTGATTTCATAGCTTGTATTGTATTTTTAGCATTTTCATTTTTTAGACCACTGTGTGTTGTTATATTATCTGTGTGTCTTGTGTCTGTTTTTGTTCTTCGTTTGTGCTGCTGTTCTGTCCTGGCCAGGACTCCCTTCTTAAACTCCCATCTTAATGGGACCTTTCCTGGTTAAATAAAGGTTTAATTTAAAAAATCATCAATGCAAAACAGGAAAAGAACAAAAGGACCACAGGGCAGATAAATTCATGAAATCATTTTAGAGCAACATTATGCTATGCCTTTCTGCAGCACAGAAATGTTCTCTGACGCAGAGAAGTACTCTTGGAAAAGTGAGTCAGTGCTGGCCATTTGTCACCTAAAGCCAAATATGACTTCTCTCTTGAAGAGAACAAGAGAGTAAGAGGTTGCTGGAGTTGTGTCATCTCCAAGGATCATGGTGTTATCTTACATCAGCCTGCTCCTAAGAGCTGTAATCACTCTTTCTGTATTCGTGAACAGAAATATAAACACTTTAGAAGTCTTGTTCCAGAGATATCCACTTCTCAAGAAGCAGCCGGGAGTGTATTGCATGTCTGCAGCTCCTTATGAGAGATTCAGTCAGTGAGAACTGAAACTGAAGTAAGCTGAACTCTGATAAGTAAATGTTTTATGAAAAGACAGAACAGTTTGCCTCACTGAATCACAAATGAGGGAGGGCCTAGATGTGTAGAAACGGGTATGGTACACAAAACATTTGAAATCTCGAGTTGACTAAAATGTCAGTCACGCATAGAAGGAATATGACCTGTCAGTGTATTTCTGAAACTACTATCACGACCCAGAAAAATTGCAAAAGTTGAGAAAACTGGAAAGCATTAGTCTAATTTAAAGTAATTCAAGTTAATTCCCCAGTCTTGGTAACAATCCTGCTCCACAGTAATTACTTTACAATTTACAATCCCAGATACACAGGTCTGCGGTGTGCAAATGGGGCGTGTGGTGCATAAAGCACACAAGCCCAATATAATGCCACAGACTTATTTCACACTGTCTAAGATAGCTCTGCTTGCTATAATGACTTTAACAGAGTGCATCTCTGTACAGAGACACGTTTGATTCTTTTTCTTTCCCATCTGCTAATACTTTTTTTTTACCAGAATGGAATGATCACATAACAAAGAAAGCTACCTTCTCAGTCCTAATAATTGCAACTGTAATTGCGCCATGTGAGATTACAGCAGGGCTCCTCAGGGCCCAGGACACAGGATGAACTCTGCCCTCCGAGGTCTCTCTGGCAGAATTGGAGCAGTGAATGGGGGTTACCCGACCGCTTGATGACCCCGCTTCATTTTCAGGATACTAAAATGCACAGAGTTGCTCAAGCGGAACATATGGAGGTGCAAAAAAGAGGGAATCACGGAACATTATCCGCCCAATTACACAATGAGAAGGGCAGCCCGCTGGTAGTAACTATACCGCACGTAATGTTCAGTGTGCCTGTGAATGAGCCACTGGCCCTCTCAGCCTCGATCAGACCAGCTCAGCCTCCCCACCTGCAGGGATCCCAGCCTGGAACGGTTCGTCTCAAAGAGGGACAGAGACAAAACAGCTAATAAATGTGTGAGTCAGTGAAAAGTATGGAGAAGAAACAGGAACATCCTGTGACATATCCTCCTTCAAAAAAGACCCTACTTCATGATATCACAGCAAACTGAGCAGATGCTCTACAGATGATGTCTGCAGTATCAAGAGACGAAAAGCTTTCACGCTTAACCACCTCCAAGTTGAATGAAGAAGGAACATCCTATTCAAAGTTCTAGCATGTATTGTGTTGCAAGAGTAAACACACATTCATGAGAAACTGCCATCTTAGTCTCATTGTCATGAGAATACAAAGTAATGTTCATTCTCACTCAACAAGGCATCGTACTGCAATGGTTTGACAAATTATAACACAAACTCTGAATAGAAGTTTGTTGCAGTTACCAGCCTCGGAAATTGTCAATTAATGGTACCTCACCTGTAAATGCTTCACACAGTTCAAGTAGCAGACACATCTTTACATCAACTGTTATGAGGAGATGAGAAGACAAGAAGATGTCCAAGAAACACAACAAGGAAACAAGGAATGGACATAAGACCAGTGACAATCTGTACTTTCGCCTGAAGACTCAAACTTGATATTTTTGTTTCCAACAGGTGCGTTTTAACAGAGAGGGGGGAAAGGATGGTATCCGCATGTGTGGTTCCCACTGTGGTTCCCAGGTTACATGAAGTCACATGTGGGCCTTGAGGTCCTCAGCAGTATTAGTTGTTTGTCTTTGGCTGGCAGTAGCAGGGGCCGTCCTATCTCAACACTTTTGTGGCCAGGGTCGAAGGACTGTATGGTGCTGTATGCTTAGACCTAATAGACAGCTTGCCACTGACATTCCAGTCTGCGTAAACAGACATCTGTGTCTCCAGACTTAATCATGTTGACGAAGACACCATCCTTGGTAAAAGCATTCTCTTTTACCTAATTCTGGGCGTATAGTGTTTGTGATGTTATCTTGGGGTTTAAAGTCTGTCCACCAGCATGAGTTGGGCAGAATGTGAGCGCGACTCAGGCACTTCTGATGCTTTATGAGAATGTCTCTATAAGACATCAGAGGCTCCTGAACACTTTCTTTCTTCCTGACCTCACCACTGACCTTTGGCTTCAGCAATTTCTCCACAACAGTGTGCACATGACAAACTACAAACATGCTTATGAAGGACTTATCATCCATGTAAAGGAGCAGTGCAGGATCCACAAAGGAAATGTGAAGTAAAAATATAATTTGGCTATAGGTACAGTTGCACAACACTGGATAGTTCAACCAACACTGGATAGTGATTACTGACAAAAAGAAAGAGGGTTTAGCAAGGCAGACAGGTAGCCATGTCTCTGGAAAATCACTTTACTTTGTCCCAGAAAGACTGTAAAATATCTGGAACAATAAACCCAGTAGCTTCCGAATATGTATGTTTGGCCTTGGAGTCTGGAAAATCTTGATCACATGGAGTGCTGTACACAAACCTACTGTAGAGTAAGCCTTAGGCCTCAATCTGCTTAAATCCAGCTATAGTACTTTAAACTGTGGAGTATTTTAAAACTTCTGTTCACTTAGAAACTGTTACCTAAATATGTTTCAATTCTTTAAGTGTTGTCCTTTCTTGTCTCCTTTAACATTATCTTCCGTGTTTGTATGTTTCTTTTTTTGTTTCACGTGGCTTACAAATGAGACAATGTCAAATCAACTCAATAAATTCAATTCAAGAGGACTCTCCTCACAATCACTGGACTACCTTCAGAAAACATAATCAGTGAGTGGTGTCTTTCTAGTTTCCAGCTATGTAAAAAAAAAATGTGCAAGAGATTTATTTCTCAAGGCGGATTTCCACTTTTCTTTTCTCTTTTCTTTTTAATGACCCAAAGGACATGTGTAATTATTCACAGTACGACTGTGGCAAAAGCTAATACAATAGCTTTTTGTAATTGGAACAGGTGAATAATATTGCTGTCAAGTTTCTATGAAAGATTAATGGAGGAAAATCTGAGCTTATGAAATTCAGTTTCAGCCCTGTCTCATACTAAGACTTGAGGCACTATCTCAGCGCTTGATAAATCTGCGCATTAAGCACGTTGCAATGACTCACTAAGACAGTTAGGACTTCTACTGTGAGGTGGGGTTTTTTCATAACCTTTGAGAATCAAAGCTGCATTGTGGTGACTCAGACGGAAAAGTTCAAAATGTTTTTATTTTCCACCAATAATAACACTTGAAATAAAAGCATAATTATTGCTGTGTCTATGCACTCACCTTAGAAACACTGTAATCTCCTGATTTCGTACTGACAGCAACACCAAAGCTGCCATGTTTTAAAAAACAGAAATAAAGCTCCCTTGAACAAAACAAAATGTTCCTCCAAAACCAGAATATAAAGAAATGTGGATAAAAACAACATAAAATACAGAATCTCATGATACACAGGCCACATTATTTTCCAACGTTACATGGATGAGTGAGCTGAAAAACACAGAAGGGAGTGAAAGTTCAAAGTAAGAATGAGTGCCATGTCAGAAGACATTTTCAGAATACTACCCAGATTTAACTTTACTCACTTTTCGTGCTCTTTTAAATTTGTATGTAGGTTTGCCTCACATCTTATAATGTTGCTACGGTGGCAACAAACTAGTCACTCGGACAAATAAGTAAATGTAGGCCTAGTTCATGGGACAAGAGGTCAGCCTGTACTATTAGAGTATAAGATATATATGGATATCTATCTATATATGTGTGTGTGTATACAAATATGAGATGAGCTCCCAGAGTCGGGGTCATCTGGAAGCCATTTCTACTTTTGCTTTCTCCCTCGTCTCATTTTAATCTCTCAGTGCAGCTCCACACCTCCTCCCCCCTCCTGCACTGCTCCCTGGGGTAGCCAGAGTTCAGTCACCGAGCTCCACGCACGCCAAGCCGGCATGGCACGCAAGTTCATCCCCACTGTACTTTCCTAGCACGCAAAAAAAACTCTATGGGATTAGAAACAAAAATCCCTTTTCTGTACATAATACATGGCTCCTGTCCTGGGTGCCACATTAAGTGAAGATCTATCACGCAGCCTGCACACAGTGAAGAGGGAAAGTGTCCAGTTCCAGGAGGAGGAGTGTAGGAAAAGAGAAAAATAGGCTATTAGACTAATAAGTTACTTTATCAATAATAGAAGAGCCTTGGGTTTGTCTGCAGTATAACGCATTAAGGGAGTGACCTTACTGAACTTTTTTATGACGTAACTGAATTTTTCTCAGTCACTTTGTCACTAACTCTATATATAGGGTACAAAAGTAGTACAAAGTACAAAAGAAAGTACTTGTACTTTTCTTGAGTACTTCCTTTTTATGCAACTTTATACTTCTAGTCAACTACATCTCAGAGGCAAATTCTGTATGTTTTACTCCCCTTCATTTGTCTTTCAGCTTTAGTTACTTCTCAGATTACAACTTCTCATGCTCCCCCCACCCAGTGCCAACCACATATCTCCTAATTAGTTCATTTTAAAATTTGAATGTTTCTGATTAACTGAAGGATTAAGTGTTCCTCTATGTCTCCTACTTCTTAAATTAAATAACCTATTTAAAAAAAAACCTCCTCTTGGATTAGCTGAAATGAAATTGCATTGTCACAAAGCTGAAAAAAAAAGGGCTGAATTTATGAGCTCATGAAAAGCGGACTTTTTAGAGATATGTGGTTCTCACAAGACAACACGTGATGCATTGCTGCAGACTGCGCCTCTCAACAGTATGTAGAGCAGGTAAATAACTACAGCAGTAAAATGAAACATTAATATTAATCCAAAAGGATCATATATAATAGTAAAACACTGAAAGGAAACTAGTTTTCGTGTGCCACTTTGAAAGAACATTTCTCTGCTAAACGTCTGAAACCCTAGCTGATGTTTTTCTACATTAATATCCCTCTTTTGATGAGCCCCTCAATACCATACAGTATTAAAAGTGTGAGAAATGTGTAGTGTGGGTGGTCACTGGATTGAATCAAAACCATAACCTCAACTACATTGCTGCTATATTCAACTACAGGACCACATAAAAGTGTAGTATGTGTGAGAAAATATTGTGCCAAGGTTAAAAATCGTGCTTTTGGAAAGGGTCTAAATTCATGTTTTCATGGTTTAACCAAGAACCTTAAATCATTCCAGGAAAGCATACTCCAAAAGTAGCTGCTCTCTTCTTTTATGTGGGCTGTTTGATATTGCCTTTGGCGACACATCTTTGGGCACAGCAGGTCTAACACAACAGCGCTATCGGAGATAACTAAATTTCTTGGAATGGCATTTTCTTTCTGCCAAGTCTAAGCGAGCACAGGACACTGGACTCACTGTGACACTGTGATTCATCCCGTTATACCCGTTGTGTGTGCCTCGCTACGGACTCTTTTCGTTGTGGAACGCTCACTCAGACAAGTGAAACCATGGAGGTTTTGACAAGCAGACAAACACGGAATTGAATTCTCAATAATTCAATCTTGTTTGTGTGTCTGGGTTTCATTGTGCTCTGTGTGGTGAAATGTATGTAACACAATACATGCAGAATGGTCATAGTCTACAAATGTTTTGTGATTTTTTTTTTTTAACGTAGCTTTATTTTCTCACAGTATCAAATATGGATTTAGACCACAATTCAGTCTAGCCACGGATTTAGACATTTTCTAACCTAAAATATATTCATTGTTAACCATTTTGATGCTGGATACTTTTTAACTTTATTTCTGGATTCTAATTCTATTAAAACATATGTAAAACCCTTATTTGAATTTAAAAAATGAATAAATAAACCTGCATTAACTGATTAATCTTTGACCACTTTATAAAAGACAACATCGACATATTGCCATGCTGCTGTGGACAATGTGACTTTTCTCATGTGGAAGATATGGAATAACATCAACATTCATTTGTTCGTAGCATATTCATATGCAAGTAAGTCTTTACCTACGAAATGCTTATTTAGGTTCACTAGCTAGACACTAACTGACTGCTGTTTGGTGCTGGCCAGGTATCATACAGTGCACCATACATCTGAGAAGCTCCTAGCTAGAAACGATACAGACGTGTGAACCAAAACAGAAGATTTAAGGGCAGGAAAATGAAAACAATGAACTGAAAGACACTGAAATGCTCTGCAGAACTGAGAGGAACTGCAGAGTCAGGTTCATTCATAGTAACTTTATACATTGTTAATATAAAAATGCATTAAAGTTTAATAGAATATTACTACTATTACTGTTTTCAGGCTGAGACTGTCTCTAAATCTGTCTGCTTTTCAGTTTTTTAATGGACACCATATGAAATGATGAGATTTAAGAGCAGAATTCAATAGTTTTGCATGTTTTTTCGTGTATGCATTTGTGAAAATACTTGCTTACTTATACCACACGAGCCACAAGTCCATTTGGTATCTCCGTGCTGAAGTGAATTGTGCCTTTGCTTGCCTTTTCTCTGGATTTTTTTATTCACAAACAACAATCAGGTCAGACAGTGACAATTTTTCCAAGTATCTCTCTTTCCTCGTATTGTGGTCTGGCAAGAAAAAAAAACGCTCTCATTTCAAACATCACCATCTCTAACTAGCAATGTCCGGTGGTTACCTCCTGGCTGCCTGAGATGGCGCTGGCCCAGAGGATGTTTTTGTTGGTCTGTTTACTGGTTTGTCGGGTTGTTTTTGGCCGCAGCATTTTCAGTCTTGGCTCACCTTTGTTCTCTCGAGAAAAAAAAAAAAAACTAAAATTCCTGCATTCTCTCTACCCTTCCCTTTCCCCAAGTCCCACCAGATCCCCAACTGCCTGTTGGACCCCTGGCTTTCCTCTCCCTCCAACCCCCACAAACCCCTTCCCCCCCGCCCCTTCCCTCTTCCTTCCTCCCTGTTGGTGCTGTGCGTGACAGTAGCTCACTGAGAAGTGGAAATGAGACTAGTAAACAATGATTAGCTCCAGAGCCGGGGCAGCCTGGTCTACCATTGGTCCTGTCTCCACACAGCGAGAGCCCACCCGCCAGCACATGACATGCAGCGGCATATAGAGCCCCCCCACCCCCTCTCACACACACACGCCCCCTCCAACTACTCCCACCCCCCCTCAGCCAGAGTCAACGCAGGGTCAGGGCCAACCTTTCACAGCCAGGTTACAAGGGGTAATCACAGGCAAACACAGCAGCCACACGCAAAACGCACACACGACACCCCCACCCCCCCCACACCCCACCCCGCCACCCCCCCATCCCTCACGTCAACCCAGGCCTCCACCCTCTCCCACACACATACACACAACACAAACTACCCCCCCGCCCTTACCTCCCGCCACCCTACCGCCCCTTTCCTCAGCCGCAAACCTGGCTCTGATTAGTGTGATGGGGATGCAAGTGGCCACATGTGTGTGAGGAGCAGACTCAGGCAAGGAGAAGGAGGAGGAGGAGGAGGAGGGGGTGGTGTTGGTGGAGGTGGAGGGGGGGATTCCCCCTATAGGAAAAGAGGAGGGAAGAAACAGTCATCCCCAGTGCAGGCAGTGTATTCGAAGACATTGCTATGTCTCTGGTTAACCGAGGAATCATTCTGGAGGCTTTGGTGCTCAGCCACACCGCATTTCTCAAGACAAACAGCTCTCAGGCACAGTTCTGAACCAGCAAAACTCTCGACATCTGTGAAAGGCTGCTTAAGGACCATCATTGTGAAAGAATGACACACTATACATAATGTAGTTACACTTAGGTTGCTTTTATTGTTGCCTTTCTGTTTGTTTTCACAATTTAAGCATGCCGTGGCTGAGTCCTGTTATTTATCAGTTTGTTTAATCAGATATTGTCACATATATTACAGAGGAGGTGTGGTTGGATCGGGAAAAGTGTAAGTCTCACATTAAAATATTAAAATATTTGCTTTGCAGATCCAGTCACTTAATCTAAGGGTTATAAAACATCCACTGTCACAGACGCAGTTAGATTTTATGGTGTACATACACATACAATATATAGTTAATGTTTTATTTGTCTAAGGAGGTGTGAGACAGTAGTAAACTTTCAGCTTTATTTGTGGTAAATGCTTTACCAGGTGAGCTGTACAGTTACTGTACATCTATCTGCTATAAAATATCATTTTCCAGTGTTCCTCTCTCTTCCTCCTCTTTTCCTGCTGATAATGACCGACAGTGATGACTGACCCTCTGACTCGGTGAATTTACTTCAGAAATATATATACATATATCTAAGAATGAACAAGATTCTTTGACTCATACCTAACACGATTGTGTACCTTTAAAAACACAGCGTTTGTGATTTGTAAGAACCAGTCTCAGATTTTGTTTGTCTTTAGTTCGATGTGCTTTCTGGGTACTGTAAAAGGAGAACTGCTGTTGGGGGCAGACATTGGTGGATACCTGAAATTTGTTGTGGTATGGTGTAATCTGGTCATGCAAATCTTCATTTATTAGAAAGAAAAACAAAATGTGGCAAATATAATATTTTATGGCTCATCCACACACAACTGTTGTGCAGGTTATACGTCTGTCAAACAAGAAGGAATAATAATGATAAAAAATAACACATATTTATGTATGTGATATTTTGGACTATTATATGTTATTTTTCTTTTCAAAACAGTCTTTTTTAAACAGCATGTTCTGTGTTCATTTTAATTAATTATATCTTAGAAATGAACGCGATAAAAAATGCGGCTGGACGTCTTCGGAGTCGGACTGTGTAGCGCGCAACTTACTCTCAACTCTGTGTCACCGATTACATATTTATGACAAACTAATAAAATTATCGTTTGCAACCTTCAACCTACAGGACTTTTGGACTAAGAATCACAGAGAAATTAAATGAAATTACTAAATGAAACACTTGATCACTGAAGTGATCATTATAGGCGATAGGAAATCATTCAAGCGTCATAAAAGACTCGTTGCTGATCTGCTTAAATTCACCGAGTTAACTTTCCAAACAAAGGACGCATTTACCTGGCACACGGCTTACAAGCATGCAAACTAACTTTTACGCACATCAACACCAAGGCTAATTAACTGATTAAATAAATAACGCCACGTTAACTTCACTCGGATATTAAATTACGCATAAATAGATCTTGTACAAATATAATTAGATTCAGTCTGGAGTTGGACAAACCGTATGCAAACACTTTTTTTTTCTAGCCAAAGTGCGCCCGCCGAGTCTTCTGCAGCCAAAAAATAAATCATGTTAGAAAGATACACTTTGAAATGTGCAAACTCTGCCAGTCCTCCAATTAGTCAAGCAAATTGGCTCGACACGTATCGGTCAGTCTCTTTCCTCTCTCTCTCTCTCTCTCTCTCTCTCTCTCTCTCTCTCTCTCTCTCTCTCTGCGGTGGACAGTTCACTTCGTGCTGCACGCTCACGTTGTCCCCCGACGCTCACAAGCGCGCGCGCCTCCAACAGCGACCGACAACAGAGAGATAATGCAGTGTAGTGGGGTCTGCAGGGCTACCACAATGGGAGGAGTATGAAAGTTACCCTGAGCCCTGCCCACCAACTGAAAACATATAAGACGCTGGAGTGAAGCAGAAAACAGGCACTCATGCTTTAAATCCTGATGAAAAGACTGACCTAAGACAAAAAAACATGACTCGATTTGAACAGTTGCTGTAGATTTTTATCATGACTTCACCGACATTTGATTGATACGTCTTAAATATTCATTTTATGTGATATGGACATACAGCAGCTTTATTGATTTTTTTCCTCCTTCAAACGTAATAGACTTTTTCAGAAAAGTGAAGTTTTTTTTTGTTTGTTTGTTTGAGGAACAAGTGTACAGAAATTGTCACAATGGCAATGGACACTGAGTTTGGTGTGAAGAGCAGCAGCATCATCAGGGAATGGAGCGGACAGGTCCAGCCTGCTCTGGTTGCCTCCTTAATTTTCCTCTTCTGTCTGGAAGCTTGTCTGTGGGTCAGGAACCTCAGGCTGAAGAGAAGACTCCCGGGACCCTTCGCCTGGCCGGTGGTGGGCAACGCCATGCAGCTGGGCCAGATGCCTCACATCACCTTCGCCAAGCTAGCCAAAAAATACGGCAACGTGTACCAGATACGACTAGGTTGCAGCGATATTGTGGTTCTGAATGGGGACAGGGCGATTCATCAGGCTCTGATACAGCACAGCACAGAGTTTGCAGGCAGACCGAACTTTGTCTCTTTCCAGATGATCTCTGGAGGCAGGAGTATGACATTTACTAATTACAGCAAACAGTGGAAAGTGCACAGGAAAATAGCCCAGTCCAGCCTCAGAGTTTTTTCCTCTGCCAACAGTGAGACCAAAAAAGCCTTTGAGCAACATATTACAGCCGAGGCCATGGAACTGGTGCAGGTATTTTTGCGCCGGAGCACTCATGGACGGTATTTTGACCCTGCTCACGAATTTACAGTAGCTGCTGCCAATATCATGTGTGCTCTGTGCTTTGGGAAGCGTTACGGACACGAGGATGTGGAGTTCAGGAACCTCTTAAAAAAGTTGCACAAGTTTGGAGAGACAGTGGGAGCAGGTAGCTTTGTAGATGTCATGCCCTGGCTTCAGTCTTTTCCTAATCCAGTCCGCAGCATCTATGAAAACTTCAAAAACCTCAACGAGGAGTTTTTCACCTACGTGAAAGATAAAGTGATGCAGCACAGAGAGTCATTCGATCCCGATGTGACCCGGGACATGAGTGACGCCATCATAAATGTGATTGAGCATGGGAAGGGCAAGGTACTGGAGAAAGAGTTTGTCGAAGCAACGGTCACAGATCTGATTGGAGCAGGTCAAGACACAATGTCAACTGTCATGCAGTGGATCATCCTGCTCCTGGTCAAACACCCAGACATTCAAGCCAAACTACATGAACTCATAGACAAAGCAGTGGGCCAGGACAGACTGCCGTCGACTGAGGACAGAAGCAACCTGGCATACCTGGACGCCTTCATCTACGAGACCATGCGCTTCACCAGCTTTGTCCCTGTCACCATCCCACACTCCACAACCTCAGATGTCACCATCGAAGGTCTCCACATCCCCAAAGACACGGTGGTCTTCATCAATCAATGGTCCGTTAACCATGACCCTCTGAAGTGGAAGGACCCGCATATCTTTGACCCCTCACGCTTCCTTGATGAAAACGGGGCCCTTGATAAGGACGTGACCAACGGCGTGATGATTTTTTCTTCGGGTAAGAGACGTTGTATCGGCGACCAGATCGCCAAGGTGGAAGTGTTTTTATTCACAGCCATCTTGCTGCACCAGTGTAGCTTTGAGAGCGACCCCTCTGAGCTCCCTACACTTGACTGCTCTTACGGGCTCACGCTGAAGCCACTCCGATCCTCAGTCAGTGCCAAGCTCAGGGGGAAGCTGCTTGGCTTAGTTTCCCCAGCATGAACCGCATACCCCAGTACAGATTTTCATATTTAATAACAATATTTAAAGGATATCTAGAACTCAGACTGTATATGAAGTATCGTTGGTGCAGGGCTGAGAATATAATTTCAAAGATGTAATGCAAAGTTTTGAACTGTTGGGATCAGGGCAAAGCTATTAATAACATTTCTGCTTCACAAAATACTCGATACTTGATCAGATTTTGTACATAATTCTGTATTGTGTGCTTGTTCAACATCCACTATTGAGCACGTACATGAACAATGCGTGTGCAGGAGTTAGCTATTTTCTTTAAATGTCGATCTAAACTAATGTAACTGTATACGAAATGCTTGTGAATGTCATTAAGTCACTTGACTTCTTGTTCTCAACTGTACTATGTAAGAATATATTCAACCTTTGCCATGTAAAGCAGTTACAAAATATCTTTTATATAATTTCATATTTCAGGTATGACTATAAATCTAAGGAAATTTAATGTATTTCACTATCTACTGTACTCAGAGCATATGAAGACATTAAACAAAGGATGCTGATCAAAGTGTAAAAACAAGGCATGACTTGTGAAGGAGGAAGTCTTTTATCAAGGGACAGCCATCACAGTCTCGAGGACGAAGACGAGACATTGCCGTGAACCATGAACTTCACAAACTTTATGCACCCAGGGCTCAGCTTTACTGTACAAGCACTGCACCCCCGATGCCAAACACACAAAGTCTCACCACGTACAACAAAAACACATGTGCTGCAAATGTCTGTCACTCATGAGGCTTTCTCAAAAACATTTGTTTACAAAGTAACAATTTCAAAGTGGTACCCAGATGTCAATGCACTCTGCATTCAGGAATTGATGTTACAGTACCCGAGGGATGTGTTTCTCTGTCTGTCAAGGCCACAAATTCAACTTAGATGGCCTTGAGTGTGTAAACATACATCATAAAGGACATTTTGTTAACGTGTTGGCTTTATATGATGGAAAAATAAGCTATATCTGAAATTAATAAAGTGAATTTTCAAGGGTCTATGTGTCCAGTTTACTTGTCACTTTAACTGTTAGTTTTGTGAGTTTTAGAGTAACCTAAAATCCCCTTAAACTTGCTAAGCTGGGCGTAAATCACTGCCTGTGAACTACTCTCTCAGTCTCAAAGCATTTTGAAGCTAGTGTTTGGCAGTTGTTAGATATGTGCCAACAATGTGATATTGTTTAGATGTCTGTCATTGCTCATTGTTACAAAAATAGAAACCTCTGGAATACTTGACTTGTGGCTGAATATCACTTAAAGCCAAGCGCTGATGCCTTTTTAAGTTCTTCCTTTTGTTGCACAAGCACCCACATAAGCAGATTCATAGCTGAAGTCCTCTCATCTGAATTCCACAAACCTAACAGCTACATTATCTCAGTGACTTTTGTTTAAAGGGCTATTATGACAACAATAATGATGTATATATATTTTTATGGAGCGTCATAAATCTTGCCGTTTGTATCTGTTCAGTGTTGTTCAGGGATCAGAAACCCACAGCTTTCATGGTGATGGCCCAGAGCCCTTTTCCCTGTATGGTTATAATTAACAGCTTGGCTGTAAAGAACAGACACCAAATCATGTTTAAAATAGCCATGGAAAGTCCATAGGAAACTGTAAAGTCACCTACTGTAACCTCAGAGGAAAATGCAATCAACTCCATTATTTACACTATTTGCTGCCACACAGGCAGACTCCTATCACACGAGACCAAATGACATCCCTTCTATATCACTGCTAAAGAGTGTAATATTTCAAGATGAACAAATTCATATTAGATATTTTATGATGAATACCTTTCAGGCCACAGCCGATATGTAGAGCAGTTTATCTTTTAAACGTGTCATGGGAATCTGTTATATTCTCTGGCTACGAAAGTGCAAATCTATAGCTTTTGACAACAGGGCGTATTATAGTAGCTGGTCTCCTTTCCAGTCATCATGCAAAGGCCTGAGTGGGAATAGGACTAAGGTCTGCAGGCTGTGGTCAAAATGGGAGGGGAGAGAAAATAAAAAACCTGAGTCGCTGATCCCTCCCACCAAAGAGATACATATAAGCAAAGTGTTAAGGAACATGATCGAGTTCTCGCTGGTGTGGAGGAGGGGTGAGTCAGCAGGTGAGTACTGCCTGGTGTTTTTTTTTGTTTTTTTTTGTATGGATATTTGATTGTAATATAGGATGAGAAAACAAATAATTTGTATTTTAATGTATTTAAGAGGGACCACTTGAAATGTTTTACCATCTTTAGTGATTATTGGATTTGTATTTGAAACAGTGCATGATAGACAAACTACAGGATAACACAATGGCTCAAATAGACCCTGAGTTTGGTGTGAAGAGCAGCAGCAGCAGCAGCATCATCAGGGAATGGAGCGGACAGGTCCAGCCTGCTCTGGTTGCCTCCTTAATTTTCCTCTTCTGTCTGGAAGCTGTCTGTGGGTCAGGAACCTCAGGCTGAAGAGAAGACTCCCGGGACCCTTCGCCTGGCCGGTGGTGGGCAACGCCATGCAGCTGGGCCAGATGCCTCACATCACCTTCGCCAAGCTACCAAAAAATATGGCAACGTGTACCAGATACGACTAGGTTGCAGCGATATTGTGGTTCTGAATGGGGACAGGGCAATACGTCAGCTCTGATACAGCACAGCACAGAGTTTGCAGGCAGACCGAACTTTGTCTCTTTTCAGGCGATCTCAGGGGGGAAAAGTATGACTTTCGGCAATTACAGCAAACAGTGGAAGATGCACAGGAAAATTGCTCAATCAACGATCAGAGCATTCTCATCTGCCAACAGTCAGACCAAAAAAGCCTTTGAGCAGCAAATTGTGGCTGAAGCCACAGAGCTAGTTGAGATTTTCCTTAAACTCAGTGCTCATGACAAGCATTTCAACCCTGCTCATGAGCTGACAGTTGCTGCAGCTAATGTGATTTGTGCCTTGTGCTTTGGAAAACGTTATGGACACGATGATGTCGAGTTCAGAGCCTTGTTACACAGGGTAGATAAGTTTGGGCAGACCGTGGGGGCTGGCAGCTTGGTAGATGTGATGCCATGGCTTCAATCTTTTCCTAATCCAGTCCGCACTATGTTCAGGAACTTTAAGATGCTGAACCAAGACTTCTATGGGTTTGTCCAACACAAAGTGGAGGAGCACAGAGAGACATTTGATCCGGAAGTAACAAGGGACATGAGTGATGCCGTTATTAGTAGGATTAAGTCTGCCAATGACAACAGACTCACCAGAGATTACGCAGAGGGGACGGTGTCGGATCTGATTGGTGCAGGTCTGGATACCATCTCCACCGCTCTCCACTGGATTCTCCTCCTGCTGGTTAAATACCCTGAAATACAAACCAAACTCCATGAGCTCATTGACAAGGCAGTGGGACGAGACAGGCTGCCATCCGTTGATGACAGAAGCAACCTGGCATACCTGGACGCCTTCATCTACGAGACCATGCGCTTCACCAGCTTTGTCCCTATGACCATCCCACATTCCACAACCTCAGAGGTCACGATTGAAGGTCTCCGCATCCCCAAAGACACGGTGGTCTTCATCAATCAGTGGTCCATCAATCATGACCCCCTGATGTGGAAGGATCCGCATATCTTTGACCCCTCACGCTTCCTGGATGAAAAGGGCTCCCTTGACAAGGATCTCACCAACAATGTTATGATCTTCTCAGCAGGGAAGAGAAGATGTATCGGGAACCAGATCGCCAAAGTCGAGATATTTTTGTTCTTTGCGATTCTACTCCACCAGTGCAGCTTTGAGAAACTTGCCAGTGAGGACCTGTCTTTAAACGGCACCTATGGTTTAACACTAAAGCCTTTAGATTACAAGATCACTGCAAAACTCAGGGGAGAATTACTTATAAACCAATAAAAACATGTCACAATGGATTGTCTGATTACTGAACAGCAAGCCAATATAAGGGTTGTGTTCTAAAATAAATATCTATGGCTTGGTCACAGATCATTTTTATATAACATGCTTTTATTAACCCTCAAAATGTAAATAATTACATTCTTTAAAACTGCGACCAATACTGCTAATTCTCACACTTACAGAATCTGTTCATATATTAAAAGAAAGCACCATGTCAGTGGCAATAGAAAGCATGCAAGTTATATCTGGACGCAATTTTACTCCCAAACTGTGACAGACTGAAACCTAAATATATCTGTACCGACTCTGCCACATCGTATAAGAAATTAAAAGCTTTCATGTGTTTGCCCCACACCACAATTCATAATAAACCTTAAGTATGTATTGTTATTTATATGAAGGGTATTTAGCGGAGCGGCCCTAAATTGCAATATAAACCGGTGGTGATGAATAAAGTTAACTTCAAGCTGTTTTTTTTTTTCACTGTTGGGGAGAAATCATTTCCCGGCTGTGTGGTCTCAAGTGAATCCTCCGAAAAATGACTCACTCAGACATTTATTTATCTTTTTTTGAGCTTAATAAAAAAATATATTGTCTGCAAGTCCTCTACATGTAATCTTAAATCATGCATAAGACTGTTGTATTCCGATAATAACTCATGTCATGTGTAACATATGTCTAAAAGCCACATATTTATGGTTATGGTTATACTGTCTTCTCCCTTAATACACCTAATACATCACTGTTCAACATGCTTTTTTGGCATGCCGCATTGTCTGCATAATACGTTGTATAGAAAAGCTAAACAGTGTTTTACCCAGTGTGATACAGCCTGTACTCTTTTTATGGATGTACAATAAACATTTTGCGTTGATCTCTGACTGAATCTGTGGCACGTATCAGTCAAAGACTCACAGAGGCCATAGAGGTCAAAGAGGTAATAATAGATCCTGATGTCTGGTCTCAGTGTTGTTTTTAAAGATTAATATGGGTTGCAGGCCCTGTGTGTTCCTGTTCTTCCTTCCCTCGTTACAAGCAGGCTATGACTCGACAGTAAGCGGCCACAAGCCTCACTCATCAATATTTAACATGGAGACAGGCTGTACTTTTTTTTAATACTGCTGTGTCATTTGTTTCTGAATGAATGCATTCAGCTTCAGCCAAGTTTGTTTTATCTCTTATCCATCAATACACAGAGCAGTCTTTAATCACTTTAACTGACATAACTAATAAAAACGTTTGAGAAACAAGACAAGATATACGACATTAGAGCCTGAGGGAGCAGGCCAAGTCCTGTTAACTCTTAATTGTGAAGCACAGAATAACTAAATCACCTTAACAAACAATTTACACATGAAAAATGATCATTTTTGAAACACATAAAATATAATACAATGTTAAAAAAAACTGATTTACACAAGCAAAAGGTCAAATTTGTGCAACAGAACTTTTTTTTTTCTTCTTGCCTACCCCATTTACGACACCTCCAACTTACCTTGTGACCCTTTGGAAGGAGTCCGACATGCTATGTTTGTGATTACTTCTACCTTCTAGCTTTATAAAAATAAAAATAAAAACTAGTTACAACAAGTACAGAGCACAAGCTAAGATTCTGCTTAGAGGCTGATGCATCAGTATTAACAATTTGATGATATTGTATACTGTAAAAATGAATTAAACACTTTTACTTACAATGTGAGAGCATTTTTAGATTAAGTCAAAGATTAGTACGTAGAGTAAAGTAAGAGTACTTTCCCTACCATGTTTGAAAATGTCTTTTATGGCCATCACATGCTACTTACCAGCATTCAACCTGGCATGACTCAGCTCTGTTTCAATGTCATGATGAGCTTTCCATCATTTTTTTATCACCTGTGAATCACCTTCAGTATCACAGGATTTATGGTGACAATCATGCGAGATCTATCTATTCCAATGAACTGCCCTGCTCAACTTCTTCCTCCTGTTTTCTGGGAAAACCAAAACCACCCAGTGCTCAACATTTATCCTCGCTGTAAGTTTTGTACATAAATATTAGTTTAAGTGTGGGTTTAGCAGATTATCATATTCAACCCCCCCCTTTTCCTTTTATCTCCCCTTCCTTGCCACATGGGAGCTTTTCCTCAGTGAGCGGCCGTATGCTCCGGGGTCTACCTGCGTCTGCGCTGCAGCTAAACTCTGAGGGAGGCTTGTTTTCACTGAGGTTAATACAGAGCAGGCTGAAGACATTCTGTACTGCAACAGGCTCACTCTCTCTTTTCTCCTTCTTTGCTCTGACACCGCGAGGACCCTAGGGGGAGGAATGGGCCGCCTAACCTCCCCCGTTTCCATCACTGCTTCCCAAAACATCCATGAAATGTGTCCAGCTGAAAGACTCCCTTTCACCCTGAGTCACCCGCTCCACATACCCCACAGCACCTCGTCCTGCTGTGTTTCACTCCTTAAAGGAAAACAGAAAAGTGTACTGGCTGACAGTTATTCAGCTCTGAGCTTATTCACATTCTGCACGTACACACAGCCGCAGAGTGACCTCCCACAAGGTTGATACAGCTCAGCACTTTATCCAAAATCCCCTTTGCTCTGCTAGAGGGGAAAGATATGTAAACTGCAGTCACTGTTGGGGTAGATGACACACAGTGAGGTAGAATTACTTGAAGGCGGACAAACGCACTTCTCCAGAAAATCTCTTCCCCCGTTTGCCGTCATCGTACACTGGAACATTGTGTCTAAGCACTGGCTGGAAACGGCCTCGTGTTGATTCAGCCAGTCCTTCCTATAATACCGACTTCAATAGCAGAATACAGACCGCAGCTACGCTCTAAATCCAAAATGTTGCAGACATATAACATGTCTGTGATGCTGTGTCAAGCATCAAAGCAGATCATTAATCATTCTGGTGAAGAAGAAAAAAAATACGAGAAAGAAAAAGAAAAAGTAAACATTTTTCTTCGAATAACAAGAACAAATAGCCCGTGGGGAAGGTTTTCCAGAGAACACTGAACAGACAAAGGTGACACATCCGACAAGTCAAATAATCAGGATTGCCCTGAGGTCAGCTAATACTTTCCCTCTCTCTATTTATTTACAGTAGCATATTTATACCACAAGATTTTCATAAGATACAGTGCCGCAGTTTATAGAAACACTCTGTCTGCGGGCAATTTCCTTCCAAAAAAGGGGAAATGATTGGCACTTTAATAATCCCAATCCCTCCTTTAACTGATGCTCCATGTTTTAAAAGACTGTCAGCCTGTCATCAGAGCGACGTACAAAGAAATGAAATGTGGAAATACTGCATTCTGGTTCAGTGTAATATATTCCAGAATGTTTGTGTGACGTTCCATTTGTTTCCCCTCTTTTGAAGCCCCCTGTGGAATTATGTCATGCACATAAACACTGAGCAGGACTTGTAATAACGTTCCAGCTGACATTGTAATCAAGTCGTGCCACCTTTAAGTTGGGTACCAAGCTATAGACTCTGTATTGTTTAACACAGTTGCTGACACAGAGCACACTAATTAGTGACCGTACGCTTGAAGTTCTGGAATACAAGCTCCCACAACCATCATAAAGACATGTGAAGTGACCCTTCAATAAACAATTACCCAACTCATTATTATAGGGCGGGACGGGTAGTGCTTGTTTGGTCCGCGCTGGGCTTGTGTTTTGGAGCAGTGGCAAGGACTGGACCTTTGATATAAAATAACGCAATGTGCAGTTGCCATATTTTGTTCCATATAACAAACAATTATTTTCAGGAAGTGCATGAAGAAGTCACCCACGGTGGTCAGTATGAGAACATGGCCAGCATGTGTTTTTGGTTCGCGGATGGGAGTTCACAGTCTAAAACAGTCACTCATATTAACTGGATTTAAGAGGTCATTTTTGTTTGATATGGAAACGGAGCAACCCTGTCTCCTGTTATTTATGTCGAATGGCAGCGTGGAAGCATTGCAGCACTGAAGTGGGATGTCCGAGTGGTGTGTGAAGGCCGCGGTGTTTACACCTCTTTCACTCCAGTCTGTCTTCTTCCATCACCGAGACATGCTGATGTGGAGGCTGAGGTTGTGTCAGGATTTCCATTTTTTTTTTTCCTTTGCCAGTGTGCGCTGCGGAGACGTGATGTGGCTACAAAGGCTAACACACTACATTTGGAACATTTATTCCTAGTGTCTACAGCTGTACTTCCTTATTTTCTATTAAGAACAACAGGACTTGGCATGGTTTAACTTAAGCAAACACAAAAACTCCCTCTTTATTTGCCAAACCTAGAAAGCAAATTAGATTACTAAAGTATGTCTCCTACAAATAGCTCATGATCTCATTTATCTGACGATGAATCAGGTCTGGTGGACCTTCGAAGTGAGTATCGGGTACTTACCTGTGGGTCCAGCACCTTGAAGAGGCCATCAATCTTATTCAGCGTCAGAGATAGCGATGTCTGCTCAGACGATAACGAACCACTGGCACCACTATTGTGTAACCCAGACTGGAACCTCTTCACGAGGCACGTACAAGTGTCTCTGAGAAGTAGACATATCTGATCTGTTTTGAAAAGGGAGGAAATAAATCAGATTATTCCTCTGTGTATTTTTTCAAGTAACATGAGAACATTGGAAACGCTCAGCAGAGTGATATCCGATGCATGAGTGGGAGAGAGACTTGAAGACGTGCAGATAATTGCTGGTTTTAACTTTTTTGAAAAGAGTAATGCCTTTAAAGAATTTTTGTACAGAACAAAAGGGATTAGCAAGAGAATAATGTTGTTTAAAAAGTACTACATCTTAAAATATTTTTTTGTTTTTATGTTGAACTTGAAACTGATATATTCATATTTAGTCTGAAAGGGAAATTGCACTTCCCGATCTTTGATATGTATGCTTATTTGCTTCGCTGAACAGCGGAGAGACATTTATACCATGGACTGTGCTCTGTAGAAAGGCATATGCCAGACAAAGTCTAACTGTGTCCTCTTGACAGCTCATCATCAAATTAGATCAAGCAGAAAAACTGCCGTATTACCAGGCTGGCAAACCATGACAACAAAGTAAACACTGTGGGTTCATGTTTCAGACTTTTAAAGTTACAGTCTGCACTTTTGTAAAAGAGCTAGTACTTCAGGTCTCTGCTGATTACCTAGCAACTACTTGGAGCAAAGAAATAGTCCAGCAGCACGTAAACACACACAACAGCAAACTGTGTTTTTTTTCAACTTTTGAATTGAACAAATGAGATATAATGTATTAAAAAGTGAGCTTTTACCAAGGCAAACTTACAAAGGGGGATGTATTTCCATTACTTTTGGAACACTTACTCCGAAGTTAGTGGGATATTTAAAATAAAAATTAAGGACCCTGGATCCTCTAGGGATTTACATCTCGCTGCATCGCATTATAAGCTCTTTGAAAAAAACTGTCTTTTTTTTTTTGTCTGTATAAATCTGTAACTTGCATGTGCATCTGAGGGGTCGGGGTGGGGGGGTCTTGTTTCTGTAGTGTGTATGGTCTGTGTAACTGGTAGGCAAATGTTATTTCTTTTGGACAGAGCCAGGCAAGCTGTTATTCCGTTTCAAATCTCAAATGCTAAGTTAAGCTAACTGGTTGCTGGCCTTGGCTACATATGTAGCAAACAGATCAGAGTCGGTATCAGTCTCTCATCTGACTCTCCGCCAGAAAGTGAATAGGCGCTTTTTCCAAAATGTGGAAACTAAAACTATCCTGCAACCTTTCTTGAATCCAGAGAGACAGCATGATTGTACTGGCCAGCCACATCTGAAATAACCAACTGTTACAGACTGAAAAGAAATTTTTTGACTTATTCTACTAGTGTTATATTTCTGGAAATCCATTTAAATCCACACTTGAGCAATGTATACGGACACCTACACATTACAATGAGGTTTTCCAAAAGATTTTGGAACCTGGCAGCTGATGTTGGGCAACAAGGCCTGGCTCAAAATCACCAATTCATCCCAAAGGTTTTGGATGGGGTTTGAAGTCGAAGCTCTGTGCAGGCGAATCAACTTCTTCCACTTCAAACTCGGAAAACTTCTGTACATATACTTGATGCAAGGGGGCAATGTCATGTTGAAATTGAGAAGAGCTTTCGCCAAACTGTTGCCATAAAGTTGGGAGCCACTATTGTACAAAATATTGCATGCTGTAGTATTAAAATTTCCAATCATTTGAACTGAGGGACTTCGTTCAAATGATTGGAAAACAAAAGCACACAAAAAATAAAGTAGAAAAGTGTGTCCATATGTACCTTTGGCCACATAATGTCTAACAGACTATAAAGAGTTAATCTTAGTCTGAAAGTCTTGAGTTGATGCCAGTCCAAGAGTCTGTCTGTGGTCTGAAACAGTGGCCCTGGCGTAGTGCAGCTTGGGTAATCATCTGAATCCACAATGACTATGTAATATTTCATAATCTTGCACAAGAATGAGAGAGCAACATATTACCATCACTAACATCAGAAATGCGGTCTTTCATACCCACCGTTTCAGAGGAAAAACAGAAGAGTCAAGCAGAGCTGCCTTTGAGTAATCAGGCCATTATTCATGATGAACAGTGATGGCCTAAGAAAGAGTAATGACCTTGCATCTGTCATGATCTGCCCTTTATAGCGCCTGTATCTGAACTTGTCGCCCATGTATTGGGGTATGAAATATCTTGTAACTTGCATGACTAAAAATGTCACATGCTCCCATGTCAAACAAGCTACCCATAATTCAGCTTTCCGCTGTGGCAGAACCCCTCTCCTTCCCTCCCTCGCTTTCACGCCATCCCACTTCAAGCCCTCTTCTTGGCAACGCTTTATGCCAGACCAAAACAATTTAGCAACAAGCTATTTGCGTTCGTGGGGATTCATTTTCAGTTGTTTTTACATTCTCCTTTTGTAGTGGGCTCTGATTGCCTGTCAGAATTTCCCCACTCACTGAAAGAATAACGGTTTGCTGGAGCTGACCACTCTACTGAAAATACCTTGCTCTGTTAAGACTTGGAACAGTTGCGCACTTGGAACATGTCGGCTCGCTGACAGTGTGAGATGTTATATTTCAGTTCCTGTTATCCTAAATGACAATTTCACATAGAGTTGTGCCTATTTTGTGGGGGTTCACTTTCACTGACACGAGGAGAAAAAAAAAATGCAAATGTAGACTGCCCAAACAATGGAAAGTGTATTTTAACTCAATATTTTCAGGAATTTTACTTGTGTGGTTCGATTCTGTTCATGTAAAAACACATGTACACAGAAACGTACTGGGGCACTGTGCACCCTATGCTTTATTCAGGACTCATTAACTTCATGACAGCGCACAGGGTGCCAGCGGCGCATAAGCGTTTCACATGCACCTGGAGAGGCCAACATCCGTCTGACAATTTGTCTCTCTCGATCTGTTGATCATGTGTGCAAGTGCTGATGAGCCAAATATTACATAAACGTTTGTTCCTGCAACACATATCTAAAACTGGAAATGAAGCACTTTCATAAGGAGCGAACAGAGTGTACAGCGTGTTTGTCAGGGACAGTGCACAGGCGACACTGATGTTCAACGAGACAGGCGTCCAACAGATCCTAGAAAACAGATGTGGACAGGATGCCAGTGCTGCGGGTGTGGGTGTCTTGACTCTGAAAGTTTAGGCATAGGCTTATTTTCGCAGGACAGCACATCCGGTGGACGCTCACGCGGGACCCGGCGTTGTAAACAGGCATCTGAGCGGGTGCAGGAGGGCCACAGGACGAGACGACCTGGAAGACGACGACTTGAGCTGGAGCGGAGGTGCGGCTCACAAAGAATAACAGAGTGGGGATGAAGGGTGCTTATGGAAATGCTGGGGCTAACACAAGGTTCCGGAGACACCGTTTAGTCAGCCTGCCAGCATTAGAGGACTTGGCCGGCGGTTCCTCTCCTCTTGATCCCACAGAGGGGAGAACTGAGAGGACACAGAAGCCGATCATGCTCTGACTGTTTACGCAGTGGCATCGCGTCCACTCAGTATTCCTGAGAGAAATGAATCTGAAATGCCAAAGTCGTGGGTTATAGTTTGGATTTGAAAAGCAGCACTGGTAGATCATCTCATCTCCTCTCACAATTGAACGCATACTTGCAGGGTAGCTGTTAAGTTTACCGGAGTGTAAAAAGCAATGCAACTGATGACAACAAATATGTATTACAGCATTAAATCTTTGGTGGGTGATCTCATAGCATTATGTAAGACAGCTGTGCCCGTGCCAGACCTTAAGACGGAGTGCAAGGAGAGGCATTCAGGTGCGTGTGCTGTTGAGCACGCAGCTCTCCTCTTTGCCTGCCATACTTGGAAATAGTTTGTTGAGCTCGCTCAACTTGATTACCCCAATAACAAACCGAGGCCAAGCTTTTAAAAGAGATGGGGTAGTAAAAGTTTTTTTGAAATAATTGTGGCTTTCGTGTTTACAATTAAACAAAATCAGAAACTTAAGACTGTTTAAATCACTAAACTCTCCAGCGACAGTACAGTAGCTCCTGGTGATTACATAACTCAGTTTAGGTAGAGAAGGAGTTAACACATCTGCAGTGAGCTACCTCTGTCTGAACCACAGCGGCTGCGGGACCTCTCACACGGGGCTACAGCTCAGCTTTCGAATACAGTCACAAGTTGCGTGCATCTTGTATCCACTCTTACCCCATAAAAATCACTTCAGAAAGTCCTGATCCTGACTTCTTGAGATGAAGATGAATGATCCAGAATCACAATAAGTATGAACCTTATTGGGAGAAGACCTAGTTAATGTAAATGAAGAAAGGCATCTGAGGACAGTGAGAAACACCCAAACATATTTAGACAGGCTTCAGGAAGCTCCCTGACCAAGACTGGAAACAATTGACAGGATATTTACGATCAAAACTGCTTTAGCATGTGCTCATTTCTTCAGGGACAATTAACAGTGCGGCTCTGTATCGCATTAGAAACAAAACCTGACAAGATGTGAGGACAGTGCGTTAGCTCATAAAGAAGAAGCATCCTCTCATCTGGTTGCAAGTGCAGTTTCACTCAGGACGTGCCCAAAACAGTAAAGTGCCGTTTAATGAGTCAGAGGAAGGGGGAGCTCTGGTATGAATGACAGCCAGTGAGTCAGATTACTGTGCACGCACACAGGTGGCTTTAGTTTTGTCAACCAGCGCCTTTCCTGTGACTCGGAGACACCGCAAGTGCGAGAAGCATCCGCGACCCCTCACCTCACCCCCCCAACCACCATCTGCATGCCAGGCTCCAACGCAGTAGGCACAGCCGAGGAGACAGGAGTCGGGGTGTCTACTCCAATTCTCCAAACTGGGATCACATAGCAGAAGAGAACCCATTAAGCGAGTCCTGGACTTTGGCTGACTCCGCAGCAGCATAGGCTCCTCATCATACCCCCATTCCCCTCCAACCTCCCCTTCTCTCTCTCCCTTTTACTCCTCCCACACTCTCTCCGACCCCCCGCTGGCTCGGGTGCCAGGAACTAAGATGTATGGGCCTCTGCAGAGAACCGCCTCCAAGGTAGCACTTCTCTCTTCTGCCAGCAAAAATAAGACGTTCTGCTCTTTCTCGCCTCCTCTCCCTCCCACCTCCCGTTCCCCTTCTCAGCAACACAAGTCCCTCCGCATCACAGTGGTCAAGTGGCTGCCAGAAGCTGCAGCCAACAGCTACACTCTGCTTTGCCCCCCCCCCCTCCCGGTTCTGAGAGAAATTTACTTTGCCCAAGAAAATTTATGTAATCAGGGGCCTGCCAGTTTTCAGAGTCAATGTGTGTTCTTTGAGATAGGTTGCTATGTACACAGGAGTAGACCCCTTGTTGCGTTTATTGTTGTTAGGATGGAAATTGGGAATTATATAGGCTGTAGAGTATCTGGACTTTGGCCGTGTATAAAAAACAGATAGAACCAGTTCTAGATTGGACTTAAAAAAAAAAAAAGAACCAGCCAATACCTGGACATGTAATTGACTCATACTCATGCTGAAAATCCAGGCACTTATCGTAACTGCAACAATAAAATGCTCTACAGTAATCCTTAACCTAACTTTAACCCAAGTCTAATTATAACTATGTTCCAGACTCCTAATCCTTAAGCACCCCCTTTTCAAATGAATGACAAAACTTTCTCATTTTAAAAGGGATATTAGTTATAGTCTTTTTGGGAAATGTGATCATCGCACAGATTGAAAAAGAGGAAAAACAACACATAAATGTCATTATGGTCTTAAGCTTTTGTTGTAAGGAGAACTCCGGACGTCTTGCAACCTCAACAGTTCATTTCTTTTGTCTTTAAATGGTCCCAACAACCAGCTCCAACCTATAATTAGTTCGGCATCATGTCTTTTAAGAGACTTTTACATCCAGTGAGCAAGTTTCTAATAAAAGATCTAAAAGCACTTACATATCTGACAACTTCCATGCAGCCAGGACAAACTAAAAAGCAAATTGGCACCAGCTAACAGACATGTATTAGTATCTGACATCTGTCTTTGTACTTGTGGTAGGTCACCAATATTGGGGCTGACCAACATGAATGTGCTGAAGCGTGAATGTTCACTGACGTAATGGATACATCTGTATTTTAGGTCCAGTGTGAACATGTGGACATTTGAGCGCAAAGGGACGGCTGCCTGTGTCCTCCTGAGTGGACCAGCTGAGAAAACAGTCCTCGCTACACACTCTGCAACATTAAAACTCCCCCCGAAAAAATTGAATTCCATCGCTCACATCCCATGGCACCCATTTGGTTTGGCCCAGAGCTGACATCACACCTACTCCTCATTTCATAATATACTGCAGGGGGAAGAGTTTAGCGTGCAGTACCTCACAGGCTGATTTATGACGAGTCATAAAAAGTAGTACCGATTCTGGTGCCGCATGTCAGCTTTTGAGTGAGAAAAGGAAGGACGTCAGGTGATTTTACAGGAAAAAGTATACTTAACACCAGAGTGCAGTCACATTCAATTCCATCACGTAAAGTGGATGACATGGGAAAATGCACTGTGGTGTACGACAATACAACCAACACAGGCTTTTGAAAACTTCAGCAACACTTCACAGCGGAAGCGCGACGAACTATTACCAGCCCAAGAGAATCTAACCATTCCCTACTAATATCAGACACATAACAAGTCTGTAAACAGATTTTCTAAATATTAAAGCTGCACCGGATCACATAACTATGTGTAATGCGCAATAAGCTCAGAAAAAGGTTTGACCGACTGTTGCTTTTTCAGTGTCAGCAGAGGAGTGATGATGTGAAGCAAGAGGGGATTACCCAGGTGAAAGTGTGTGCTTAGAAACACACTGTTTGCTTCCCTTTGCGAGGACTAAGTCCTGAGAAGTGGGATTTCGTGCAGTCGTTTGCA
The DNA here is from genome assembly GCA_014281875.1 of Nibea albiflora. Taxonomy (NCBI): domain Eukaryota; kingdom Metazoa; phylum Chordata; class Actinopteri; family Sciaenidae; genus Nibea; species Nibea albiflora. The sequence continues at coordinate 9,565,899 of CM024799.1, forward strand.
TGAAATCAAAGACGTCTGTCCAGGGCTGCAGTCTCTGCACATGCAAGTCTAACCATTTCATTAGTGCTGGTGAGTTCCAATGAACATCAGTGTTCACATACTGCTATTTTGTGCTTTAGCAAAAGCATAGTGGTGAGTATAGACTGAAGTATTCTTTCGTAACTAACACTAAAGTATCCGATAGCAAAGAAATATTAAGTGGCGCAGTTCGTCAACAAGTTTCAGATCTAAAGGTCGCGTTTTGAGCCAAAAAATGTTAGAAACATTTGCATAAATTAACTGGCAAGAAAGCCTGTTCAATACATTTTGAAATTAAGAACTTTAATTACATGATTTATAAGTTCCTCACAGAGCCGATCACCACCTTAGGTCTGAATGAATTAGCCGCCTAAGAGCAGTACATTGTTATGTTAGCTAGCTAGCAATTTGTTTGCCAGCTATCGTTAGCCGGTTAAGACCATAATATATCTTGCGTGTTTCTCAGTAATGTTAGCTAATAAGACGAAATTTAATGCAGAAGCTGAGACACAAACGCTGTAATCAAATCACCATACTGCATTCATCCCTATGAGGGCTACATATGTTAATCACTACTAACATTGGTCTCTCGCTTTCATCCCATCATGCATCTGTTTTCCTAATGGTTGCGGTGACTTGAGGATGACCATTTCCCTACTCATAAAGCTTGTGTGGTCACACAGTGGTTTTAATAGCATGACAGTGATGTTAACCATTATCCCGTGGTCTTATTAAGTAACAGGCACGATTTGACAATTTTAGCTTTTATGAAACACTCTATCATGTCCTCTAACACACATGCATAAAGTTCAATAAGTACGGGCCCAATTAGTAATGTCTAATAACTTACTTTAAAATCCCTCCAGACATTTTAAATGCACACACGCCAAAGAATGGAACAGTAACCATAAACACTGTTGACAATATAGCAACGACGAATACTGTAGACTCAACAATGAATTTACTTTAAGGTCTTTGAGCCTCAATTGCCTGGGGAAGTATTTTCACAGATTGTTTATTTTTCTTACAGTCCAATATTTATACTTGTGTCAATTTAGCCTGTTTAGAAAAGATTAGTGGCTAACTGGGAGTGATACCGTCCAGAGAGAGAGAGTGTAAAAGCCTCGCTGTGACTCACCCTTGTTCCCTCCTGACATGACATAGACAGTAATCAGGGCATTAAGGGGTCATCAACCTGTGTGCTCCACCAATGACAAGGCCAGTTAATAATTTCCAAGCACGTCTTCTTGCTTTGGCACTCTTTTTGACATCTCAGGTGTACAGCGTTTGGCAACGTTGTTCCTGACTTGAGACTGTGGCAGAAGATGTATGATTTAACATAGAGCAGGCTGCAAAGGTGAATCAATGTAACTGATAAAAAGTACAGGGAGAGCCAGCGCCGTCCATACGCTCAAAACATTTACAGGAATTGCGTTACTTCATGCTGCGACTGGAAATAAGGCAGACATTTGTTTAGCACAGGGAGTGTTAATTTGTCAGAGTGCAAATTAGTGTAAGCAGACCTTGTTGCTCAGCATGCCAACTATAACACAAATGAAACACACGAAACAGCACACTCACACTGAGGAAATGACTGAGCTGGATTGATGGAATTCCACAAAGGCCAAAGACATTTATCACTGGATGGAGAAACAGCTAAACACAAGAGCGGCGTGATGCCAGCGCAAGAATCTGCGTAGCCAAAACCGTTGATTGAGTAGGCAGGGGTTTGTGGAACAGGACAAGGAAGGAACTCACTCGAAAGAGTAAAGGAAAGAAAAAAGCATATTCCTCTTTGGCAGGTCCTCACCTTGGCAATATAAGAATGGTGAACCAGCATGGTTTTCAAGAATCTGGAAAACAGACCAACATGGCTCTTTTTTTTTGGCAATTTCTTTGCATTTGGAATGAAATTCAAAATCCTTTGGATACCGCTCTTAGCTGCTACATGCCATCTAACGAGGCCAAATAGCTTGCAATGAAAATATTGTGTGTGATTATCTGACATTAGCTTGTCCATTATGAGGTATTCTGAGGCATAAAAAAAACAAAAAAAACAGAGCCATATCTTTCGAAAATTGCTTTATCTAGGTCTCGCTGATGAGGGAGGGGGAGCAGCAACTCTTGCCCAATTTTTTTGGATGAGCTTGTGACATCTCTTTCAGAAGAGTGTTGAGTGGGAGGAAATAGATAAAGCGTTCCATGTGGCATGTTCTTTTTTTGGGCTCATTCCTTTGCCCGGCTGCCAGAGACCTCTGCTTAATGTAGTGGTACAAGGAGGGCGAGGGGGAGTAAATGGAAGAACTTCGGGGGGAACACTGAACATGCATGAAGGAAAGTAGTCCTCCCAAATGACCGTGATGACTGGGGGACAGAATGTGTACTAATCTGGGCGAGCGGCCAAGGCATACAGCCTTGGGGGGGGGGCAAAGGGGAAGCCATAGTCAGGAAAGGGGGAGTTTAAATAAAGTATATGAAGGGTGGACAGGACAAGGCGAGACGAATGCCATTACAGTGCAGAAATGAAAATATGAGAAGCCAGAAGGGAACCTGGGAGCTGTAGGAGCGTTTCCTCTGGGAGAGGGGGGGCAGGGTCTGGTTGCACAGCGATGCGGAGCCACCTGTTTAATGGTGCTTAACATGCACAAACACAAACATGCTGCACACACGAGAACGAAAACTGCGTTATCTCTACTGCCGCCTATCCCCTTTCTCTCTCTCGAACACACACACACACACACACACACACACACACACACTCGATGACCTCCTGGGTGCAGTGTTTTCTGTGCAGCGGTATGTACAGCCAAGTCACACAGCTTGAGCAGCAGGGAGGTCCAGAAATCCAGAGGGAGATGGTACGTGACAGAGAGCAGGCTGTGTATGAATGTGTGTGTGTGTGTGTGTGTGTGTGTGTGTGTGTGTGTGTGTGTGTGTGTTCAGGTTGGAAATGGACATTCTCGAAAAACGTCACGTGCGCGCTTGCGTAACGGATATACACGTATATGATGAGTGGCAGGGTGTTTTGACAGTTACGTGCGCGTCCGTGTTTGTTTTCGTGGGAAAGAAAGGATAAAAAAAGATGACGGAGGAAGACAAGAGGGCACAACATCTGCCAACATATGTTCAGTGGGCTAAAACTATTTTAATCAAGTTTGTGGCTTGGTAAAGCCAAAGTCGCTGTAAAATAAAGAATACAACAAGAGGCACACAACATCATCATCATCATCATCATCTCTCCGTGTTGGTTCGTGTGCGTGTGTGACTGGTTGTATGCACACATGTATACAAACTGTGCCTGGCTCCACCGCAGAGAGGAGAGGGCATGTGAGCTTCATGCTGCATCAATTGCTCGCTCCAAACTCTGAAAGTGATTTTCTCACCGTATCTCAGAGGAAATGATTCATTAGGCTGTGGCCCAGTTGGGATCGCTCTGACATGGAATAAGAAGCAGCCACTCACCCCAGGCTGGTGCATTTGGAGTGCTGCACTGAGACGAAGGGGAAGATGGGAAGCAGCCCGTGTGAGACGCGACGGGGTGGAGGAAGACGAGGAGAAGGAGGAGAAGGGAGGGAGGGGATGGATGTAAGCGGAGAGACTAGAAAGGCAGAGCTGGAGGAGAGGAAGGTTGGAATGAAGGAGATAGGGGAGGACATGGAAGGATGGAGAGGAGGGAAAAGGGGAGCCTCTGCGGCTTTGAGTCAACAGTGCAACAGCTCCCAGACAAGCTCGTCTTTCCTGGAACACCACCAGGAGCCCTCAGCACGAAAGACAATAATTCTGTGTGCTAATCTTTCTGAGGTCATCTTGCACACATCTTTCTCAATTGTATTAGCATTCTCTCTCAGCACTTGGATAAATAATGCCAACAGAGTATAGTTCAGATGAGTATCGTATGTCGTGGCTTGACTTAGGATTCAGTCGGAAAATGAGAAACTACTGACAGTGTGTGATGTGTACTGTATAATTTTTTTTTGTTGTTGCATTCCACATATCTTCAAACACACAATTAAACTCGGGAAAAATCCAAAGCATGGCCCGTTAACTCGACGTTACTAATCAGACATTTCAGATATCGCACTGCGTTCCATTTAAAGTTGGACATCGAAAGTTCCCTGTTGCAATTTCTGACCTCTTACCTCTGTGATCCCCAGCGTCTGGGCGTAGAAGAAACACCCATGCAATGTTGAACAGCTGCGCTTCCCAACTAAGGTAATGTCTAAGTTTGATGAACAAGCCCCTTGTGACTACACATACGCAGTTTTCATTATTTGTTTTGCATAAGTTGTTCTATAATATGGGGACTTGTATCTCCTTGTTTGTGAGAGAATGTCAGACAAGCATCTATCACCTATCATTAATGCTGTTTCATCGGCCTTTTCTTAGCAGGGGCATAGATAACACTTCGTTCAGACCTACAGATAGCATATAGAGCTGTTTAACACATCGTCTATAGAGTATATGTATGAGACAGTTCAAGAACATATCCTAACCAAAATGTTTTTTATGCCTGAACCAATTACAGTTGTGTAATATCAGAAAATGGGTGTTGAAATGTTACAAATATTCTTATCTGTAGGTGGACTCTCAAAATAAAGTCTCCCACTTCCCTGGATCAAAGGGTGATTTTATGGCTCTGGGAATCGAAATCAGATTTTCAGATGTTACAACACTCAACTAATTTACTGCTCTTGCCTCTTGAAGCAAAGCTGAACATCCTCAAGCTGTAAGTTGGCAAAAGCTCCGGGCTTGTAGCTCAAAACTCCCATCGACGAGTTCACAGAGCAGCACGGCAGAATGCAAGAGCACCATCTGGGATGTCACAAAATCCTACAGTGACCCACCTATTTGAGTGCCGATAGGAGATAACAGACTCACGTGGAATGCAATTTGATATAAGCTGAAAAGGGGAGTGCTGAAGATTCCCAGAAGCGGTTAGAGGTAGGGAGAAGAGTGAAAACCGAGAGAACAAGCAAAGATAAGAAAGGGAGGCCTGGATTATATGTTAAGCTTCATTATTCAACCACCCACTCAGTTTAATACAGGAGGGATAGAGACAGAGAAATGGAGTGAAAATGCAAACATAAATAGCACTAAGCATATAATTGTGTGTGTGTGTGTGTGTGTGTGTGTAGCAGTGTGGGTGTCCATGTCTCCCCTGTGACCTTATGCTTCAGCTGAAGCTTGTAATAAAGCAGCAAATTATGAATTAGATAAGTGTCAGTGAGCTATTGGTCTGGGAACACAGCAACCATCCCAACCACACTACATTTAAGAATGTGACTTTCTGCCCTCAGCTTCATCTATCATCTTGTAAAACCATAACATTTCCACTTTCCACTGAGTTACTCACGATAGTCACGCCAGTCTCAACGTACCTCAAAACCCCCGAAAACGTGTTAAATGGTCGGATTCCGGATGCATTCCCTTCATGGATTCAGACCCAAATTGGTAATTTACTTGTTATCTGTCACAACAAGACAATAAAATCACACTGCCAGATGGTAATTTACTGTCGTCCTGTGCCGAAGTGGTGTTTAGCAGCGATCCTGGTGATAGCTTGCTTCCGATGTAGCTTGTATTTACTGATACAGTCTGGGGGTTTTGTAACATTGCTGTCGTGTGATTTTGTATGGTCACCTGTGCTTCCAATAACAGTCAGCCAGTCTGAAAATCCAGTTCCTGACGTGAGGCGCGCAGGGCACAGAGGATAGCAAGGGAACCCCGTAAGACATATGGCCTTGATCAGAGCCAGTACTACCATGACATCATTGTCACATAATTGACTCTCATCGTCCGCTGCTCTCTCCCTCTCTTCTCTTTTGTTGTCAGGGCGAGCGGAGGCCGCAGCTATTGAAGTTTTCCTCTTTCACGTGGTTACACTGTTGACTGTGGGCGGCGATATTGAAGACCGCTACGCGTCTGGATATTCTGTTCGTACAGTGCTTTCCCGACCGGATATTTAGCAGACAGTTGGGCTCTTCATTTCAAGAATCTCCTGATTTATTGTTGGAAAATGATGTCGGCCCAGTGCAACGTCTGCTCCTGTAGCTGACGCACGCCCGTTCAGGATTTAACAGCCTTAGCGCGTCACAAACACTTCAGCCCCTACGTTGGGTCGAGTTTAGCATTGAATGTCAGAGTAACCATGGCAACAAGTGGAAAAAGACCTATTTGTGTTGATAGCACTTGCCTTTTTAAAATGTAATCATAGCACGCATCCCACAGCATTACACAGCTGTTAAGCTTCAGTGTAAAAACCAGCGACCGACTCCTCAGAGCTCCCTTTACAATAAAGGGCAACTTCCAGGGCAGCCATTGTGCAGTCTTGCTGTTGTTGTTGTTATGCGTTAAACAAAGTCAAGCTGTCCCTTCGCTCTTGCCAAGCTCATTGTCGTAGCTGTTTTTCCTAGGAGAAGCCATGCCTGATGTAGTGTAGCTCCGTTGATACACTGAGCAGATTACCTCTGCCGGACTTGTTCATAAACAACAACCACATGCTGCAACATATAATAAAAAACATGATAATAACCACAGGCCTGATGGGAATGATGATGTGACTCAGACCTAGCGGTATGTATCCATGCTGTCATTCCTCTCTCTGTCCAATTATTCATCCCTCTCTCCATCTTCCTGTCCTTATACACTACTTTGCGGAGATACTGACACGACACCACACCTGTCAAGTAATCCGATTACTGTGTGGCACTTTTTAAAAAGGATAAATAAATAAATAAAATAAAAAGTAAAATAAAAAGTAAAATTCAAGCCACAATTCACCGTTTTTTTTAACATCGTCATGCCAATAGAACATCAGTGTTCGCCTCGTTTCTTTTCATTTCAGGATGTTCAAATAAATGTTTAACTTTGGGGGGCATCATAAACACTTTTATGATCTGGTAAAGAGAGGAAATAAAACTTAATGAATGAGCTGAAAAGTAGTCGTCAGGCCGGGGTCTTTAAAAAGAGATGGTTCAGAACTGCGAGAATCTTTTCAGTCTGTCTCTCCGGCCAGAGTTTCAACATCGAAATAACCGGCGGGGGAAAAGGAGAACTCAGACTGAATGTTGTATGGGTGCATCTGATTTTTCAATCTGATATTTATAGCATTGATTTGCTAATAAGTCCCAACGGATTTTTATCTTGAACAGCTGCAATGTCAGGTCAAGATAATCTACATCTACCAAAAGTGATCATTTTTCTCTTCGTCTAACTAAAGCGACTAGAGACAGCTTTCTGCATCACTACAGTAATAATGAGTCTTACAAGATTCACATTACTGTGATTATACGTTACAGATAAGGATGAGGAGTGCAGCCAAAAAATTAGGCTGATTCATCCAACCCCGTTCAAATCCCTTCTCTGCTCCTCGGTTTATTGCACATCATGTTGTTTCCTGTTCCTAATAGCTCAATCGGTCCCATTTGTAGTAGCCCATAGGGACAGACTCCTTGACCCAAAATCCAGCTCTGAATCAAGGTGATGAGAGAAAAGACACAGTGTGTAAGAAGACGTTGTTCCAAATTTCTGATGAGATTATTCTTAATCACCGGGAGGACGTCTGCCTGCCTGAACAAACCCTTTAAGTATGCACAACCGCAGAAACCGCATCCTGGTGTTTCTCAACAAAACGTTGACCTGGTGACAGCGCCTGAAATGTTTCACAGCGATGTACGTACACATACGATGTATTGTGCAATTCCTAAAGCCGGCAGGGTCATCCGTCGGTGAGTGCAGCACGGAAAAGTTGGAAGAGAGGTGAGGTAAGGTGACGAGAAGAGACGGGGGAAGACAGGAGGACGAAAGGAGAGTTTAACCTTGCTAAGGCTCCTGGGTAATGTCTCTGCAGCTTGGAGACACTTTATGTAAGCTGCTGGCTGTAATCTGGAAAGCAGCGAAGGAAAGGAGGTCAGGGATGCTTCTCCTCGGAAAAAGGAGGGACGGGACAGGCGTAGACGTGAAAGTGCACACGTATAAAAGTCACCAGAAGAAATACACGGCTCAACAGCAGCGCGGTTCATCACAATTAGGCAGATGTAAACCTATACGGAGTGGTAATCCTAACACCTAATCTATCAGAGAGCTGCCTGTTGTCCCCCGCTCTCCCACAGTTTAAATCTCTCCGCTGAATAATAGAATATCACTCCGACACACACCTACAGTAAATTTTCGTGTAACGCACACTTTCTCCCTGCTGCTGTACAATTCATCCCTACTCGGTCCCCCCGCTCGGTGATTTAAAGTGATTGCTTTAGCAGTGCGGCAATGCAGCGCAGGCCTTCACCCACACGTACAAGAAAATTGGTCCGACATTTTAGGCGTAGAAAGCTCGATGTTGTGTGTGTGTGTGTGTGTGCGAGGTCTGAGCAGCATAGGTGTGGAGCTTTCCTTTCCTTTGTGATTTTATGTTTCTGTTTCGCACATGTTAATAGGTTAAATACAATTCAATAACTCGCTATTTTTCACTTTTTTAATGCTGATCTTTCTATAGTTAAAACATGTATTTTAAGGCGTGTGAGGAAGGAGGGGGATGTTTTATGTTCTGAGTTCACAGATCTGCGTAGTACAGCCAGAGCCACAGCTGTTATGGGATTTAGTTGTTATGGTCGTTTGGTTTTCTTTCTGTACGCGACACAAGTAGCTCATTTGACGGAAGAGTTCCTGCAACAGGCCGTCACACTTTAGCTGAGAAAGGGAAGGCAAAGGCCTCATCAAAAGATCAAACTGCTTCCTGTGGACCCACCGGGGACGAGCTCCACTGTCACCGCAGGTCACAGAAGAGATGACCCTGCACTCCAATAACCAGCAGCAGATGAGCCGGCGCAGGAAGACACGACGGGAGTTCAGGAAGTGGCTCGGGTAGGAACATGTTTGGAGAGAGTGTTCTTTTGGCAAGAGGGGAGGGTTCTCTGGTTTATTTTGGGGGGGGCAGGGGGGGGCTCGGCAACAACCCAGCTGCTTTCCTGTTTTCTTTCCTGAAGTAGGTCTCAGGTTAATGGGGACAGATATAACACATTCGTCAGGAAAAAATTATTCATATGGAAGCTCGTTCATGTCATGAGAGCTAAAACTCTTAACAGTCTATCAACAAGGGGCTGTTGTCCACTGTGCCGTGTGCCTTTATTCATTTAAATGAACAGTATGTGAAAGACTTTGACCATGTGATGGAAGGAAATCAAAGAAACAAGCAACACAATCTGGGTGACAATGACCTTGGAAGCCAGTAGGTGGCAATCTCTTCAGCAATTCTCACCAAGCACCTGCAACCCTTTGAATGAAGGGGCTCCAGATTATAGGATGTAGATCATTTCAGGAGGCGGTAATGACGCTGTCATGGCACACACGTTGGACCGTAAACAAACAGCATACATGCAATTTTGCAACGCAGAGCTGCGGCAGATGTCGAAACAATATATGATCAAATCTCAACAAACATATTATGTGGTGGTAAACCACCAAAACTATGTCTGCAGCAGTGACTGTGGAACGGGACATTTCCGAACGGGCTCTGGTTTGCTGGGATTCATGTCTGCCTACCGTCACGATGCCAGGCCGCCATCAGGCTTGAAATGACCATTCCCACTGAGCTTGACATGCAAAGCCTAACTGAATGTCTGTCAGGCTCTTACGGCATCAGTGGGACATTACATTCATATTGCTGATTTTATCAGAGTCCCCGCCATTGTTGGTTGCCTTCAGTCTGTGTCTTTCATTTCCCTCTCTTAGTCACAAGGCTGATCCAAAATTATTACTGTTGCGCTGAAGAGGAAATTAATAAATCTCAGAGGAGGAAATTAGAGTTCCAGACAGTGTGGATTCAGTGTAATACATGCATGCACAGCAAATGCCTTTTTTTTTTTTTTTTAAAGCAAATGTGTTATGTAAAGTGTATCCTGGGTGAACTTGTGGACAGAGTGAGAAAAATTGTAGTGCTTCAAAAAAAAAAATGTGTATTCCTTTGCAGAAACCAAGAGAACGGGGAGTGGAATAAAAGAAAAATGCTTCATTCATTTTGCTCGACATGTTCTGTTTTGTAACTAAAGCCACATAAGTCATGAGTAACACATGATCAAACATCCATGGACCATTTGGGTAAAAACACTAGAGAGTTCAGCACTGAGGAGGTGTAAATCTTTTTTTTTTTAAATAAACAAATAAACAACAACAACAATAATAATAATAATAATAATAATAAATTAAATAATAATAATAAATAAATAAATTAAAAATAAGACTGAATGATTAACTATTTACGCGAACTCTGCAAGAAAAAAAAAAGCATTTCCTCTGTGCCATGGTCAACATTACTCATGTCGATAAACTACCGATCACATCAGTTGAGCAAGACTTCTTGCACCGTGCAGGCAAAAACTGTTGACGGATGCTGAGAGACGAGCTGTGATTGGTCCGCCGCGGTGGGTGTTTCCGCATACCGCACAGAGCTTGTCAGCGGAGGCGCAAGTTGGAGAGGGGACTGTCGCGTCCGTGCAGAAACCTCTCCTCTCCGGTCATTCCCTGAGGATTAAGCGATCCGTTGCCAGGGCGCAGGGATGCCTTACATGCTCATCAGTACGCAGATCCGACTGGTGTGTATCCTCGCATCTGTGAATGACTTCGCGTCCTGATTTTAGAGAGAGACGCGCTGGAGTTTGGGGATTCGGGGATTTATTGATTTGGCAGGGAGACAAAGCGCATATTAAGGTGGTAGATCATAGTTATGTAATATTGATCTGTGATATTCTGCGTGCAGGAAAACAACAAACAAGGCTACCAGCAAGCAGCCTGCATTGCCTTGTGTTGTTTTTTTCAACCGTGGTGCACTAAATTAAAAACACATGTTGCCCACTTGTCGGCCTCATGTTGCGCATGTTCATACTGTTGTCTGGACGACTCGAGCAACCTACTTCTACAGCCTCGGAGTATTGGATCTATTTTTAGGCTGTGAGATTATGATCCGCACCTGCCAGAGGGCTACAGGTGTACCGGCGATATGCAGCATACAATTGTTGCAGCTTCTTAAGCAATCTTAAGCAAACTGTCAGCTGTTCACTTAATGTTCTTAATTACTTCTTACAGGAGAATGGTCCAACAAACGTGGGAGATGAATATTCCGATCCAGCTGTCATGAATTACCTGGGAGCCAGGAAAACAACCATGCTGGGAAACAATTTGTGAGTATTGAAAATTGGGTAATCAGTTATTTTAGAGGTAAATGTCGCAGATAAACCAAACCCAACTAAACCTGACCAGTACTGGAAGGTAAAGTGGGAGATTTGTAGGCAGATTTGTAAACTGGCTCAGAAGACTCCACCAAGGATCAGTGTGTAGGATTTAGTGGTATCTAGTGTTGTAGTATTGCAGCCACCTCGCCTCATCCTACTACAGACAGGACACAAAAAAAGGTGCAAAAAATTCAGACCATATCTAGAGTCAATAGACGTGTTTCCATCCAAATAAATTAAAATATCACAAAATGTAACTGAATTTCAAGTAATTCAGCAAAAGAAAAATGAACACTTATTTCTATCCACTACTGATGTGTAAATATTAGGAGATAAGATAAGCAGTCGATGGCACCGGTTGGAAAAACAGAAGAGAGCACGACGAAGCAATAAAATAAAAAGAGCACCAGTTGAAAGTGAGGTCAACAATACAGAAAAATGGAAGATGGAAATTTGACATTGTCATCGCTTCATGCATTAACGTGAGAATCACATTTACATCAGATCTGCGTGGAGCGATCATGGAAGCCAGGGGAGCAAGAGGAGACGGATGAAGTAGAATCAGCTGATCAGCCATCAGCCGATTAAAGGTTTAAGCACATTAGATCTTTTTTTTTTCCATTTCCATCAATCATATTTAAAAATATGTTTACAGACACATGGGTAGTGTTTAGTTTGTCTGTTCTGGGCTAAACATGGTGGACTCCATGGATAAGGCACCACATCATCTGTAGATATAAAACTTATATCTTATATCTTAGTAAACTTAGTTGTGCAATATGTTCGCTTTTCTCCCTAAATATGACACACTGGACCTTTAAACGTCCCTCACAGGGTGAAGAATTTCTATGTTCTGATTTGATCGTTTATACTACAAATGTTCCAACACAGTGCTCCACACACATGCAGAATCCACTCCCAGGTGTGCTGTAAATGTGCTCACACCGGGCCATATTTCCATATTTAGGCACTTAACACTGGCATTTCTTTCATTCTGGCATCTAACGTGTACATATTGACGACAGAGCTGAGATCGGGTCTCATGGAGGGGGGGGCGGCGGAAAAGACTCCAATGTGGCTGAGGAAGGCTGCTGCTTTGCAGATTTAGAGTAAACCATTCTAGCTGATGGAATACAGATCAGGGAAGTGTTGTCATTGGCAATCTGATTCAAATGCTAGTGGGAAATGAACCAAGGTGTGGAAGGAAGTGAACAAGCACCAGAACAATTAACAGCATTCTACTTTCCAAGCAAAGTTTACTGAAAGGCAGAGAAATCCCACATCTGTGGAGAGTGCAATTACTTTTGGGTTTATGCTCATTTTAGTTCCGAGTACCATGTGGATGACCCACCTCGCCTGGTGCTGGACAAGCTGGAGAAGATCGGCTTTCGCGTGCTGACGATGACGGGGGTTGGACAGACGCTGGTGTGGTGTCTCCATAAGGATACAAACCAGTTGGGAGTTAACTGCGGATGAGTGAAGAGCTTTGTCTGCTTTCCTGAAAAACTTTTGGTTGTCCGCTTTTACATTCACAGACACGCTTGACAGCTAAATAAGCCCTTTGTCAAGTGAAAGTCCTTAAATTGAGATTATCCCAGACGTAAAGTTTCAGATTACCTTCAACCAGTAAGAGGTCGCCAATTTCAGGGGAACACCAAACTACATTCCAGACATTTTTACAAGACCCTTTGCTCTTATTGTTTACCATTTACGTAAGTGTGAGGGCCAGATTTGCTGATAATGTGTCATTTGGCAGTAGAACTTAAATGTAAAAGGCCTCACCCAAGTAAATAAAACACTATGCTAGATAGATTTGTACTTACAGTGCTGTGTAAAGATGTTTTTGTGTATCATATGCTTACGATTAAATGATGTAATGATGTGGATTGTTTGTGTACTTATTAGTAAAGCAAAACAATTTGCAATCCTTATTATGTTTACCGCAGACAAAATGGAACACATGTACCGCACGTAGCCATCTGATAATCCATATGACAGACTTAAAAACCGCACGTCATCATTGGGAGCTCTGTGGCACCTTAGAGGGACGCTGCATGCCCCCAAGGTGAGGCGCTAGCACTGCAGGCACACAGTGCAAGAGTCTGCCTGCGAGAGCCGAAAAAGTGCTGGGTGGTTTCATTACAACCCCCCAGGTCTGCCAGCGCATGTCTGTGGCCAGCCCAGATCAGTAACCCGCAAACCAGAAACTTTGCCAGCCAGCTCACAGCCAAACTGTTACCAGTCCTGCTGCCTCACACGACTTAACTTCCACCTCCGCACTGAAGATCAAAAGGTATTCCCACCTCGCAGTCCGGTGACCACGGAGATTCCGGATAGTGTTTGCGCACACCAGCGTGACAGGTTTGACTTGGACAATGTAAGGAAGGGCGGAAGAAGCTACTATGAGGATTCCAAGGCTCTGTTGTAATCGTTGATAGGACAGAGCCTTCAACAGGCTCATCCTCCCATCCTGTTTCGCATGCAGCGCAAGCCACTGTGGGCTCAGGGCAGGGTTGGTGGTGAATGCGTTTCCTGTAATTGTATTTCCTCTGTTGTCATTTGGACAGAGTTCGTGTGTTTCTGTTTTTTTTTTTTGCCGGGATATGAAAAAGGCTACGCATAAACAAAACCATGTGATGAGGGGATTTTGCAGAAGGAGAGGAGCAGATGTCTCCCACCGCACCGCTCCACACCGCTCCACAGCTGGACATTGTGTAACGGAGCCACAGCGAGGCAGCGCGGGGCTCGCACAGAGATAGATGACTGGGTTGGATGTTGCTGCCATGTGGCTCCTAAATAACACAATGACAGGAGAAAGCATCGCCACGCAGGCCCACAAATACACCATACACCATAGTCCCCCGAGGGAGAGGAAAATAAGACAATTTGGATGGATAGATGTTCCACAGTCAGAGGACGTCCTTACAAAACTCATGGTGACCGCAACAGTTTGGCACTAGCGATGTCTGACTTAATGTGGGTCATGCAGTGGTAGCGTGTCACTTCACTTCTGAAAACATACTGTTAATAAGCACTGCAGACCAGTTACTAGGTATCTGTTACATAAGCTGATTGTGAAACAGCTTACAACAATAACAGTCTAACTTGCTGAAGTAGCTGAGGTCAGTATCATACTGTAGGTCAGGACACAGACAGGTTTTTGAAGTGGCATGTTCTCCAGTTTAAGCTGGTCCGCGGGATCCATCGGGGTGGAGTGAAGTGTATGAAATGGAAACACTGAGGTGGGTAGGTTTCCCCAAAACAAGCACACCCATTGCTGCTAAATCCTGGCCTTACCCAACCCTGCAATATCATGTATGAAGGAAAAATAGATGTTCATATACTGTTCCTGCGTAGTGTGGCAATGGTACACAAGTTGAGAAATTGCCTCTGGACTTCTTAAAGGAGCGGTATGTCAAATTCGTACTCCAAACAAATCAGCAGCATATCACCAGAAGATTAACTACCTTTACAAGCTATCACCAAATTGCAAACATTAGTACTAATCAAACTTCATCACTTTGCTTGACAAGAGCCGTCCCAGCGATGCAAAGCCACGCTAACTCTTGATTTACTTCTATTTCTAACATTACTTCCTCGTCCTCTCATATTGGACAGAGAAGACTGGACACTAGAGACTCACTATTGCCTCTTGAGGTACGAAGTGCTATTACGAGGAAGGACGGGCTGGGGTTATTTAGCTTTTCTTATATATTTCTTCACATTGCGTTGATGATTTTAGTCCATTTTTGATTATTTTTTCAACTGAAAGCCTAACGCACAGCTCCTTTAAACGAAAGCCTTTCATTTGGTGATTAAAGCAATAGTTCTTTGCTTTTGCAAAGAGAGAAAAAAAAAAGCAATTTGCTCACTTACCGAGAGTTAGATGAAAAGATTGATGCTACTCTCATGTCTGTCCATTCAATTTTAAGCTTGAGCCAGATGCGGTTGTACGGAGGGTTATGTGCCAGACAATTTCTTGGCCGGGAGCAGTGACTTCCTGGAGTCTCCTCTAGTTGTCTGGCAACCTAACGGTGACAAAAAGTCACCTCTCCCTGCCAAGAAATAGGTCAGCACCTCACCACCTGTCAAACTGCGCTGTGTCGTTTACATAGTTTGGTTTTGATCTGATTTTTTAAAAAAGGCAAAAGTGTTAATTAGAGAGCTTTAAAAGGGTGCTGGTGGGTTTTGTCTACCTTTGGACAGAGCCAAGCTAGTGTTTTCCCTTTATTCAAAGCCTTTGAACTAAGCTAAGCTAAATGGCTCTTGGCTACAGCTTCCTATTGCATGGACAGACATCTGAGTAGTATCGCTCTTATAATCCATCTCTCAGCAGGAATGATTATGGATTATGGCCTTAGTGTGATCATCCCTTAGGTTCAACCAAAGAATGAATGTTTTGATTTGAAGCGTTTTTCTTAAGTTTTGAGACAGATTCATCTTAGGACCCCTTCAAGGGTCTTAACCCCCAGATTGGGAACCCCTCATTTACACTATTTTGAACAGTATTGTGAAATAAACTGAAATAAAAAGACTGCAGTCCACAAAGCCTCTACAGCCAGGAGTAGAGCTTCAGATATATTGTATACAAAAGCCCAGGGAACAATCATCAAAACCACCAGATCTATAATGGAGGGCCTTCAGAGTATTTTCACTTTTCATCACATGAAACCACAAGAATTCTCTTAAGAGCCTACCTAGTGCTCCTATCTCAGCCTGATTACTGCTTTAACATGGGGGCAAAATGATTTCCACATAGTCACATTGCACGGTCTGCGGTTTGGACTGCTGCAACAACATTCATTCATTCAACTCATTTCACAGAGTTACTGATTGCCTGCGCAGACAACAGCGAGGGCCGGCTACATCACGTTACTCCGGGTTCACTACGATAGTGAGGTAATGAGTTGTCACAGCTAAGGAGACAATAGCTGACAGATGCAGATTACATCATTATACCGTTTTGATTACGCACGGTGTTGCGCGGCCAATCCCCTCTGGCTCTTTCAAAGCACAATGAGTAAAGACCAAATACTCACTTGTAAGTCTAGAATAATTTACAAAATAATGTATCAGTGTTGGTGTATTGATTAGATGAAAAACTGCTAGGACAATCTAAAACATTATCTAGTAAATGATAAATGGAAAATATTAATTCGTCTCAGTTTACTGCAGCAAATTTTAACAGCCAACAGTTTTAGGACTCCTACCTCTGAGACCACTCAGCTTAACACTGAATCCTGCAGGAGGAATCTTCTCTACTCTCCCTCAGTCATCCTGTATTCTCAATAAAAGAAAATACAGAGCAGGCTGATTAAAACTGCAAAAGAAATTACTTTTAGTCATTAAAAAACAGATTTATTTTGTCTTACAGTGTATTGCATACAAAACAACAATAACAAAACACTTTATGGCTTTATGAAACTAAAGCCTGAAAGCGGTATTCTTCGAATAGTTGCAGGCTGGTACCGAGCTGGTACCGAGCTGGCCCCTGCAGTGCTATGACCTGTCAGCGTCCTCTTCATCTTCTCTCTGCATTTGTTCTATGAGTCTCTGTCGTTCAGCAGCCTGTCGCATCCTCATCATCACCACGCTTTCGTAGTCACGTTCATTTGTCAGGGCGCCCTGCACGAGAGACAGACAGGTACACGGTGTCAGACAAGGTAACGACGAGAGGTGCAGCACTGCACATAATTTCATCTTCAATCGTGTTATTTCTGTGTTACAGACCAAACGTGGCTGTAATGTAAATATCTGTGCCCAGAAATTCATTCATTCGTTATTTTTTAAAGACTTACAAACAAAAAGAAAAGCCTGAGTTGATTAATATTTTATATTTTCACCCTTTGATAACAGATTAATTTTCCAGCTCATTTTCCAAACCAAATCATGTTAAATTCCATCATTGAGAACTGAATAACTTGTTCTCAATGTTTGAAATTGTTTGTTTGGACAAAACAACCATTTGAAGATTTTGTAACTTTTTAATGGACCAAACAATAAAATCAATGAATTGAGAAAAAACATTCAACACACTCGAGTAATTATCTGCAGCTTTACTTCATAATATGAAGCAACATGAAAAGCAAAAACACAAAACCTTGACAGTGTACAAAAAAAACATATATTTCTATCCTTGCATCTGTCTTTTGTACTTTACTGAAACTACCCCAACTTTTAGCCGCTTGTATGGGTCAACCACCAAAGCCTGCAATTCCAATAAGGCAGCCACTAGCACCTTTGCATTTGTCAGTCTATGTGTCACCTTCACACCTTCAGTTTGTAGTCTCCAATCCTAAACTGAGATAACCCTGATGACGTCACATCAGCAGTGGCCACGGGACGTGTAGTACTCCTGACAAGTAAGCTGAACTTGGGTAAAAGCAGTGGAATGGCCCTTTGAACAATATTCAAGGAACATTTCTAATGAGTCACTTGACTGGCAGGGAGTCACAGAGATGTCAACATGTCTGTATTTTATGTCATGACATAACAGAGACTTGGGGGGCAGCGCACGGAGCGAATGACAACACTGTCACCGTCCAGCGTGTGTTTGTTTTCACGACCGGGCATGCGAGCGCACAGTGGAGGAGAGGCGGACCCGGACATATGGTCTCATCTCAGTTACTGTCGGCATGACGGCAGGGTGAACACGCATGAGACAGCTACCCGCAGAGGAACTATGACAGGGTAATTCCACTGCCTGAGGTCATTAAACCCCGAAATGAGGGCTGGGATTAAGCCTGGCAGCCGCCCGGGTTATTGTGTGTGTGTGTGTGTGTGTGTGTGTGTGTGGTGTGTGTGTGTGTGTGTGTGTGTGTGTGTGTGTGTGTGTGAGAATGTGTGTGAGAGTGTGTGTGTGATTTCTTTGAAGGACTTGGACTTGGACGGCGATAGCGCGAGATTCTCTTATTGCAGGAGGAATCAGAGAGGGCAGTGAAGGGCTAATGGCTAATCAGGCAGATCGGAACACATCTGCACACACGCAGAGGTCATGATCTGTGTGGTCACAAATGCCACACACACAGGCCAGCACACACAAGAAGAGGGACTCTGAAGAGCCTAGGATGATGCTTTTACAGTATGTGCATACTTGTAGGTAGACAACACACGCACTTACAGAGATCGTCATCCTGTATTAAAGGGGAGGGAGGCCATGTGTCCACATATGAAGCCATTGTTTTATAGGATTATATCCAGGAAGTCTGCTGGGCCAAGGAAATGTCCACTTAACAAGACAGTGAGCTGAAGGAGAGTGTGTGCATGAAAGACTGACAGAGTGTGCGAGTGAGAGCGATTGGAAGGGGAGAGGTAGGTTTTTCGTCAATGCGCTCGCTGAGCTAAGGCATCTGGAAAACATCACGGGGACTCCAGCATCGGTGTGCTAAGAGAAGGAGGGTAAGTACGGAGGAAGAGGAGAGGAGAGGGTCTGTGCGGGGAAGTTATCCCCCCACCCCGACTGCCCTCCACCCCGCCCCTGGATTCAGGAAAGCTGCTATTATCATTCCAGTAATATGAGCTCAAGCCCTCGTCTGACACGTAACTCTGAAACATCACGCGAACGCCATTAGGTAAATAAACAACTCTCGCATCTTCAAATTAAGCCAAACACAAGCAAGTACACAAGCAAGCTGGTGGAAATGCTCAACTCTTCCTCTGCACATACGATAGCTCCACTCTGCCCTGCCCTCTATTGGCCGTTACTCTGAAGTGCACCTGAAAAAATCAGTCAGAATTGGTCTGACCGATCCTCTACCCGGTGCGGTCATGGGCGGCCTTACCAGGCTAATGATGTAGGGGAATTCTGAGCATTAGCAGGTGCTTTATGGGCAGTGTGACGCATTTCTTCTCAGGATGAGAGATGTTTCCTTGCCCGGGGTGTTAACTTACAGTGTACATGTTTAGCCAGTGCATCACTCTGTAACTAAACACTTGGGCATGTACGTATATATGCTTGTGTGTGCGTGTGTGTTGCACTAACACTGGGGCCCAGGGTGAGCAGGAAAACCACAGAACACAAACAATGGGCCCCCGTACAAAGCCCAGAGAGGAGGGCACAAGGCCACCACGGAGAGGTAGGATGGTAGTAAAAATGCAGGCACACACAAACAGGCTGAGCATTAGCTCTGTGACATCAGTGTATGGCTTGGCCTCCGAACAACACACCCCAGCCTGACCCCAGGCCAGTAATGACATCATGAATACCACCGATGCTGTGAGTCAGGCCGTGTAACGCAGACACGCACACACACTCTCACACTCCTTCCCACACGCAGCAGGAGGTAACACGCTGCGCAGGTGGCCGCTGTGTTTCCCCGGCGCAAGTTGTCGGATCAGCTGCGCATTACACCATTCCTTAAGGTGTTAAAATTCGTGTGAGATGTGTGTGAGCTTGTAAGCGCGTGAGCACGAGTGAGGAGACGAGCGGGGCTGTCGCTAGGCACGGGCAAAAGATTTGTGGACACGGATTCACTGGAGACAAATGTAAAGTCAAACCAACATAAAGTCTCAGCAAGGTGTTGGACATCCACCAGCCACCAGAACAACTTCAGTGCATGTTGGCTGTCTGCAACTCTACTGGAGGGAACAACAGAGCTCTTCTAAAAATTATTCCCATATTTTGTTTTGATTCTAGTGGTGCAGACATGTCTAACACATCAGTCAACAACCTCCCAAAACCTTTTTTTTTTTTTGGAACAGGGTTGAGATCTTAAGGCCACAGCATATGATTCACATCATTTTGTCCCATTCATATTGTCTCCTTGTGACCTGCACGGAAGTGTCGACAATCGTCATGTCTCTCCACTTGTTTATGCAAGTTTTCTTCTTAATTTGCTGCCTCGAACTCGCACGGATGTAGATTTACGGATCCACTCCGCTGTCGTGAATGACTGGAAAACACACAACTTCATCACCACCCAGAAAGACACACACAAAAAAAATTGAAGACTCCTTTCAGCTGCTCTTTTTCTTCAGACAGCACGGAGCTCATGATCATTTTGTCATGTACTGACATTGCTGTTGACAATTCTAGTATAGCTTCTTACCCAACGTGGCCAGACATGCAAATGGGAATGTAAATGAACGCGAATGTGACATATGACAAACTCGTGCTAGTGCAGCAACCTGATGAACGAGGAATCCATCGAAGTATTTAAGTGGAGATTAAAAGCTTAAAGTTAACACCTCTCCCAGAACATCTGGTTTAACAGTGCCTCTTGGCTGCGTTACTTTGGAAACTGAAACTACACTGTAGTGACATTTTTACTTGAAATACTTACCATTTCATGCTTATTATGTCCTGACCTTGCAGCCTGAGAGGTTACCAATTTGTATTTGATAAGTGGATTACTCATTAACACAGCAAGCCAACAGATAGCTCTAAATAGACGGTGCCTGAGCCAAGAAAGGATTCTTTGCTGCCAAGAGAAGAAATGGCTTTTTCTTAACAAGCCTACTCTGTGGTTCGGGCGAACATTTCTGCCTCTAATGCACTCTGGTGAAGTTAATCAAGGAACTATTTATCTGGAGTGTGTGTGGTGGCGTAGTCCGTGTTTCTATATGCGTGTGCCGTGGAGTAGGTGATTTATGAGAGGCGAACACTTATTTAGAGATCATTTGTGTGCGAGCAAGAGTGTGTGTGTGTATGTGTGGGTGTCTGAGCACTCCTGCTAACTCAAACAAACAGGCAGTGGGGCAGGGGTACTGCACATGCAACGCCGGAGCCAAGGTGAAATTCCTCAGCAGACAAAACTCAAGCTTTGTAAATGGTACAGGATTAATCATCATTCATTATGAGACTCGGCAGACATTAAACCCCAAAGGTCTGGTCTATTATACTGTTTTTGTTAGTGAAGAACAAACACTACACAGAGATTAAGGCCCAAATCGACTTCCTGTATTTAACCCTTCTCATGCAAGTGTCCCGCGAACATCTGTTTTTTTGAATGGAACTCAAGACACAAGACCTCCTTTGATTTGACAGCAGAAGCCATGAGAGCACAAACTCTGCACGTGAAGATTGAGACAATTATTTTATATAAGTGAACTACACTGGAAAAGGTATTTACTGTATGTAAAATACAGCAATTTAAAAAAAAACAAATCATCAGGTTGAAACGGACACTGCGTGTTGCTGTTCTCGCAAATCACCGATTTCTGAAGCTTGTCAGTAAAATTCAGATATTTCACATTATGTGATGCAAAGCCGTAGCAGTAGCGACTGAATGAAAGTGGTGGTAGTTGCACGTGGCGTGCAGATTTAGCCAAATACATTCAAAGGTAAACCTGGATGTGGGGTGCCATGTAAGTAGGTGTATGCATGTGTGGATCGCATGTGGTTCTACGTGGTCACGGTATTGGAGAGAATAGAAGCGTGTTGGATGGAGACGGAGAGCGCCTTTGGAAACTGTTAAAGTAAAGGAAATAAACAGTGAAAAAGAGAAATAGCAGCAAAGACCTGAACTTGTGGTGCCCTGGCATTTCTCTTTATGATGGATGACCTCAGGGATTGCAGAATAGGGAGATGTGGGGCTTTTTGCCTTTTTAATATCCAACAAAACATCGCTGTAAAGCAAAATTATGTCTTTCACATCCTGGCCTTCTGGGAAAAGCCCTCTGATTGCAACAGATTTCCCATTAAAACAAAAAGCGGCCACAGAACTGGTAAGAATGCAGTCTCAGCCTTGAAGATGTCAAAAAGAGCTCAGGCAAAAAAAAATGAAATCAAGGTTCCAAAACAAAAAGAATGTAAAATGTCTGTGTGCTCTGTGTGTGTTCCCATGTTAACATGCCTCCTTATCTAGTTAATGTGCAGAACAAACACGCTGTTTACATCATGTCTCCGGTCTTCAAAGTAATCTAAATATCCCAACAATGATCTTATAATTACTAATGACTCAGTGCCAGGAGACACAGCAGTACATTCCCAGCCTACACGGACCGCCCACATTCACCAGGAAAAAAAAAAAAAAAAAAAAGACAGTATGTTATGAGTTATGCATACGTATATTACATTTCTTTAAGTGAATCCAGCTAACACTAAATGGAGAGCTCTAAACATTTTAGTAAGTCTGTGGGTGCAACAAAGAGATCAAAACAAGTACAAGTAGATAGATTCTTCTGTGTAATAGTACAAAATTACCATTATGTAACACAATGGAGGGGGAAATTATTGGACATTTGACGGTTTAGAATGACGGGAGGGGGGGACCAGATTCAAACACAGGATATTGCAGCTAGGCAGTATGTATTTTACGGCCATAGCTCACTAGTGTTTTCCAAAAGGACAATCACAATGTATCTCTGAGAAATAAACAGATGCCACCTATTCACCTCTGTACTGTGTTGGACCTAACGTGACCTTACTTTGTTGACTAGAGCCTACTGTAAGCTCTGTGATGTGTTAATGAGACTGAACAACGTGTCTATAACACAACACCTGGTGTCAGATCTCTGTCATACATCAGTCATCCAACGGTCTTCACTTCCTTTGAGGGAAAAGACTGCCAGGTTTCTGTTGGAGTGGCAGCAAAAGGCTCATCACTGAGTCACAACTTTGGAGACAAACAATGACGACAATGGCTAGGATGATGACAAATGCGATCTTAGATGTTCTCACCAGAAAGGACATTACAAAGCTACTAGAAATCTGTTTCAGAGACAGACACAGACAGAGTAGCGGACTGCCCAATTTCATGTAAAGAAGCCATGTGATTTTTATAATTCATGGACGTACTACAAGCTAAATTTGATCAAAGTACAGTGTATCCTGTGTCTGCCATCGTCAAAAAAATGTTTTTCATATAAAAGAATTAGATAGTTCTTGCTTTAAATCTAGTCTAAATGCTGGCTGTCTACGGGCCTCAGAAGCTGGAGAACACACAACAAAGGGTCAGAGGAATATCCACCAAAGCCTCAGTTTGGGCTTCTAGCGCCAGTCAAAGCAATATCTGGAAACACTTTTTATCCTGCAACAACAAAAACACGCACTATCCCAGATTTCAGGGGCAGCATAGCTGCATCAAACCACACTGCCCGCTATGGTCGGGCCTTAGAAAAGAGGCTTATACAGAAATCCAGCTAGGGCTAAACGCATTAGCCTTGAGGCTAAATAGCATGACAACACAACCAGCAGACTGAGCCCAACCTTGGTCAGACGGCAGGTCTTGTGAGGTCATTCCCAAATACCGCTTAACACTAGCTCTTCATCTCGATTTTCTTCTAGCATGAAAGCGGTTTTGTGGCTGTAGGTGGAAGAAGGAGGGGTCCTTCTCAGAAGACGAATGCTCAAAAATGTTCTGTTTCAGTCTTGAGTAAATGTTATGATAATTTCATTTGCGTGAGTAATTGTGTCTGGTCTTACAGACCAGTTTTTGGCACTAGAGTACAGAGCGGGAGAACCAGAGGATCAGGCGGCACGCCTATTGTTTATTGGATCAATTTGAAAGGAACTTGAGGAGCAGTGAAAGATACCATTTGCCCTTTGCCTTCACACCCTGCATGTTGCAGTTTAAAGAACAAGGAGAGGCATTGAGACTCTGGACAAAGGGATCCACGGCTATGTCCTCCTTTCTCCCTGGAACACAGTGTTCAACAGAAGACGTCTATCTCTTTAAAACATGATGACATAAGTTGTAGAAGATTAAACAGTTTTTTTTTTAAAAAGCCTTAAACCATATGACAACCAGAAGGGCGGGTTGAACGCAAGGAACAATTCCTGCCTCAGAGTACAACAAAAATGGAAAAACTCATTCACACTCACTCACTCACACATATTTCATTATTGTATTGCTGTAGCATTCCAAAGGCAAAAACAACAAGCTGGAGGCATGGGTATTGGATACGCAACAAGTTATCTTTCTTGTGCAACCCAGCCTGCCTGTACATACATGTCTGTGTACAATAGTATGCGTTGGTTACTTAGAGAAGCTATAGGCCTCCAGTCAGGCAGAAGGGCCTGTGGAGTGGGCTGTACTCGGGGGGCTTTAGACAAGCCAACAGTAAGCAGGAAATCAGGAAATCAGCAGAGCAGAGGGACAATGACGACGAGATTACAGATCAGTTAACCCCCTCCTCTGGGTGGCTGACTTGTTTGTTCGCCGACTGTGACTTCCTTTTAGGCACAAGCACGCAATCTATGAAACACACACACACACACACACACACATGCTCTCAAACACAACCTGTTGCACGCTCACTAACCTATTCAAACTCAGCCTCTCTCACACATCGCCTCTCTCAAACACGTTCAGTCTTGAAATGAGTAGTGCACTTCTGGATGTTTTCCCACGTTGCAGTCTTTTTCAATACAACAGGAGTTCAAATCAGTAGCCCCCGCTTTACGCCGGCTGTCTCGCAGGTAATGGGTGCAGCCAATCAACCAGCAGGACTTAGTTTAACACTGATGACCAACTTGCATCACAACCTGGATGATGTCATCTGACGGCTGACAACCATTCCTGAGGTGGATGACTGCAAAAATGAACTAAACCTTTAAGGAAAACGGAACTGACGAAAAGGCTCCACCTGAAAGACTTCACGCTCTCGTACTCTGACCCCACCTGGCTTATCTCCTTGGCAAAAGAAGACTTTCACCAGCGACACACCTGGAGAGCTCTAAATGCAGGGGGGAGTTTACACTTGGAAGGATTAGCATTGCAAACATTAAAAAAAAAAAAAGGATCAGATGTCCAAGGACTGAAAACCCTCACCTAAGCAGCAGCGCAGACAAAGGTAAGATACAGTCTCTTTGGAGTTTAATGGCTACAACTTAATGTAAAGGTTGACTTGGTTGTGTCACACGGAAATACCATTCCAGCATGACTCTGTTTCTCTGTATAATGCAGTCTTCCCTGGAACCGTTGAACAAGCCCCGTCATGTCAAAGAAGAGTTTGTCAGGGTGTGCAGGTAGACGCTGCCTAGTTTCCTAACAGAGACGTGTGTGAATGCGTGGGACTCAAATATCCTGTATTTGCTCAGCAAGACAGGTAAGAACAAACTAATCAGTCTTGATCTATTCTGTTCTTATTTATCCTACAAGACAAACAACCGCATTAGAAGAAACATCTTGAAATCAATTGCTTTTAACTCGTGGTCGAAGTTTTCATCGGACGGATTCCTCATCTGTGTCAAAGCTGGATCATTTATGGCAGCACTGGAGAAGATCATTTGAAAAAAAAAAAAAAAGTTTTTTTGGCCAATCTGTTTTAATGGGCTTCTTTAATTTTTACTTGGCCATGAAGTGTTTCCTGAACATGATACTCATGGCTGAAATCCTAAGACTCCTCCTTGGCCAAACTGACATGTTTGGAAAGGAATGCTGTTGTGTCCACGCTCTGCAGTCTCCCGCTGCTACTAAAGTGCCGGTAAAACCTTTACAGGCCAACAAAACCTGTTTGCTGTAGTGGGTTACAAATTTACAGAGTGAGTGTTTCAAGTCACGAACATAGATCTAATGTGGGCAAAGCTGTTTGGGAGACCGTAAAATCACAGACACTGAGCAGATTATCTCATCAACGTGGCAGCATTGATGAACTGAGTTCTGTTTTACTCAATAAAATGATTACAGGTCACGGAAAGCAAAATAATTTTATTTTTTGTTTTGTTTGACTTTAATTTTAAGTATTACTGTATGGTTTTCATTTTGACCAAGATGTTTCCTTTTAAGTTTTGCTGCTAGAGTGAAATTTTAATAACATAGAATTCCCAAACTACATTCCAAAACGTAAAACTTGATGCCTGTAGTGTGATGTTGTTCATAGAGTATTCATTTTATAATATAGAATATTTCATTTTATGAACCTGAACATCTAGAGTCAATGCAGAAATCCCCCACAGCGAAACAAACAGACTGCATCCCAGCTATTTGTGTTATTCACAAAATCATGAACATGTGTTCGGAAGTGAAGTTATCATCATGATTTTTGACAGAAGTTACGGTAAAACCATTTGGGAATCTGCATTTTGTTTTTGTTGCTTTTGTTACTGGAAGTCTTAAGTAGGCTAATAGACTTCCTTTAGAGGATACGCAGTAGACCACACCTGGGTTTATGGGAAGGAATGGGGATTTGAAAAGTAAATATTTAGAAATGAAAGCTTCAAAGCATTGTTGGGACATACTGCCAAATAATGCTGAATTTCATCAAATCAGAACAGGTGCAATCTCTAAACCATGGCTGCCGATTCATGTCAAGTCGTCGGTTATGGTCCAATACTTACATCTGGTGCTGAATTACATGACAAGCACAAGTACAGACCTGTTCCATATTTTAGCAAGATGAGAGGAAAACCTGGATGATCAAAAACAGATTTATAATACTGTGTGGATTAAAAAAAAAAAAAGAAAGAAAATCACTTCACAGGAAACTTCAGACAATCATTTGCTAAATTACAATTTCTCTTTTCTTCTGTTTTGTTGCAGATGTCATTATGCTTTTGAGCTTCACCACTTCCTAAGGAATCTTGGCCAAACAAAGGAGGACATACAAAAGGCTACAAAGACTTTTGGGGATATATAAAAACATTTAAGTCTATTTCAAACAGACCTGTCAAGATGCCACTTAGAACATCTCTGTACAGAAAGCCATCGTCTGGTCGTTGGCCCAGCAGGAAGCGCAGGGAGGTGTTGTCTGTCAACATGATCAGCCTACCGCTGGCTGATTTCCGCCACATCTCACATATTGGCAACGATGCCCATACAGACAGCTTTGGAGACCTGTCTTTCTTAAAAATGGGCCACGGCCTGCTTCTACAAAGTTCACAGAGTGAGCAGAATCTCTTCCTGGCCTGCCACCACCCACCACCCAAGCCCCCACGTCTGAACCTGGACGAGGCAGAGGGTTCGGAGAGCCCTGACTGGCATGTAAGCCACCAGCACAACACATCCCAGAAGAGAAAGAAATGCAGCTCTTTGCCACTTCTGGACAGCGAGGAAAGAGACGAAGAGATGGAAAAGGAGGCTGGGAACCAAAGGGTAATTCATGTTCCTTCCAGTCAGACTCGCAGACCTGGATCAGGCAGTGTGAGTTCAGACAAGGATGGAGACTCCACAGACACCTGTGACAAAACGGCTGCACAGCAAAAGGACGAGGACAGTGGCTTTTCGTTTAGCCTCGACCTGGGCCCTTCAATCCTAGATGACGTTCTTCAGGTGATGAACAAACACAACTAGACAAGATGGTAGACAAACGTTGCAGGAAGGCTTCACTTAAGTTTGGAATATGGGGAGGAGATGCAACGCGAACTGTTCTGTGAGAAGGCTCTCTGATTTTAGGGATTTTACGAAGATCCTCAAGTGATGATTATTGTTTGAATAAACTAGAGATATCTGATTTCATGATCCCTGGGTACAGTATGGTAGTTTTTTAATTAGCAATCACAGCAAATTTCACACTGTGGTCCACAGCATTTGTTAAAAAGTAAACCTAATCTCTCATTTAAAAAGGTTAAACTTAAAAAAACTACAGTTTTAGAAGCAGGACACATTCTCTCCTTAGATTCACCACTTGCAGAGATAGACACAATGTTTAAGTTACTAATTAAACTCTGGTCTGATGCCAAGCTGGACATTTTCATCTCATTTTACTTCCCTCCTTTGCTATTGTAATCCCTCAAACCACACAGCACAGCACAGCACTGAGGACGGCTGTTAAGACTTAAGAGTGTTGCGTTTAAGAAAAGAAAAGCTGCGGCTGGAATCCAAGGTCCTCGAGCTGTGATGTCTTGGCTCTTGGCGTGCTTGCCAATCTATTGTGTGCAGAGGGCAATTTTTCCTCCGCACGCATCCCAGAGGCCCCACTCAAAGGTAGACCAAGGTACCCCCCATCTCTCATTCCCAACAATGCAGTGAAAACAAACACTTAGCTCTGCTTCCAATAAAAGCCAGCCAGTGGTGGCAGGTTGGGGTGCAAACCAAGCCAGGCCACAGGTCCAAGAGGTTCAGAGCAGGCTGTTTTCTTAGCTGCAAATCAGAGTCCGATGCTCTGGTGAGTGGCACACGAGAGGGAAAGTGGTAAAAAGTAACGTGATACTTCCACATATGCAGGAGGTGTCGAGGGAGGAGGACCAGAGACATCAATTACTGCAGCAAAAGTCTTGATGAGGGTTTAAACACTACCTTCTGACCAAACAGAACCCCCGACATGTGAAAAATACATGCTTGTATGCCAGTAAAGGGAAACACGCATGCATGTATATCGGAGAACACATTTTGCGTGACAATCGTGCAAGACAGCTGGGGGGCACTTTACTCAGGTCTGGAGAGGAGAGAGTCAGGATAGTCTGTGCCTTAGCTGGGGGTTGCCAGGAAAGGCTGTGGGGCAAACCCAGAACCAGCCGGATTCCTAAGTTCCCCCACGGGTCACACCACATAATGCACAAACCACAAATGTCCCGCTTCTAGCAATAGATTTAGAATTCACTGTATGCCCAAACAGAAACAGCAATGTTTGTGGGCACGTCTGCAATGTACATCTGTTTTGGCATCTCCAATTTTAAACTGGATATCATTACCCCTTTTATTGTATATGTTATGACAATAACACATTGTGAAACCTTTTTTTTTGCATTGAAAAATGTACTCTTGTGAATTTTTGTGAAGTAAAGACAAATATGTTACAAATTCCACGAATGGTGGTTTTGTGGATGGAACTGCTCGTGTCAACATTTTCAGAGAGCTCATATGAGATTGTTTACACACCCTGATAGACAGACATTTATTTGGCTTTTTAGCTGTCAGCAGCCACTGCGGAGGCAATAAGCCTTGTCACTCACTTACAGTACACTTAACAGTTTCTACAGAAATCATAGCCGTGGATTATCGAACACAACAAGAAGCACAATATCATTTCAAGGTGGAAAAGCCACACAAGCCTAAATTGGTCAGGCATGTCGAGCAGGGTTTCACGTAGAGAGACAAAAAGAACTGCATTATCTTAACTGGACTTTGAAGCTACTCCAGAGTTGTTGGCCGTGACGTGCTGAGGCACACCTGTATCACAAAGAGGTGACATTCAATGGCTAACCAGGCTGTCTGCAAGTTGGCAGCCTTTACTATATCGGCTACTTCTTTCAGATAAGCAGTAGAAAGAGCTGTTCAGTTGCCAAGACTTTATATTGGACATCTGCGACAATGGCCCATCAAATACTCAGAAATGTCAGAGAGACATATACTACACACTGTGGAAATAAACTATGTGCTACTAACATTAACTTATGACAACGCAACAAAACCAAAACAACAAATACCAACAATTGTTGGTATTGCATGTACTTTCATGTACCCATGCTCATTCATTATAACCTTCAAAACTTGGACTTTTTTTTTTCTGGAAAATGCCTCCTTGCAGGCAAGAGTCCTTGGCTGCTATAAGCTCTCAGTGTGAAGAATCACATGAAGTTAAGCTCAACAAGTGTTCAGCCACATGACTGATGCGAGAAGAAAGAGCCTGTAATTGAAGACAAATTATCTTGTCTGCGCTGCACAAACTGGCCGAGCTGTGAAGTATCCCTATCACATCTGGTACCACTTCTCTCCCTCCAAAAGTCTAAACTTGCTGTCATATAAAATACCAAGAAACCATGTCTTCTCACTAAAGAGTAGCATTTATGACTTATTTATTTTGTCAGGTGCAGACTAAAAAACTAAACATATTGTTCTAGCAAATAAGAGATTTGTCCTTCTGCTAGAATTAGACGGGAATTCACAGTACGTGATGCTGCTAAAATAACCATATTTTATGATGATTCAACATTGGTTCGCACACAAAGGGGGGTTTTGTGATACTGATATTGTGTCTGCTGTCTGTATCATGTCAGAACATATTATCAAGCTATAAATGCTTAGGGCCGAGCCAATCCACAAAGGTTAACTTCTCTTATATAATACACATGATTTGGGCATAACACAATAGTTTTGAAATTCTGACCACAGATTAATCACACCAGAGAACATGGTCCATATCAATAACAATAACAATAACAATAACAACAATAATAATAATAATAATAATAATAATAATAATAATAATGGGTGTGATCATAACAATATACAGAAGCCTGCTGGTCTCCCGCACACAGCTCTGTTATCATGGTCAGGCCAGGGTTGATTATGCCAACAGCATGGCCACATACAGTGCGTCTCCTCCACACTCAGGGGCTATTTTAGGTGAGAGTACACTTTTCAGGCACTGGCAAAGCGGCGGGCTGGAAAAACAATCCCAGAATAGCTGATCCGCTGCATCTGGTTTGTGTCGTGACAAGCCTGAAATGACTCTCTCTAGATGGAAGAAGCAGGAGTAGAAAGCTCAAATTTAAATCCTTTACAACAGATTCACTTTAAATAATATGGCGAGCTAACTATGCAATGAAGCATGAATCACGACACAGTGATTAATGATGCCCGTCGCATCTACTGAGACACAAACATTACATCCGGAAAAGACAAAGCAGATGGTTGGACAGACAGTATGGGAGGCGATATATGAATCATTAGTCAGACTCTGGGAAATCCATAAAGTCAGCCACACATGCGAATTCAGATTTTGATGCAGCAACTATTTACAGCTCTCATAGACACTACACTTAGATGTGCAGTATCAGAGCCCTGCTCCACTGTTTCTGTTACCACACAGGCCATAATTAAGATAGAACAACTGTCTATTATCTTTACTTCAGGTTCATTCAGGCACTATGACTCATTCAGGATTCACTGAGATTAGATACTGTTTACAATACACAGCTAAGAGCAACGCTTGCTCTAATGAGAATGACTCAAGCACTTCTGCCCATTTCCTATTCTCTCACGCTGACAGTTTATTGTGCCAAAGGGTAAAGAAAAAGCAAAGAAGTGGAGATTAAACTAAATACTTTTGCAAAAGAGGGGTCTGAAATAAGTCAGGAGCGTGGGGAGCAATTCCACACCGGGTCTACTTTGATTTTTTGAATATCCACGGTGAGAAAAACTGGGTGAATACAGCCCAGTTATAAATCATGTCATATCAGCTTTCTGGACAGGCAGAACAAAAACAGAGCCAACAGGTCTCCTCAGTGTCTGTCCGTGAAAGGAGAGAAAATATCACATACCATGGTATAGTTAGTAATATTCAAGGTCTCTGGACTCTGAGGGGGGTCCTCAATGGGAATTCGTGGCCCCCGACTTCATTAGGCTATTCACATTGGCATAAATCTGACAAGAGATCTGCACACTGTATTGATAGCTCTCAGAAATGTTCATTTCTGGACCAATCAGGGCTGAGCTGGGCAGCAGTTTGAGAGCAGATTGATTCTCAATCATGCAGAATGCACCTGACGGATGAATGAGATGGTTATTTAACAATGCCTGATGGCTAAAAACTA
Organism: Nibea albiflora; assembly: GCA_014281875.1. Classification (NCBI taxonomy): domain Eukaryota; kingdom Metazoa; phylum Chordata; class Actinopteri; family Sciaenidae; genus Nibea; species Nibea albiflora. Next base: position 9,597,495 of record CM024799.1, read on the forward strand.
TGCTGGATCCAAACATTGTGCTGTTAAATTATTATTTTTGCCATCAATATGTTTTTTTGGACCTGTAGAAGTTTTTTTGGACGTGTGAATCCTACACTCTGTTTGCCCTTCACATTGGCCCCAGATTAATTTATTAAGCCCAGCAGAGCTGGAACTGAAGTATGAAGGCTGAAGTCATACGTCTCGGAGCTCCCTGTAGTGAGACTCTGACTCTCCGAGCAGAATGTTTGGATTGATGAGGTTAAAAAAGCAAATCCTCACCCAAGCTGCTCCAATGTGATTGCAGCTGGCTGGTGTGTAGGAGCAATGGAAAGGTAGACAACAGGAGAGGAATCTGATTTTTAGATTTCAGATAGAAACCGAGGAGAAGGACCTCCAAGGCTCTGGCTTCTTATTACCTCTCTCACTCTTTCTCAAATGCCTCCCCATGTCCACTGACCCCAGGCCATATGTGGAACAACATTAGTAATATCTACACTGGTTAAACCATTATGTCATGTGGGGCCTCTTAAGCAAGAAGTATCCTCACTGAGGGATAATGCAAAAATAACCCAGCCATTGTATTGTTTTCATTTTGGGGGGCAGGACGGGAAAAAAAAGATGAAGCGATCAGCTTTGGATAACTGTAAGGCAAACAGGGTTACCATAATAACATTTAAAGAGATTAGTATGACAAATCCCAGCGTGCAGGCTCAGCCTCACATGCTAGCCTTGTCAAGAGGTCTGAGACTTGCACTGGGTTGAGGGGTGAAAGCCAGTTCAGCAGCTCTGGAGACACAGATAAGTGGACAGAGTCTTTACTGACCCGTAATCCCTCACAGGTAAAAGATCACAACGTAGGAGTGAGTAAAATGGATACTGCAAGGAAAAAAAACATTACTTCATACTAATCTAATGACAAGAAAGAAAAACATTGTAGATTCTCAGTGGATATAGCTGAAATTATATTATTCTTGGCCATAAACAGTTAATGTACCTTTGGTGTCTGCATGTGTGCTGGCAGCGATAGCCAAAATATTAGGCGTGCAAAATCTATTTTAAAAAAGTCGAGATTGCGAGACAGACTACTGTGATTTCCAAATCACAAGAGGCAACACATCAGAAAGAAAAGTTTTTCACAAAAAAGCAAAAGTTCATTTTTAATATTCAAAGCGAGCAACCACTTCCCCCCCAAAGAAAACACCCAGAGATATTCAGCTCAATAATTAAAAAGGTAGAACATCAAACAACAACTATCTTATCATCGATAGCAATAGAGACACAGGCTCCCTTGGCACCAATTACATTTTAGTCAGTCTCACGTGCCCGGCTACCATTACTGCACATTGCTCACTCTGAGTTGCTATGTGAAACCCTAGCATTCCTGGGGTCTCCCAGGTCAGGCTTGTTAATGAGCGTCCCAACCAGGGGCTTTGGGCCAGTGCCGGGCCAGCGCCTCACCACTCCAAAGCAAATAAACTGAGGTCCATTTAACCAAACACGTTGTTCTAGGCCAGACGAAGCACTGTGGCAATATTTGCACCACTGATACGAAAATAAAACCTCAGAAGGTTTACATACCTCTCTTTCTGGGACAGTGTTTAGGCAATACTATTTGTGTTGGAAGCTGTGTACATGGGAAGATTTTGTAACATAGGGCCGACATGCTTTGTGAGCGAGGGAGGGGGATAAAAAAATGCATTTTCGGGTAATACTGGTACCTGTGACATGAACTGCCCGGGTTGAGATGTTGGGGCAATAACCTCGGGTTGTCCTTCAAGCCATAAAATCTTCAAGGGGTTTTCGGTCAGGCCACATTCATTCTTTACTGCGAGCTCCTAAAAAACACAAAATAATCTATGAGTGGATCATCTTATGGTTTTTCTGCCAGAATCCTTATTAAGACACAAAAGCTTTCTTTTTGTTCTAATATCTGTAAAATTTGTGTTGTGTCCATCTTACACCTTGGTATTTGTACAGGGACACTTGGTAAAATAAACATATGAAAAACACATGTAGACAAAGACAAAAGGTGGATTGTAATTGGGCCGACTCCCAGAGCAAGGCTGGGTCCTGGATATGGGCAGGCAGAAAACCACACAACCTGTGCCCAGATCCCTGTAGACTGGCAGACATGTTCTCTGGAGGGAAACCACATGACGCGGTGAGGAAGCCACAACAAAAAAGTAAAGCATCCCGACAGAGGGCCTGAGGATCCAGACAGTGTGGAACAATGAATCGGCTCAAGTCCTTCCGTCCAATGGTTCCCATCAACACAGAGATCTCTACACTACAGAATGACTAAAACTTCAGTTCGAGTCACAGGAATTGTCTTGAGGCTGAGAAGTCATGACAGGTGTCATTTTTAGTTATAATCAAACTCAGCAGGTGACCTGAGACTTCGAGGCAAGTGAGGGGTAAACAAATGTGGCTCTATGCAAATGTCTGCTTTGGAAAAGATTTTCATTATTGAACAAACAGAATGAGGACACTGACGGGGGGAAGAGTTAGGTACTTACAGCTGCTCTCACAGTTGCAAATTCAACCACAGCGCTTCCTTTCTTCTTACTCGATACAATCACATTCAAAACATCCCCATACTAGAGGTAAAGAATGGGAGAATAGAATAAAAGTCAAATGGAGAAAGAGAAGAGATGCAGAACATTCAAATTAGTATTTCCTTTCACAGCAAAATCCATAACCATGAAAACACAAAGCATGTGCAGACAGAAAAAAACTCACGCCGCATATAACAGACTTCTGGAATAAAAGTTAGGATTCAATGTGTGTTTGGTTATTAAACCTAATGTCTAATGATAGGCTTCGTATGTTTGGCATAGAGCCAGTGATACTGCAGAGAGCATTCAAGTAACCTCACGTATAAAAGGGGGACCTCTGCGACTTCTCAAAAGAGACAAGATGCAATACTGGATGTCAGCGTTTAGGCTACCGCTTGTGCAGTAGAGTGACAACATTTGATCAACAATATTTTTGGCTTGGGAGCTGAAATTGGATGTGGCTCGCATTCAACTCCCTGCCACAAATCACAACTGAGAGGAAAGGTTAGCCAGAAAAGGGGAGCAGGGCAAAGTGTGTCTCAGTCGTTTCCTCATCTCTATCCAAGAGAGACAGATAGAAGAGGAGGAAAGCTAGACATATCTTAGCAGCCAATTAGCAGAGCAATGGGCTTTCTAAATTCCTCAGTGTTTGTATCACCTATAACCAAGGCCTTCTATCATTAACCTCTCCCTGCCTATAGCAAGCTTGGGAGCAAAGAGTAGGAGTGACATGGCCTTTGACAATCTTATCCTGTGAAAATGTAACTTTCTGGGAACGGGAAAGTCCAGGAATGCTAATGCTTGCTAAGGACACTCTGGAGCAAGCCAACAGTGACAAAGGAGACTCTCAAAAGGTCTCGGTTTCATAAAATATAAATATCTTAACATGCTTTTTTTTCCCCCCATAAATGAAGATGTATTATTTTAAGCGGCCAAAATACACAAGTCCACACACGTACGCATGCATAAGTACACACATACTTGCTTTCCCACGCAGCGGTGGCTATTTCTACTTGCCCAGACTATTAACTGTCACTCAATGGAGCTTGCCATCTCAAACAAATTTTTTTTCATAAAATTTATTTCCTATTTCTTAATACTGTAAAAACCAACAACACTTCTTTTCCACAGTCTTATGACGCAGCCCTTCTGGCTGGGACCATATTGATTGAGTTCGTGCAGACGAGAAATTCAAACGCCCTTTTCCGCACAGCGTGGCGTCAGCGACACTTGCCCTATCCTCATTTCGGGCCAACCTATGCCCCCACCAAAAAGCCCTTGTGACGAATCGCAGCATAAGGTGGTACTGGGTTGCATGAGAAGAGCACATTTCCTAATGCCTCCCTTAGCACTGCTTAATCACCTGGTAAGAGGGGCACAAACAATGGCGTGCATGGCTTTAAAAGGGCACTACAACATTGCCCTCAGCACTTTCACTGCAACAAAACTTAATGGGCCTTGTTTAAGGGGAAGAATAAAACAATCTACAGCGCTGATGTCATGCAGACCTCAAATACGGCCGGACTCTGCATGCAGATTCGTTACCACTGAGATCTTTGCTTTGGGACGCCGAGGATAAAGGGATAATTTATCATAATATAAATGAATCATTATACAGCGTATGCATTTTTATTTACCAAAAGCAATATACATGCTGAGATAGTGGATTTCCGGAAAATGCAACTGAAGAACTATTCATAGATTAAATACTCACATGGGAATGTCTGTTTTCGGTTAATCCATTTAATTAAGAGACCTCACACGCTAAAGTACTTCATCACATTGATGTAACATTCCTGTAAAGCAGCCCTGCTCATTAATTTTCAACACTGCCTAAAATGTCCGAATAGATCCATTTATATTAAAGGGATAGCTACCTCAGTAGTCTCAAGGAATATATGATTATATTACACAAACCAAAATAGTAAAAGGAAGCCAAGAAGCACTTCGATGTATAAATTATTGCCATGTAGCATTGTGGTACTGTTTATTTGACGTGTACCTTTCGTAGAAGTCTGAAAAGAATGTCCTCAGAGTAGCCTCCGTTCGTCTCGTCACCTTTTTTACACTTCCACTTCAACTGGAATGAGAAAGAAGACAGAGGAGAGGAAATGCCTGAGTCAGTCATGAGGGGTTTTATGAATTAAAGAAGTGAAAGATAGCATCTAATCAGAGTACAACTGATTAAACTCAGCTAACCACGAGACAAAGCATTCCAGGCAGGCCTGGCTCTGAGGAAACTCTGATTACCATAACCCATCAGGAAAGACTGGAGCTGCAGTAGAAATAAGACTGTTAAGCTCTTGGAACATCAGCGAGGCACCACCTGTGAGACCTGTAGTCAATTTCCACTCTTTGCAAAAGGGTGCCGGACAGCGAAAAAGGGCAAAAATTAACACACAGAGCCCTGGACCAGAGAATATATGGGGACTCACCTGCTTATAGCGCCACAGAATAAAGAACAGCAGACACAATAATAACAAAGTAATAGGAAGCAGGTCAGTGCCCAAGGTACTGTGTCGTGGGCAGACAGAGAGGAAGTCCTCCCCTGGAATGTGTTGTGTCTTTGCTTGAACTGTGGTTAACTTATTTGTTTGTGTAACAATGTTTCTGTGTCTTTACTCAAGACTTGATACTTGCCATGTTGCCCTGAGTAAATGCTGTTTTAGAATTTGCCCCTACAACTTTTTTTTTTCCGAGCTGAACAGCTTCCATAAAAGACAAGACAATTTATGACTTTTTTTTCCTGTCACTAAATGCTGTTCCCGTACTTGTAAATAGAGACATTGTGCAACTTCTCATATCCATGTACAAAGCACAGCGGAGTCTAGCCAATATCACACTAACTGCTTAAAGTAGGATTATAAATGGCAAGCACTAAGTGTTGATTCAGCTCCAGGATTCTGCTCACTGTCAGAGAAACAGGATTTCTGGGAATTTCCATGTCTACATAGCCACTTTTACCAACAATTAGAGTTGAAAATGTACATTCCCCTTCCAAGAGCAGCCTCCTCTACCCACTGATAACCTTTTTACCCATTAATCTTCAAATAGGATGTTTTTTGCATGATGTGATGTCTACAGCTAAGCCTGCAAAACGGACACACTGCATTGTTCTCCTGCTCCTAGTTTAAATAAAATACAGATAGACACGATATTAGTGCAACCAAAACAAATGGTTCTTTCTGCTTTGATCACTTGCTTTGAAAATTATAACATTTCAAAGAGTAGTTATAATGTTAAACAGAGATTATTTATTTATGGCAGCATGTTGCTGAACATCAAATAGTCACAGAAATTTGTTTAATCTAAAAATCAAGTTTTAATCTTGTACACCAGGACCATTTTCAACTAGATGTACAATACAGATTTTTTCAGACAATCTAAACAGGATACAGAATGATCTTTTTTTACTGTCTCTATAGACAGAATCAGTTGAATAGCCTTTGTTGTTCAGATGTTCATGGTAAAGGCTGTTTGAACTCTCCAAATGCTCCTTCAGCATCGGATACACTGGACTATCCTTTAGCAAAGGATATAATGCTGTCCCGCATTTCCTTGCGGTCGCAACAAAAAAGCAACCATTCGGCCATTTGCAACCAAGAAATAAAAACCCACAAATTGATAAAATATTGTGACGCAGACGTGCAGCAGAGAGTAAAGAGGATTGTGTGGACGTGCCAGAGAGAGTCTGTAAATATGGACAGAAGTGTTGATGTGATACAAACCCTTCCTTTGGTCACAAAGCCTAATGTTATTTAATAACTCTGTGGTTTATCAGCACAGACTGGAGTCTGTTACTAGCGACAGACAAATCTGCGTTCTATACGCTCGCCTCCTCTATGAAACTTGGTCTGTATCCTCGCTGCGCTGCATTATTGCAAACCCTATGAACTGTTCGTGGATCATCCAGACACTGTCTCTCCCTCTTCGTCTCCTGCAGCACTACAGTGGTATTCATTGTGCCAAGCATCTATGATGAGCTTAGTCCATCTTCTGAACACTGTAGCTTCAACACACGCCTACACCAATGGTCAACCTGCCATCGTATAATTACATGGCTTTGTGTAAGTGCAGTTGGATTCTCGGAGCACTACGGTTGTCTTTTCCTAAGTCCTTCCTAAGTCTTTCGCATCTTTCCTTGACCTCATTATGAAAAGTGTTTAGAAAAGGAAATAGGAGTTTTTTTTTTATTATTTGACTGAAGCTGCTGTTTTTAGCTCATAGTTAAGCACACTTAGGACTTCAACTCCTCTGATGTTTAGCCATACACGTTCACACACACAATTTTGTACTTTTTTAAGCAGAGAGAGGCCATGTAGGTATTGTTGGATTGAAATAAAATGCGACCAATTCAGAGTATATAGGAGTCAGCAGTCCTTGTCCCTGGTTAAGGGTGCAACACAGAACACAACACCCTAACCTAATACAGTATAGTACAATAGCAATAAAACAAACATAAACAACCACTACAAATAGTAATTGAGACAACAATGACTGAAAACAACAAAAAAAGAAGAAGAAACAACATAGATTTTTTTTTCAACATAGAAACAACAAAATAGATTTTTTTTCTTGTAAAGTATATTATATTGTATTTTGGCTTAGAAAAAATATATATAAAAATATTTTAAATAATAGACACAACTCAACAGCCTTTGAGATAGATCTATTGAGTAATGTTCCCATGTCCCTGAACATGACCTGTGACACTGTCTTACTTGTCCCAGTCTGACGGCTGCTGTTTGTTTTTCTAGCTGAATACACAAATATGGCCGAATACACTGCCGCACTAGATGGCTATCAAATTTTAAAACCAGATTTAATATCTAAACACATTAGCTAACACCCCCAGTGTCCGTTAATATGTGCAGGCTAGGCCATTTCCAGGAGGAAATATAATAAGCCGTCTCTTGGCATAGATACGGTCTCCTGACGATGTCGGGACTACTCTGGAGGAATCTGCGTTAGAACAGTCTGTGTGCTCGGTGGTGAGAAAGCGCATGTGGTCTCTAAGTAATGAATTACAAATGTCTAAAGCTCTATCAAAATCCCTGCTGACGCTCTGCCTGTACTTTCACTCAAATGGAGCCCCCCTTAAGAAAACCCTATAGAAAGCGTTACCTTCAACTTTGGGGTCACATTGCTCTTGGAACATCTCTCCACTCCTGAGTCTGAGGAAAGAAAAAAAAACATGGAGGGGAGAGATGAGACAAAGATGAGTTCAGTGAAAAGACAAAGAAACAATTGTTTTTCAAGATATCAGCCGAGGGATTCGTGCGGATCGACAGCAATTTTAAATTGGCTGTCACATGGTAAATGTATTGTTCCTGCTACAGTCTGATGATCCAGTGAGTGCCTCTAGAGATGGAACAGACAGAGCGCTGATCCAAGGGAGAGCCGGGGAGGCCTGACTGCGTGCGAATGGAAGAGGCTCGCAAGACGTGCTGACTATGCATGAGTAATTGTCCACCCACAAAAAGGGGTCTAGTCTCGGGCCAAGACTCAGTACTTCCCTTAAATACCCCACACTTCCATAGTCTTATTTTACAAGACTCTTAATTTTTTCATGTCTCCAGAATGGAGGCCCCAAGGTTTTAAGGCAAAAATATTTTCAAGAGGTTAAAAGTTTGATAGACTGTGCGTGGCATTTCTATGTTACCTTGCCAAGTTGCTTTACTGCCAAGAAACTAAAATAGACCTCTTCAAAGTCTTTTGAAGCAAAACATAAATTCAAATATACATTCAGTTATTGTTGTTGCACATTGTTTTTATGTGAATAATATTTGGTGAACCGCAGAGTGCCTGGTGACTGCTGCGGTTGGATTGACAGTATGATGGTTAGGACACATAGGGGTTCACTCAGACAAGGCCTTCAGGATGGTAGAAGGACTAGAACTGGATTTATCCAGGCGAAACCGGACTGCAACGAACTGGTTTGGTTAACCTGAATTAGAGCGGCTGGATTAGGTTAAATCTTGGAAGTGGACATACTTCTCTGCGAGTAGCCTTCTGTTTGATGTTGCTGTGCTTCTCTTTCTCTCTGGATCTGCTCTCTGATGAGTCTCTGTTCCTCTTCAAGTTGTCTGGATCCTTCCTCTCTCAACCGGGCGATCTGATGGAAACAGCCACATACATAATGTGCACAAACAGACATACTGGTTTGGAGTGACGGCAAATTATGCATGTTTACTCTTTGATAAGCACTGATGTAATTCGCCACCTGCGTGACTTTCACATTATAAGGCACCCTTTCTGCACTTCTCCTTCCAGGAGAGTGTGCAGACCACCTTGTTTCTTTCAGCCAAGGCAGCGACACCTTGAGATGAGACAGAAAATGAAATAGTGCCACCTACTGGCCACCTCCTCACCCTGAGGCACATGGCCACGAATTTACATGCATTAAGCACACTGAACATATGCCATGACTCACTGTGGAAGCACGCACAGCATTTTTATTTATCATTGGCTTTCCGAACAAAGTGCATCAAGTCATGCAATATCACCTAATGGGCTCACAGATAATTATGATACGGCAGTGAAAAAAAAATGCCTCTCTCAGATAGAGTCTTTGTTCCTGACCCAAGATTTCAACTCAATCAGAAAGGAGTATTTGATGAACAACAGAATAAAAGCACCTGGGTGTGCTTCAAAGTTTCCAGGATGTACAGGAATACCTTGTTCCCAGTACACAGCTGAGGCCTGTAGTATCGTGATATTTTCATTTTCTACATATTCCGCATGCAATGTTTGCTGCAGTATCATCGCATGTGTTTTTTTTTATAAATGATCTTACCTCTTCTTCAAGTGTTCTAGTGATTTGTACCTCCTCCTGGCTCTGAGCTTCTGCGCATCGCTCTCTGGCCTCCAAATCTGTCACAGCAGGACACACATACATGAGTCATCTCTCTCTTTTGCACCATGAAACGGACAAAACCGCTCTGCATGAACTGATTATTATCTAACAGCCGCCTTTATGTTATTTCACGCTGGACAATCCAAGCAGCCATCTTTAGCACTTAAAAAAAATCTCTCTTTGTCATACCGCAGTATGGACGACAATAAAAGCAGACATTTGGGTATAGCCCTTCGTAACACCAAGACGAGAATGATTTGAAGTAAAGAGCAAACCAAGAGCCTTGAAAAGCTTTTAGAATTGTGAAGTGACTCACCAAGCTTAATTTTCTTCCTCTTAGCATCCAGCTTATTGTTTCTTTCTTCTGCTTGTTTCTTGGCAGCGACAATCTTATCATAGGCAGCCTGAAAACAGTATTAGACACCAGAATAAATTGTGTGTGTGTGTGTGTGTGTGTGTGTGTGTGTGTGTGTGTGTGTGTGTGTGTGTGTGTGTGTGTGTGTGTGTGAGAGTGAGTGTGTGTACCAGCACTTGTACTTTGACAGGTTTGGAGGCATTAGTGGTTTTACCTTGGCAGCGGCATCTGTGAGCACTTCAAGAGCCTGAGACAACTGGTGGAAGAGCTCCGCTAGATGAAAGGATGAGAGAAGCGTGAAAAAACTGAATATACACAGAGACACCTTTTGGTTTTAGGTTTTTCTTAAGGAAGTTATACACAATTACTTTAGTCACTAAAAGGACACATTGTTACAATTTCACAAAGATAAAACACTGGGAACTTTGTCAGTTTGACACTTTATACACAAGAACTAGAAGAGAGGGCGATATTGATGTGACAAGCATGAACATCTACAGGGGCCTTGTGTCAAAAGAGGTATCATGTGACTCGGCATGATATCTTCAAGCTGATACTGGGACAGGGGGTCAAGACAAACTGAGACATTTTATGCCTTAAAAAGGTGCCGTGAGTCTCACGAAACCTGTTTTCTCCTATGACAGCCATGCATTCCCTCACAAAACCCTTGGCCTCTCCATCTATCTTCCATTAGAGCATCTCGAGGGGCCACTGCCGCAATCACTACTGCCACGCAAGACTCCACCTCCCCAGTTGTCATCCAGCACGCACACACAAATGTACACAGGGAGACCACAATCCCACTCCCCATCATGCAACCGCCACACTACTGCACTATACTAGCCAGGCTTAATCATTCACTTATGGGAGGCCTAACGGACCGATACTGTTACTCCCTGTGGGGACTGGCAGTGCACACTAACAGGAGGCTCTGGAGATCATGCTGCCAGCAGAGGCGGTCGGGTTACCTACCCGCATATAATGGGCTGGAATGAAATCCAACTGGGGGAGACCTGTCATGCCCACTAGGCAGCTCAGAGTGTCACAACATGGGGGGTTAAGGAAAATGAGGGAATAGTGTGTGTGTGTGTGTGTGTGTGTGTGTGTGTGTGGGGCGGTGTCTTCAGTCAGTAAGAAATCGTGACCTCCAAGTCACCTCTTGCATGCACACAACCTTCCCCTGAGGGGCAGCAAGAGTCCCAAGCCTTGCTCCGCTCTCGTGCGATGCAGACCGAGCCTGTCCATGTGCGGGTTCAAGTGTTGAGGCCCTCCAAACCACTTCTTTTCCATTTCTGGGAAACCGACCCCCTGCTTTTGTATTATCCCTCTCAACCCCACCAATTTCCCAGTTTTTTTTTTTTTTCCTGACATAATCAGGAATTGTCTGAACCATCCAGAAACCACATAAACCTCACTTGAAAACATGCCTCATGACCAGTCTTTTGTCCAAGGTGCCTTTTCTTCCCTCCGTCTCCTGACAAAAAGCTACATTGAGATTTCCTGGTCTAATTATTGACATGCTGGTTGACGACAGGCTGCGGAAGAACTCATAAAACCAAAGAGGGACGCAGTGTGGAAACACTGGTAGTGATGGTGGTGCTGGTGGTGTTTGGCTGTACTCGTCTGGTTAGGAAGCCAGCGGGAGAGACAGGCGCTGGTTAGACTTCTTACAGAGGGCTGTGGCTAGGCTGTCTGACAGGGTATAACTCGCTGAGAGCACACTCGGTATTCATTTTTGGTAGCAAAGCTTGATGGCCCACTCGGTCAGATGATTAACCTTAATTCTTCAAAAAATGAAGCAATTGCATAAACAGTTCTACTGTGTGACTGGCGAGAGGTCTGTGGCCTAGAATGAAGAGAGAAGGCAATACAGCTGAAGACATTAACTCGCTCACCTGCTTTTGGATTGTCTGGGTTCTTGTCCGGATGGCATGTCAAGGCTTTCTGTCGATAAGCTTTCTTGATCTAGGAGAAAAACAGAAGAACCCCTTGAGTTATGTTGAGTGGAAATGTTGATTAGGACACAAAGAGAACGAATCATCCACTTAAGCACAGATCTTGGCCTTGCGAAAGTTAAATTCTTGCTCTCAGTACCAATTATCTTTATCCTGCCGTCCTTGGCCCAGAAAGCCAAAGTCTGACTAAAAAATGATGGTCCCATTGAAATAATGGTCTGACACGGAAGCAACCGGGGGTGAAATGTGGTCTGAATTTAGATCAAATTCAGGGATTGTGTTGTTTGGATCAAATCAACACCTGAGCTGATCCTCTGCTTCGTGCCCTCTTGACATGTTGTTAATGGAATCTAACCACCTCGGCACATACTGCACAGTGAATTACCCGCGTAAGAATTCCAAACTATCCTCAGGCCCAGTGCCAATTTGCAAGATAAATGTGGCCTGAGTTGCTGCCTCGTATTAGTCCATCTTTATTCAAACTTCTTTTTTTTTTTTAAAGTTACAATAACATACACAAACAGAGTGCCATTGTCTATAACAAATCTGAGAAGGCCGCCGTTAATATCTTAGGCTGGTAGCCAAAACTTTTGGGGGGCTCAGAGAGCCAAAATGGAAAAACTAAACAATACTTTAGAGTATTGTAATGTCATATGAGGTTTTAGTTATAGCTGATTTTCTAACTCTGGGTCACTGCTTGGAATGTTAACCATTCATTGGTCCTTCTAGGGACCCGTTAATGACAAGGTGGTTTTCATTAGATTTCTGCTGCTCTGGAGAAAGAAGGGAGGCAGGGAAACTTTCCGTGGAGACCAGAGGGGAGCGCTGAAGCTTTCTCTACGCACGCTCACGTCTATGCATTGCATGCTAAGGTTTTGGCACACGCATCTCCCACACATCTAAGCCGAGACACAAACACACACGCTGACATACAATTTCTCACCAGTCTTAATCGGCCGTGCCAGCGTTCTGCGTGTTTTCACATACCCCCCCTCTTCGCGCAAATCAGTCTCCTGCCAGTGTGCTACCACAGAATTTGGGAGCCCCTTTCTTCATGTCTGGGAAACATTTGCATTGGACGCCTTTGTCCTCTGGCATATGCAGTGTTTCCCTGTGAGTTGTTTTGCACAATTTTATCTGGGGAATGCACGCCAAAACATACAGAGTTGACTTTACTGGGGGGGAAAACAAAACTCAACTCCGAGGGAACGGAGCGGAATGGTGTAATCCATCAGTGTCGGCGGCTTTTCAAACAGCAACTCCAGTGAGTGTCTATGACAGTCAAGTTAGACACATTAGGCTCGATGCCCATTGTTCAAGGTACGGAGCGGAGCCCCACACGATCACAAGAAAGCAACAAGCCTCCAGTGAGATCCTCTGGAGATTATCATGGCTCAGACAGCTCCTAAATGTCACAATTCCTTTCTTCTATCTCTTGGTCAACATCAGATTTTTTTCTCATTATAGGTCCAACAGTGAAGCAGAACTTGGGTCACTGAGAGGGCTCCGAGACACTAGACTTCATTAAATGATATTTAGTCTGGCTGCTTGGCACACAGAGCCTTCCTACAGATCGAGACTGACACACGGCTGTGGACTGGCGCCAAACACATATGCTTACTGTTGGCCTAAGCCCACATCTCTCCTTCTGTCTGTTTCTCCCTTTTCCTTTTCACAGAGTTGTCCGATTCTCTCCTAAGACTTTGGGTAAGGTACAAGGAAAAGAAAAAAAAAACTCAAATGAAGTTCAAATGTACTGTCATTCATCCGTGTGCAGTTACAGTGCTCCTGCTGCTCCTCTCTGGCACCATGATGAAGCAAAGGGGCAATAAAAGCCATTATGAAACCCAGTGCGTCCTCCGCAATGCGTAGGCGGCGATAACAGTTGGAGAACTCCCTGCCTTACGCAGCCCGATCAGCGCTTTCACACCACAAGGAGAGTCTGCTTTAAAATGACTATTAATGTGCCAGTTTTAGTTCTCTTCCAAACGCAGCCTATAGAGCAACTATCAATTATAATAACTACATAATAAACTTACCTCAACGATAATGCAATTATGACAATTTCAAGAGGGTGTGAAAAACATTTGAAGCCGCAGAGAGACATTCATTTCAACCAACGCTAGAAAAACAGCAACACGGTTAACAGCTGTGAAGTTAAGTGTGTGTGATTTAAAGTAAAAAGGGGCCGCTGTGGTCCTTTAAGAGCTCCGGCTGGTGTCCTCAGCTCACACTCACTCTACTTCTCATGTTCTTCATCACCTGCAACAAGCCTACAAGATAAACATGTCTCCACATCTGCTATAAACAGAGCACACGCTTCGAATTGTCAGTGCAAAAGTCTGGCCAGCTGAGCTGTTTGACAAGTACAGCCTGTCATCGCTGATGCTGCTCGGGTGGAGAGCAGCCTTGGCACATGTCATCATCTTTGTCTCGGCTCAGTTAAAGATCTAGTTAACACATATCTGTCACTGCACTTCAGTTAATGATCCTGCCTTCCCTTCCTCTCCATCTCCTCCTCCCGCCTTTCCCCCTATTTCTAGCATCCTTCATGATATCTTGTCTCCACTGAGCCTCCAGTGCTGTTTTGTTAAATAATACATGATTACTCCCATCAGTGCCGTAACACGCGAGGCTTAATTGCCGGACGACCCTGAAGACCCTTGGTCCTACAAAGCAGAGGCCAAAGCAGGCCAACCTTTGAAGCGGTTAGCACACGGGATAAGAGGTCTCAGATAGAGTGGCATCTTCTTACAGAAATAATCTAGTCACTTTCTGTAGCACTTATCTTTGTGCAGTTCGCCGTGACCTTCCAGGACGGGCTCTTGAATCAATTAAGACCACGTGAAAGAAGAAGTGCTGGGCTGAAACCAACTCATCTGCTATCTCTCATGCTTACAGATGAGCTAAAATGTTGGTATTTATCGTTAATTCTGCCTCATCTTCTACCTCTTCTCCTCTAAATGATTCTAGACTATCGCATACCCACCACCCTTGTCTCGTGAGACAAACTGAATTGCAGAAATCTACACCATTTCCCACGCTTTAGTTTGTAGGAGGAGGAGGAAGGACCAAGAAATCAAGGAAAGACTCCAATTCTGCAGCAGCAGGCCAACAGTAGCCTAATGGTTAGTGCCTGGCAAAAACCAGACTCTCTGTGCCTCCCTGATCTCTGCCTGCCACAGTCTTAACTGCATGCCCACATCTTGTCCTCATTACAACAGTCTTTGGTGCCAATTATAGTTGACAAACTGGTCCCGGTGCAGCCGCACGGCCTGGGTAGGGCCCCTAGCCTGTGTGGCTGATTAGCTGCCTGATCTGCCATGGGCCCATCCTCCTTAATTACAAAGCTCTGCTATTTACAGGACACTATCAGCTGGAGGAAAACAATAACAGGCACAACAGAGAGGAGGAAAGGATAGGGGCGAAGCCAAAGGCAAAGAGGACATGGATGCGGAGAAACGGAGAGCTAAAAGAAAGAATAAAAAGAGGGGATCTAGTGAAGAGAAACAGCGTGACACTGTGATTGACTTTCCATGTGCTTGTGAGAGCGACCGATCCTCCAGCTCAGATGTAGCTCGCGCTTAAGAGCAATGGCCTTACAAAGCGCCGTACAGTGTAACGTGACTCATTTCTCCAAGGAAGCTCTGTCTGGAAGTAAATCATCAGGCATGTAATTAGTGCAAACACTGCACCACGTCAGGTACACTACAATTTTAAGTAGCTGAATAAACCACAAAAAAGTTTGTGTGGTCTTGGCTGTTGACACTGTTTCACCAAGCAATCTGCGGTAGGTAAAAAAAACACACACACACACACACACACACACACACTTAGGCCATTATTCCCCGAGCCCTGCTGATATGCATGAGCATAACTCTTTAAATGATGGCTGGCCTTCAGCAACAGCCTCCATCAGCACGGCGAGGATAAAGCGAACCCCAGTCATCCGTAGTCATTAAATCATAGACATGCCAGCTTCCCCAGCATTCATCAGTCAGGCTCAGAGGAAGGGCAACAGCAGTGATAACAGAAAGGAGATGCTAAATAGAACCAGGAGGAGACGAGGAACGCACATCCTCGACGTCAACGCGATGTTTTACAAGCTGTGGCTCAGCCCACATAGACTGGCTGTATGGTGAGCTTCTTCCCCTCGCTCTGTGATAAACAACATGCCTGAGAGCGGTGGTCGAGCAAGCGAGGCCGAACAACTGGGATAAGTAGCCCGTCTGATGACATCTGTCCTCACACACTTGATTGATTTTTGAGCCCCTCCAGACTCAGTGCACTACACACACACACACACTAAAAACCTCACTATCTCTCTCGACCATCGACAGACCTCACAGAACCAGCCTTCTGCGTTTCGGAGTCTCAATTCTACCCAAGCCACAACCGCTAACTTCCTCCAGGATAATCCTCGGGGGAGGGCAGGACTTTGAAATACAATTAAGAAATTAACTTCTTCCCTCGTTTTGGCAGCAATTTTAATTTCCCTCTGGGGCTTGTGGATTTTAGATGCTGGAAACAGTGAGGAGAGGTGGTGAGGTCGTGAAGAATAGGCTGGTTTCAGGATATCATGGTAAACCGCTCTCTGGACCGGGAAATAAATTGAAGAGTCTGGGAACCTTCCCAGAGATGATTCAAAATCCAAGGAGATTAAAAATGCTAAACGCTGTTTGTAGCATGCAGAGGTATGCAAATACAAGATAACCTTTTAAGAGAGGCTGTAAATAGTGTCAACAATTAATGCCTGAAAAAGTTATTAGCATCCCAAGTCTCTGGTGGCTCACCTGCTAGACCATGCAGCCCATGTACTTGTACTGTATGTACTGTACTGAATTGTGGTAATATTGCAAAGAGTATGATGCAGACCTGCTCTATATGGAAAGTGAGATACCTTTTGTTATGAACTGGCACTATATAAATAAAACTGAACTGAATATACAAAGGCTCAGACCTCGCTGCAGTGGTCAGGGTTTGATTTGCTGCATCATCCGTCATCCTCTCTCTCTCTCTGTACCTTCCTGTCACTCTTCAGCTGTCTCTATCAAATAACGGTCCAAAAGCATAATAATAATAATAATAATAATAATAATAACAATAACAATAACAATTATCATTATAACAAAAAGAACCTCTCGTGTCTCTTCATGTGAAATCATATTACCACTTTTAGTTTGCATGTGATGGATTATGTTTAAGATAAATAACACTGAGGTGGCACACTCAAAATATGAATTCATTTCACATCCATACAATTTAATTTAAAGAAATGTAATGCAGCTGAAACAACGTGATAAAAGATTTAAAATAAATAAGAACAATGACCTTAAAAAACATTCTTTATGCTTCTACATTTTTGATTATTTACTGCCCTTTTCTGCTCTATGTTATTATAAGCTGGCTAACTTTCTATCATTTCATAAACCAAACAATTAATCGATTATTAGAGAAGAACAAAGTTGCACAGTGATATTTAACTGAAGCAACGTCGCCGCTCAGTGGTATTTTCTGTGTATCACATCTTTGAGATTCAACCATCAGCAGGTTTTTGTTTTGTTTTGGGGGTTTTTGCTACTGAGGGTCTCACTGGACTTCAAATCCTCGAGTCCTCGGCTTACCTTTGCCCTTTTCTCTCGGGATAAAACACGTTGCATTACACACACAAGTGGTGAAAACACAGGCTGCTACAAAGCGAGATAGCATAGCCTTCTGCTTGAAGACAAACCCGGTCTCACACACGTACAAACTTACGAACACAAATGTTTTTTATCTATATTAGCCAACACACTCGTATAAAGTGACTGTCAAAGGAACATCCTCAAGCTGCTTGCTAAGAAGAGCGGTTAACATACCGGTTAGCTGACTAGCTTAACGGTTAGCCTAATTTGACCCACCTCTTTGGTTGTAGCAGTGCTTTCAATCCCGAGTAAACCATACAGGTCCATCTGTAGGATATCCTTGGCCTTTCCGGACATTTCTGCTAACAATGAGCTACAATGCGAACTCAGAAAAATAACAAATGTTAACGTCTGGCTAAGTTAACGCCTGTTTGTTGTCGTTCCAGTTGCAGGCAGCATGAGTTTGACGTCGTCGACCTTTCAACCAGGATGCGCGCTGCAACTTGGGAAATGTAGTTTTTGTTGTTCGGCTCGTCTCTCGGTTGCAGTATGTTACATAACAGTAAGATTTTGAGCATTTTACAATAGTATTCACATCGAAACAAATTGTTTTCACGAGTCTTTTAGCATATTCATGCTGTCCTTGTGGGCCACTAAGATAAATCATGCATGTCAGTTTTCACTTCACATTTCATCTTAAAATATCCGTGTGACATTGTTTAACAGTGGCATATTTCCTCCATTTTTGATCATTTACATTTGAGCTAGTCATATATTTGTAGACTGAACAAGTACAATGACTGTAGACTAGGCAGGATGTACTGGCCTTCATTGTTTTCCATATAAACACATGCACATTAACAGCCATCATTTTAGAAGTAAGGCTCTCCTGATTAACTATATTACAAAATAATATAATTTAATATCATTTCTTTTAGATCTAAGCAGAAACAATAACATAACCAAAATAAAATAACAGTTGTATTAAGTAAAAAGTAACTAAGTCTCTTTGTTGATGATGCTCTAGTTAAATAACTGTGATATTAATGTTTGTGTGGGGGCTAGACATATATAAACGAAAAAAATAATGAAATATACCCATCTGTGATAGGCAAATATATAACATTAATGCAATCATTCAATCAAAATAATCAAATAAAGTTTATCCAAAAAGTTACTCAAGTTTATGTGATGGAGTAAATGTGACAAGTTACTACCACCTCTACCTTAACTAGCTAGCTTAACTAGATTAACTAAATTGAGATCTATATGTCATCTTTTAGTTAAATATTATCTACATTCAACAGCATTACTCAACTTACAGCATGTTTGGATAAGACTTTTGCAACATGTTTATACAGAAGCACTGCCCGGATCTGAATCACACCAAAGATATTCAGCATTCTAAAGAAATTCAAAGATTTCTCTCTCTGATAATACAGACAGCTGTGTTTGTTTGCCTGGTCATGAGTTTGGCAGTTCTGGTAGTTTGGAAAAACACGTTTTCACATGTTAAAAATGAAGTGGTTTAAATGGCTGTGAAAGGCACAGATGCGTGCAGTGCGGGGGACATGTTCCCAGCATACCCCGCGTCTGCTACGCCCATGCACATTAACCAACATATTTACTTAGGAGCTGAATAATTGTGTCTTAATACATTTTGAATAATAATCTTATTAGCTCTCTTGTACTCTGTTGTAATGAGTGCAGTGTGCTCTCTTGTGGAAATTATGTAAAAGCAACAATGTCTATAAAAATTGCTTACATAATCATCCATAATTATACATCAGTGATAAGTCGAGATCATCTTGTAGGGCATCATTCCAGTTCAACAGGTAATATTACAACTGTTTACCGCCCTGGTTTATATTTGAATTCTAATTCATTTGATTAATACTAAACCTGACAGTTTTTATCTGTTGCAAAATTTAAACAGAAAAGTCAGTGCTACTATTAAGTAATATTTCTTTTGTGCATGTTTATATATTTTTAAAAGTTTTACGATGATAGATTTTAGTTAGTTCCAGGTTATAGGCCGGTGTGGTGAGCAGACTGTGATGCTTTTTTTCTTTTACTTTTCTCTGTAGGAAAAGTACCTGTGAGTGCTGCATGCATTGCTTACGGGTGTCACGTATATGGTGTGCAACCAGTCAAGTGTAACCCGCCCCTCCCAAGCAGGGAAGGGCGGGGGTGGCAGCACTGAGATGGTGAAAGGAGACAAGAGGAGAGAGATGAGATAGCAGTGTGGTGCAAAGATTTATTATTTTTATACATATACCTTATACATTTCTTTATTTGTCCAGATGTCAGTGGTGGGCATTAGCAAAGCACATTTACTTGAGTGCTGTTATTCAATTTATCTTTCTTCAATACTTTAGACGTTTTGTCAGGTGTGTGTTTAAATTAAAAAAATGAAAATGTCAATAGCTGTCCTTTCTTTAAATGTCTATGTTTAGGTTTTTATAGGCGTTTCTATCTGCTTTGTGTAGCAGAGCGGTTCTTCTAGCAAGTTAGAGCGTTCATTGGACACTTTCAGAGAGTTACGAGGGATTTTACAACTCCAAATACAATTGGCTACAACACATGATTGAAATTTAAGTGATATATGTGTTCAAATACAAATCAGTCAAAACAGCGGTAAGTTTGCCCTGTCATCCCCCTGTTTCTCTCTCCCCACATTTCCTGTCACTCTTCATGCTCTCTCTGTCAAATAAAGATATAATCAATAAAATATCTTTAAAAAATAATGATATTGTTTAAATTTGAAGAAAGGGTCATGTCTCATATAACAGTTTTTTTATTTCATAAGTTTGTGAAATTTACAAAAGAAAGATGAACTACTGCTTTTGCTTTTTGGATACAGGTCTGTATATGCTTTAGTGCTAACATTGCAGTTTTTTAACCAAAGATCAATCCTTGCGGCAATTTTGGGGGGGGGTAGATAGAGATGCTAAATAAGGTACAAGTCCTGGCATGCCTTAGCAGTGCCTTTTCTAAAGGAAAATGCAAATTCTGAAAGGTTATTTGCATGCTGTGCTGTACTGGAAATATTATGATCACTGGCCTCTCTCGGGATGTTCATTCTAAGAGCTTTGTTTCTGCCTCCTATAGAGTTCTTTATGTTCACACACCATGTCACTTGAAATGGCCTTTGTTCCCCTTCCAGGACATCTTTGACAAACACAGAAGAGCTAAATCCCATAATCACAATGACACGCCCGCGCAGAGGCCCATAAGTTTACAGGTCTTGCAATTTTTGCAGTAGGACAAGCGCAAGATCGATGTGGGCCTAAAATCGTGGTGGAAAATCACTTGTTGTTTATACACAATCATTAGAAAAATGACAACGATGTTGACTTTGTTTCCTGATCTGTATCGGTGTCCTGATCCTGTTCAACTAGCTCTGCAAGAGAGCTATTGAGTATTTAATATAATATTTGCTCAGTGGCTTTTTGTTGCGTTTAAACAAGGCAGCCCAGTGTTTAGTTACGATGCCAGTCTGCTTTACTACTGCAGCAGGCTGGAAATGTGGCTATTCTGCCACATCCTTTGATGTTGTAACCTAAGTACCCATACTGCTGATTTCTCAGTGGTCTCCCCGATAGAAGCCCCAGTTTCCTCTACATTAACAAAGCATCTTATAGTAATGACACTTTGGCTCAGGGGACCAAAAGCTGCACAACAATACAAATGCTGGATAGCTTCCATTCTCTGAGGCAGGGAAACTCTAGCCGGCTAAATGGCCTCAAGTCACAGAGGGGATGATAACTGTTTTGCAACACAAATTAATATCTGAATATCCAGATTTAAACAGAACGCATTCATGCCAGTAAAGATCGTCTGATCCAGGTGCTAAATGAAAAAGACTATTAAAGACTTCTATTTTTGAGATGAAACACAAACACACCCAAGGCAATGAATATTACTTTCATGAAGAAATGTTCCTGTGAATACAAACAAACAAGGAATATTTGTGCTTTTAATCATGCTGGATCCAGGCAGTGATGAGACTTTGATGAGTCTTTATCTTAATCTTTAGACAAGTCCAAATCTCTTGGCTGTCTGTACTGTTTTTGGTTCATGTCCTGTCTGGTCTATCTGGTAGATAAGTAAATGAAAATACTGGAGAAATGTGTATTTAGTTATATCTGGAAAAGAAAACACAAAAGAAAACTTGATTCGATCTGAAGAATCAGGGAACTCAGGCTAATTTTCCTCTGGCTACCTGCCAGAGATCACATCCAACTGATGGAGGAGTGTTGGAGGAGGGCCCAACAACTGGCTGCATTCAGCATCACAAAACAGCTTCAAGCCAGACAATGAAAGGCATATTAGGACCGGAAACCAGGCAATTCTGCCTTCAAAATAAAATACTGACAGGCTACATGGATACATTTGTGTGAACGTTCAATGAAACATAGATAATTATACTATGATTTAACATGTTTCAACACGTTTCAGTTGAAAAATCTGTTGCTAGTAGTAACCTCGTCAGTTACACACAGAGTTACAGTTTAACCGACGGCGACAGTCATATTATGTGGTTACTATCCACATACCATAGTTGGAACATTTTTTAGGTACCTACTCCACTATTCAGCTATTTTATAGATGTGTGTGTAATTTGAGATGTTAAATTAGTTTTTTCTGTGATCAGTTTCGTGCTACGACTTAGCTGTGTGGCTAATGTGAAGCTAATGTGACATTCTGTGTCAGTTAATTTAGCTTCTGCTAATTTTGTGTTATTTATCAAACTATTTATTTCCTTTATGGATGCTGTGTTGTACTTGTTACACCACAGAGGTTGTTCTTTCTTCAAGTGATACCTTGTTTTCTTTCTTGAATTATGAAGAGATAACATAATGTAGCTAACTGTAGTTAACTAACATAATGTAGCTAACTGTAGTTAACTAACATAATGTAGCTAACTGATTTAAATTCAATCTACTGTATCCAGTATAATTTATGTATCTTGGTGTGCTGGGCTTCACAATTACTACAGACGTTGCTTTCTTGTTTAAATGTCGAAACTACGTTTAGGTTTGTTTAATTCTGAAAGTTTCGACCGGATATCTCGGTAATGTTGCTGTTTTGACACCGTCACTTCCACAAGTAAGTAGTGTGAGCTCAGGGGCCGTAGCGATTTGTAAAGCGGTGCCATCCGCATACCACATAGGGCTTGACCTGTCGCACTGTTTCCAGAAAATATCAGGGCTCCATGTTTTATTTTATCTCATCTTGGCAGAATTAAAGGTTGCTCGGATGACTGCAAAGCGCTCCCCCATCTGAAAGACACCAGAGGACGCGATTCTTCAAGTGCACATTTATGGAATAAAAACAGGTAAGGCATCACGGTGAGCCCAATAGGTGATCTGTAAAGATCCGTAAAGATGCAACAGTGTATTAGGCTGTGACATGTGCCGTGGTGGTAATGCGCCTTGTTGTTTTTTCTTCTGCTTGGTTTTCACTCGAAACAGTAAGATGACTGGTCCCGTTATGTCTCCCGGTATGTGGGGGGAGAGAAAGGGGAAGGGAAAGTACAGATGTTTTCCCCTCCTTAATGTCGCTGTTTCAGGTGGTTTTGTTATGATGATGGGCCAGTGCGTAATAGAGATCGGAGAAACTGGTAACTGCATTCTGGTGTCACATTCCTGTCGCGCCATCCAAGAGGTGGTAATCGACTAAAATCATCTTGCCTTGGGCAAGAGTGAGGAGGAAAAGGGAAGGCTGTGGTGAGAAGAAAAAAAAAATGTCTTGCCAAATATCCCGCTTGAACTGTGGATTGCAGTTTAAAGTCTGAGTGTTGGCCCATATGGGCTGCCACTTCTTGTGTTTTGTGAACCCATCTGACAATTGCTGGAGAAATCCTCTGACAATCTGGGAATGAACGGATCCTAAGTACAGCTAAGAAGCTACCTCTCAACTCCAAAAATGTGTTTGTAGACTTTGCAGGCTTGTCGGTCACTCCCTTAAATAACATACACGGGAGGAGGGAAGGTTGGAATAACGTGTACCAGATGTTTTCTGCTGTAATAATCATTTTGCAAATACTGTAAAAGATCTCATACAAAGCTTTCTTAAATTATGTATAATGCTTAAAATCCCCAAGCAACATGTGTTTCACACGTTAACATGTGTTTTTAAGCTCTCCCATGAAATTCACCATCCATTACGGTGCTCGTTTATGATACATATCTCCATCCTTTATCTCCAAACAACATCTGGTATTTCAAACAGAATGCACAAAGTGAGCAAACTGTGTAAACTGGTCCACGAGAATGAAATCTATTCGTTTATTTACTTTTTTTTTATCATTCATGGCATACAAAGAATAGTCGTAGAAATCACGCCTAAGCTTTGCATATGTCCAAGAGGAATTCAATCAGGAGCCGTTTCTACATATTCATAGGTGTTGCTTCTGTACAGTACCAGTGGGCTGCAGCGTGGGCGGCTTAACCAGAGGACAGATGAGTAGGCATGTCCTGTGCGCGCCTGTGAATCAGCCTGCTATTAGTGGTGGTATATGTGGGAGCTCTGGCAGACAGGGTCGCAAAGTGAAAGTTCCTTGTATTTAAGGAGCGAGTGCACAAAGGAGTGTGAAAATGTATTTCCCTCACAGTTTATCTTTGACGCCACAAAAGCTCGATGTTTGCACATGAACAGAATCTCCCTCTCTCCTGGATCAATTGAACATCCTTTGGAATGAAACTGAGAATTTCAAAAGAGGAACAAGAGCCTTCAAACAGGGGTGTTTATCTTGAGCCATGTTTCCTGTTCTGGGGAAGTCCTTTCCTTCCTTTTGAAAAGTTCCTACGTTGTGCTTTGGAGTCACCAGTCATCACCATAACTGTAGTTTTACTGGAAATGAGTCAGTTTAACAAAATTCTCAGTAAATTTCAACGAGGCCCGACAGTTTCACAAGTATTCATTGTTGAACATGAAGGCGCAATGTACTCCTAAATCAGAAGGTGTTTCAAACATTGCCTCGTATAACACTTATCGGCTTGGCAGAGGGGGGCGACAGGGTTGGAGGGGGGGCATTCCATCCATTTTGTGTCTAATGAACACGGCCCTTTGAAGAGTATTGAGGCCTATTGTGAAACACCATTGTCTGCCTGCTTGCTGCCACGGTAACACTCTCACACTGGCAGCAGGACTAAAATGCTGCAGTCAGAGCTGACTGATACCTTGCCAGAATATGTGAGAAAAGAAAAAGCCTAATTTTACCTTGACTCTGCAGAGTGAATAAAAATCCAATTTGCCAGATTTTTCACAAGTCATTACTTCTGTTTGGTTTCAGCTCACTGAGCTCCCAAACGTGCAGGAGCAGAGTAAAGGCGAGTTATGACCGAGGACTTTCCACCCAGGCTGGCTCTCCAAGTGACCTTTATGTAGAGCATTGTGTTTGCTCATGCTCATCACCCAATGCCTTATCTGTATACGTTATCTTTGCCAAGTCTGAAATCAGCAACAGGAGACAGAGAAGCCGTTTATACTGCTCATTCATGCTGGATACACTTATATCTCATCTCAGCATTGCACAGAGTGAAAGTATTTTTAGGCGTCTAAAGAACGTTTTACCCTTTTTGGGTCCAAACCCTTATCCTGTTGATATTAGTAGAGTTTGGGAACATGTTTATACAAGTTACAATCATTCCAGTGGGTTGTTATTAAAAGCTCCGGGTTGAGACAGGTTGGTTCAAGAGAGAGAACTGTGTTCTGGAGAACACTCGTGGGATCAGCGTGGGCATTCATGTCCGTTACGCTGGTATAATGTTTGGAATGTTTCTTTTTGCGTAATCATTTCTATGCAGTGTTCCTTGCATAGATTTTCCAGTGTTGACATCCCAGTAATGAGCTTGAAAAGGCATTTATTTATATTTTAAAATGCAATACGCACTATCAAGGCAACGCTGAGTTTTTATGAGCTGACTGCCAGACTCTTTTCTTTCAAGCAGGATTAAGTAGGAATGTTTGGCAGAGCTGGTGACGACTGGACTGCTGACATATCTTTTACTCATCCACAAAAATGCAGAGCTAACGTTTCCTATTCTCTTTTCCTTTCTGATAAGGCTTTTGTTTTGGCCTGCTTCCTCTTGTCCAGATAGCAATGACAACACTGTATGCTGGACAAAGTCATTGGATATCGGACAAACAGACATCTACAGTGCAGATTTTTGAAAAACAATAGCTGAAAATTGACTCGCATGAACAATAACAAAACTGTGTTTCCTTTCTGTCCTCTACAGCCATCATCATGTCAGGGAAGTCAGACGGCAAAAAGAAATGGGCGGCAGTCAGGGGTCGCCTAGGCTCCTCGCAGGATTCAGACACCCAGCAGGAAGCCAACCTTGAGAGTGCTGATCCAGAGCTGTGCATCAGGCTGCTACAAGTCCCCACCGTGGTCAACTACTCTGGGCTGAAGCGTCGCCTCGAAGGGAGTGACCAGACATGGATGGTCCAGTTCCTGGAGCTGAGTGGGTTGGATCTCCTCTTAGAGGCCCTGGACCGGCTCTCAGGGCGGGGATGCTCTCGCATCGCCGATGCCCTCCTGCAGCTCACCTGCGTCAACTGCGTCCGAGCCGTCATGAACTCCTCCACGGGGATCCACTTCATTATAGAGAATGAAGGCTACATTCGGAAGCTCTCCCAAGGTTGACCGCACAATTCACTTTGTTTCAGTTCTCCTCAGAATAGTGCCACAACTACTCTCATGCTCATTAATCTACAAACAGTCAATTTGTTTACCCTGATACTGTTATCTGACTCTGTAGAGGGTCTACATTAGGTACCTATATGTTGTGTCTATGGTGTGAGACAGCCCTGTCCTCTGACCCACACAAGCATAGAGCTGCTCTGTATCTCAAGGAGAGAAGTCAGTTTTAGTGCTAACACAGTGACCTCAGGACACACACTTGACCTTGTGTAACTCCATTCGTGATGTGGTAGAGTTCCCCCTAAAGTTCCCTTAACAGAAAACATGTGACAGACTAAATATTCGATTAAGACGTTTAAATCAGCCTTGTCATCTTTAAGGAACATTTGTAATATTTGGTAAAAACTGACCATAACTCAGCTGATCAGTGACTCGCTGTGCTGAGCTGAATTCTCCAGTCATGCCCTCACACAGCTTTATATACAGAGATGAATCATTACGGCTGGAAATCCCTAAAAATGTTGTGTCACACCGCGATGTATATTGGATTTCCCCACCTTCTCACAAACACACACACATATAAACATGTTTATCTGCAGTACAGCGCCACATCTTTAGAGGGCAAGGTTCAAGTTGAGTTGCCTAAAAGGCGAAACAAAGCATCGTGCTCTGGTCTATAGACGCAGATGGGGAAAGAATAGTGATTAGTGTAGTGACTAGTGAATAGTGATTTGCTTTAGGAGAAACTGATGGGAAACATATACGAGAGCTCGACCTGTATTGATGTGTGTCATCACGATGTTCCGGCTACAGCTTTGGACACTTCCAACACCATGGTGAAGAAGCAGGTGTTTGAGCTACTTGCCGCCCTCAGCATGTTCTCTCCAGATGGCCATCGCCTCGCACTGGACGCCCTGGACCACTACAAGGCAAGTAGATGAACATAACACAGATATCATACTTATCTGAATAAGAAAAAAGTTTTTGTGGTTCTTAACTTTACATGATCCTACATCATCGCTTGAAGCAATAAATACCCTAATAGTGTCCTCTAGTGGTGGGCTACAAGCACAAGTGTTATAATTACAGTCTTAGTCTAAGTGAGACTAAGGTGATTGCTTGCACTGACTTTGACTTCCCCTTCAGGGCGTGAAGACACAGCAGTATCGATTCAGCGTGATCATGAACGAGCTGCAGGCCACAGACAACGTCCCGTACATGGTCACCCTTCTCAGTGTCATCAACGCCCTCATCTTCGGGTCAGATGACCTCAGGCAAAGAGATAAGATGAGGAAGGAGTTTATTGGTAGGTTTCTCTACTCGCTTGCCGCCAAACAAATAATCCGGAGTCTAGAGCCACATCGCGATCAAGGTCACACTGTGGTAAACAGTGTTCCCTCCCCTGTGCTCAAAGTGTGCAGAGAGGAAAGCAGGCCATCAGCAGGAGCTCTATTACAAATATCTCTGTCACTGGGTCTGTCTAAGAATAGGTCTAATGGCCTCATTCTCACTTTGACAAAACGCCCGAGAACTGAGCAAACCTCATGTGGATAAAGCACTGTGTATTCATGCATTTTACAGCAGAAGTAGTGACTCAAAGGCTTCAGTTTAAAGGCAATGTCATCATTCTTGCACTGATTAAATCACACTGATCTAATGTGATTCTGATGATGTCTTTGGGAGAAAGTCAGTGAATGAAACTCACTACCTTGCGAGCATTTGTTTTTCTCTTTTATAGTGGATTGTTCTTCCTCGTGGCCTGTGGAGTCTGTCCCAGCATATGCTGGGCAAAAAAAGGATTAACCTTGGACTGATGGACCTGCTTTTCCTATGAGGCATCAGTGTGCAGGCCTCAGAGTGCAAAGACCACCAGAGTTGAGATAGCTGCAGCTATATAAACCCTCCCAAATTCATTAAAATGCCATTGTTCACCTTGAACCAATCAGACATTTGTTTGGCCACTCCTCTTTTGTTTGATTGCTCACCTGTGACTTCTTGCCAGTCCCCCCAAAAAACCTATATGCCACTGCAAAGAGATGTGTGACACCTTTTGAAGATAAACTTTCTTAAAAGCTGATAACTGAGTGTGTTGATACTTGGTTCTGTTTTTTTAATTGTTGTCTTACAGGGCTGCAATTACTTGATGTTCTGCCAAAGTTAAGGTGAGCCTTCCTTCTGTTGTTCACATTTGATGTTACTTTAGAGTCTTTTAATCTCTCAAGCAGATATTATGCAACAAATGAAGTTTTGAAGGTTATTTTTGAAGCCCGTAATCACTGCAATCTCGATATACAAGTAATTGGTGCTTTTATGAAAAGAGGTTTGCAATTTGTGCCCATTAATGACAGTAATTTGAGAAAGGGAAAAATTGAGAATGGCATTTAAATGCAATGAAGTGTTCCCCATTCAGTGGTCTGTATGTGGGTGGTGTGTAGGGAGCAGGAGGATGAAGACTTGATTATTCAATGTGAAGCTTTCGAAGAGGCAATGGCTGAAGATGAAGAGGAGCTGCTGCGGATCTATGGGGGCATTGACATGAGTAATCACCTGGAGGTTTTCACGACACTATTTAACAAGGTTTGATTGGCTTCACTGTTTTATCACTACGAACTGAGATAGTCCAGTGAATTGGAGGCTGAATTAATCAGCTTTTTTTTGTCACACAGATACAAAAACCTCTTATTGTCTTTCTGATTGAAGCGGTTTGATTTTTATGTGACGCAGGTATGTAAACATTAGAAGCTCTCCTTAATGTGTCACATGCGTGTGTTGCAGGTGAGCAGCTCTCCAGCGTCTCTCCAGCTGCTGTCCATCCTGCAGACGTTGTTGATGCTTGGACCAGGCCGCCCTGATATATGGCTAGCCCTGGAGGCCATCACTAACAGAGCCATACTGCTGGCCCAGGACTGTGAGTCAGCACAGAAGCAACAATACATTCCCTTTAGGTCAACACACGGAAAAGGCTAATGGCCAGATAATAGGCTGCTTTGTGATTCACTTGCGAAGGGAAGCAATTATCCCGGAAAAATGCATCATGGTGATGAAACAGATACAGCTGGTGGCAGGAGGGCTGAAAGCTAGAGAAGCTGTGAAATGAGGTTCATCCGTGTGTGTTTGTGTCGTGTTCCAGCTCAAATGGAGTCCAGTGAGAAGATAATGCAGCGGCTGATGTTCTCCAAAGGCTGTGAAGGTCATCATGAAGTGGACGGGCAGCGGGCGAAACTGGATAAGGCCGTGCAGACTGAATCGGCTCTTCAGGGCAAAGACAAGTCAGACCAAAGCATCACATCCTCTCAGAAGCCGCTGTGTGCCGCTCCTCCACCTCCACCTCCCCCTCCACCGCCACCTCCTCTACCCCCTAGTATGACTGGACCAAACCAGTGCCCACCTGCACCCCCACCCCCGCCGCCGCCACCGCCACCACCTCCTCCTCCACCGCTACCAGGAGGCTTTGGTGGACCACCCCCTCCTCCTCCTTTGCCTGGAATGCCGCCGCCACCACCGCCACTTCCCTGCGGTCCAGGCATGCCTCCCCCACCTCCACCTCTACCAGGGATGGGTGGCGGACCGCCACCGCCGCCGCCACCCTTCCCTGGCATGCCACCTCCCCCGGGCATGATAGTGGCTCAAAGTAGCCACACCCTGGGGTGTGCTGCACCCATAAAGGCAAACCGATGCCCCACCCTGAGGATGAAAAAGCTCAACTGGCAAAAACTCCGCTCTGTTACTGGTGAGTCGATTTAAAACAATCTTATGTAGGCTCAAATTATTTCTGTCATTTCTTTTTCTAAAGGCAGCAAGCCCTCATTAAATATATATGTTAAAAATTCAACCCTTCAGGCTGTTTTATATGTTGCAAGAAAACCGTATTATTGGAAATGTCAGCTGTGTAGAGAATAGTTTGGGGGGATATAACTCTTGGTTATTATTCAGCGTGGGTGTAGCAGAGGATTCCCCTGCATTTTTTCAGAGTTTCAAATGAGCTCAATCGTGGTGTGATGTTGTCACAAAATGGTGCCACATGAGCTTGTGACAGGTTCCTCTCTTTCCTGCGCGCGCGCACACACACACAGATGGTCACTCCATGTGGGCCTCAGGTTCAGAAAGAGCCTCCTGCTCCGGAGCCGGACTACAGCAGTATCGAGCAGCTGTTCTGTCTCCCGGTGACTGAGCACAAAGACAAGGGGGCAGCTGCTCCTGTCAAGAAGGAGCCTAAAGAGGTGCGCTTGGTCAACACTCAACACGGCTCCTCAGAGCCGCAGCACTCAGAACAAACACACATTATCAAAGCTAAATAATCAATGTGAGACTGTAGTCAATATACTCCACTCTAACATCTCTCTTTCTTTTTTATAGATTTCTTTCATTGATCCAAAGAAAAACTTGAATTTGAACATATTCTTAAAGCAATTCAAATGGTAAGATATTACACATTATTTTGATTTTTTTTCTTTTTTTTTTTTTCTTTTTTTTAAGATTTTGCTCCATTTTCCAGCTCAATATTTCTCTTTTTTCCCCTTTCCAGCAAAAATGAGGATTTTGTAGCCATGATTCAAAACGGAGACCGTAGTAAGTTTGACGTAGAGGTGCTAAAACAGCTTCTAAAGCTCCTACCAGAGAAGCATGAGGTTTGTACTCTCCTCAGTCCTTACCTAGACACTTTGTTCCACACGTACCTGCCATTAAGTGCCCACTTTGAAATGGCAAATGTCTGACTCACCGTCTTGTTATTTATTTATTTATTTTTTCAAATGAAGATTGAAAATTTGAAGTCCTTCCCGGGAGAAAAGGATAAGCTGGCAAATGTTGACCGTTTCTATACCTCCCTTCTCACTGTGCCATGGTAACTTTTTTTTTTTTTTTTTTTCCTCTGAGGTGTTAATCGTGATCGTGCTGCATGTAGACTGTCGTGCTCAGCTCATTATTTATTTTGCTGGCCTGGCCTGTCTTCACAGTTACCAGCTGAGGATTGAGTGCATGTTGTTGTGTGAGGAGACGTCATCAGTGTTGGATATGCTCAAACCTAAAGTTAAGCTGGTGGAGGAAGGCTGCCAGTGTAAGTAAACCAACCTTCAGCTGTATTCACAAGCACGCAGACGCCATTCTTTCACAGCTACCCGGCTTAACATCCAGTATTTATTGTTTATCCTCAAATTAACACAATGTTGTGCGTTCCTCAGCCCTCAGAATGAGCACGCTCCTGCCCAGTTTCTGCAAGCTCATTCTTGACGTTGGGAATTTTCTCAACTATGTAAGAACCTCTTGGCTCTCATGTTATGTTTTACTTAAGACGTTTGGATGGAGCTTGCATTTTTAATCATGGGTCTGCTTCCAGGGAAGTCACACGGGGAACGCAGAGGGCTTCAAGATCAGCTCTCTGCTCAAGCTTACAGAGACCAAGGCCAACAAGAGCCGCATTACGCTGCTTCACCACATCCTGGAGGTGCGCAAATTAACTGACAGCTGCCATAACTTTTTTTCTTTTCCTGTCCTCTCTCTTAATTATAACCAGTCGAGTTGCGTTCTGTGTGTCTTTTGCACAGGAAGCAGAAGTGAACCACCCAGAGTTGTTGGCTTTGCCAGATGATATAGAGATCTGTGAAAAAGCAGCAGGGTATAATAACCTTTCATATCTATTTAGCTCATGATCTTCACTTTTTAATTTCTCCTCAGTGGATCTGTAACGGACGTATAATTAAATATTTTTTATGCTTTCCTCAGAGTTAATCTGGACTCTGTTCAGTCAGAAGCCAGTGCCTTACTAAAACGACTGAACGAGACAGGGAAGAAGGTCTCCAACTCTGTGGAAGAGGTGAAGGAGCAATATACAAAGGTTCTCGAGGTAAGCTCATACTCTTTGCTGCACTCTTTGCTGTGTTAACTTTGGCACTGAAGCTGGAAGGTTCCTCCATTTTCTCCGCCGCAGGAAAACCTGGAGGCATGTCGGTCTTTAAGCGAAAGGTTCACTGTGATTGAGAAAAAGAAGAGCGACCTGGCTGTCTACTTGTGTGAAGATGCCAATCAGCTGTCGCTTGAGGAAGTCTTCGGCAACATCAAGACATTCCGGGGGCTTTTTATAAAGGCACTGAAGGTCAGGGATGATGATTTGTTGATCTAAGGCATTATGTGTGCATGAATACACTGTGTGTGTATATATACACTGCAGTCTTCCTCTTGGGTATAGCACTAGTGGTTTCTTTAAACCATGGGTATCATTATACTGTGGAAAAACAGGAAGATGTTTACATGCCCTAAATGATACAAAGACAAATTGCTGTGCACATTGTGTGCTCGGCAGTTAGTGACACTCTGATTTCGTGATAACAGGAAAACAAAACTAGGAGAGAGCAAGCAGCCAAGGCTGAGAAGAGAAAGAAGCAGTTGGCAGAGGAAGAGTCCAAGAGACAGAAGGGAGAGAATGGAAAAATAAGTAAGTTAACTAGTAATTCCTGATCATGCTGTCATTTGAACAGTGCATTTTTGTTTTAAGCGCTTTCTTCTTTTTTTTTTTTTTTACCTCTCTTTGACCAGTCAAGAAAGGCTTCGTGCCACAGGACGACGGCTGCATCATCGACCACCTTCTGGCGGATATCAGGAAAGGTTTCACCCTAAGAAAGACCAGGCCAAGGTGCGATTCGGAAAGCCTCCCTTCTAGTGAAATTCGTAGGGATACCTGCCCGTCTGGTAAGGACAAGAGACTGTGGCCTCCATCCGCAGTTCCTAGCTCCGCTCCTGAGCCATTTAACTGCAAGCCACAACACAGCCTTGCTGCTTTTTCTAGCCATTTTTACTTGAGCTTTAATGCCAATATGCCCTCTTGCTACGCCAGCTTAGTTGCTTTGCTGAGCTACATAAGAATTGTATCATTGCGCATCTTGGCTTGCTGTCAAATATTGCCCCGTTTCAAAAATGATAGCTGTCTTAACATGTATACCTTCACCACCTACTTCTCCCCCTCAGAAACAAGTGTGAAGCCTGTAGAAGAAGAAGCCGCCGACACGGCCACCATTACCGCTCCCACCAAGCCTCAGAACGAGGGTCACCGGGCCAGCGCAGGCGAAGTGAACGGCTTCATCAGCCCATCAGAAGAGACTCCATCAGCACCGCAGCGTGCAGTGCAAGACCGACCAGCTGCAGCTCCCAACACACTCCCGGAAGAAGGGGCAGCTGTGGAGGAGGAGGAGGCACCCCCGGAAAGACCTGCGTCGCCGCAGGAGGGGAAACTCCCACAGGGATCTACAGTATCTTCGCAAAATGTGACACAGCCTCAGCCTCAGGTTGAAGCGGAACACCAACCACGTCTCCCCGCGAATGGCTTTTCAATGGGATCAACTGAGACCAGCGCCCTCAGCCCGTCTTCTCTCACTGATTCAGACCTGCTAGAAGCTGTCTTAGATTACACTTCCAGCCTGGAACCTGGGAAGCTGATTTCTGAGGAGCCAGCGGGCATTAGTATAAATGTTGAGATCACGGAAAGTCCTTTACCTAATACAGACCGTGTGACACAGGGTAGTGAAAGCAATATAACGCAAGGAGGTGGGCAAGGTGAAACTAGTGATAAAATAAGCCATTTATCAGAGACTGTAGGACAGGAGAAGGGTCAACAAGAGTGCGAACGCATTACTGTTAAAACGCCCAGCGACGACGAGGTCGTTGGCTCCAAACATTCGGACCTTAAAAGCAGTGTGACTACACAAAGTGAGGGGATCGAGGGGTGGGATGTCCCGGATGGACTGCAATCAGAAGATCAGCCATCGGTCTCTGAAGAGGTGCCTCCGCCTCTTAAACCGGAACCAAAGAGACAACACAGCCTCTTTAAACGAAAC
Organism: Nibea albiflora; assembly: GCA_014281875.1. Lineage (NCBI taxonomy): Eukaryota > Metazoa > Chordata > Actinopteri > Sciaenidae > Nibea > Nibea albiflora. Next base: position 9,631,304 of record CM024799.1, read on the forward strand.
AAAAAGAAGAGTAATCAAGGTAATCCATCCATTCACTTCAATAAAGAACGTGTTCGGAATGCTAGTCTCTTGACGTGTTTTAAAGGGAAACCCTTATTTCTTTTGTTTTTACTGCATTTAACGTTTTATATTTTATGTATGGGCTATTTTAGTGTATATTCATAAGTATTTTGCTTTTTTTTAAATTAAAGTGTGTGTGTGGGTGTGTGTGTGTATAGGTATGTGCAGCACTTCATTTGCAGATTTAATATTGAATGGATTTAAATATGGTCAGTTTGTTTGAATGCTCTGTTTTCCATTCTGACTCTCTGAAACACAAGGTAACAGTGGGAAAGGACACACTATACATAAAAAAGGCTGTGTGTTGCAGTGAGGTAGGTCAAATCGATGGGACGGCGACCCCCAACTGTAAGCAGGAACATTATCCTAATGACTTCAATCACCGTCGAAGCTTTGTCCCAAATAACACGTCATTTGTTGGTCTAACTGGAATCTGGATTCCATTTGTCTCTGTTGTCCGGCTTTTAACACTCGCTCTCTCTTTAACACTCTTCAAATTCAGTGCCGATCACACCCGAAACTTAACAGGACTTGACCAAATGTGTCTTTGGTGGGTTCTCTAATGTCCATCACACCAGGGGAAAAACTAATCCGGAAAGTACTTTTATGTGCATCAATTAATCCTCTTTTTAATAAGCGGTTCAGTATTCTAACGTCACGGCTTTTGGTCTCAAGTCTTTGTGAAATCATTGTGGACTGAGGTTTTTTGTTTTGTTTTTTTCCATGAAAGCTGTCACTTTTGTGTCTCTCCTTCCATATTTTTTTGTCCATTCCCAAAATCTGCAACTGGGACTGTTTTAACGCACTAACACAGTCTCGTGTGCTTCCTGTAATCGTTTTGTAACGTGCCTCTGAAAGATACTGTGTGTGATATAAATGCATTAAAAATGTTTTTTTTTAACCACAAGAAAATTAACAATTTAAAGATGATCTAGCTACATGTGTACGTTTTTAGATATAATCACTTTAACGTGTATTAAAGTGTTCCTATTTTTAATTCTGACTATTCATCCGAGTCTTTGTTTCCCTAGGTGACTCAAGAAAGAGGAAGTCAAGAGGGAAAAGAAAATGTTAATGCCACTCTGGAGTTCTGAACTGGAAGGACTGAAGTGTGTTTTATTTTGTGAGACGACACGAGTATTGACTCCTTCAGGAGGATGCGGAGGTCTTCCTTTTGCAATGATTTTGCTTTTCCAGGACCAAGAAAAGAAGCGTCCAATGCTGGGGGGTTCTCCACAGCATGGATGTTAAGGTGTCACTTTATGTAAATGAGCTGTAGTTTTTGTGTACATGAGTGGTCTTTTTGATTCAAAAGAGTTAAATATGCTTTATATGTTTTGTACACTTGTAACATGCAGTGAATGTGTTTTGCTATTTGCTCTGTTTGTCCTTCAGCACCTGCAGAAAAAGAAAAAAAGATGCAGTGTTTGCAAGATGTTTCATTTAACTCAACAAAACCGCTTGTCTGAATTTCTATAAATACATATTAAAATGAGCTCTAACATGAAATCTAAAGACAAAATTTAATGGAGTGTAACTTTTAATGTTGAATATATTTTAATAAAAGTGTATTTACTGTTCAGCTGTTTGGCTTTAATCACATCTATGACAATCTGACATGGAGGTTACATATGATACACGCGTTAATCTGCCTTCACACATCCCTGTGGCTGCCGGGGAAAAGCAATTCTCTCGTTGCTTTAACAGCCATGGAGACAAGTTTGCCTGAGCACAGCTACGTACTTGTGCGCGTCTGGCTCTGACATCATCGGCTATGAAGTTACAGATATGGCACTGCCACTCTTGCAGACAGTTTAGTCTCCTTGAGGCGGACTAGACTAAAGCCATCGCCATCATGTCGCTCACCTGGTCGGCGAAAGACCACAAAAACCAGAATCAACCCGCCGCGGCCGGACAGAAGCGATCGCGCAACGACGTGGGGAACAAAGTGACGGTGGTGCTCGGCGCGCAATGGGGAGACGAAGGCAAGGGAAAGGTCGTCGATTTATTGGCGACCGAAGCTGACGTTGTGTGCAGATGTCAGGTAAATGTTTGTGATTTCGGATGGCTCTTCAGGGGCGTGTCTTTGTATTGTTGTTGGATTTTTTTTTTGCCCCCTCTGAATTCATAACGGCCGAATCTGTCATTTATTGGCTCCGTGGTAGAGCGCAACAGGTGGTCAGGGTGAAAACACTTGTAGCTGTGTGATTTTGGGAATACTTGAGAGGATATGCTATGTGTAAACTGGTCAAACCATGCAAAAAATAACTAGATATTGAATATGTGTAGTGTATTATTTCATTCAAATGATTGATTAGTTGGATTGTGGTACTCTAATTTCCAAACGTTATACAGGTCTTCATTGCAGAATGCCATTATTTATCATTTAAACATTGCATTGTATTTCAGATGCATCAAACTAATAATATTAACAATAAATCAGAAAACTCTTTTCTCGATTCTGTCTGATTGCATAACCCTCTGGTCAGAAATCAGAGGTCAGTCCAGCACGGGGACACAGTGAAAGCTGCCAACAGTTGCTGTGTTGTACTCTCTCCACTGACAGGACTAGTACCCTGTGTTCTGGACGCTTGAGAGCCCCACCCACGGGCTAGAGCGAGGTCACATTCTCAGGGTGGCTTGATATGTGAGAAGGCCAGGTCTTAGCCAGGGGAAACAGACTGGAGGATCCACCAACATCAGCCAAGTCTGTTAAAATAGGCGCTGCTGGAAAAGTCTGGTGATTTGGGGAGAGGGTGGCTTATCGCTGTCTCAAGAGAATAAGGCGATATGTGTGATCGGCTGTGTTAACTCGATCCTGAATTTGATGTGTTGCCATCAAAAAAAGAGTATAAACTAAGATCATAACATGTGCCCTGCTTTGATTCATAGGGTGGCAACAATGCAGGACATACAGTGGTAGTTGATGGCAAGGAGTATGACTTCCACCTTCTCCCCAGTGGAATCATCAACACCAAAAGCACATCACTCATTGGTAATGTTTTGAAGTTTTAGCGCTATAGAAGCAGCCTAGTGCGGCTGAGTCTACATGGTCCCTTTTCCTCTGTCCTTATAGGCAATGGAGTGGTCATACATCTACCTGGCTTGTTTGAGGAAGGCGATAAAAATGAGAAGAAAGGTATTTCAAGAAAAAATACAATTCAGGCTTAATGTACTAGTGTGAATTCTGCTGAGTGTATGCTCACATAGATGTGATTTCTATTCTCTGACCAGGTCTGAAAGGCTGGGAGAAGAGGCTAATTGTCTCAGACAGAGCTCACATTGGTATGTACAGCGCAAGTAATTGTTTACAGAATTGCGGCCTGCATCAATCATGAATAAGTGAGTAAGTGTGCATTTTTTTGATTCATTTCCTCTGCAGTGTTTGATTTCCACCAGGTTGTCGATGGCTTACAGGAAACTGAAAGACAAGCACAAGAAGGAAAGAAGTAAGGCTTAGGGAAGGCAAGAGAAGGTTGAGAGTGAGCCAGAACTGCTAACAACAACAGTCAGTACAAATGTACATTCACTCCACACATCGTTTTACATCTCTTCCTTTTTCTTGCGGCAGCATTGGAACAACCAAGAAGGGCATTGGACCTGCATACTCCAGCAAAGCATCTCGCACTGGCCTACGTGTGTGTGACCTCCTAGGTGACTTTAAGGACTTCTCTACAAGGTAGGGATCATGGGAATAATACGGCAAATAAGTTTATTTTCCAACATCAATGTGATACATGATTCATGTATCGTATTTCCTATCAGATTCAAGAACCTTGTCCACCAGTATCAATCCATGTACCCATCCTTGACAGTTGATGTTGAGGACCAACTGAAAAAACTCAAGGTAGACACTGACGACTAGTAAGTGATGAATGGTTGTCAAAGCCTCCAGGATAAAAAACAAATGCATCCCTTGTTGTTTTGTGCAGGAATATGGTGAAAGATTGCGGCCGATGGTCAGAGACGGGGTCTATTACATGTTTGAAGCTCTTCATGGACCTCCAAAGAAAATTCTGGTTGAAGGGGCCAACGCTGCTCTCCTTGACATTGACTTTGGTACCGCCAAGAGTGAAAAAAAAAAGCTTGCATATGTGGTTTTGAAGTCCATGTCCATGTTATAATAACATATCAAATATTTTCTTCAGGCACGTATCCTTTTGTGACGTCATCAAACTGCACTGTTGGCGGGGCATGTACTGGTCTTGGGATCCCTCCCGTGAATATTGGTGATGTGTTTGGTGTATCAAAGGCCTACACCACCAGAGTGGGAATTGGAGCTTTTCCAACAGAGCAACTCAATGTAAGAGCTTGATAATCAGTAAGATTACTGGGGCTATGTCAACTAAATGTTGTCACGTGTCTTCTTTGCATGAAGTCGAGACACACGATATGTTATGTAAGTTGCTGATATTGAGCTTGACATGTACAGTTTTGTTTTTGTGATCATGTGGCTGACACACAACCAGCACGGCTGCTGGAGGGGAGGGGGTTTGAGGGGGTCTGGGGTTGTTCTCTGGCTGAGTGCAGCTGTCAAATTTTGTGAGAGACGGGCTCAAACACTTTTTACCTCTTATGCAGATCACATGTTCACAGAGATAAATTTAGGGCCAGAGTCCGAGTTCAGGATATATTTACTGTGTGAGCTAGGGTTATGTTACTTGTCACGGGTGCTCATCATAGTGACATAGGTCAAGATGTTAAAACTTTCCCCCGGCCCATGTGATGTTTTATCGTACTCAGTTATATATATATATATATGTATGTATATATGTATATATGTGTGTGTGTGTAGTGTACTATATTTTTAGGATTATTAAATGCCTGACATTATTTAAATTCATGATTAATTAAGTGAGCTGTTTTTTTCCCTGTTGACTGCAGGCAGTAGGAGAGCTGCTGCAGACAAGGGGTCATGAGGTGGGTGTAACCACAGGAAGGAAGCGACGTTGCGGCTGGTTGGATCTTGTCATTGTCAGATACGCTCATATGATTAACGGCTTCACCGCGTGAGTGACTAGAACAGTTTAAGCAAAAATCTGGTCTTTTGTGGTTGTGGTTTTTTACCAATTGAAGCACATTTGCCCTCCTAGCATAGATTGATTTCAGCACCATTATGGATTACAGTAATTATAAACAGCAGATGCCTTATGACATGTTCCTGTCCAACAGCATTGCTTTGACAAAACTTGACATTCTGGATGTGCTTGATGAAATTAAAGTTGGAGTCGCCTACAAACTCAATGGAAAAAGAATTCCTCATTTCCCAGGTGATGAAATTACACATATTCAATTACATTGTGAATATGATTCACAAACCCATCTGCATTGTTTGATAACAGATAATAATTTATTTCAATCATAGCCAACATGGATGTTTTGCACAAAGTGGAGGTTGAGTATGAGACCTTCCCTGGTTGGAAGACGGATACGTCTGCAGCCAGGAAGTGGAACGACCTCCCAGCCAAGGCACAAAACTACATCCGCTTCATTGAGAACCACATCGGAGTTCCCAGTATGTTTGACACAAAATAACAAACATGTATATCATAGTTTTAATTTGCAGTATGCATGATTTCCATTAGGTGGCACTGTTTAAAATGTCAGAAATAGTCTTTTCCAATATGCATGGCCATGGCTCTGACAGTTTTGTGAACTAATCTTTCTCTATATTTCTGTTTCTCTGTAGTCAAGTGGGTCGGCGTTGGAAAGTCCAGAGAGTGCATGATCCAGATGTTCTAAAAGGAAACCTTTATCTCCCCTTGATGGAAGACAATGGGTGCATAATATGGCATCTTTTCATCACCTAAATCCTAAATCATCTCCATTAGTGAATAAACAAAACATCTATGTAAATGTTTGCAGTCAAATATTCTTATTCTTTCATTAATATAATTATTAGATTAGATTAACGTGCCAAGCTATGGTCGTGTCACCAATTAAAGCAGAACAAATCTTTTCAAATAAAAGTGTGTGGGGGAGGGGGACTCTGTAGATCATTCATCTGCAAAGTAAACATGATTTGTTGATGCAATATCCCATAAATCATTCACTGTGTATTTGCACTAGGTTGGTCATTATTTATTTAGCCATTATTGGTTATTTAATAAAAAATAAAGGTATACAGTTTTTTTAAAGTCATGATAAACATGATGAAATACAAAGCATGAGTCATTTCACACTTCTGATATCTGAAAAAGTTCTTCTGGTCTTGCTCTAGGTTGTACTGATGCTGTATGCACCTTTACTTCAAGTGTTCCATTTATTCCCTGAACGCAACAGGAAATTTAACATTTACGATAGACCATGAAGGCAGCACAGTGTGGACGAAGTTTGCTACGGAACCAAAATCATGTGACAGCAGAGAATTTACCTGATTGGCTCTAAGCGTTCACGTGACAATAAAGGCTGCGTGTGATTGGCTCCTTGTTGCCTCCTTTGCACTTTTCCCGCAACAAACAAGTGTGTGAGTCTGCAGGACCCACGGCGGGACTTTTTTTCACAGCCGAAATGACTAAACGAGCTTGTCCTTTCCCGGAAACCTTTTCCTCCCAGTACAAAATACACATCGGACAACAGGAGCTGAATAACTATGGAGTGTTTGGGAACAAATATAGGCAAGAAATCTACGGTGAGTTCATGTCAGCGGTTATATTGGTGCCTTTCTGTGAGTGGTGGCTAACGTTAGCTTCGTCGTTGCGCACATTTTCTAGTTGGCTTTGCGCAGCAGGCGGACACAAACACAAGTCACTCATGTGTCCGCGAAACAGTCACATTTGTTCATACTATTAACCACCGTGTGCTGTCACTAGTTGAGCCTCTTGACATTAAAAACCGAAGTTTAAAGCACCGTGACCCTTTAACAAGGTTTTCATGGCGTGTTTGGCATTACTACGACAGAGCAGCAGACGGCAGTCTGACTTTAATGCACCGAAAACATCAACCTAATGTCCCTAAATGTGGCGGTCGGCTTACTTAATGTCACTTGTTTCTTTCAGAAAAGACAAAGAACTTGCTCTTCAACGGAGCCAAGGCTGTGATGGGCACAATATGGACCGGAGAGGAGAGGTGCACCGACCCGCAGCCCACTGGACAAGCTGAGCCACCTGCATGCGGCCAGGCCCTGCTGAGAGGACAGACACTGATAGGACACGATGGGAGACTGACGAGAGCAACCGCTGCACAAGGTAACACTGATAAAACTCAACTCTGATTAAGTTATGGTACGTCCAAAACAGCAGCTTGCCATGCAAGTGACCTCGCCCTCGACCATTCATCACAGCTAAGCCCCAGCAAGGTTGTTTTGTTTTGGTACGCTGCCCCTCATGAAGACAGTTGGTTGGAACTGTGGAAGTTCACAGTCTGAAAGAGAGAAGCTCAGCTGGAAAAGAGTAAACACAACATCCAGATAAGTGAGAACAGTGACATCTGCTGATGAAAGCAGATCAGTGAAGTGGCTTATCTTGGAAGCCAGGCATGAGCTGTATCCAGATGAAGGAGCTGGGTAGAGCATGCCCACACACACACACAGCGAAGGTGTACCTGAAGCAACCTGATAAGACTCAAAAAAGTGCAAAACCAAGGATGCGTTCGGGAGTTCTCACAAAGTTAGAACCTTTCATGAAAGTAGTCGGCCATGTTGAGTGAAGGTATATAAAATATAAATCCCAGAGTTAAACAAGGAGAAATCTCATTACATATGTATAATATGTTCAACTGGGTTAGATGTGTTCAAATCCACCTGAAGACATTACTCACATACCCAGATATACTGGAAGAGTTGTAAGAGTTGGCATTCATCATCGAATCTATACTATAAGATCCTGTCCTAAAGATGAGGAAGAGAGTTTTATTTATTTATTAATAATCTTTTTCTGTGTAAAAACTGAATTCAAAATTCAGCCGTAAAGTGTTTCAGTACCAAATTCCCACTTTGCGTAGCACAACAAGGAAAGCAGGAAACTGTTCTGGGGAAACACAAAGGGAGATTTCATACTCAAATCATTTTTCAAATAAGAAACCAACTTGATTTCTGATCTGCTGTATTTGTTTCCAGTATGAAAAGGCATAATGATTACACTAGAAACTGTTTCTACATGCATGGAAGTGTTGATTTAAGATGGATTAAAAATATCAAGCTGTAGTTTAACGATTACCCGAACACACAAAACATGCTAAATGTTATGTGGTGGTCACATGGCTTCTCCTGCCGCCTTCAACACACACACACACCATAAAATAATTAAAGCACGTAAAATAATTGCTTTAATGCACTTGAACTTATCTAAACGGGACAGCCCAGAGTACAGAAAGTCACTTTACACAGAGGCCAAGGGCAGGTGGTTGTTTCAGTTCACGCTTTTCGCCAGCAGATGCCAGAGTTGTCACAGATTTGTATGTTCGGTGTTCCTGAAGTGTCCTGTATGGATGTCTGCTTTCCATTTAGGTGCGACAGTGGCTCAAACAGGCTGCTGTGTTTGTCAGAAGAGCCAGGGGTCCAGGACACCGTGCTCCCAATGTGACCGTCTGGCCTGTTCCTCCTGTACCCGACAGTGCTCCAGCTGCTCCAACTTCTGCTGCTCTGTCTGCACCATCATAGAGTAAGTTAGATTTCTTCTTCAGTTTCCCCTGAGAGCTTTAACGTGCTGATGCGAGACGTATTCATAGGCCATCGCCAGCAGCCATTGCTAGTGTTGAGATGTCTACATCAGATTAATTCAAAGGCTAATTGTGACACGGGCAATTGAAATGGCTGTCTGCATCCTCTTCTGCACCTGTATTTGCTATGACTCATTAAAATACATTGTCCTTATCAGCTAAAATATCGGCCTTTAAAACAATGCAGTGCATCCCCAGCTGTAATCCAGCTGCAGTGGGTGTTTTTTCTAGTCGTCCCAGCTTCAAAGTATCCGATCCCTTTTTAAACACAGACCATGCATGTTAAGGCTAATCAGGTGTCACATGGAAAATCACTTGCAGTGTTATTAAAGACATGTTTATATGAGTTGTGCGGCGCAAGCTGTTTCTCATCTGTTCTGTAAAAGACATTCCGTTTGTGCCTCTACGATGGGTAAACTCTGAACGGCAGACAGCAGTACTGTAGCAAAGTACTGGACCGACAGATCCTCTAGATTTATTGTGTTTTAACCTAAAGAAAATGAGATACATAAGTAGCTTAGAGACAGGCTCTAACCACGCTCCCCACTCAACCCTGAATCTTGTTGGGTCCTGATAAGTTGCAAACAGAGCTCTAAAACTGAATTTGCTGTGTGTTAAGACATCAAATCAATGAAAACGGGAAGCAAAATATCTGCTTATTCATCTTTTGAGAATGAAGAAGCAAACTGCAGACTTTTACAGCCACCCTTCAAGCGAACACAATGAGTATTCGCTGCTTAATAGAAGTCCAAGAACGTTCGTACAACGGATAACAAACAAGCACTCTGTTAAAGAATAGTTTCTATACACTCAAGTCAAACTGAGCAAGGTATGCTTCTATTAAAATGTAAGTTTAAAGATGTTTTAAAGCCTTGTCGACCTTCACATCACGTTTTGCAGCTGTAGTTGAGGCGTAAAAGCAGGTCAGCCTTTTAAAAGAGGACCCTGAAATCCAAACTGCATTCAATGAGTGTGTGGTTTGAGCAGAAAAATATGTTGATTTAAAGTGCTTTCTGAATACTTGTAATGTATTATTGTCTCTTTTTTTTTCACAGTTACAGTGGGCCTTATGATGAAGTACTGTGCTGCAGTTGCTCAACGTAAAAGACGGAAGGAGAGATCGGGAGTTTATGATTGAACATGTCGTCGCCTCACATGAAATATTACTAAGACTGCATTTTACACCTGTGATATTTTTAATGTTGTGTATATATATGATTGCATTCCTGAAATAAGTAACTGAAATAAACTTGAACACTTTTGTATACAGTTAAATGTTGTGTTCCTCATTGATACGGCCACAGTGTGCATTTTACTTGAACATACAGTTAAGTAATTGAGTAATACAAGAATCAATGGGATGTCTGGAAGTCTGCTGATTGGCTAAAAGGTGACCCAACTACAGTCCTGTGCTGTAGATGCATCAGTAGATGGCAGCACACGTCAAGGACTCAGCTGAGAGATGAGCTCCTTTTGGACTGAACCGTATAATTACACACAAACCCAGCTTCCTCAGTGGATGAACACATTTATCTCACTATGCCAAAGAAGCACATTTCCCACCTTTCAGACAAAGTGTAAAAGTTTAAGCTCGGCTTGGCAACTAAAATAAAATTCCAATCCAGCTTGTCTGCACTGACCTTGAGAATCTGCTATCAAACGTGTTCAAAACGTGCAGAACCAGGGCTTTGCAGCAGACAATTTGGCTACAATTATCCCTGCTGGACATGACCTTGAGATGCAGTCATCACTTTCTCTTGGCTGCGGCTCGTCACTGATGATGACTGGTTTCAGGGTCAGGTATTGTACGCTCTTGAGTAATTGTTCTTGGTGGCAGAAGTCCTCAGCTTTGCTTTACAGAAATCAATCACATGACATGGTCTTATAGATATTAGCTTGGATGAGTGCACTTCCTGGAGCTTATTGCAAATGCGCCTATGAGCTGTTGAGTCACATCCCCTGCTCAGCGGGCCAGTTGTGGCTCCGGTCTTTGGGGAGCTCTGCAGTTGGTGTCCGTGAGCGCTGCTTGATTTCTGGCTGAGTGAACAGGCAGCTGCTGGCAAACAAGGCGTCAAGTTGTCTGCACATTTCTTGATAAGGCTTTAAGGAAATCAGAGGTGGACATAAAAACACTTCACAGGAAGACATTCACTCTTTGAGTTACAAATCTCTGCCATTGACTCTTGAAATCCGACAGGCATGTCCATAACTATGAAGCTTTGTGGAGCCACTTGTTTTAGTTACACTTTTATGACATAGTAGAGCTGGAATGATCAACAGGAAATGATTTGACAACAAATTTATTGGTTGTAGTGCTTTATGGAGAAAAAATATGTTGGCTATTCACCTGCTTCTCAGATGTAGGAAATTTTTTTCATTTTTCTCAGTGTAGAATGAATATCTTTGGAGTTCGGACTATTGGTCAAACAGCACAAGGAGTTTGAGGACATCTTTGAACTTTCTTTGATAATTTTGTAAATTTTAGACAAATTGATTATTAAAAACTGATTAATAGTATAAGAAAATAATTGGTTGAAGTTCTAAAGAGTTCTAGAGAGCTTCTTAAAACAGCCCAAAAGTTAAATAAAGTGATTCTAACAATAATAACACTTTCAAATTTATTTCTTTTTCACTCTTGATAATATGTCAAATCAACAACACACAATGAGTTATACTTACTCATAACCCATAACAACTCAATAACTGTCTAATTTCATCCATGATACCAGCATTCGAAACCTTTTCCTTTTATAAAGCCGAGAATATACCCCAATATGTCTGTTTTACTTTTTGTATGAGAGTAAGATTTTGATACAAAAGAGAAAGAAACTTAATCCTGGTCACCGCTATTCTCTCCACCAATGTCCTCCTTGACCGTCCTTTATGACCCGAGAGTGGAGTTTGTATTAATCGGCTGAGTAAGACTGTTAGGAATTATGAGTCAGAGTGACCCACAAATATCTGAAGCCCTTTTTCGACCACCAAAAAAAAAAAATCACATTATTGTCATTTTTTTTTCAGCCAACTTCCTGCGATCCATCCCGTCAAACATTCCTTCAGTAAACTAGAAACGCAATGAATGACTGTGAAGAAAAGAATGTCATCTGCAAAGAATACGACTTTCTGAATCATCCTCTGTTCATTCAGTTTAATCTCTGCTATTTCCTCTTAATGCAAGTAGTATTGGTTATCCAATATGTCTCCACTGTCTTTTCTCCCTTCCAAATCTGAGTAAAGATAGACATTCACCATATTCATTGTTGATTTATTCGAAGGCAGCAGCCCAACACTCTCTATTGTCCCCATAATGATGTGATGTGTTTATATATCTTCAAAACAAGAGAGCGCAGCTGTCAAGGTTTTCAGCACATCCCCATCCATGACACCCAAAGAGGATGAAAAAAAAAAAAGGTCACGGTGTGCTTCACACCCACCCCTCCACTCCCAAACCACTTCATGAACGGTCCTTTACGAATGGGCCTTCTTCGTGGTACATGTATGGCTGGGCTGCAGAGGAGAAGGGGGCCACATAATCACCCACAGAGCTCCAGACAGGACCAACTGCAGTCGGCCAGCGGGAGCACGTGGCTTTGTCTTTCCCATTCTTTCGGGGACCAGCTGTGGTCTGAGTGCGGCGAGCGTCGAGCCCAATGATGCTGCTGCTATAAATATGCGTCAACGAGTGTGAGTAAGTGACAGCTGTACAGTGGACCAAGGACACACTGTCTTGGCACTGTCAGGGCGAGCCACTCCAAAAAAGGCAAACCCAGTGTGGGAGCACTAGTTGATATGTATTTATGCACTTGTAGCAGTTGATATGTGGTCTATAGAGTTCAGATTAAAGCTTTATATTGCGGCAAAGAGCTTAAATATTTCTTCAGTTGTTGATTTAGTCTCACAAGTGCCACAACTGGGCATACATTTAAAAAAAAAATTTTATTCTGAGGCGCGATGTGATTGGGATTTTCTGAAAGTCAAAAGAATGGCTCCTCTAAAATTAAGTGGATGATAACCATATGCATGTGGCGAGAGAAAAAGAAATCTACCCATGCGTGTGTGTGTGTGTGTGTGTGTGTGTATTGTCTGTACACAAGCGCATGTGTGACTGTGTTTGTGTGCCCTTTTCAAGTGTGACCACCTGTCTTTTGTTAAGAAATAAATAAATAAACACAGGCCACACCAGCTGTCCCTGGCAGTCCGTCCCTTCAGAGGTCAAGGGCTCCCACCGCTGGCCTTGTTGAGGTGGTGGACACTTACAACTTTCCTCTCAACTTCTCTCAAGTACCTCTAAACACACACATACACACACACACACACACAGAAACGCACACACCGCTCACAGCCAAATGAGCCAGGCTTTGAGCCTCGCAGAGGAATGTTTTATTACACCATCGAGTTACACTGCACATATCCCAGCTCGTCACCCTGCAGCTAAGCCCTATCACATGGCCCCTACTTTCCATGTGAAGGTTTTGGTCCATAAGAATCACACACACACACACACACACAAGGCAGGCAGGCTAAACCCTGGATCCCGTTAGGCAGATGTGAGATGTTGGTGCCAGTGAGCGCTCTGAGGCCTGCTGCTGTGGATGTTTACAGTGTGAGGTGGCCGCAGCATTGCAGAGGGCCCTTATTTACTGTGAGCTGGCTGTGGCTGTTCGGGGTGTTTATGAATGATCTTGGGAGGACATTGTTTTCTTTATGTTGGAAGCTGCCTGGCTAGCGCCGCTGTGTCGTCTGTTTGTGCATAAAGTACGTGCTGGGGAGCAAAGCCAGACAATAGCCTGGCTGAGCTACTACCCACACACACAATAGAGTGGTGGGATGAGGCCGAGGTTTGGGGCCGTGGTTTTGGGGGCTGTGGGGGTGGAGGTAGGATAAATGGGGGCAGGGGGTAGTTGGATGCGGCCCTTGTCTATATGGCGTTCCCAGAGTGGGTGAGCTGGGATTGGGGGGAGGGTGGTGGGAACCGGAGCACATCCCCATTGGGATCACGTAGCAGAGCAGCTGGATTTCTTTCATGGTGCAGCGGGGAAAATAATTAAAAGTTCTCGCCATTGAAATTGTCCAGTGAATTGGCATGGAGTTCCTCAAGTAGACACATATTTGGTATGTGTTTGTTTACTTACAAATACATGTGTGTGTGTGTGCTCAGACTGCTGTAGCAGATATAATCAAGCTTAGTTTCAGCAATAATTACACACAACAAAGTCAACTAGCTTTGTTGTCCCAGGTTTATCTCCTTTGGAGAGTATTGGCAACAGGTCAGGAACAATGGGAGCCCATCTTGAAATTGTTTCGTCCTTGAGCTCAGTTTATGGTTTCAGATGGATCGAGCCTGTAAGACCGGCAGTATTATCACATTCTGTTGTCTCTGTACACATTGCAGTGCTTCCCACACACACCGTCTGGTGATTGTTGCTGCTGTGTGTCAGACGAGGACTCTTCTGTAACGTCCTTTTGTCGTCAGTGAATCAGAGTCTATTTTTACTCATTAAATTCAAAGCTCGTCTTTACGCTGCTTACCCAAATTGTTTTGTCTGGAAAGTGATACACTGACACTGGTGAAAGCGAGTGTGACGGTGCAAATGTAGTGAATGAATCAAAATCCACACAAAGGGAGAAAGTTGTTCCATTTAATTCTATGCATAATCTTAAGAAAGACCTAAATCAAGATTGTCACATTTCCACAGCACACACACACACACAAGCACACTCCAGAAGCGCAAACAAGGAAAATGCACATACAGTTATAGATCAAAGTAAATTGCCTCAAATATCTAAGCAATGTCAATTCTGCATAAAGATTGTCCTCTAATCTCTACACCACTAACACTGAATCAATTGATTACTATAAAATATACCTTTCTTATTAAAAAATTATATTAAATTCTAATGGCACTTCTACAAATTCTATTAAAAAGATTTTCTTAACATTTAGAAGCTTTTTTTTCCTCTTTTCTTTTTTACCAAATTAAAACTGAGACAGTCAAATGTTGCACAAGAAGCAAATGCAATAATAAATATTTCTCATGATTATACACAATTTCACAGTTGTAACCTGCAGAGGACAAAAATTCCAGTATCAGTAAAGTCGTGTTTTTTTTGTTTTGTTTTTTTTTTTTGTTTTTTTAGACTTAAAGATCATACAGCATAAGTTAGGCAAACATAGCCCTCGATCAAGAGTAGCGCTGTTTCCATAGAAGTCAACAATCAACATCTCAGTGTTTCACATTCAACAGTGACATTAACTAAGGACTGGACTGTTAGTTCCCAGTAGTATTGGCTACTAAAAGCCAAAATCACAAAAATGCTTGTCTTCAGTTGAACACATCCACAACAGATTTATTCACAGAAACAAACAAAAACAAAAAAAATGGTCAAATAAATCTCAGAAAACGTAATCTCTCGCAAAGCAGCAAAAAATAAACGGACTTCAAACTTTTGAGTTTGTCTGATTTAACATTTTGATACGATAGAAAAACAAAACAGACAGGAACAACAGTTCAGCGGGCCACTGTTGCTGTGACGTGAGCCTTACCACCGCAGTCGAGGGCTAAAATGTACAAGATAGAAAAAGGGCTTCTCCAGATGCAACACCTGTTCGTGTGTCTACAAGGCACATTTGGTGATCATCTTGGAGGTATAAATAAAGACTGCAAACAATAAAGAGAAACAATTCTTCACATATCGTTAGTTTTTCTATGTCTGTACACATGTACATTAGAGAATTAAGCCATTTAATTTGCACCACATAAGAAATGTTCCTTTAAAAAAACTGAAACAAGTGACCAAATCTACATTCCTGTGTTCTGATTGAAATATACATTAACGCTACACAAAATCGGAAATATACTTATCGTTCTGACGACTAACCGAAGCGTTTAAACTCATGCGAACAACTGTTTGTGCAAGTAAACAGGGAGCCAAATCCCATTTCTAGTAAAATCACACGCAGGTCTCATTCACGAGAATGAAAACAGATTGCAGTAATTGTGAGAGAAATGGTCGGATTCCTTCTTGACTTGGGCCTCCTCCGTTTACGAAATCCTGACAAACAACAGCTACAGATGCTGAGAAAATCACATGTGGATTCATTTCGGTGTCCTGAACGAAGTCTCAGTGACAACCATAAAAGAAAAAGAAAGCAAATAAACACACCTCGAGGTGCGTATGCTGAAATGGACAGGTACTCAGCACCTCTGCGTGACCTCTATCGCCACAGTTGCCAGACATTAATTGTTAATCTCAACAATCTTTCTAAACCAAGCACTTGGAAAAACAATACTCTGATTATTCTGATATTCTCTTGATAGATGTGCAATCAAATCATCGTGGTATCTCCTCCATGTAGAGGAACAATGAAGCATTTATCTACTGCATGTTGGTATGGGGGAAGGGGGGGTGGGGGCTGTTCTTTGATGCCTCCAAACAATACACCTGTTTACAGTGTCCTTGGTCTCCCTTTGCTAAATACATTTCTCACATTCCAATGGCTCCATTCAATACAGAAAAGTGCAAAGAGAGACTTGCGCTGCCTTTTCTCCCCACAGCTAGGAGGGAGATACACAATGATCCCTTGAGAACTACCTGGGACTTGGTGTTGTAGGGGGGGAGACGGGCCTTGGGTGGGGGACAATGCCTGTATTGTCTAATTTCTATAGGTGGCCAATGCCGTATCAGTGTGGCTGTGCTTGTGAACAACTGTCTCCAGTGGCAGAACAGCACTCAGAGAGGTATTAACTGTTCTGATTTGTAGTGAGTCCGACCGAGTCTTGAATATGGAGAAGGAACTCCCTAGGGAAGACACTTTTTTTAAGAGACTGCAGCCTTAATAAGACACCTGACTCTCTCCACCTTACATGTGTTGTCACACGTAAAAACAAAAACAGTTTGATAAATAGAATATATATTTACATTAAATATACATATAGTAAGAAATAGCAGCCTAGACAATAGTGTTGAAACTATATGCATGCTAAAAAAACAAAAAAACAAGAAGTGCTTCTCTATGTTTCATGTGACAAATCTTGAATACTCCGCAGACATTTCTACAACGGTATATTAAAATACAAGTACAGTAACTCGATTTGCACAGAGAAAATGAACAGACAGCCCCAATACCAGTTAATGAGTACCAAGATCGCTAGGCAAGACATGAATGTCTCTCAAGCTTATAGAAATAAGGACTACACCTAACAGTAAACCCTGAACCAAGTCAAACTAATAAATAAATTCTGATCAAGTCTTCTCAGGACAGATTAGACAAATATCATGAACTTTTAGTGCTTAACGGCCCAGTCCATATAGCATCGATGTGAACAGACAAAAAAACAAAACAAAAAGGGCAGCATCAGGCTCCAACTTCATCAGTAGTAACTTCCACATGTACAGTAAGAAGATATGATAATGTGAAAAGGTTAATTCAACGAAAGAAAAGTCAGTAGACTGGGCTGAATGGCACATGGAGCACAGTTTTGATCGACAAACGGCGCTGACACCAGACGAAGTACTTAATATCCACCTGTCTCCCTCTGTCCCCTCCCTGCCTGCTGAGGATCTGCCCTAAACACCGCATCAGTGTACCCTTTACAGCCATACCAGGAAATAACAAGGTAATTTACTTTTAACCCAAACAAGTCAATAAACATTTAATTGACGAGCTTGATTTACATACTTTTATTACGTTCTTGTAAATCATTTAATTAAAAAGGACACTCATGGATCATTTGGCATTCCAGAGTAGACAATTACCTTTGTTACCACCTGGTATGTGGAGTGTAATCCAGATCTTTGTTTTTCTTTAAAGGCTGAAAACTGAAGGCATGGCTACATATCTCATTCTTGTTTAAGAAAGTACACGAGGTGAAGTGTTAAGAATTTCAGTAGGCACCAGTGTTACAGGCATTAGCTTTTAACTACTCCCCACCCCTCCTCTGATTATACAACTTCCTTTTAAGTAGCAATTAGAAGGCCATTCCATCAATATGTGCTCGCTCACATTAGAAAGCAAAGAGCTCTCCCCAAGGCAAAAAAAAAAAAAAGAGAAAGAAATATGGTGATATGATGGTCTGCTTGCTTGCCTTATAAACAACATAAAACTGTAACTTGTAACTTCATTTCAACCAAACAAAAAAAAAAAAAAAATTCTACTTCAATGAAAAAAATAATTACACTTCCAGTAGTCCGACTTCATTAGTTTTGCTGCCTTATGATAGTTTACTTGTTAAGGACTAAACAAATCCCAAAAAATAAATAATATAATAATATAATAATGTAGGAGTTAAAAAAAAAGAAAAAAATCATATATTGCTACTCACTGGACGGTTCTGATCTCCCATGTGCACAGATAAAGACTCACTCGCTCTAACGATTGTATTAACATAGGTTAGCAATTAGCTACCACCCATTTCCCCATAGGGTATGAACGTGGGATGCTTTAGGCAAATATGCTCCTCAAATAAACTCAACAGATTGACACAAACAAGACAAAAACAAACAAGTGCATCATCTGATTTGTTCACCTTCGTCCACACAGATCCAGCTCAAGTGTCACAGCACCCATGGTTATCCTAAAAGCCTGCGCACCTTCAAACCCCGCCTGCCTCTGACCGTCACGTATGCCTGTCCTGCACAGAAAACAGCTCCAGTTTTGAAAAGTTGCTACATCTTTAACTTGAGAAATGCCACATGGGGTAGAATCCATAAGATATGTCTCCAACAAACTGCCAACATGTGTATAGTAATGGGAAATTGTTCTAGTAGTAGTAGTAGTTGTAGTAGTAGTAGTATTCAGTATATGAAAAGACATTCTGTCTTATGTCATGGCACTGCTGAGAGGTGGTTTATCCAATGGCGAGAGTCTTAACAAGGCCACAGTGAAACTTCCTGATGTGGCGGTAGAGGTCCCCAGACTGGGTGAAGCGCCGTTCGCACCACTTGCAAGCGTGAGGCTTCTCACGTGTGTGGACTACAGCGTGCCGACTCAAGTTATGGGAGTACTGGAAGCTCTTGCCACACTGGCCACATGTGTATGGCTTCTCACCAGAGTGTGTGCGCTCGTGGCGCTTAAGGGTGTACATGCAGGAGAAGGTCTTGTTGCACTGCATGCAGGTGGGGACCGAGCCGTCGGGGGACAACTTGGAGCGGGCACCGTCCTTCTCGCGGAAGTGCGAGCTGAGGTGCAGTTGCAGCACGTGGGGGCTGGGGAAGACTTTACTGCAGAGGGGGCACACACACACCTGTTGCCCAGGGGGCAGGAGCACCCCGCTGGAGGTTGAGATGTCTGAAGAGGCCAAGTCGTCCTCCTCCTCCTCCTCGCTGTCCCCCAGCAGCCTACCCCTCCTCTCGTCTACCTCCCGGCCTGGAGCGCCCTCCCTCCCTCTGCAGGCCTCCCCCTCCTCGTCCATCAGGTCCTCCTCCTGGGAGAGCAGGGCGGCTGTGGAGCCGTTGTTGCCTGGGAAGAGGGCAGCGAACCCTGTCACCACTGAGCTCCTGGCACTATTCCCAAAGCGCTGGCTCTCAGGGCTCATCGGCTCACTGTCCTCCTGCTCTGACAGCAAGTCGTGTTCGTCTTTAACAAGTGGCTCAGTGCCCTGCTGCTGGCTGTCGAGGGCCAGCTGTCCCGAGACGTAGGAGGGGTGTAAGGGATCTCTGCTAGACAGAGGCTTGAAAGACAAATCCAGTGCACAGTCCATGTCATCTGAAGCCCGGGACCTCTGGGACAGCGATACGGTGGAAC
The DNA here is from genome assembly GCA_014281875.1 of Nibea albiflora. Lineage (NCBI taxonomy): Eukaryota > Metazoa > Chordata > Actinopteri > Sciaenidae > Nibea > Nibea albiflora. The sequence goes on from CM024799.1 coordinate 9,650,766, forward strand.
TACTGACATCAGCTTTTGTTTTTCCAGCTGTTTGGACGCAGGGCTCGGCCTCTGCTGACACATAATTGACACCTACAAGGTCCGGGGACCTGCCAGAGTGACCGTTTGCCTTCTGCCTGGTCTGTGTAGACCTATCACAATCTGTGACAGCCAGCCTGACTTCGCTGTTGTCCATGTCAAACTCTTCTGCTGGGGGGGCCCTGTGTAACCCCTGAGACGGTGTCTGTGGCGGTCGCCGGATGAGCTTACTGTGCAGCTCGCTGTCTGAAGAATTTTCCCTGTCCAGGCAGCTGAGTCCCAAACTCTCACTCATCTTTTCATCCAGACAGGAGAGTTCCTTATCTTTGAGTTTGCCTTTACACACTTTCACTATATCATACATGTGGAGGTAACTGGCTGCTGCCAGGACATCCTCCACCGGGAGAGTGCTGAATTCCAACTTCCCCTCATACATAAATTCAAGGAGCAGACTGAAAGCCGGGGCTGTCACAATGTCACTGTTGAGATGCACAACGTCCCTTTTGTCCAGCTGGTCCCTGTAGAAGAGATGGAAGTACATGCTGCAGGAGGCCAGCACGGCTCTGTGCGCTTTGAATCGAGCCTCCCCGACAAGAACAGTGCAGTCACAGAGGAAACCTTGGTGACGCTGCTGACTCAGACACTGCAGCAACTGGCGGCTATGGTCTGGGAACTCCATTCTTCCTTCATAACCTGGCGAAAAACAGGAAAAACAGGATACTGGATAAACGAAATGAAGCCATTTAGAGCGCACAGCGGAGCTGCCGTACGCCGCATATCAGAGGCGAACACCAAGTCGCCGAAAGCGAGAGAATGTGGGGAATTACTTGAGCCAAATAACACAAATTATTTTTAAAAAAGTATGAGAAAACATCTGCGATCTTAAACCTGTCGAGTTTTATAATACAACTTCACGAAATCTTTCACAACTTCATTAAAAAAAAAAGAGACCAAAAAAGGTCCATATCAATAACTTTATCCAACTTGAGAACATAAATCCTACATTCTTTCCAGTGGTGCAGGATACGCTACGCTGCGCTCACCCACCCATGTATCACGGTGTAAACGCGACCAACTCTCCAAAAAGATTATCCGAAGTACAGTCCCGGTTTTGTGGTAGTCAGCCTACTTCTTCAGCTTCTTCTCCCCCCCAGCAAAAAAAAAAAATATTTGCGAAAAGTGACGCACCGGCGCGTTTTATCCAAAACGCACGCGAAACAGCGGTGTTTACAGAACACGCAAATGGGACTGGGAATGAAACCACTGGTCCATCGGGTGGAAGTGAAAAAATAAGACCAGTGCAGAGTGAGTAAACTGGTGCTCTGTTTGCTAATTACACTGCAAGCTGTGGAGTCAGCTGCTCTGACATCACCGCAATGGAAACGCTACCTCCAGCTGTGCTCCCCTTTATGCCATATGTTAACTCTGGGCTCCGCAGTCCGAACAAGACACACACAACTTGTAAAAAAGAAAAGAAAAGATAGCAGATTTATAAAGTGTCACAAGATTACACGGCGTTTTTAACTCTTTTTATCGGGTAATTTATCACACACACACACACACAAGAAGAAGAACGACAGTCGCGGATGAGAATAAAACCCTTTGTGGCCCTTTTACGCACTCGTGAGACACGCGCACAACTGTGAAATATTTGTTTAAAAGGAGGTTTATTCAGAACAGTAAAAGAGACAGATGGCCAGAAACAAAAGTGAATTGGATATTAAAGTTGGATGCAGCCGAGAAAGATGCACATAAGTAATCATTTTGCGCGCATTAGTACTATTTTTTTTTAAAAAAAAGAAAAGTAGGAGACCGGAGAGCCCGAGGCGCAGTAAACCGAGCTCCATGTCCGTGTTGGGAAACGCATTGCTGGGAGCCTTTTAAACAGCAGAGGAACTCGCAGCAAAGCCAACTGCGCTGAACGAAGCGGCGAGGGGGGACACATACACACACACACACACACACACACACACACACACACGCATACACACTCTTTTAACTTTCGCTTTCCGAAGCACAAAAAACGCCGTACTCACATTTAACTTCCGCCCACTTCGTCGTGTTCTCTCCTTAGAAGCCCCGATGTCTTATCATGATGTGCGGCCAGATGTTCGCTTCTCCTTGTCGTTTCTTGAGCTTCGCAGTCCGACCCTGGCAAGGCAGGCTGCACTCAGCGCTGCTGTGTGTCAAGCAGGTTGATAATGGCACAAGTCTCGCGATAACGCGAGCGGGCCACAATAAGTTCTGTACTACTCCGTGAATTCACACAGCGGCAGCAAGTAGCAGAGTACACTGGGAACATCAATTGGCTGTCTTATTAAAACACCTGTCCCACCCCGGTGGGGAGGGAGGAGAGGAGGAGGGGGAGGAGGAGGAGGGGGACTTTTAGTGTGATAAATCCCTAAGTGTGGCAGCGGTTTGTTGATGACTGACACAAACACAGAGAGTTTCAGAGTAAGACTTTTCTTTTTTCTTCCTCTTCTTTTTTTTTTTTTTTGGTAATATATGGCTTCAATTAGACATGGGGAATTCCACAACTGTTCTTTTCTACCCACGATCCGTTTGAAGATAATGGGATTTTAAAAAAAGTTCAAATCCAGAATGTAAATTTGATTTGCCAGACTCCCAAAAAATATGTTGCCTGTGTTGTTCGTGCGGATGAAAGAAACACTTTTTGTTCGCACAGCATCTGTGAAAGTATCCACACGGATACAAAGAATTATAAATCACGCTTTGTGATTTGGAGGGTCAGTGGACTATTGGGAACTTTTAAGGGCTGTTTCTCTCTAATCCCTGCTTTGGGGTTGTGGAATTCCCTGGCACCACACCATCCAGTGCCTTTGTTTTCCCAGACCACACCAGGTCCTGGCTGTGATTTATTTGGCCTAAATTGTCTTAAGACAGGAATTTATGTGGGCTACGTTTGAGGAAGAAAAAAAAGAAAGGAGAAAAGTCACAAATTTGTATTAAAAAAAAAAAAGCAAAAGCAAAACAAAAACAGTCTCCGGAGTCTGTTCTGTAATTGTTAAAACTAGAGATGGTGGCACAGTGGAGAAACAGGGGCTCGAGGTTGCAGCTGCTCATCTCGTGCCCCCCTCCTCCTCCTGTCCCTCCCTGTGCTCCCCCAACTGCTTCGGTCACCTTTGCCCTGTGTTCCAGCTGCCGTGTGTTTTGAAAGGGCCATTTGCAGCTCCTCACAGCCTTCTGACACAGAGGGGAATGAGCAATGTGACGGGAGGCAGCAGCCACTGGTCGAAAGGGGCCACCGGCTAAATTCTTATCCACTTACTGCTTTATTCCATTTTTAGTCCGCCTGTTACTGTTACAGAGGGTGGATATGGGTTCTCTGTCCGGATGAACGTAAGCAAGACAGTGTCACGCTCCCCAAATGAAAAGAAACACGTTCTCACAGAGAAGCAAAATGATGAATAACATCTCACTTTTGACAAAACACCAGTAAACGAACTGTTTATACTGAAGCATCGGATGTGTGTGTGCCACATGAAAAACAATTTACCATTCAGCACTGACACACACACACTCTATCCATGCAGGAGCAGCGATGTGGATAAGAATAGGAGCAGTGGCCCTGTGTTTCCCTGGCCCTGGCAAACGTAGGCGCCCAGAAGAGGAGGGGTGTGTGTTCACAGGGCAAGACAAAGCAGTGGTTGTGCCTGGGGACCGTGGCCTCAGAGAGAGAGGCTCGGCACGGTGAAGGTTCTCACACACACAGAAAAAAGATAGAGAAAGAGAGACGGAGAGAGAGAGGGAGAGAGAATGGGAGTGGGAGAGTGGGGGAGCGGGGAGAGAGAGAGAACACTTCCTGGAGGTTCTTTCTTCCTCTCTGCAATCATCAATGGCATTCTCCCCCTGACCCACTCCTCTCACAGACAAACAAAAGACCCCGCATTCCAGTGTAGCCTGACCGGCCAACCAGCCTGCCATCCAGCCACATCGCTCTCCCCACTGGACCAAAGCCTCACCATAGGGGTGGGCTTGAGCTGTGTGGTAGATATCTGTCTTAGGAGACTTATAAAGCATCCTGATGCATTAATAATGCTCCCACATTGTATATTTTCCCATAAGCAGCAGTAATAGTTCACCGATCCGTTATTGTGTGTATCAGCTTTATTTCTCCAGAAATACACTTTTTCTCATATACAGCTGCACCGTTCAATTAAACTTATTTAGTAAGCATAACTAACACCATATATTTAACATATGTTGTAACTGTGAGAAGCTTGGGACCTTAAAAAGAATGTAGGAAATAAAGTTTTGTGAATTTGAACAATATTTGGGCTAGGATGACAGGCAGTCAGCTGGATTTAATCTTCAGCTGGAGAAGAAGATTAACTTTATTGATCCCTTAATGTGGAAATTATAGATAGATAGATTGTTAAGTTAAACATATGTCATTGGTTTGCGGTGCGTTTTGTCTTCTTTGACACAAATATAATGTATTGCGCATACTCACATACAACATTTTAAAACTGTTGGACTACTTTGCACACTTGCTGTACAGTTTGTGTCATTTTTATACTTATTTATCGTTATATTTATCCAAATGCCGCCCTCCCTCCGTCTTTGTATTCTCCTGTTTAAACTTTTCCCCCCCCCCCTCATCTGAATTGATGGTAGATTGTAAAGACTTTGTGCAAACGTATGGTCATCTTAGAGGACATCAAGCTGGGAAACACAATGCAGCAAACTCTCTGTGCATGTGGCATTAAATCTTTGAATTTGTAGGCAAAGCAGTATAACAGGTGGATAATACATCCTGGAAAATAATGTGACAGTTGTAGCAACATTGCACCGCAGTTGCCGGGAGATGCTGTATTGGTCAGACCCCCCACTACTTCCTCCCTATTATGGCCCTCCTGCCCTTCTGTGTCTAATTGTTGCTACCACATGTTATCTATTCTCCTTCAACAGCCCATTAAGTTCTGTTCTGTTTGTTATGTTCGGAGCAGATACTGCAAGCAGACAAGAAAGTAGATCAGATTCGTCTTTGACAGGAAAGACACTATTAACTCACTTTGACTCTTTGATCCTGTTACTTCTGCTTTGAACCTGCAAAACAACAAGGTAGACATTCCCATCACTGGACCAGAGACAGTCGGGAGGGAGGCGGCGGAGGCGGAGGTGGAGGAGGAGGGGCAGGGCAGCACTGAATAACAACAGCAGAAATTATGGGATACCCTCACTCAGCTCTGTTTTGTATGACAGGAACAGCTTGGCAAAGATGACACATAGTAGCAGTGAGGAACACATTACAGTGTAAGTGACAAAGAGGGGAAATGACAACAGAGGAGGCTGAGAGACGGAGGGCAGAGGCCAATAAGTTTTTCATCACGGAGGGAACACTGGCAGCTGTCCACGCTATCCTGCTCTTGAAACATTATTTTGCAGTTATTGTGCAACCTTTCAAAAGCATTGCCTTGCATTTTCATACTATACACCGCACATGTACTGAAGCTGATCAAACTTACAGACTAAAAAATATATATATATCTAACATATCTTAAAAAGTAAAAAGATCGCACATATAAGCACAAGATTATAGGAATAATAATTGAGAGAGGTTTAATGTTTAAAAATATATTAGACACTTTGACCAAGTAGACATCTGAGCTTTTCATTTGATACAGAGGATCCCTGGCTTCTTTTAAGTCTGACTGAGCCGGCCTGTCTGTACCTGTCCTAAACTGGTTTAACTCCTACCTCTCCGGCAGGGTGTTCTTTATGGCTGCAGATGACTGTTTATCTAAAATAATCCAGAATAACAAGCAGGTTTATAATTTGAACCTCACAGATAAATCTTTTTTTTTCTTTTAATATTTACCTTGTGCAGCGCAACAGGAGACACGTGCCATGTTATGTAACTTTATGTTGCTGCATCTCCTGTTGACACAACTGATGCAGCTTTTAAATGTTAAGCACAAGTTCATTCTTGGCCCTGGAAGTAGTACTTAAGGTCCACTAACTATTTTTCTCATTTGCTTTCAACGTCACACATTCTTCATCTATCGATGCCGTTTGCTCCTTTATCATAGAGACGGATCTGCTGTTATGCAACCTGAGTTGTTCTTATGATTTTCACTCCATTCACTGATGACCAACATGTGATACGGTTGAAAGCTCCAGAAAATGTATGTTTACATCTTAACAAAAGTGCCAAAAACAAGATAAAGGTTGGAACGTTCATGAAAAAAACAAACATCTGACGGCTACATTTGATTCTAAACTTCACCACATGACTATCGTGCCTTTCACTGTAAATGTCAGTGGTCTTTTTTAGCATCAGCAGACTTGACTACTGTAATTCTCCAGTGTGGTGTCTTCAGAAATATGCCATAAATCAACCACCAGAAGCCCGCAGATTGAGTGCTGACAAGCAACAGAAGGACAGCGGCATCACAACCGTGTCTACACCGCTTACAATGGTTAGCTGTTAGTTTGTCAAATTGATTTTTACTGTGATTTAATATTATACACACATATTTGAATTGTTTTTTCCTCTTTGAGTTTTAATGTCTTGTTGTTTATGATTGTTGTTGTTTTTCTCAAGCACTTTAATCTGCATGTGACATTTATTATCTAAAGCCACAGTACACAGTGCACTTCTGCTTTTGCTGATATGTTTTGTTTTGGACTCCCCCCCCCTGTTTTATTTTTTTTCAAATATGTTTATTTGTTTGTTCATTTGAATGCACAGTATTTTTTTTATTGTATTGAGCATTTTTAAGTTATCTTCTTGCCACTTGGAGTATGTTTGTGTTGCTTCTTTATTACATTATTAAAATACATTCAACATGATGAAGTATTGATAATCTTAAAGGGTATTAAACAACTGTCTTCAGCCTATAGCAGAAACAATCTGTAATATAATGAATATTATTTTGATAATAACTTAAAAATGCCCAAAATTCACTTATTCCAGCTCCTCAGATTTATATAGTCTTACTTATCAGGAAATTGAATATTTGGGGGCTTAGTTGCTGTAAATATATATAAAAAACAGCTTCCAAATATATAAATAGTAACTTGGGACATGGGAACTGTGATGACCATTTTTTTCCACATCCACAACATTTCACGTTACGGGTTACGTGATCTCAGGACATTGCATCTGAAAAAGGTAAGTCTGAGTGAGTGTAGAGTAGGAGGTAAAGGAACAGGGAGGCTGTTAATCCTGTATCTTTCTCTACATCTCTTTACTTTCCACGATTGTACGTGAATGTATCTTTATATTTTTGTAATATTTAGATTTAAATGACCACTGAGGTAATGAGTGACTGACTCAAACCATGTTGCACTGACATGTCCCAGTCGCACTGTATACCTTCATTGTTTGGATAAAACATTAACTAAGTGACTAAATGTGAACATACAGCTCAAGATATCAACAAAAAAAAATCTCAAATGCACAGCTGTGATAAAAAACTTGTACATTATCTCATGTATTTGTTACAGGAAGTCACCCCCCTCATTGCACTAGCTTACAGGGGCCTCTTTTTGGTCCTAGGGCCTCATTTTTGGAAACTACCCGTCCACAGATAAAACAACCCAGGGTTCAACAAGGCCACGCAGACCCCTCGTAAGCCCCCATAGCAGCTCTGCGGGATTTTTCTTTTTTTTTTCTTTTTCAATGGGACGACTGGCGGCCTACTATGAGTGTGAGTCATTAAAGCGGGTCGGCGTTAGGACCCGGGAGATGAGTTTTGCCACAGAGGCAATGCAGCGCGTTCGGGAGGTGTAGTGGAAGAAAAGCAAAGAAACGGAGTAAATGAGAGCACTTTTGTCCAGATTGTTGAAGGACTTATCAACTTAAAATACCGCCGACACAGCTCACTATAATGAGACGGACACATTGTTGAATTCCTGTCCAGGTAAATGTCCGCATTTCCTTTCGCATGGTTAACTACAAGAGGTCGACAGCTAGACAGGGTAGGTCCCCATTGTACTTACATAGGATGCGGTTATTCTCACCCAAGCTTGCCCTGCTAGGCCCCATATCCTTTTCTATCGCTAAATGCAAACCTGAAATGAGGTACTTTCCTGACTTCACTTCGCCGTACAAGTTATTCAGCGAGTCCAAGTCAGCAGCTACTGAAGCGTCCTGTCGTAAATTATAACGCGCTGTTTGTTGTGTTTCTGTTTTTTCTTCTTCTTCTTCTCCTTCTTCTTCTGCTTCCCAGAAACAAACAGCGAGTCTTTCATCAGATGTTAACCATTCATTTTTTTCTTTCTCTTCTTTTTTTCCCCTTTTTAACAATGACCACTTTTTTTTTCCTTTTTTCTTTTTTAAAGACAGCCCTCAGGCCAACATGTCTGCAGTCATGTTACTTTAAAACGCTTCACTTCCACGAGAAAGTTGTTTTACTTTTTACTTGTACTTTATGGCCCAGCAGGCAAATGAAAACAAATGAGCTCAACTAGAAAGATACAGAGAGAGAGAGAGAGACAGACAGACAGAGAGAGAGACGCTCATTCATTGTTATGAACTACCAACTGCGTTTGTTTACTTGTTTTGGGGAGTGAGAAATTTATAGGCAGACAATCATTTACCTTGTTGCTGCACATTCAGTGATACAGGGTTGTAGTAGTAGTAGTAGTAGTAGTACATCTTCCAATGTTGTTGTTGTTGTTGTTGACTTCTCAAAATGGGGCCCAAAGACCTTTTCAGGTCCAAAGTTTGGACTTCAGGGAAGTCATAAAGAAAAGGTAGACTGAAGTTCTAGTCTTATTTTCCTCCCTTGTAATTAGGATAATTAGGACGATTGCAAAATGCACACTTTTTGGTGTCTTCACTCATCGCACTCACGGTGATGACAGTAATGCATTTCTTGACTGAAATCATAACTACGGAAACCTCCAAGATGGTTGGCGGGAGTCGAAATGAAAAGGTCGGACAAGGAGCTTCAAAGGTCTGACTTGAGATGAATCTTACTTTGCTTGTGTTTAGTTTGCCTCTCTGTGTCTCCCGCAGGGAGGTGGGGGGGGGGGGGGGGGGGGTTTACATGTTCATGTACAGTCTGCAAAGAGAACATTGTCCCTGGGCGTGTTGCACCCGTAATGCCTTCAAGTGTCAAAATGTTGTTGTTTTGTTTTTTTTTATCAGTCATGAGACCACATCTGTCCAGTGTGTCTACGCAGGGAGACTTGGCATGTGACCCGAGGAAGACGCAACAAGCTGGCGTAATGATGCAGCCGGTGCCTGTGCTGCTTGGCTCACCCTGTTCTATTTAGAAAATACCAGTCACCTCCCACCCAATCCTTCACAGCCCCTTTGACGCAAATGTGCCACCAGTTGCATGCAGAATCTGAGGAATGTTGTTTGAAATTGTTGTCCCTGTACACAGGCAGACTTATTGCCCCCCCCCCCCCCCCCCCCCCTCCTGTCTGACTTTAGATGCATTATTGCTAAGGAGGATACACTTCTGATGATGGCAGCACACGCCGTCAGCATCACATGATGGTGCTCTTCTTGGTCTGTGTCACGAAACCGAGAAGGCAGCGGCCTAAAATAGTTGTTTCATTCATGTCGTTTGCTTGTTGTTCACGGTGACAGCAGCGTCATTTGATTTTGAACAAACCAAATGGATCAGGGCTTTGAGGTTTTACTCAGTGTGTTTACCGGACCCCCCCCCCGCGCGCGCTTGCGAGTCCAGCTTTGTGATCTATCTTTTAATTTAGTTTGCGACTTGTCTGAACAGCATGAAAATGAATACATTACCATGAATCACACCGTTCGTGTCCTACCTGGATCAAAGCAGTGAATCTTATTTGCCTTTTGAAGGTTACAGTAACTGTGGTTTAGTATTCAGCTACACCTACCCACAATAATCTTATCATTAGTGATGTTTTTTCAGGGAACTTGAAAGAGGAACTTGCCACTGTATCGTAGATCAGACCAGCGCTGGTGGCACATCTATAACACAAAACTAGTGTCGCAACTACAGGGACCATCTTCCAGCGACAGGTGAGCATATTCACGTTTCGTTCCGTCGTTTTTGAAATATCTGAGCGTAGTGTTTGTTCTATCTTTGTAACCGTGAACCAGCTGCTGACTCCTCTTGTTTACCGAAGCGGCGGCAGAAAATGGAGCAAAAACAGACCCGCGTCTATCGATCAGAGATGAAGGAAGTGATGTGGTGATGTCGGCCTGATTCTCTGCTTCCTGCCATAAAACTTATGGGACTGTCTTCTGTGTCCCAGTGACAGGCTCAGTGTGTGGCATCTTTTGCTGCATGATGCTGATTTGCATTGAATGGGGGGTGACCCCCGGAGCTGGAGCCAGAAAGATGAATGATTGAAAGCTCCGCTGACAACAAGGCAGGCAGGCAGGCAGGCAGGCGGTGGCCCAGAGGCCTGAGGACCATGTGACCGACTGTCAGGGTACTGGGTTCATTCAGTGGCTGTTGGCTGCAGCGCTGGCAGCAGCCCAGCTTTTCCACACAGGCCGCAGTAGCAACAGGTCGCTCCCATTAAAACAGCAGCGCTCTGTTGTGGCTCCAGAGCCGGTCTTGTGCATGTGTTGCTTTCTTGGCTGTGGTGTGTGCGCTCAAGTTTGTTTGTGTGATGTATCCCAATGTGTATATAATGTGTGCGTGCCTGTGTCACAGAGTACACACTAAGATGCAGAAGGGATCCAACGGTTTGTGTGATCCCTTAGTTTGAATAGCACTCAGTGTGCTTTTTCAAATCCCTCTCCAAGATCCTTCCAGCGTCGACTGTGTGACACAAGCACCACAACCCCAGTGCAATAAACAAAAACACAGAGCAAAAATAAATCGCGCTTTCATAAACTCACTTTTGCTCATTGATGCAAGTGAGCAGAACGGCAGTGAAAGGCGTGTTGATCGCACATTCACTGACAGATGTATTCGAGCCTGGGGCTGTACTGATATGACTCGTAGTCTGTCAATAGTCACATCCACTTCCTGTTGTTGTCCCCACCAGTAAGCTGGATGAGGCTGCTCAAACAGAGCTCTCTTTTGATGGCTTTTACGCTGATGGAGCAGCAGCAGCAGCAGGCAAATTGATTTCAGTCGATGGTCAGAGATTGCCCGGTGCAGTATGTGGCATTTGTGTGAACAAGCACGGCAATTGATTGTTCCTTTGCTCCTGCCTTGCATTCAAAGCTGTCTTTATATCATAAAGGAGTACTGAATCAAAAGGTCAAGCTTTTGGTTATGATAGCCCGCAGGTTTTCAAGCATGTCTTGTGGATGAATAACCGATGAGTTTGTGATGGAATTTGGTCCTGTTTGGTCTGCCAGCGTGCCGTTATCTTGTCCTCTGTCATAGGTTTTGACTTCCACGTTCAGCTTTTATGCCTGCTCTTTACTTTGAGGACCCTTGCATGCATTTATTGCGTGACAACAGGTTTTTAATTTCTGTTTCATGTGTGACGTGGTCGTCGTTGTTGTCGAGCTGTTCTGTAAACATCACGCTAGCAGTTTACTGCGACGCTTCCGCCACAGGTCAGGTGTGAATAAAAACAGCAACACTCAGATAGAGCTATTCATCCACACTGTAAACAATATGTTTCACCCCCCCGAGGCCCATTTAGTGGCTGTTCTGGAGCTTTCAATCATATCACATGATCTTCATCAGCAGATGGAGTTTGCCTAGTTGTCATGGCATTGTGGAAAACAAGTTTTTTTTTTTTTTTGTAAGTTCTTACTGATTTTGATCAGGTGGTGTAAATAAATCAGCATCATTTTATAGTGAACAAAACTGTCTCGTAACAAAGGTCATTTAGCGGAGTAGCTGTTCCGGGAGCGTTTGATCACATGATCTTCATCATATATGGATCTCTGAAATGTATATGTATTATTGGGTGATCTGGTTGGATATAATGTGTTGTTACTTTAGCACACACTTCACTGTGAGTCAGCAAATCTACAATGGATTTCACATGTAACTATTTCTTACGCACAAGGAAGTGAAACTCTTCAGATAACTTCAGGAACAAAATATTGTTAATGAATAAATTTCACTAGGAAACGTGAAACTATTTTTAGATTTTTTTTGTCTGCAGTGTTTATTGGCTGTGGTTGTGCTTGATGTTTTTTTCTGTGATAAAAGTTCAAAAAGATCCTGAATGTATAATAAATTTAATGATCAATGTCTGAATTCTTGTCAAATAAATAGTAAGTAACCTCCACGATCATGTTGAGGCAGTGAAACACCTGAGGGAAGTCTTTGTTCAGAACAGAAAACGTGGAAAATAGTTTTGTTTTCAGCCCCTTCAAAGTCTGTCATCCAATCCAGTCCACGTTTTAGCCAAAACACAAATCTGCAAGTGGGATAATGGTCGCTGCCATCCGCCTCAGAAACTTAAATCCTACAGTATGCTCAGCACAAACAGAAACATAATACTCATCAAACCGCTTAACAAGATCCCTTAAATTTTTAACTGTGTTTCTACCTGCTAAGAGGATGAAAATGGAGCCAAATGAATGCAATTATATAATCATATGTTCATGACACATCGTGACGTTCGTGGTCTAAATAGGAAATAGGAAAACAGCCATGCAACTGCAAAATATTGTTTTGTTTTTTCTGTCAGTATTTTCTAATTCACCGCTGTTCTGCTCATGTGTAGAAAAAAAGGAATGGTTGTGCCGTGTGTGAACAGCATGGAATTTTCCAATACGGGGAGACTTCATTGTGAATGCCAAAAACCACGGCCTTACACAGATATTTGAACCTTGCAATGTTGCAGGTTCCACATGTGAAAGGGACTGAACTGTGGTTTTAGCATATCCTCCGCTAACTGGGCCATAAAGCTCAGTTCCACTGCCTCTCTTCTACTATGTTGACATGAGGGTTAATATTCAGACAAGTGGAAAAAAAAAATCTTTCACCTCTATATGGAGCTAATTTTTACTCTTTTTCGACTAATAGGTAACCACCATTGAGAAGGCGGCTGTAAACCCCAGGACCCCGTCTCCAGGCTCCTGCACAGGGCTGAGTAAAGGAAACAAAGCTGTGTCTCTCCCTGTGGGAAACCTGGATCCTCCACCCTGCCCACCAACATGACCAATGTGGTGATTGTCAAGGAGGGATGGCTGCATAAAAGAGGTAAATACACAGATACATTTTGTGCTATAGAGTTTGATTTGTAAAGAGTTTCATTTTTGATTGCTGGCTGCCGTTTGATGTGCTTGAAATCAAAGTGGAATGAGATAATTACTGTATGCACCTCGTCGGTGCATGGTGGAGTCTATTTTTTGCAATTTAATCGAGACGTAGTATATAGTCCTCATCACCTCATGTACTCAAACCCTCCACTGTGCAAACTTGTGGGTTGACCGAGCTGGCCAAGAATACAAAATATGCAAAGACCCTAAATTATGTATGTTATGCAAATATTTCTGAAACTCTTGTTGATACATTGAGAAAATGCATAAAGAGTACTTGTTTTCATGGAGTACACTCTAAAACATGGATTAGCAAGAGTTTAGCTGTAGCGCACTAGTGACACATGTGGTTTCTAAATACTGCAGAAATGTCTGAATCGAATGGCATATGTGCAAGGTGACTTATCCCCGGGTAAGCGTATTTATACAGGCTGTATGCCAGATCTAGTGTAAAGAGCCATCCAGCTGCAGAGTCCCCAGTGGGCCCCATTTAGCCGCTCTGACAGCGCTGTGTGGCGTGGCTCTGTGTCGGGCGTGAGTCCTGTTGTTTGGACGAAGAGGCATTCCTCACATACCTGCTGGCTTTGAGCAGCTTTATGTGCGCATACTAACTCTGCCTTCAAACTACGGCTGCTTCACAGAGCCCAATCCACCACTGCTTCCACTGCCACCGTCACCAGGGGCAAAATAGGATAAGGAACTTCTCCAAAAAAAACAATGAAGCCCTCCGGGCTAGGTGCCAAGGAGCCAGGGTTTTACTGGAAGAGGGGAAAGCAAGACTCTGGCTCAGGGGATAAGGTGATGGGAGCAGGTCACTAGGAGAGTTCCTGGGACTCTAGGGGGAACAGTGTGCCGCTGTGGTGTGTTAGCCTGCGTCCCCCTCCTCAAGGCTTGGGCTAAGAGCATAACAGGCTGCTGTTTTTAGGGAAGGGTCAGTCTGGTTCGGCTCAGTTGATCTCAGGGAGACACACCCTGGTCCTTCCAGCAAATGAAAGGATAAACCATTTGGTGCTATATTGAGTATAGACCAATGCTATTTAAAGTTTTATCTAATCCACAATCAAAGAGCTCACTTTTATTAAAATGTAGAAAGCCAAATTCATGCAAATAATTCTGTGTCAAAAACTTTATAGGCAAACTGGAAAAACAAAAACAGGAAGATGCTTTTTCTGGAAATCAACATGCAAAATGACATTTGTTAGGCAACAGTTAGGTGACAGTCAGAAGTTTGGGCTGACGTGTCATTCATTCTGAGCGTGTATATTTGTACGCTCACAGTTATTTCTGGTGTTTTGTTTCGGTCTCTACGTGTTATTTGTGCCCCAAAAATGGCACGGGTCCATTTTCCACACTGATAACGGATATCAGAGCCAGTTTAAAATCTAACTATACGAACAGTCAAATAGTGACTGGTAAAAAAAAAAAGAAAGAGTCAAAGTAGTGTGTACACACACTCACACATACACTTGAGGCAGTGACACCCTTCTAGTTGTGACACACACTAAACAAACAACCCTTCAGGAATAGTGAGTTGGCATGCTGTCGCAGCCCAGCAGCTGTGCCCTGTGAAATGTCACCCAGAGCCTCTGTGTTTTGATTGGAGGGCGTCCACCTGCCTCCTTGACAGGAAGGCTTTTAGTGTCGCGTCACTGTCATGCAGTCTTTGCCCCAGAGCCACTGCACAGAAGGTGAACTTGCAGTAGCCCTGTCTCGCTGTCCATCACCTTAGCCAGGTAGCCCCCACTCAACCACTATCATCCCATGTTGCACCTTGTGTGTGTGTGTGTGTGTGTGTGTGTGTGTGTGTGTGTGTGTGTGTGTGTGTGTGTGTGTGTGTGTGTGTGTGTGTGTGTGTGTGTGTGTGTGTGTGTGTGTGTGTGTGTGTGTGTGTGTGTGTGTGTGTGTGTGTGTGTGGTGGCGCCACCCAAGTGACTCACATCTCCATGTGGGCGTAATAATAAATGGCTTATACCGCTTCCAAGTGTGTTCAGCATGCTCATTACTCCCCTGCGTGCACTCAAAACACCAATTTAATGTTTTACAAAAGATAGCCCTCCATATTTCCATCAACATTTTTGCGTGTGTGTCCCGTTGACGTGCTCTCGCGCCACACTAAGTCGGTACGGGACCTAAGAAAAGCAGGTACAGTCAAAATGTGGCCTCATCCTCCGGTAATGCCTATTTAATGGCGGTACGCGATGAATTGATTTCATGGTGGGCTAGCCACAGAGCGCAGCAGTCCCTGGTATGTCAGCTGAACACATCCATGCCACTCACCCTCGCTCTTTGATTCTTGTCTGATTAGTCATGTTCAGCACGCACGTGTTGGAGGCTTGTGGAGAGGAGGAGGAGGAGGAGAAAAAAAAAGTAGAGCAAGCATTGTGCCTTCGTACCTTGTAAACCCTCCAGCAGAGTTAATCTGTCATTAGAGCTGAAGATTCTTAGCCTTGGAGTGCTCTGCACATTTGTTCCAGACAGGCCGCGCTCAGTGAAATGATCTCATTCTGAAGGACACACCTTCATACTTTCTCCGTAAAGCCTTGTGTTGCAGTAATGTGTCTGGATTGTGGACACTGCCTGGGATGTGTTGTTGTGACTGTTATCTTGGGTTGTCTGTTTTTGGAAGGACAGTTTTGGAATGCAAGACAAAGCAGTCGAGTAGGACGGGAGGTGGGGGTGGGGGGGTAATGCGCGCGTGTGTATGTGTGCGTGCGTGTGTACGTCTGGATATGCATATGCAAATGTGTGAGTGTATGGACAGTGTGAAGCATATTTATTCAGAAGTTACACTGCCAGCAGGACATTACCCAGTGCCCTTATGCACCGACCGCATCGCAAGTACAGGCTTGCAAAAACACTGTAACTTTGTTGTTACTATCATAACCAGTTGTTATGTGTCCCCAAATGATACTTCCCTTTTAGATCCTTCACAGCGTGCACGCACACACTTTGAATGTGCCTACGGCCTCTAGTGGCCGCCGAGGCCGAGCAGCATGTTATTTCTTTTTGCAAGTGTGTTTTTCCAAAGTTTCCATCAAAGCCAGAGTATCATCAGACATCAAAGAGGCAGATTGTGGGTTCCCTAGTTTCCAGGGAAGTGCTGCGGCCAAAAACCCAGTGAAGCTCAACAGAACAGCGCTCGCTTGTCCTCCCCTCTTCCCTGGCCCTTGTTTGTTTGACTCATTTGCTCCCTGACAAGTATAAAGAGCCGGCCCCTTCGTTAGGCTAACGAAGGCCGCAACAACTGTTGGATTTGGGTAGCACGCTCAGCTGGCTCTGACTCATGAGAGGAGGAGTGGAGTGAGAGAGGAGAGGAAGGGAAAGCAAGAGGGCACACCCATAGAGATAGTGAGGGATAGATGAAGGGGCAGGCAGAGAGAGAGAGAAAGACAGGAGCTGAGCAGCGTCTTTGGGACGTTCCCAGAACATTGCTCAGTGACCCGGTCGGCCTCAGGAGAACGGATGGATGTTATGTGCGACATGCCACGGAGACCCTCTTGTGGTTTGGTTTGGAGCTCATCAGCTGATTGGCTGCTGTGCTGGTCATGCGGCTGAAGGACACCCATGAGTTGCTCCTTCAAGCGAGACCTTGTTGGTGGTCCAGGAAAGTGTACGAGACACAGAGTGGGAACGAGAGGGGGGGGGGGGCTTCAGACACAGTAGTCAGTGTAGCTGAAACATTTCTTTTTCATCTTTTGAATATCTGTGCCTCGTGCATCTGGTGAACAGACCTCCAATAATTCAGCCAGCATTTTCCACATTTGCATTCGTTTTCTGTCTGCATTAGTGATCTCAGTGAGGGAATGTTATGTTTCCTGCACAGTTAAATGCTCTTCAAAGGAGCAGGCCCACCTGATTAAGAGTGTCTCATGATGCTGCAATGCTGACTGTCTCAGGACTTCAGGACTTTGACTAGCTGCCAGCTCTGCTGCTGGGCTTGCCCAGGCTCCTACACGTTCCCTCATTACGGCTGTCATGGGCCACACACACACACACTGCTGCAGCGCGCACGCAAAAGCGCACGCATTATGAACTTAAACTCTAAAATAAACTCTGCGCTACGGCTCGTCCTATTTGCTAATATTCTCACTGATGCTGCGAGGCTTTTGCGCGTGACAAACGAGTCTCGAGCGCACATCAAATGACTAAATCCTGTTAAGTGGATCCCAAAATGATTCAGTTTGATATCTTGAAGCGTGCAAACAATATTCACGGCAATAAAGTTACTTTAATTAGAAGCAAACTCGCGCAGTACTTTACTTCATAGCAACGTGATTGCGTTATTTATATCTTCTAATACATAAGCCTATTGTCTATCGTGTAAGATTCTGTCAGCTGATCGACGGCCACAAAACCTTCAAAAGTGACAAATAATGCTACTTATTTATAATTTTCAAGCACCTTGCATTAAGAATAAAATATTTCGATGTCATCTAGCTATATGGTTAATATGTCAAACATAACAAAAGCTGATAGATGCATGCATTAAAGTTAGGACTGACTATTTATTTATTTATTTATTTATCGTGACCAGTGAACAGTCATGAGAGGGCAAAACTAGGGCGCTGAGTGAGAGATGAAAGGCATTTTTGCCAAGGGAAAACTATGCATAAACTAGGGGACATAATTATGTGATGATGGGTAATTTAGTAGTTTGACTGAATGCAGTACATTTTTTAAAAAACTTTTTGCAAATAACTTCACAACAGATAACTCAAACTCTGGTGATCAAACACTCAGACACTACCCAGCAGTGGAAGTTGAAGTGCCAGGCCGATCTGGGAATGTAGGCCCCGTAGGCAGGGTCCAGCAGCAGAGGGTGTCACACCGGGAAGCCAGCGCTCTGGCCGGGTGTCTGGCCGTCAGCGCGGACCCCCTGCCCTGGGTAATGGGAAGCAGTCTTCCTGTTAAATGTGGTGGAGAGAAGTAAATTACTGGGGTGCAGCTGTCGGCAGGCAGGCTGGCTGGCTGGCATGGTGGGAGGGAGGGGGGGCCAGGAGGCTGAGGGAGGTGGCACCTCCACCGCTCGCCTCCTCTCACGGCAAGCCCGCTGTGTGCTTACTTTGCTGTGCAGAGTCCGCCTGCTCGTCCACAACTGCGGCAGCGACGCTCTCCGTCTCCGTTCCTCCCTTCCCCTTTTGTCTCTGTTGTTTCCTCTTGTTCTCTTCCATTTTTACACTCGCATTCTTCCTCTTCTCCTCGTCTCTATTAACTCCCCTCTTTCCTCTCTGCCTCTGTCTGCCCCCACCGGCTCACCCTCTCCATCTCCCTCCTCGGTCCTCCCCCACTTCCAGTGCACACACACTCCTCACCCACAGCCCCACCACCCTGTTGCTAGGATAATGACCCTGCTGACAACTCAGACCCATGGCGGAAGCGGCTATGGACCAGCGAAAAGCTCCCAGTCTCTGACATCAATCACATCACTGGCACCTCTCTTCAGTTTTAGGGAGGGTAGGGGAGCTAGAGAGATGAAGGGGACGCTCAGCTGTCTGCAGACTTAGAGTTGACTGTATGCACGTGTTGCATCCTCCACATCAGCTTATTCTGTTATTCAGAATATATTTTAGAAGTTATAAAGAAAGTTTTATCGTTCATTGAGGAGGAAGCTTTACTCTTTGCTGGTTTGAGGGCGTTCGATCTTTACACTCGTCATTGAGAGCTCATTGGCACTAATTTGCTCTAAATAATGTGTGTTTATTTGTTTGTCATGCAGTAACCCAGTTAACTAATCCATGGACTGCTTGTTTGCCCAGGGAGAGGGGGCAAATCTCAGCCCCAGTGTGGCAGGGGGGAACTTCCCACAGTGTCTCTATGGTAATCAGCAGGTGTCACTCACCACAGAGAAGAAGTGAGGGCTTTCTTACAAGCGTGAGAAAGAGGGGCAGCCTCCATTGCCCTTCCCCGCAACCTGTTGATGCTGCTGCCAAAGCCCTGGCAATGGAGTCCCCCATCCAGCTGCATGGGAGAGAGAGAGAGAGAGAGAGAGAGAGCGAGCGGGGCTAACAAAAGAGGTTTGGAGAGGAGGGGGATGTCAGGAGGACATAAAGAGAAAGGGAATAAAATGAAGGAGCCCAAATTCCTGGACAGTTCAGCATGGCATGTAAGCCTGGTGCTGCCATATATGGTCACAGCGAGAGGGGCAAATGGGTAGATGGGTGTCCGGGCAGCAAGAGAAGCTCCCGCTAGGAGCTCTGTGGGCTCAGAGCAGGGGATGGTATGGGGCGGAGTTTGTGGTTGCTGGGGCTCAGTGGTGACCCCTGCATCAGGGAGCCCCCTCTCCTCTGGAGCCGGCAGCCCGTGGCTCATTGAGATGCAGGGCACAGGGTGGCAGGCCGCAGCTGCAGCCTACAGGCAGAACCCGGCAGAAAAGGGCCGAAGAGATGGCGGGGGCGGCTGAGGAAAAACCAACAAAAGGCGCAGCCCGCTCCCCCCCCCCTCCTCCCTCGCTTTGGAGTTCTAATTCCCTAATCCTCAACCTCCGCCTACACCCCCCCCCTTCTCATCCGATTCTCACCACTCAAACACACACACACACACACATGCACAGTTCATGCAGTTACCACTGGCTCCCTTCCTCTCATCCCCAAGCCATGAATGGCCAGACGGGGACAAAACCCAACAGCAGCCCCCTCAGGAAGTCCAACCACTGGGTGTGGGCACTGAGAGGCGCATTTTGTCTGACCCGCTCTCACTGTGTGTGTGTGTGTGCGCGCTTACATTCAACCACATGTCGTGTGACTGCATGTGTGTGTGTATAGTTTACCCAGTGCCAGATGACTAAGGTGGTCCCCTGTTTAAATTATTCTTCTTGAAATTTTATTAAAAAGCAGAAAGAGAGCAGGGTACGACGGGGGTGAGAAAGGGATGACGTGCAACAGAGCTATTAGTTTGGACTCATTGTTGGGACACTGTGGCCTCTCCTTTTGGGGGCCCACGATGAATGCTGCATGATGTGTCTTATTAAAAGCCAACAAGCCACAGCAGCTGGGACCTCAACATTCCTGTTGTTGTCACGTAGAGACAGAACAGGACGCTCCTCGGAAACAGCCACTAACCTCTGTCATTCTCTCTCTCTCTCTCTCTCCCCCCTTTCTGTATAAAGCCGTCCACATTTTCTTTTCCTTTTTTTAAATTTATTGACGCCTTCTCTGAGCCTGCCGCTTCAGCTCACTCTTACTGTTAGGGCCTCTTCAGATGAGCTGACCTGCAAATGGTTTCAGTGTCGAACAAGAACACGAATGTATGTTTTAATCCTGCAAGTGGTGGAGATTTCAGCATCTGGATATCTGGATATATAACGCTTCACTTGGACGAACTTTCAAATGATGTTTGGGATACAGGTTTACCTTTGTCCGCCCGCTGTTGGGACACCTTTTCAGACCACAAACTAGCACACCTAAACACACACAGCTCATGATTTGTTACACACACGCATGAGCAAACAAGACCATGCTCCATCATGTACAGCTGTGGCCGAACCTGTTCCCCGCCCCGCCCACCCTCTGTACCTTGTTGTGTGTATGTGTGTATATTTGGGGTATAGAGGGCGTGCGTGGTGGTGGCAAGCTGGAGCTGTCCACACACAGAGACATGCAGCAGTTGGCAAATAAAGATGAATTCTGTTCTGGCAGCGGTTCTCCGTTCATTATTTTCCACTTTGCCCAGCGCGCATCCCAGACCTCAGCAGCTGCTTGTCATGTAAAGACACTCTATCAGGCCCTGACAGCTCCTCCCATATACACACACACACACACACACACACACAGACAGTACGCATGGCTCATACACACTCCGCTTGCATTCACGCCGCCCCCCCCCTACTCCCAGTCCTACATATGTGGAGAACATATGTAGTGATCTGTCTCACTACCACTTCGCTCAGCACAACTCTGCATGGCTTTCTCATCCCCTCTAGTTCTCTCATCTCTCATCTGGTGTCAAATCAGTCTTTCTATTCTTCTGTCCTTCCCCTAATTTGCTTGAGTTCAGCCACATGTCTGCTGTCACACTTGACTTTTATTAGAAAAGCTTTGATTCCGGGATGCGGCCCGTTTAGTGGATTTCCTCACAGCGCGAAATGCGCCGGCGCGTCTCTGCAGTCACAGTCAAAACTGACACTTGAAGGAGGTTTTATCATATCTAGGTTGTGGTCAGTCTGTCTGTTGGCCAGTTTCCTGTTTTGGAGAGCACACTCACATCAAAAGAGTTTAGTTTACATCAGTTATGATGAACTCACTTAAAAGCAGAAGGCTCTCCTGTGTTGTTAGGAGGCCCATTGTCCTTTGTCAGCAGTCTGCGCTGTGTTTCTTACTGTACACAGGATGTATTTGGGCTCTACTCTGGAAAGCATTGAAGTAAAGTCTTATAAAGTACTAAAAAGCAAAGATAATATTTAGCTGGGTTTGTTTTTGATTCACTCCGTGTGTCTATATTACAGCTTAGGTGTAATAGAATTCTGTTGCAATTACAATCAAATTAAAGCAATTAAAAAAAAAAAATACAAAAGGTGCAGCTGTCAGTTTCACTTTCCTGTCATGTCAGTGCTTAAGAAAAACCACTGCGTGGAAAGTAGAACTGAATAAAAGTAGAAGGGGAAATGGGTGTAAATAGGAAGCTGACAAGGGTCATCTTTGTTGTTTGTGTTCTCTGTGCAGACTCTTTGCTGGGAGTTACATTGCAGACACACACAGTCAAACGGATATAGCTGCTTCCACTGTTATGTCACCAGGTTTGAGGTCACAGATGAGGAAGTTGCCGTGTCCTCCTGTCTAGAAAGAGAGTGCACTATCTTTAAGTGCGTGCACTGCAGAGTTGCTTCATTTCTCTGTGACCATCAAAGCGTCCATTTTCTTTTTCATCAGTTCTTGCAGCTACATTATCACAGTAGATGTTTCACTCCGCTCAGGACGGCTTTAGACCACGGAGTTTACCTCTTTATTTGTTTCGTGTGGCCTTGCCTCAGTGGCCATGCAGACCTGTCATAATGTCCTTTTTAATATCGGCGGTTCATAACTCATGCAAGTGACAATTGTTTAAAAGAGTTCAGTGACTGAGAACGGTAAGCTGGCATTGTCATCTTCCCAACCTCCACACGAATGAGGCCACCTCAGTGTGGGAGAATGTCTTGCTGACACACACCATGCGCTGCTGCGTCATGTATGACCACCCATGCTACTTCTGGTGGGTGCTGTGCGTCAGTGGAGCTGGCAGGAAAAGCCCAGAGCCTTCCAAACTGGATGTTGTTGTAATCTGTGTCACACAAATACCTGTCACTACCCACAAGGCAGTGTACACACACACACACACACACACACACACACAAATGTGTTTACACACAAGCACACACATGCGTACACATAAACACCTGCCTCTGCTCATCACAGGACCTGAGTGCTATAATGCAGAAAAGATTTGCGCTGGGTCTGGAAGTGGTTTGCTGCATTCCTCCTGCCAGACCGAAACTTCAAAACTGAAAGTTTAGTCTCCCCGCCGGTGAGACGAGCGTGTATGTTGAACCTTCGTCTGGTGTCACGGTGTCAGGTAGGGGGCTCATTATGCTCTCTCTGCATTGTGCACATACTGTCCTCACTGTGAGCTGGCATGAACTATAGCTGGGGGATATGGGTCAGCCAAAACCTGACCACAGAGCGAGGCACCAGCTGGGGCCCAGCTGAGGAAAACAAGGCTCGGTGCGGAGGGCTCAGGAGACTTTCTGGCCGCGGTGTGAAAGATTTAGGCAACTTGCGTCTGTGTTGAACAGGCTCTTGGTTTCACTCCCAGCTGATTCTTATATGGCTACATGTACTCTTAAATAGTGGCCCTTCCATGCATATGTTTTATGCTGAAGTAAGGACGTCGGGCTCTCTTGAAGGCCTGTGATAAATGACACAATGCGCGTGGATTCTCTGGAGACCGTCGTGCACATGTGGGTGACTGATGTGGAAGTTGATTGGTGAGGCTTGTAGTTTAAAACAGACAAACGACTCATCACGGTAATCGTGTTACATTGAAACAGGCATGAGGGAGATCCAGCAAGCGGTGTCCTGCCGGCGTGTATTTCAATTAGGACAGCGCCTACCTGACGGCTGACAAAGGCGAGCTAATTTCTAAACGAGCTATGTTTGGTGCGAAAACACTTAGTTTGCAGAAAACGAGATGAAAAATCTCCTCCTGTGCCACGATGAAAAATGTAATAACATATTGGACATCTGCCGCAGATTGAAGACTGAAGTACACTGCGCTCTGAGGCAGATGTTTCCTCTGGTGTAGTGATTGGTGCCACCACCCTGCCAGTCGCCGTACATCAGGTGTTGTTGCACTTGGGTGTTTGTTTTGGGTTTAATGGCTTAACGCTCCGCTGAAAGGTGAAGGTGTCTTCATCCTGCTGTATGTGGTCAACCAGAATGACCTCTTTTCCTTTCCTCCTGCCTTTATCGTGACAGAGGGGGAAAAAAAACATATGGAAAATGTCCTATTAGTTTGATGCTCACGAAAGAGTTTCGAAATGTTGAGGTGTCAAAAGTGACAGATCTTGAAAAGAGCCAGCGCTGTACATTCTTGTCGTCTGCTTAAATATTTCATAAGGACACTAAACAGAGGAGACATTGCTAGCTGCCGTGTGGTCTGTACTGTCTCAGACATGATCCGCTATCAGTTTCATCAGTCAGTCAGTCAAGTGTGTGTTTGAAGGAGGGTAACAGAAGCTCATATTGACAGATCTCCTACCTCTCCCCTGCAGACACACACACTCACTCTCCCTCGCTCACTCGCACACACACACGCCACACTTCTGTGTTGAAGTAAATGGGGCAATTAAGGACAGCTTGCTACAGCTCTGCATGGGGTTAATATGCGGCTCCGTAATTAAAAATAAATTACACTTTTCCTGTATAAATATTCAAGTCCCTCTCCACTGTGTGCCACTGCCTTGTTATGGTATGTAAGCTATTTTTCTTCCCCCCGTCTGCACAACATCTGGCGCAACATTTCCTGAAGCATCACCGGAATAAATTGAGTTTTGTCTGCCTAGGAGAGATTCATTTGTGTGATGCTAGTGTGTCTAAGTGAATGGGATGGACATGCATGGCTTGAGGTTATGGGTGTTGTCTAGAAAATGGAAACTGTGGAAAGTTTTTTATTTCAAAATCAAATTGAGGCTTTGGCAAACACGATTTTGGTGTTACAAAATGATTGATGGGGAAAAAAACCAGAAGAGTGGTTACGATAAAGTACATTTACAGTTGCAGCATTTATATTTTCAAGTGGAACGCCGATGATTTTACGTGTGAAAATCTTCTTATGGGTCTTAGAGAGCACTGCTGCATGTATAAAAATCAATAGTTGAGCAAAATTTGCCTCGAATGTTGTCACTTGAGTCAGCAAGACTACAAGATTGAAAAATCTGGGTAGAAAGAAGTGAAGTAACCAGGTCTTGGCTTCTGCTTGGAGCTGCATTAGCTGCTACTAACATAATCGACACACACAAATCTTGAATCTAGCTTTAAAACCAGGATATAAGGAGGATATAAAAAGTTTTAGGACAGTTTGAATGTTCCCTAAGTGTCCACGTTGCAAGTGACTGCTGGAAAGGGGACAGACGGGTCGGGGGTAAAGGGTCCTGACTCCTACTAAAACCACCATTTGTCCTGCAGCTGACCTACACTAAAGGAAAGACTGTGACAAGATGGTCATTTTAGGGAGCACTGGTGAACAGCATAGTAATTAGATTGCAGGAAACGGGTTGCACCTCTGGGAATTGCACCGAAAGAGAAAGGACAACACTGTTATGTCATTAATCATGAAACCACAATGTACACAAAAAGCTTGTGCGTTGGTCAGCGTTTTGAGAATGTGAAAACCACGTGAAGTTTTTCAATTACGGTTTGTCTGCGAGCAGAAACCCTCCTTAAAATCGTACTTTGTTACAAGTTGTTTTTTGGGTTGTTTTTTTTTTGTCTCCTCTAACTCAGCGGTCCTCTTTCAATCTCTTTCTGATATCAGGAGAATACATCAAGACCTGGAGGCCAAGGTATTTTCTCCTGAAGAGTGATGGTACATTCATTGGCTACAAAGAGCGGCCACAAGATGTTGACCAGCTGGAAACCCCCTTAAATAACTTCTCTGTTGCACGTGAGTATCTGCTTCAGAGAAACCACTGCATTTTTTCCCCCTCTGTTTCTTGGCAGCTCGTCTCACCCTTTTTTTGTTTGCTTCTTGTTTTTACTTGCATTGTTGTAACAAATATGTTCACATAGTTTTGGTTTTACATGTATTTTGCCCTCTTCATCCACCCTGCAGAGTAATTGTAAACAGGACAAAGCGATCTGTAAAATCCTGCCTATGAGGGGAAAGGCCTACAAAATGAGTCATCTCTAATGTTATGACCGGGGATCATCGCATGTCACTTTAAATGATTATGAAGAGAAACATTAGCAAATTGGCTGTGGTATCGTCTCAACAGCATCGCCGCACGTTTCTTTCAATAGGGGCACCGCTCCAAGGCAAAGCTCTGCCACTGAAAGTGCATGCAAGATGTCTGGCTCCCGACATTAATATATCAGATGTCATTCCTCTTCTCCGTATGAGTCTTCCCTAAATTCTCTGTTTTTATACTGTGACAGAAAATAACAAAAACACTGGGGGAGGAAAAAAAAATGCCCAGAGCAGCTCAGCCCACTCTGTCTTCACATCAGAGAAAGTTGCTGTGATAAGCTGCGCAGATGACTGAACACAGCAATTAGACAGCATACTGTTTGTTTAACAAAATGTTTCCTCTCCGACACTCTTGAGTTATCGTGGCTATTAGCCGCCTGATTTCAAGTATTTATCCGGGCTCTGCTCTGAGGCTCCGTCTCCATCAGCGGTGGCTTTGGTTTTTGTCACCACTGCGACCCCACTGCAGAGGACACATGGTGCGTCGCTGCTGACGGGGCTGCTGCAGCTGGATTACATATTCACCCTGATGGAGCCATGTTGGATCTCAGTGGTGGTCCACCGTGCTGTCCTCCATCTATCAGATAGAGGCCATTTTGTGTCACGTTCTGACATATTTGCTGACATGTTTCATTCGGGAACAGATGTTAATGTGAAGGAGGTGCAGATGGAAATCTCTGCTTTCTAAATTCAGTTATTAGACTGTTGTGAGTAATTGTTTTCCAAACTGCTTACAAGACAATTATTTGCCGCAAAAGTGAAATTTTCGAGGAACGCGGGGAAAGCATGTGATGATTTGCTTTTTAATAAATGCTTGATAGGAATAAGTAAAACTCATCCATGCCAACATGGGAAAGGTTTTCTGGTTTCTACTTAAAATTTGGTCTGAGAAAGATGTCACTTTGGACTCATGGTGACATTTTATAGACAAAAAGTCAATCAACAGAGAAAATTATTGGCAGATAACCAATAATAAAACATAGTTGTGTATATATAAATGATCTGCAGCCCAGGCTGTAAAAACAAATGTTAAATATGTTGGGGAAAGTGTTCAGTTATTGCAGAATTGAATGCAAACTGGACTAAATGATATATTAAACTTTGTATTACTTGATATATTAATTCTAACAAACTCTGTTTTTTTATGTAATACTGCACACATTACAAATTATTATCAAAGACTATATTGTCAAATGTTACGTTTTAAAGGGGCTGACAAGATCTGAGTTGTTTTCATCCACCAAAGTGCACCTGTTCTTTTCCAAATTGGCCGACAGTGGCTGTTAGGGTGGCGATAAAGATAAATGGCTATAACTGTGGGTCTGTCTGTCCCCTCTGCCCCCCTACACATTGGCCCTTCTCGCTGTCTCCCATCCCTTTCTCCCTGGCTGTGGTCAGAGTGCCAGCTGATGAAGACAGAACGGCCCAAGCCCAACACATTTATCATTCGCTGCCTGCAGTGGACCACTGTCATCGAGCGTACCTTCCACGTGGAGACCCCCGAGGAGAGGCAAGCGAGAAGCACACACCTCTCAGCTCGCAGAGCAGTAAAACACAAATCATTTACATGCTGAGAATTTGCCCGTGTTGCTAAAACGCAGTTTAACAATTTAAGAGCTCTGTTTTTCTAACATGTAGAAGCGCACGGACACAAACACACACACATTTAATCATTGTTATGGACTCGCACAAGGTCCACTGGCTATTGGCAGAACTCGCACTTGAAATTGCCTTCCTGTTGATAAGAAGACAATTACGTGATTGGGCTGCTGTGCTTGCATGATGGTAAATGGGCTGATGAAATCTTTCTGTTGCCTGTGCCTCCCTCAGGGAAGAATGGACTAAAGCCATCCAAACAGTGGCTGAAAGCCTGCAGAAACAAGAGGAGGAGATGATGGACTCCTCTCCAGACCCCATGGACATGGAGGTCTACCTGACCAAAATCAGACACAAAGTGGTACGACCCGTTTCCACTCTGTTGTGTATCTTCCTCTCTCTGCCGCCCCCGCATTGACACATCTTGGCGCGTATTATTATAAACTTGCAACTCAACCACCTTTTAATATATCCTTCCAAGTTGACCATTACTCTCCCCATCCACCCTGCTCTGCCTTATTTGCTACCTACGCCCACCTTCCTGCGCCTCAACACAGCCACTTTTTACATTCCCAACATCGGCCGTGGCCCGTGGGTGGCTTAGCACCAGATAGCATGTCCACCAGGTTTCACAACCCCCACATTTGTCACGACGTTGAGGTCCAAGGCCAGCGGATTGGATGTCCCCCGCACAACCATTTTTAACATTCTCTTTAGTGCCGGGGTCAGAGGTTAACTGAGACACAACCGCATATAGGCTAAACCATTAGAGGAGTGGAAATTGCATCAAATGGTGCCTAAATGCTTGTGTGTTGTTGTCAGCGGGATTGTGTGTCCTGGCTAGTTAGAGCATGAGTTTGTTAAAGCTTCTGTTTGTAACCAGATGCCGCTTTCTCTCCTCTGGCTTACCAGACTATGCACGACTTTGAATACCTCAAACTCCTGGGAAAAGGCACTTTTGGCAAAGTTATCCTGGTAAAAGAGAAGGCCACAGGACGCTACTACGCCATGAAGATCCTAAAGAAGGAGGTGATCGTAGCAAAAGTGAGTGTATGCCAATAAGGAAGAGAAAAGACACTGGGGAGGGCCAGTGGAGCACATGACTGATACCTAAATGGTTAGCCATTGTAAGAGTTGCACAAACACTCTTTATTGCCTTTTTTTTCCAGGATGAAGTGGCGCACACACTCACAGAGAACAGAGTCCTCCAGAATTCAAAGCATCCGTTCTTGACAGTAAGGAGCCCCTTCGTATACCTAAACCAAACCTTATTTTAACTCACAGAGATCCTCGGGAACCTCTTCAGTCCAACCCAGCAGCTTCCATTCAGGAAAAAAAGGGGAGGGGTGACATTTTTACCAGGAATGTTTTGAAGAGCTGTTTTTTACAAAGACAGCAGTCCAGTTGGGCCTTTTATAGCAACACTGGAGGTTCTGTTTTGTTTGTTTTTATCAGTTAACTCTTTCTCTGTGAGCCTGAGGTGGGTTGTAATGAAAAGCTCCTCCAAAATGTTAGGTCTAAGTGGTGAGTGGAGGCAACACATAATGCGATGTGCTCAGTGCTGTGAATGGGACCAATGTTTGCCACACAACAGTAGTTAGAAAGCCTCAATGCACTGGATACATTATGCTGTGTGTGTGTGTGTGTGTGTGTGTGTGTGTGTGTGTGTGTGTGTGTGTGTGTGTGTGTGTGTGTGTGTGTGTGTGTGTGTGTGTGTGTGTGTGTGTGTGTGTGTGTGTGTGTGTGTGTGTGTGTGTGTGTGTGTGTGTGTGTTTTTTTTTTTAATCTCTTCCCATCAGACATTTGTGTTCGTAAATATAACGTTGCAACATGCATTGTGATGTTTGGCGCTATAAAGAACCTGCTTAAATGCCAGCTTCCTCTTGAATTAGCTGGAAACCTCACCATCAAGTTCCCCTTTGAGCGTTCTCATTCTCTGTCTGCAGGGACTGAAATACTCCTTCCAAACACATGACCGCTTGTGCTTCGTCATGGAGTATGCAAACGGTGGCGAGGTAAACCATTTTTGAATTTAAAAAAAATCTGCACCTGTAGTTGTCGGCGAATCCTGAATACTTATTCCCCTGGACTGATCAACCCATCTCTTTCATTTGTCCTCTGTCAATCTCCCCTGTTTGCCCTCAGCTTTTCTTCCATCTGTCAAGGGACCGCGTGTTCTCCGAGGAGCGGGCGCGGTTCTACGGTGCAGAGATAGTGTCAGCGCTGGACTACCTGCATGCTGAAAAAAACGTGGTCTATCGAGATCTAAAGGTAGGCGAAGAGACTCGTCCTCACTTTCTCTCATCCTCTCTTTCCTGTCTTGTTCTCCTTTTACCCCCACCCTCCACCCCCACCCTCTTTCCTTCATTTCTCCGCTGGCAGGATATAAATAGGGTTTGCCTCCATCCAGAGAAGTGGCAGTGGTCAGGGCTTATTGATCTGCCTCCCCGAGATCAGTCTCCAGACCTCACTGCAGCTGGAGGGAGGCTCGGTCCATACGCTTACTGCAGCTAGACAGAAATAACCACCAGTCCGCTTTGAATAGATCACTGCCGCCTCCCGTTATAGCATGCATACAGTGTTCTCAGTGGGTAATATTTGTGCACTCTGTGTGCATGATTGATGCCATTTTACGTGCTGGCAGCATAGCACTCTTGGTTAACAAAGTGAAAGTGTCCATCATCGCCGTAAAGCAAAGAAGCTGCGAGGTTCCAGCTGTTCCGTTTCTTTCAGTATTTGCCAAACAAAACTCCAGCGCTGTAAAGATGGCATCAGAGATGGATTCTGCAAACCGATGAGGACATGTTTGGGTTTAGGAGGGCTGTGGGGGGGGTTATCAGTGTTGCAGTGGGCATCTGTAGCCCTACTACTTCCAGCTGATAAAAGCTGTCAGGTCAGCACAGCACTCTCTCCCTCCCTTCCTCCCTTCTTCCCTCCCTCTCTCCCTTGGGTTTATGAGGCAGGCTCCCAGCCTGCTAGGGTTCTCCTGAAAATGCCAGGGTAGCAGGATTGGAGGATGTGCTGACTCTGGCCGGGCGCTGCTGGCCACGTGTGAGCTACAGCTGCCAGGTGACTTTAACTGAGCGAGGGAGAAAGGGAGAGAGGGAGAGACGAGGAGGGGAGTGAGGCAGGACACGCTGATATTAAAAGGCCACGTAACCTCAAGTCATGACTCGGCGTGATGCACATTTGTAAGGCCTTTAGGTCACTCTGCGTGTGCATGCCATCACCAGGTATGTTATGAGAAAGAGAAGATGTGATAAACAGAACTGCCATGGTATTTGCATCAGTTCAACCTGGATAGATAAGATGAGATTCAGTTCACTTATTACAGCAGCTCACAACACAAAGAGGATTTTAGGATAGGTAGTAGGAAATAGAGGTTCCCTGATGGCTCATGATGTGCCACCATTGTTGCCTGCCTTCACACTGGAAAGCCACAAAATAGACGAGGTGTAAGTGTTATAGTTTCTGGTTTAATTCGAGACGAGGAAGCAGTACACATGGGTTGACTAAATTTACAATTAACAACAATAATAATAATAATGAAAAATGACACCTTGAACCTGTGAACTTGTGCTCACGCACACAGATCTGTTTACCTGTATGTTTGTACATTTATGACTTAAAGGTCCAGTGTGTCAGATTTAGGGTGTGAAACTATGTTTCCATTAGTGTATAATCACCTAAGAAGATTGACCGTGTTTAAGTTACCTTAAAATATGTCCTTTAGATCTACAAGGGGAGCTGGTCCTCTCACAGACTCCATCGTGTTTAAATGCCAAGTTTCTACAGTAGCCCAGAGGGCCTTTTGTGATTTTCGTGGCCCTGTAGTTTCACCGACACGCTTAGGAGAGGCCGTGTGACGCAAGCAGTTATTTAGTTGGTTGCAGTTGGTTGCAACTTCACCGCTAGATGCCACTAAATTCCACACACTGGATCTTTTTAAATGTTTCCATCGCCTCCCAGAATTATATACAGTGACTCATCTCACAGTGACGCTGACATCCGTCTTCTTTCCTCAGCTGGAAAACCTCATGCTGGACAAAGACGGACACATAAAGATCACAGATTTTGGTCTTTGTAAGGAGGGGATCAAAGATGGCGCCACCATGAAAACCTTCTGCGGGACACCAGAGTACCTGGCACCTGAGGTAACGGCTACGGCGAAATATTGACGAAAAAAACATGCGCGGCTTCTTGGCTGTAAAGTTACGCGAACACGCGCGACACGAGTAGGTTTTAAACGAAAATGCAGCGTGCGTTGTGTTGAACATCAGTGGATGAGAAGCATGTGGAAGAAAGGGCAGCTGTCCCAAAATGCCTTTCTAATCTCCAGCTGAATGTCTGTGAGTTAATGAGTATGCCGTGTGCCCAGGGCAGGGCAGGGCAGCCTGCTCTCATATTTGCTGTATGAGGAGGGGTGTGGCTACTCCCCATTGCGTGCAGGTATGACAAGTGTTGGAGTGGACCGTGTAACCTGATATTGCATTGTGAGTGTCGGCTGTGTGTGTGTGTGTGTGTTTGCGCTTGCCCCTTGCCTGTTGCCGTAAAAATGTTTTCCGGGAGAAGGGTGTCCATGTTGACACAGTTGCTGTATCGTTGTTTTTAGCCTCCATTTGGAATTTCTGGTTGGGGAGGGGGCGGGGAGGGGGAGGAGGGTGATCGGTTGCCAGCGCCTCAGGAAACGTGAGCTTCCGCCACTGGAAAAAAAAAAAAAAAAAAAAAGAGCCCACATTGGCTACAGCTGTTGTGTGGCATCGGGGGAGTCACAGCCCCGCTGCTTCCCTGGATGCCTCGTCTGACCTGGGCAGAGCCAGAGCCGTCATGAGCACGCTATCCAGCAATGCTCCAGGCTGCCTCATGGGAACGTGTACCTGCCTCAGCACCAGACCATCAAGGCAAAGCGCTGGGCTAGGATGTGAATATTTACTCCCTCGCACCTGTACAAACGTAAAAAAAAAAAACGTGTATTTCCTTTACGTCTATACCCCCCCCTCTTTTTCTTCTTCTTCTTTTTTAAACATTCCTCAGAGTTCACCACCTGCCCATCCGCATCCTAAACTCTAGTCTAGCTCCCTCTGCTCCTCCACAGAGAAGCACTGCAAGCCTATGACAGCTCCAGACCTCGGCAGCGGAGAGCATGGAGACATCAGGGGGCGTTGCCATAGCAACAGGGTCGCTGGCGAGCGTCTCTATGGAGTGCGGGCCAGGCAGTGTTACAGGTTGTTCTGCAGTAAACAATGACCTTGTTGTGTGTGCTGCACAGGAATGCTGTAACGTCTGGGAATATTCCACCCAGAGCAGAGGGGGGAGAGAAGGAGAGAGAGAGAGAGAGAGAGAGAGAGAGGGAGGGAGGGAAAGAAAGGGAGTAGAGACCCAATCTGCAAAAGCCTGACCAGTTTTGTCTCTGGAGTACAGAGTGGGACAAATTCACTTTGTCTCTTTTATTAAGTAGTTAGAAATAGAAAACCATTATTGGCTGAGGGAATTAGCTTTTAGGGAATATCTACAAAGAAAAAACGTGGACAGGTTTAATCTATCCACTGAAACTGATCAGGATTCACAAGCTTGGAAGATTTATGGCCACTAGTGCAGAACTTTGTGAGCAAAAAAAAGTATAAAGAGTAGAGCTCCAGAGCAGCAGCAGCAGCAGCAGCAGCAAGTGTTTGTGCTTTTATCTGCTTCCTCCCTCTCTCCTCCTCCCCGTCTCTGCTCCTTTGGGGCAGTGTAACAGTATTAGTTTGGGGCTGAGGCCCAAGCAGGCAGGCAAGGAAAGCAAAGCAGTCCTGGTTACGTATATGAGGGATGAGCTTGGCTCCTGCGCTCCTGGCAGCTTCACAGCTGTGGCGCTCTTCTACATATATGGGGCAGCTGCGGGCCCAGCTGTCGCACGGTGTGAATCACACGACAGCAGCGCTGGAAATAGAGACGGCCCAGTAATCCTAGCCCCACACCGGCTTCACGTTACTCCCCCTGCCCTCCCAATCCTTCTCCTCGATGCTCACCGCTCACCGCAGCGCCAGGCCGAGTGCCCACAGACACGCGCGCAGCTGCGTGCACGTGTGCACACACGCGGTAGTTTTGTTCCTTTTACGGACACATCCGTCCATCTGTTTTCCAGGACCCTCTCTCGGGCCTGTGCACTGTTGTGTCCATATCTAATTCTATTAATCCGCCCACGTCTTTTTACCTAAGTTTCTATTCTTAGGTCTGAAATGCCTAGCATCACGCTGCTTGAGGTTTAAGAGAACAGACTGTTCTCATTGTCTTGATTTCACCTTCAACATCCGCCTGGCGAGGTAGAATCCAGTACATGTCCCCAGAGACCTTGGAACAACTCGGCTCAGCAGCACATTAGTCATGCAACAGGTTGCACTGTTTTGTAAGCACAACGCTGGAGGAGTTTGTCTCATTAAGAACTGTCGAGAAAAGTCATCCTATGGAAATAATAAGACTAAATATTTCCCTCTCTGTGACTCTGGTCGAGTTCATCGAGCGGTTTGTTTGTAAGACTGGTCCGTGTTTGTTGCCGCACATTTGCTTATTTAAGCGACCCACACCTCTGCTGCTTGTTGATCTGTGTGTGTGTTTGTGTATGCGTGGAAGGCCCTGTGGTGATTAAATATGCAGGGCTCCAGGGGAAACTCTATCCTTGCTCCTAATGTGAGATGTGAGTCAGTGTTGGCTGGGGTGGCCTCAGAAGCTCAGACCATGGGGGGAGAGCAGGTGATTTTGGTAGGGGTGGGGTGATGGGGACAACCCAGTTGCTTAAAGGTTGTATACTCAGCCCTAAAGAGCCACTGTCTTCACAGCCCCCTGTTGTACAAACACCTTATTGGTCGAACTCTAAACGTCTGCTTTAGCTTGTTTTAGAAGTATTCTGTGAATTTCTTTTTAGCACATATTATAAGACCGTCGTGTCATCTTAACACCTACATACCAAAATAGCTCATGTGCATTAAATAAACGTTTACCTGCCCCACCACATCCTCAAGGTGCTGGAAGACAACGACTACGGCCGTGCTGTGGACTGGTGGGGTCTCGGGGTGGTGATGTACGAGATGATGTGTGGCCGACTGCCTTTCTACAACCAGGACCACGAGAAGCTGTTCGAGCTCATCCTCATGGAAGACATTCGTTTTCCTCGCACACTCGGACCTGAGGCGCGCTCCCTGCTCTCTGGCCTTCTTAAGAAAGACCCAATGCAGAGGTGAGGAGACTCCACTGTATCCTCTACACACGTCTGAAAGAGGGAGCTGGAAAATAGGAAATGATTTAGAAGTGGCAGTTTGACACATCCTAATTTGTCCTTTTTGCACTCCTCTTCCAGGTTAGGCGGAGGGCCTGACGATGCCAAGGAAATCATGCAACACAAGTTCTTTGCAGGAATTGAATGGCAAGATGTTTACGAGAAGAAGGTCAGTCTCTAAAATGCCCACGGTGCTTTGTTTCTCCCTCTCCAAGCTCAAATAAATGTTATTTCCCCCTCAGGGATCAATGTAGCTGCGTCACTTGAGATGCCACCATCTAGAAACCATGTAGACTGTCATCAGGAGGACAGCTGTTATCGAGCTGATTGACAGTGCTGATGTGGCGACATGTTTGTGTCTCTTCTCCTCTCCGAACAGCTGGTCCCGCCGTTTAAGCCCCAAGTTACCTCGGAGACGGACACGCGATATTTTGACGAGGAGTTCACAGCACAGACCATCACTATTACGCCACCCGGACAAGGTAGCACCAAACCACACACACACACACGCATACAGCATACTTGATACGATTTAAGTTATGCAGTGGGACACAACTTCAAATCATCAGACTCCTTATTGTGGAGCATTTACATTCATGCACCATATATAAATGTGACAGTAAGGCCGGCGAGATGAGAAGATGAATCGCTACGTAACCTTTATGATAAATTTCCACCTCCTGCGAGACCAGGAGTGAGAAATTACACCTTCAGTTCACTCAAGATAAAAGCAGCGATTCAGGGTCGCTGGATTCATTTTTATGTGAAAACCATAAAATGATTGGATTTCTTTTTCACTTTCATAAATTAAAATCTTGTTGTCAGGGTCATGCCAGAAACTTTGAACGCGTAGAAAATAATTTAGTCAAAGGTTCTCTTAGGTATTTTCCTCTGTGGTGAGGAACCATTCTGGAGCCGCACAGAGCTCCCTTGAGAGGAGTCTCCCCTCTCCTGGAGAGTCAGTGTCATTAAAACAGAGTGCTGGCTTCACAACTTCATCAGATGTACGTGAATGGCAGCCAGTGTGTAAAGATGCAGAGATGACACAATAAAAGAAAAATAGACGAACAGTATATTGGACTATTGGCTGATATTGACAAAATCAAGTAAGTAATATTTTTTTTTCAAAGAATATTTTTGATGTACTGATGCCACAATGTAACATTGTCTCAAAGAATTAAGCTAATATGTTCTTCTACTAGGAGTAGGTGATGTAGTTCAAATCCTGTCACATTACTGTATGTGTAATTTTATATCCAATATTGTACTAGATATTGTAATTTTTTTGGAAAATCAATTGAGAAACAAAATCACAGAGTGAGAAAGCCTGTTTATCTAATCCAGTAAATTGAATACAGGCCAAATAACTTGAATGCCTGGTCATTGATTTGCATTATTACTCGACAGTAGACATATATATATTACTGTCATATCAGCCTTTCCCCGGCTCCGTAAGATAAGCGGTTCTTTTCCCTCTATCCTCAGATGACAGTATGGAGTCATTCGACAGCGAGCGGAGACCCCACTTCCCCCAGTTCTCCTACTCTGCCAGTGGGACGGCCTAAAACGACTGTCATACATTCCCCCCCAGTCCCACCATCTCCCCTCACCCCACCCGACTGCACTCTCAAAAGACCAGGGGCTGCAGCCCCTGTCCTCCCAGCATTGTCCGCCGATGCCGTTGGTGGATGTAACATTTCCAAGTCTGCAAGTTTTCGTTTTTTTTTCCAGGACGGAGGAAATTCAAGAAAGAGAGAAAAAAAAAAGAAAGAAAACAAAGAATACTGTGGTTGTTCTGTGAGGCCTTTTGAGGACTGACCACGGAGAGAGAGTTAACACTACCCTGCATTTCCTGGTTGTTATGTTGTATACTGAGCAGGCATCCATACACCATAACGAATGGGGAAATGTAGATTATGTTGTGCACAAATTAGGCCACTGTTGTCAATTTTGAAAAGGGCCATTTTGTTTTGAATATATACAACTGAATATCAATCAACCATTTCAAATAGAAATAGGCATACTGTGGACCAAAAACACCATGTGAACAGAGAGTGTGTTGTTTGTTCAGTGGGTAATAAATCCCCGTTTTCCCTCTCTAAGACTTCTGAACCGTTCGAATTCAGACTTCAAGACATTTATTTTATTTTTTTTTGGGGTTCAAAAGTGAATGTACCGTTTCAAATAAAGTTGTTCTTTCTGCATACTTGCGTGTTGTAACACATGGCTGATTCTCCTACGACTGAAATACCATCATCCGGACAGGATTATTATTATTTTTTCACTTTTCTACTACTCTTATACAAAACTGACACCAATCGGTCTGTCGTGTTGTCACGCTGCACGGCGATGAGTCTGATGAATCAACTGTGCAACACGGTTTGATGTGAGGAATGCCAGACATGCAAAGAATGCAGAGTGATTAATCATTAAGATAAAAGCTGGCACGCATCGGATTCCTCTTTAACTGTTTGCACATCAGAGTCGCTGAGAGACCCCCAGTTTCCTGTTCGGGATAATAAATAGCTCCTCCAGCCCGCCCTGAAGTAAGTGCTAATAGTTCCTGTTGCCTTCCTATCTTGATGCTGTGCTGCAAACACCTCCTGATTTCCCTCTGATCAGGGTCGGTCAGTAGCCGACCCATCAGAAACTCTTCTCTCCTCTGGGTTTTTCCTTCATGTACAGTACAGTATTGGGTGTTTTCCACCCAGTGCATTCACAGCAGCCTCAGTGAGGTCACTTTAACATAATACACTTCTTTTAGGAATACTTTGCAAACAGACTGGGCTTCAGGGGAAAAACACACAGTCATCTTTGATTTGCTACTTCTAGGGGACGTCTGTCCCTTCACGAGCTTCTGAGTTATTTATATGAGACCAGCATTGACTAAAATGAGTTTTACTGTGCCAATGATATGCACTTTGCTGCCCCAAAATGATTGTATTTGGACCCTTATTTGTATTTTATGGTTGGTAAAGACTAAATTAGCTTCTTTTTATAATGTAAATTCAAATGTTGTGGATACAAATGAAACAAGAATTACTTGTTTGAATGATTTCTCCCCTTTTTACAGATGGCTGAGGCTAATCTCAGAGTCTTGGGAACTGAAACTCTTATTTCAAAGTGTAC
The DNA here is from genome assembly GCA_014281875.1 of Nibea albiflora. NCBI lineage: Eukaryota > Metazoa > Chordata > Actinopteri > Sciaenidae > Nibea > Nibea albiflora. Next base: position 9,688,346 of record CM024799.1, read on the forward strand.
TGAGAAGTTTTTTTTTTTTGTTCTTTTGTTTTGTTTTGTTTTTTCCAAAAAAGTGCTTCAGAATTTTCAAGATGATCAGACAGATAATCATTTTTCAAAAGTGCATCGTATGTTAATGAATGTAATGGTTTTTATGATATTGTTTTCACTTCAGTCGTTTGCAAACCTTTGTTCAGTTTTTGAATCTGATTATTACTTCTTCCTATGCACGCTCACCTTTTGCTGTCACCTTCTGAAGGTAGGGAAATTCATTTTATACTTTTTATTTTTTATTTCGATTTTTTTTTTTTTTTTTTGTACCTGCCCTCCCATATTCCTGAGACCGAGGACACCAGCTTTAGTAAACAAATAATATAAACTTTGTACACTGTTTTTACTTGTTTCTTTCAAATTCATGAAATAAAAAGGTCTTAACAATAAGCTGTGCGGACTATTTTTTGTGAAATCTTTCAAGCGCTGCCCTGGAAGACAAATGGATGCACTCAAGAATATTAATTAATCTCATATTTGGCTAAATAAACCACATTGTGAAAAGGTGATTACTGTGTCTAGACATTCTCGCTTTTTAAGCAGGGGAGAAAAACAAGTTTGCGTCCTCTTCCGCTGCAGCTATGTCTTTTCTTTTCTCACAAATGTCCTTCCCAGTCCTTCTGTACAGTAGGCTGCACCTACCTCTGTGCCATTAATTTGAAAATATTAGTCAATAGGAGAAGGATGTTTGTGTATCTAAACCTCGCTGTGACCGCAACCTACAGCTAAAACACGGCTTACTGTGTGAGACAAAAGTCTCACCGCTCAGCGGTTCTGACTGCGTTTTGGCCGTGTTCTCTGCCTTTGCAGGACCGCTCAGGTCCACGTCTGGGGCTCTGCAGCTGGTCTGAGACGGGAGGGATGCTCCCCCCGGGGCCTCAGGCAGATGGTACAGTCTCTGGAGCAGATGTTGACAGCCAGGGCTCACAGTCTGTCTTTTGGCCAGCTGCAATACACAGCGCCACACTGCGAGACCGAGGCTTGGCCCAGTGTGGCGCTCACCTGACAACCATCCCTCACCTGACTCCAGCTGCACTGCCCGAAACGCCGCAGAGCCGAGGCTGCAGCTCTGCCACAGGCCTCCCCTGGGTGATGTAGTGTTGTGCTGTGTGGGGAACGTGTCACTCACGCAGCCTGCAAGCCAGAGCTCCTCTCTTATTTGTACTGGAGACAAAAATGTTCCCTGTTATACAGTCAGTGGAGGCTGGCATTGATGTAATATAAACATGAAGAAGCTTTGAGACAAAAACAGCTGCAGCCTTTACACAATTTACTGTAATGTCATATTTTTACATTCAATATAGGACAATGCATCTATTTACCCATGCTTTTCATCTATTTTATAACTCACCACTATAGATAAGTCTTCTTTTGTTGTCCCTTAATGTCTCAGTGGTGCAACATTAGCCGCATAAAGACAGGCCCGGAGCTTGCGTCTTGTTCATGGACTCTTCAGCAGGATAGGACAGTGCTTGCACTTGCATTCTCCTTACTGACTGCACTGCCCCGCTGCTGCAGCAGCTGCAGCAGCAAGAGCACACGACCATAACAAAACACATTAAAAAAAAACAAACACTGGGAGTGAGGGAAGTGAAAGCAAGAGGACAAGATGAACCGCTACCTGGATCGCTCGATTTGTCACGCAGGTCAAAATGTCTTGGTCCTATTGCTGTCTCGAGCGGGCTTGGTGGAAGACACTGGAGTCATTATTTGATTAAAGAGCAGGTTTTTCCTTCTTCCTGTGAGAGCGAGCAGTTAGGGTGTGACAGAGGTCAGGGCCCATTAGAAACAGGTTCAACCTGTTGACTACAAGTCCCATCCTAACACTGTATAAGCAGGGGTGAAGTGGAAGGTAAACCCACCTGAACGAAGTATGATGAAAATTGCCGATTTGATCACATTACATCAGTTTTAGCTTTGCAGCGTTGGCGCTCTGTCCATTCCTATCTAAGCTTCTGATGACTTACCAAATTGTAACTGTGCACCTGTCTGTTCTCAGCGTTAGAAAGAAGAAGAAGTCAGCAGGCTGCAGAGCCTTTTCCTATCGAGCCTCCTTTTTTTTTGGAACAACCTCCCTCCTGATATTTAAAATCCAAACGTAAACCTCCTCTTTCCCCCTGAACTGTCTTAATTGCTTATTCTGTGATTAACTCGTGCCTTGTACCTGCTAACCACTATCCATCTGGTGGGTTAACCTTAGTCTCAATCAATCTGCTGAGCCTTAGTTCATGTCTGTCCTGCCGGCAAGAATACTGTAAACTTTCTGAAAACCACTGCATCTCTGCAAGCCTCTGTTTGTTTGTGTCCCACAAGCACAGCTGTGTGTTTATCTCTGTCCCTCCCTCTAGTTTGCTCCTCCTCGTCCTCTTTTCACTCAGACCTCTCTGTGCTCGACCATCAGCCGTCCTAGAAGCTCTCTCTCTCTCTGTCTCTCTCCTGGCTGTGGGTGCCTCGTTCCAGATGTTTTGGATCCGGATCTTTGTCCAGAGGATTCAGCCTCTCCTCTCTTGTCTCTCTCTCTCTGTCCCCTTGAAAGTATGTTGTCCTTGCCCCTTCTCACTCTCTGTAACCGTTTCCATTACCTCGTGTGTGTTCTAGTTGTATGTTCCAGTCCGCATGGTGGAGAGGGGGCTGTGTGGCTCAGGTCTGTTTGGATCCATGTTGAGCGTCTCCACTGTACGTCGGTCTATTCTGTACACCACCATCTCTTGCATGTCTGTCTGTCCTGGCAGGGATTTTTTTGAAAAAGTGACCTAACTTTATCTTTTTATTAAAGCATTTTTTTTTGTCATATTAAATTCATTATTTACATGCATGTATACAGTAAGAATGCATTTCATACTGTATGAGGGGATATTATTTTGGCTCACTGAAGAGGTGTACTGTGGTGAAAAGTAAAAGTAAGTATATTTATTTAAGTAGTGGTCTGAGGAACGTTTTTGAAGTAACTTTACTTGAGTATTAGTTTTTTTTTTTTACTCGGTTACATTTATGAGATACCTTTAATATATAATAATACATAATATAAAGTACAAATAACTTATGTTATATTATTACCACACCTTTGCCAGCTGTAACATTAAAGTGATGTACATATTAATGCATCAATATTTTCAATGAAACAATACAATATATATGACTCTGAAATGTAACGTCCTGTATCTGCGATGATTTTTGCTGCTTGTACTTAAATAGCATCTTGAATGCAGGACTTTTACTGGTAACAGAGTATTTTTACACTGTGCTGCTGCTACTTTTACCTCAGTTGAAGATGTGAGTACTTCTTTCAGCCCTGCTTACTACAAACACACAAGATATGTGTGTGTGTTGACTGGGCTGAATGGATGATGGTGGTTTAAGGTGAACACAGGGAGTCATCGTGTCTTTGCGGTTTGATTGCAATTGCCTTTAACATCAGGACTTAATCTCGGGGCACAGATGTAAGGTTTGAAGATCATTAAGGTAAATTGGAACCAGAGCGCCATCTAGCGGGTATCCGGCTTCTGTGAAAGGAGTTTCACTTTGATTAATGTTTCATATCCACACATCATCAGCTCGGGTTTTATTTGATGATAATAACTGAGAGAAAATAGACTTAGATAGTAGACTGCAAGCTGAGCTTAATTTATGACATTTTACTGAGATGCACTGGATTCTCATGTCCTCTCCACAACAACAACAACAACAAGTCAGCGTTATTTGAACCTCTGTTATTGTTTTATGAATACTTTTCTTTTACTTTAAGTTGATGCATTTCTCTTTGTATTGTCCCGCCGCACCAACCTGAAACAGCGAATAAACAAAGTCCTACCAGGCCGTGAATGGAGGCGAAGATCGTCTATAGAGAAGATGAATCACCACGTGGTTAACATTCTTCCTCAGACTGCAAAAATGGCCTCTAATGCTCTGCGCATGCGCTCTACAGATTCCATACAAAGATTTTTTTTTGTTCGGTGGACTGTCTTTTCTTGCAAAATAACCACACAGTACAACTACTATATGCAGACAGCATTTAAGAGCAGTTTTCATGTACTTAAGCTTTGCTAGTATTTATGCATACATTTTATCCCACTTTGTACTTTTGTACTTATTTATACACACATACGGCAGTAAGCTACCATGCAAGAACCCTGTGATTAGTGGGCGATCCGTTTTTCCTACTCAGACAGGTAATGTTATGGGTTACTTTACAGTTTTAAGTGATTATTTTTCCTTCAAATTACATCATAAAGTATCCCAAAAGTCCATAAATCTAGGGTATAGTCCCACCAATATTGGATTTCGGGAACTGATACTGAAATATGATACTGAAAAATTTCACAGTTGAAAAATCTACTTGTTAGTGTGCTCTATGCACAGACTACGTAATGGAGACACTGTCTCTAAATCACCTCAAACCTCTTTTGGCATTTCTGTATTGCAGTTACTTATAGGCCGACACATATATATCTGCAATAAGCTAATATTGGCCAATGAAATAAGTTTAATTTATCAGTCTGGCTCCACCAAGTAATTAAAGCTAGCTCAGCCCATTTGAAAATACTGATTACATATTAATGCACCAGTAGTAATAACCAAGTGAGCTCAAATAATACAATATACACCTATCAGCGACTTCATTTGGTACACTGGTAAAATCTTTGTGTGATCCAATACAGCTCTACCATGCATTATATTGAAAGATGTTTCTGATATTATGGCTTATAAACACTTTTAATTAAAATTAATTAAACACTACTGTAAACTACAACCTCAATAGTAAACATAATAGTTAAATGATGTATATAAATGATGATATATATATATACTAAGAAGTAACCTATATAAATGAATGTAATATAAATATGTTTTAAAATATGTAAATTAATAATTTTGTATAACCAAAAACAACAAATCAAATAAACACACAACACAACCCCAATGACGTCACCCGAAGGTTTCCAAAGCGTTGTTTTGAAGCAGATATTGGCAAAGACATGGATCATTAGCGGATCTGAGGAGGACAGAATGACACCTGGGTGCTCAAATGAGCCATCTGTAACGGCCCTTGCCTGACAATCAAAGCAGCCACGCCCCATGCAGTTATCATGAACGGAAAAATGAGTTACCAAAATCGTTTTTTGAGGCTGTAAACATGTTCATTTCTGCTGTGAAATTGGACATTTTAATATAGGCCGCTTGTGCACTTCTGCAGCCTGTCTCAAGCAGCCACTTGAGTTTACAGTCACAGTTTTTAGCACCTCCTCGCTGGCTTCGTTTCATACATTTTCACTTTTTTTTATTTGTGTGGCCTTCTCTTGGGTGCAAAAGGCGATATCTAGATCAGTGTTTAGTTTGTCCGTCTGGGCTAGTGTAGAAAAATGGCGATTCAACATGGCGGACTCCATGGACAAGGACCCACTCTCACTGTAGATAAAAAGCTCATTTTAAGACAGTTCTTATACTTAAGGGTTATTATACACTAATGAAAACATACTAATGAATATTTTACTCACTCATCTTACACACAGGGTGAACAATATGAATAAAGTTAACATTATTGTCACACAACAAACTACTATATCACACAAATATATAAATACTAATCCTAATATTCAATTATGCTAAATATAAGAGTTTTAGCTATGCTAATTGTAGGCGTACCCGCCACCGGGAGTGTTTGTGAGACAGAGTGAGACCTCACTTCCTCTCTCCACCTCCAGGCTCAGGCTCATAAAGCTCTGATGGGACTTGTCAGGCGACGTCACCGTGTCGGCACCAGAAGAGGCTTTGGAGGAGAGTTTCGGCCGGGTGTCATTCCCAGAGGAAGAAGAGGGTGTGATCAACATTTACCTGTGCCAGTGTTACCTGTAGCAGGTCTCGTCGTGACATCGACTATCACCTCCTGTGCTTTGCGGGGCGTTAAACACTGGCTTCACTCAGGAGCACAACGGACAGGACGGTTAAGGTACGTACGTTGTTTTGGGAGCCGACCGTTGGGAAACAGCTTGTTTCGGTCCAAACCGGAGGCTCACTGACGTTAGCTCACTGTCAGCGACTCAAACAGACCACGACGACCTTTACACAGTATTCATGCTGTCATTAGGAGACAGTTATTAGGTTGTAATTAAAATAATAAGAGAGAGAGACAGTTGGTGGCTAATATTCCTGATAGTGTTTACGTAGCCAAGGTTACAGGAAGTGAAAACCTGAGTTAGCTAACGTTACTCACAGGCGCCACTTTGCAACAGGTTAGTGTGATTAAACAGACAAAAGTGAGTTTATATCTGCCGTCTGTGTGTGTTTGTGTGCTTTATTTAATTTAATGAGCTAATTTGCATTTGTGAGTTAACATGCTGAACCTGTCTGACTTTAACTTGGCTGACTCAAACACACACACACACACACACACACACACACACACACACAAAATGTGGTTATTTAATTACATTATTTTAACAGTAACACAGCCCGACCGGATTTGTTTGGAAAAACAGGTCTAACTTTAGGTAAGGTGACAGCTTCTCCACTCACATGTCTCCACACTGTAGCATGCTTCATACATATACATATATATAGGACACCTGGCATTGTTCAGGCACGCAGGTATTGAATTTTGATCATACCTACCTGAATGCCACATTCATTCATTCATTCTTTGACTGAAATAATCCTCCCTCTCATTTAGTTTTTGTTGTCGTCTCACATTGAGCTGGAGCAGCTTTACACACACACAAACTCACAAACATACAGATAAACCATAAAGGGAGCTAAATGTGGACGTGTCAATGAATGGCTGATGAACAAACTGCAAAGAGGACAAGATTAAAAACAGTAAAAAGCGGATAAAAACATACACACGACAGTGACAGATGTTTAAGAACAAGACTACAGATCGCAGAGGGAACGAACGATTAGTTTTCCAAGCAGGTAACGCCGCCCTGATTGCAACGGAGAAAATCCGCTTGCAAGCTCACGTCCGGAAGATGCCAAAATACTTGATGCTTTTTCTTTTTCCCAGAATGCTAAGAAGATCCTGACTCGCGGCCCCAACATGAGTGTGACGTCATGGTTCCTGGTCAGCAGCTCTGGCACACGCCACCGGTTGCCACGGGAGATGATATTCGTCGGCCGGGACGATTGCGAGCTAATGCTTCAGGTGAGAAGGCGACTGGGCTGACGGAGGAGTGTGTCCGCCTCGCTTTCGTGCTCTCGTCTGACACGACAGCTAGTCACGTAAATGTGTGAAACGCACAGCCGGGAGGCTCGTGGCGTGCTTTGTCTGTGTGTAAGCTGGTGCCTTCACACAGAGTTGCCCCTGACAGCCTTTCAAACAATGACTTAAAGCACAGAGAAAGCATTCCACTGTTTTGTTTTTCCATGCAGCGTTTGCCATAAACACAAATTTCTTTGTGGGTTTTTTTTTTTTCTGTGTGCGTGTGTGTAATACTCTCCCTCCCATTTTCTCCTCACTCTGTATTTAGACCAGTGAAAGAGGAATGTTGCCTCAGAAGTCAGTTGTTTATACTTTCCTAAGTCACTGCGTTATGCTCAGAAAAGCTGTGCCAACCACAGAGGTCGGTTAGATTGAAAAGTTTCTCATGTCCACATTTAGGCGTCGCCGGATCAAGGAGGGAGGGAAGGAGGGGGAAAAAAAAAAACCTCAGCTTCTCCTCAGCCTGAAATGATGCAGACATTTCTACTGCTCTGCTTAAGTGCTCATGACTGCTTCCTGACTTGGCACACAGTCGCTTTCTGCTCTAAATTGTCTCTTTAACTCTTTAATCATCTGATTTTCTGTTTGTAGCTCTGTGCATCCCCCCCCCACCCCCCACATTCACCATTCAAACCGCAGTTTGTCTGTAACGTGAGAATCCTGTTTGGCACGAAAAGCAGAGATTGAGCGTAAGTGAAGTGAGATCAAGTAGCATAGCTGAAGGGCTCGACTTGAATGTTTGGACTTTCCGAGACAACTGTTGTCTGATCAATGTCTCTATCTCCATGACCAGTGCTTTGACGATATGCCTCCTTCAATAATAATGACTGCATTTAGGGTAGTTATTGTTCCCTGGTGATAGACCAAACATCTCTCTGTGATTAAAGGGGCCCGAGTGGCGCTAAAGGTCACTGAATAAGGAATGTGGATTTCTTGCTGCTGCGTAGTTAACCAAAATCAAGTCTGTAAACTGGCTGATGGACTGCTTGTGTTGCAGTCCAGTCTTTATAATAAGTTATTTGGAGCTCCGCTGAGCGAACAGGCCCACACAGAGAGTGCATCCAGCATCTGTCTGAGAGCTGTTTATCCCAGTTAGTAGGTGATGTGGAAGAGTGTGTGTGACAGCTCCTGTAAATGGACGGTGGTAATTCCGCAAATGAGTTTGGCAGTCACTGTCAGTCATTGTGATTTTTGTGATGAGGAGGCCCGGAGAGCCTAATGAGCAGAGAAGAGAGAGCATTCAGTCTGAATCACGTGTACAGTTTGCACATAATTGATGAAAGAATGTTTCCTTGTTGTGAGCACTTTTTTTTTTCTTCTTCTGGTCAGTGGCACGTAGTCGACAATTTGGAGCAGGAAGAGTTTGGTAGATGTGGACCAGCTGTTAGTCTAACATTTAAGACTTGTTTGTAGTGTAAGGCAGGGGATGGTTCATCTAACTCTGTCCGGTGGCTCTTGAATAATTTCTCTTTCTGCTTATTTCTTTCCGTTCTCGTGTAAATCTTTTTTATTTATTTTTTTTACATTTGCACGGTTACAGACTCAGTCCACCTCCATACACTTGTGTTTTTAATGTAATTTATTTTCCCATAATGGACAAAACACGTCTAAAACCTTGCAAATTTTCTGAAGATATCGTGATAACATCGTTCTTGTGAATCCTTTTGACCGCGGTAATCTCATGAAAGTCTGATATCGTGGCAGCTCTAGTAGATAATGACTTTTTGGGTGAGTAACAATTATTTTAATATAGATTATTTGCTTGAATAATCATTTAGTCACCACAACACTGGGTGAAGTATTCAGAGGTCTCTTCAGAGGTGTCCAAACAACTCAAAAGAGAAATGTCAATCAGAAACAATCAGTCATCAAAGTAGTTGCCAGTACATTTTTCTGTCAGTCAGCTAATATTTTCTGATCTGTTGACTCTTGCTTTACTCCTGTTGCAGTCTCGCAGTGTGGACAAACAGCACGCTGTGATCAACTACGACACCAACACAGACGAGCACATGGTGAAGGACCTGGGCAGCTTGAACGGGGTGAGCGAGTCCATCTCCAGTGTCAGGCTACCTACCTCAGCCCCGAGCGATAAAAGAGCCGGCCCCTGGGCTCCCTGAAGGCTCCAGTCTCAAGTCCAGAACAATTCCCAGAGCACAAAATACCCCTCTCTCTCTGTGTGTGCCAGGGAGGGGGACGGTTGGTAGAACAGTGGTAATCAGGAGACTGGATTTCCTGCTGGCCTGGACCCCTGTTTTTTTTTTTTTCTCCCCCCATTCTTTCTATCTCACTCTATAGCCTCCCCCTCCCCTTTCTTCACTGCTCCGTTGCCACTTCATTGCACCATTATCCCAGTGAAATCCAGGGTTGAGCAGTGGGAGAAAACTGTTCATTGTTCTCAGAGAGTGTTTCTTTTGGCCCTGGTATCTGCAGCCAAACTAATCAGAGCAGAACGGTAACTGAAGTCCAACACGGCTCGATTATCTACATTTAGAATGAGATCTGCCACTTCATTCTCTGCTCTGCACGCACCAGCTTTATCTTTCTTTTACATTCAGCAATTGGACGGCCGCGTTCTCACCCGGTTGTTAGGGAGAAGATGGGGCTAATTGATCAACAAACCGAGCAGCGTTGCATGTTTTCACCTCCACCTGGCCATTTAGCGTTCTGCAAAAGCCAAGACAGCACTTGCATAACAACATAATCTCATCAGAGTTTTAATGTGCTGCTGGATTAACTTTCAGTGGGAAAAGGGCCCTTTGCAAAGCACCTTACTGTGTCCGAGTGCGTGCCACGAGGAATTAGCCTGTCACCTGGGGGTCAACGCGTTTACTTCATTGATGACCAGTGAAAATTATTTGATGTTGTTTCTCTCTGTCCTGCAGACATTTGTCAACGACCTAAGAATCCCAGACCAGACGTACATCACCCTCAAGCTCTCTGACGTCATTCGCTTTGGCTATGATATCCTTTTTTTCTGTTTCTCATTCAGATTTTTGTCACATTTGGCTTCATTTTGTCTGGTTCATGTAATGCAGACTTTCTGTCCTTGTCTGCCCGCACTAGCCTGACAATTTATTTATTTTTATTTATTTAACATTTCATTCATTTTATTTTCCCTCTGTGGTCTTTCGCTCCATTGGCATGTTAATCCCCTCTGGTTTTTCAGTCAGGGGTTTTAGATTATAGTCAACTGTGTACAGAAAATCACTCTGCACCCTTTGACCCCCACCAGAAGAGAAAACACTGAATGCTAAAACTTAGTTAAGATAACGGGGGAGGAAAGCTGCGTAGAGTACAGAGCCATTTAAGAATGCGCAGGAACAGTATGTGGCGTGTGATTTAGGTCGCTGAAGATATGAGCTTGTTTGAACTGCAACAGGTCTCTGCCACTTATCTGCCTCCCTCCTCCTTCTTGCAAGCAGTAAAGTGACAAGCAGCAAAGTGAAAACTAGGCAGAGTGCTAACTGCTCATTTACCAGACTTTAATTAGGAGATATCTATTTTGGGTGTGTGCGTTGTCTTTCAAGTGCCTGTGCCACTGACTGACTGTCACACAGAACAGTACAAATAGATTTTTTTAAAGGTATCTCTGTGTTCCTTAACTCCTCCTGCACATACACATGTATATATCCTCGAGAAGAGTCAACACAAGGTCCCAGAGGAAGCGCTTAAAGTAAGTAACACATGTGCATGTGCCCAAAGGAGAAATCCTTTCCCTGGATACTTCATGATTAAAGATGAGGCACAGTGCTCTTCTGTGCTTTTCATTATCGATTAATCTGTTGAATTTTTTTTCTTCAATTATTACCTGAAATATTGATTACATGATTAGATGATTACAAATGTTTATTGCAAATTAATAGAGCTCACCTTGATCGCTAACTTTCTTTAAAGTCTTTCCTTTATCAGACAAAACATCGGAAAGCAACATAACCAATAAATAATTTTACTGATAATGCCAATAGTTGCACAGGTTAATTGAATAATGGACTGGATTTAAACAATATGCATCTTTTCAATAGATTTTTGAGTATTTTTGTGTATCTTGAATATTTTCAATGCGTTGTTTTTGTGTCTTCCCAGCCCTGTGTCACGTGTATAATTCTTCCATGTGCAGCCTCCAGCCTCACCTTAATAACCAAAATCAAATGTTGGCTACACCCACAGCAAATAATAACGCCCCAAAATGTCAGTTTGAAGGCCCGTTCCATACAAACAATGTGGTGTAGTCATCTGAAGTCACAAAAAGCCGTAGACTTATAATATATGATGTGTGATTTGGTCTGTAAACATCCATTTCTACCGGAAGACAAAGTAAAAGAAGTAGCAGAAGTAGTATCTGTTGTCAACAGTTGGAAATCGGATCAACATCTAGCAGAAGTCCCCGGTGGATATTCTTCCTTACACTGTACATGTCTGAGCACAGTTAACATCTGATTGTTGGCAGAAGGTTTCTCACATCCTGTTTCCCTCCTGTCTCTTTGTACAGCATGAGAAGTACACAAGCCAGTTGCAGCTTAGTATAAAAGCCCTGGAGGCCAAGGCGAAGGAAAAACAGCTCCAGAGCTCAGAGAAGAGCAAAGACTCTGTTTCCAATGTCAAACTGCAGGACAGGGCTGAGCGAAGAGCCCACTCTCTCACAGGTAAACAACTCCCAGCCCACATACGGCTCATCATAGCACATATTAGCAGGAAGGCGGCAGGATTTCTGATAACAGAAACAAGTCAATTGTTCTTGCTGGAGGGGAACTGTTCTGACTGAAGTGGATTTGAATACCGTGTTCACGCACACAAGGAAGAGGAAGTCCTTCTGTCTCCACAACAAAACGGTTGTGGCTTCTTTTATTAAGAGCTCCCCTGGTGTGAGGTTAGGCTGCCATGTGAGCCGAGAGGCTGAGGCTACAATCCGGCAGTATGGTGTCTGTAAAGAAATTGATCTTGACGTCCCAGAGTTGGCAGAACAAGTCTACATGAGTAAGAGCTTGCTAGACAAGCCGAGGGGTGAAGAGTTAAGGACAAGAAGTCTTATCTCTGTCAGCCACGCCTGACTGCTGACAAGAGGTGGGTTGCTGCCAAACACGCTGATGATGGTTCAACACGTGTTGTAGAAGAATTAGAGAGGTGTCTGCGCTTCTTTTTTTGGTGCCAAGTTGGCATTTTGGTCCACGTAGCCAGGGGAGGATTTGTCACTGGCTATATTTCCAGTCGCTGTCAGCTCTCTCTGCCTTGAGCTGTACTGAGTAAATCCTGTTGCACAGTGTAGGTAGCAGTGAAACAGTAAAAGAATTGTTAGCTCAAGAGAAGCACTTTGTGAATGAAGCTCATTCACACTGACAAAACCTATTCCATCTGTTGTTGATTTAGCAATTTTCGTGCTTTCTGCTCCATAATCGCCCCTGCGAGCTTAGAGGGGAAAACTACAACTGGTGCTTAAAATAGCACTTTTCCAGTACAAGGCTCAGAGTGCCTTTACAAATAAGCCATTGAACTGCAGAACTTTGGACGGCATTTAGCGAGTCTTGTCTCTCGACTCGGACGGGAGTGCGGTTGTATCTCCCGTAGCTGTAAGCCAACCACAGTGATCCTGCAAACCTGTGACTGCGCTCTCTGTTGAACGTGCTCACCGGAGCTGTGTTTACTAGAGGCCGCGCAGTTAACTGCCCACAGTGCGACAGCAGCCTCGCCCCGTGTTGTTGTGACCCGGTCCACCAATGAGATAACCAAACTAGCCTATGCTATCTGGCTACATGTACGGTCACATGAAGGTAGTGCGTTACAGAGAGTAAAAGCTGCGTTTTGTTTCACACTCAGACATGCACATGTAGACATACACAGCGAGAAATGAAGTGCCGCACAGCCAAAGTCAGCCCGCGTAACCTCTGCTGACTTCATGCAAATTGATTGCTTTGGCTGAATTTGTTTGAGGCCTTGATATCATGTATGTTTTTCAGATTGTGTACAGTTCTGTCCCTTACAGAGTGCTGTGTGTATCTGTGTTTTTTTTTTTCTGTGTGCTCTTGCTTGTTTTCCCCTGCAGCTGTACAGGATGTGGAGTGTGTCCAATTCTCCAGCTGTCTGCAGGGCAGGACACTTCACTTGTACAGTCTGTGACTCAGTCAGGCCTGCTTCACTCTGCCAGGGCCCATGGCTATTTAGTATTTTGTAAAGGGGCATAACATGGATAGTTCACGTGTTCTCTGATACAGTACACATCAATACTACACGGTTTTAAATGCCCTAATGCTTGGGCTCATTTCTAACCACTCGCTTTCATTATTTGCTCTTCACTCCCTACTGCTGTCCAAGTTTCCGCACTGAGATGACTGTGAAAAATGAACTAGTCTAGACAAGTCCTCCAAAAAAAAAAAAAAAAGTTTAATTTGGCTGAAAACTTTTCACGAAGCCGCATTTTCAGGACTGTGCTCAGTCCACTTCAGTCGTGACACTCGCTCGTGTTTTCTCTAGCTAAAACGGGAGGATTGGCTAAGGGGAAAGGAATTAGTGACATGCCCCTCTGTTTCTCCCGTCACCATGTTGATGTCTTATTGTGTGTGTCCCAGGCAACAGTGGCGGAGTGCTGTCGATGCTTAGGATTGTGAAGCCTCCGCATTAAAATCCAGAGAGCTTGTGTAGCCCGTGTATCAGGCTGACCAGCGGCATCTAGATGATCTGATTAGTGCCCTATAGGCTGGTTGGCATGTGCGGACCGGCACATCAGCGGCTAAACACCAGTTCAGAAACAGCATGAGGGGAATAACCCTCATTCCTTGTGTTGCACCTGTAAACAGGGGTCATTGTGCAAACAGTGAGTGTCAGTGTCTACAAGAAGCCTCACTTTAGATACAGTTGTTATTCTATATGCTGCATTATCTGTTTTTCTTCTTTGGAGATTAAGATAAGCTTTGTCTCGTTTCACATGAGAAGGATTATGTTTTGGTGGCTTGCGTGTTACAGTTTGACCCTCACTACTCCCTCACTGTCATGGGAATGTGTTGGAATTGTAAAAAGCCCAAAGGCTACGGGTATCGTAACACTGTGTCTTTCTGAGCTCCAGTGTTGTGAAACGTTTTTGTTGTTGCAAGTCCAAGCACAGACACAACATCGTGCCATCATGTGACCAGAATAAACTTATCGACGTTCTAAATAAAGAGGCTTTATAAAATCACTTCTTTGTTTGGCTCTTATTTCTTTCCTCCCCGTGCCAGAATGCATCCATGTGCCTAATGGTGTGTGTTTGTCTGTGTTTGCGCGTTAGCTGCCACAGATTCCCCGATATCCAAGCCCACTCCTCTCTACGGCCAACCTTCCTGGTGGGGGGAGGATGAGGATCCAGCCAACAGAAAGCAGAACAGAGGTGGAAAATCACCAGAGTCTCCAGGTTAGAGAAAGTGTCTTATATTCTTTTACTAATATAAGAAGTGTGGTTAAATCTTTAAAACAAAATATATTTGCGTGCTGTGATTGTATCACATCTCCCCACATCAAGTTATTAGACCCTAATTTGTAATGACATATTTTTCTGTGCCACTGCTATCTGATGCCCTTTGTGGGTCACTGAGAGATGGATGGTGTTGAGCCCAAGGCAGGTCTCTGGCCGCCAGTTGTGAACTGTTAGCCAGGCCATACCATGCCAAGCCATTGGGCACTGCCTGTCTGCCTCGTGATGGATTATGACCCTCAAAGCTGCTGGAGGGGGGGGAGGAAGGGTGATTGTTTGCCTCATGCTGCCTGGGCTGAAACAGATTATTCCCGCTCAGCTACCCTGAGTGATATTTGGCCGCATCCAACTGGCACCCAAAGACCAACTGGCAGATTTGTTTTCACAGTCTAACAGCTGGAATCTTTGTTGGTTTCAGTTTCAGGGATTGTGCGACTGACATCCCAATCATCTCAATCTGTTTCCTTAACTGTGTGTACCTCTGAAGTTTGTCAAAGACCGTCACCAATGTTTGCCGTGTATCTGTGCTATCCTCTCTCACCACCTCATTGCTAACAGAGCCTGCTAAAGACGTATCCAGGTATGAGGTCAACGGTTCTCTGTCCGACAGTCAGGCCAAGTCCATCTTCTCCTACCGCCGGGAGCCCAGCTACTTTGAAATCCCAACAAAGGAATCCCAGCCACGACCTGCCAAGAAACCTGAGTCGCAGGTTCACGAGGTTCCCACAAAGGACACTCCAGATCCCGCTCAGCGCGCCTCCTCCACCTCCACTCCTCCCGTGGTCCAAAGCCACGCCTCCTTCACCATCGAATTTGATGAATGCACGCCAGGTAAAATGAAGATCAAGGACCACGTGACCAAGTTTTCTTTCCGCCAGCAGCGCAAGCTGCCTTCAACAGAGGCTGTCACCACACCCACTGAGGTGATGTCAGCACAAAGCAAAGTTGCTGATTGGCTGGTCCAAAGCAATGCAAGCATGATGAGGAGGAGGTCACACACTGAAGACATGTATAGCACAACCAGTGACCCATCGCATCTGAAGATCAGCAAGGGTGAGTCTTTTACACAGAATCTTTGATTTCAATGTACCAGCTCTCAAGCTAACTTGCCTTTTCATCCTCAGCACACCACAGTGAAGACGGCACTCACAGTAGTTTGGGGGATCCTGCAACCAATGGAAATGCGCCCTGGGCGTCACCACAACCCCTCAGAACCTCCCCACCACAGCGCTTTGCATCTCCTGACTCTGAGGAGCCAATGTCTTACTCTCCACCAGAGTCTCAGTCCCTATCCAGTCTTGGCAAGGCTGAGCCTCACCAGGCCTTTGTAATTGAATTCTTTGATGATAACTCAAGAAAAAAGCGCTCCCAGTCCTTCACCAATAACACTTCCCCACCTGAGCCCTCAGGCCTCAGGGTCCAACTAGATAAGACAAGGAAAAGCACAAGCCCCACTGGGGAGAGACAAGTCCCGTCTCCTGCCTGCTCCACTCCCCCGACCCAACGATATACCGTCCCACTAAAGAGCTCTGCCTCTACAGGCCCCCAAAGAGCTGGCTCTCTACGAAGGGAGAAGACAGAGGACCGGATCAGCACTGGCTTTTCTTCTCGCTCTACATCATCTGTGTCTATAAAGCCCTTCAGCAGTGTGGGCCGGAGATCCAAACTCGCCAAGGAATTTACTGCTGAATTCCTCAAACAAGCGAAGCAGTCCTCTTCTGCCAGCTTGGAGAAAACCACATGTAGTTCCCCAACAGCAGCTAAAACACAGACTATGGTCGTGTCCCCGACAAGTCCGCCTCCATCCAGTGCTCCCCACCAACCACAAACGTCCTCTCCAATCCACCAGCCTGTTCCCCTCAAGGCACCTGTGATGCCGCCGGCGTCTCGGAGTGTGGAAGTCAAGAGCATCAATGTCGGCCCCAAAAACGAAGAGGAGGACACTCTGAGCGACGCAGGAACCTACACCATCGAAACAGATATTCAAGATAAGGAGTTGGAAGAAGCACGGAGTAAGATTGACCAGGCAAGTTTTTTTATTTTTCATTTAATGTATACAAATTCTAGATACTGTAAGGCGAAATCAGTCAGCTTTGCGATTCACCAGTGTCTCTTGGGAGAAAGTTGAACTCAGAACGAGTCACAGATGCTCTCTGTCCCCCTTTCTCCTCTTACACTTATCCACTTGCACTGCTCTGTTCCTGACAGGTGTTTGGCGTTTTTGTGAGCCCAGAGCGAGCCACCGAGAGTGAAGCAGAAACGTCCTCAGCATTTAGGCCTGTTATTGTTCAGAGCAGGGAGCAGCATAGGCAGAATAGCGGTGGGGAGGTGAGGCCAGCTCCAGAACAGGGACATAGTCTGGTAAAGGTAAACCTTCCTGTTCGGGGGTGGGAGTAGTGGTTGGATGAGATAATCAAGAATTTTTATCGCCAAGTCCATAAATTAATATGCTGGCTCAATGAAACACAAATCAGTATGGATGGCTGTCTTGATTTGCCTTCTTTTCTTTTCTGGTGCATCTTTCTCTTGACTTCTAGATTTTCCTAATCTTTCCTCACAGGTTCTGGGTTCTTCGTCATTTGGGTTTTCTCTCTAACCAAATATAATGGAAAAATATACAGTCGTACTGCACACTCATGATACATACATGATATCTTGTGGTGTTTGTCCTACTAAAGGTGTTTCCAGCTAAGGAAATCTTTTTTTTTTTAAAACAACTAGACTAATCATCAATTTTAAAGATACTGAATAAGTTGTATATTTTCTCATGCAGGTTCAGCCAGCAGGTGCTGTGTTACAGGGGGCTCCTAAGTGGATGTCTTGCTGGGCAAGCTTGGCAGACAGCTACACAGAATCTGGCCCATCGTCTGGCCTCTTTGACATTCCTTCCCAGATGGAGCTGTCGGGAGGGGGTAAGCCACCTGACGAGACACGAGTCTATTTGAAATGATAATGAGACGCCCCTGATGAATATGAATCATATTCGGTTTCGGCATGTGTGGTTAATATGCATTAAAACTGTTTCCCTTCAGCGCGAGGCACAGTCGCCAACAAGGCCACACCCAGCCGGAACCACGACAGCCCCGAATCCGATGGATCAAGAGCTCGGCGCATCCTACCACAAGTACCGCTAGGGGAGAAAAGTGACATTCCAACTCCCAGCATTTATGTTCACCGTGACCTGCATTCAACGTTTGACGCAGAAGAGAGCAGCTCGGTGGGCGCCCGGCCTCAGGATGGCCTTCACAAGTTATCAGTGCAGGACGACGTAGAGCCTGACAGCCTGAGTGACGCCAGCAAATCAGATGACGGTTCCATCATAGAGCAACGGAGGAGACCGCCGTCAGACACAGAAGAGAAGAAAAATGAGGGCAAACAAAGACTGCCGGTCAAGCCTACGTCATTCTACATCGGGTCAGAGGAGGATGCGTCCAAAACTGAACACGGAGATTCAAAATCCAGCTCTCCTAAAGCCGATAGAAAACACACAACCAAAACGTTCTCAACAGCCACCCTGACCAAACCGAAAAGTAACCAGGACTTTGGAGCAGTCAGACCCAGTTTGTCTGCTCCTGTTCTGGGCCAGGGGAGACAGAGCCCAGAGTCCAGAGAGAGCTCTGTGTCTTCATTAATCAGACAGGAGAGCTTCACCAAGGAGCGACCTAGCAATGCCAGATTGCCCAACATCTCTAGCCAGCATTTTCAGAGAGACATAGACCCTGAATCATTTCAGGGAGTCGGCAGTCAGGACACTCATTCTTACCTCAAAGAGACAGAGAATGTTCTGGCTGTCCTAGAGGCCAAACTCCAAGCAGGGCAACCAGAAATAACACCGTCTCCAATAGTGGACTCTCTTTCTGGGGAGTCTGATGTGGATACCTCCAGTACTGTCAGCCAACATAGTAGCAAGAACAGGCCCAACGCACTGACTAAAAAACCTTCTGTTAGTGGCCTTCATAGGGAAAGGTCTTCAGCCAGTATAACTAGTCAGCACTCGGTTCAGCTGTCAGGTACATCAGGAAAGTGGCGCTCTCAGGGAGCGGACAGTAAGACTGAGCCTGTCAGGAGGCCGGTTGGACTGAGACGTAGTGTTGGGAAACGTGGCTCCACAGACCTAAGTGATGATCCTCAAAGTTTGCCTTACTCTGATCAGGAGTCAAACAACCACCAAACCTCCAAAAAATACACAGTGCCCCTTCAGAAAGAGGATGGTAAGACCTCCAGAGTGTCCCAGGCCTTGGGTCGTGCCAATAGCTTATCAGCTCCAAGACCCACCAGAGCGTCCATGCTCCGCCGGGCTCGTCTGGGAGAAGCTTCAGACAACGAGGGCACGGAGACAGACAGGCTGGCCCAGGAGGCCAGCAGTGCTCCAACGAAGCAACCCCAGGAAACCAAGAAACTCTCCAGGCTAGATATGCTGGCGATGCCGCGTAAGCGTACGGGCTCGTTCAATGCGCCCAGCGACACTGAGGCCTCCTCCGCCCCGCAGTGGACGGGCAGGAGCACTGGATTTTCCAACCGCAGCACAGAGTCCGGCAGCAGCTCAGTTCGAAAGGCCTCTGTTCCGGGGCAGAAGCCTGTAGAAAGGCCACAGAAGGCAGCGCTCAACAAGACCCCAGTCACTCGTGCACGTTCCAGCAGTGCCAAATATGCCAGCAGCACCGCAAGTGAGTATGACACCTAACACTCTGTTTCAGGTCAGTGTTTGACTGATTAAAACAGCATGCAAAATGACTTTGTGCCTTGATTGGTAGTTTCAAAGAGGTAGAAAAACGAAGTTTGTTGAGGGTTTACCCTTCATAAACCCCGAATACAAGGTCGGTATAATCAACCACAGTGGTGAATTGGTTTGATCCATTTATAGCGGTGAGTTTAAATACTGTATGTTTCAGGAAATAACCCCTGGGTTCTATAAATGCAGCTCATTTTCCCATTAAATGCAGTTTGGGAAGGGAACTACTGGACTTTCACTTGACATCAGTCACACTAACATTCAGGGCCGTGCAACGACCAGCGCAAGCAGAACTCTGACAGTTTGGTACATCCCTGATGTTCAAATTCACCTCGTCCATCTCCGTGGACTGTTTTCATTCACCTTTTTAATTAAGCTTTCTCCAATCATTAGATGTGTTCGATTAGAAGTCAGCATCAAAACTAATGGGTGATTCTTCTTTGGGTGTCCACAGCTGCTTTACACTGTAGATATGAAAATCTTCTCCTGAAGTTCGTTTAATCCCTGCAGCCATCTGGAGGAAGCAGGACTCGTGTATGTCGATGAGTCCGCAGCCCCTGATTGTGCTCCGTCAGGGAACAGTGCCACTGCGCGCTGTCCACCTTTTATTAAATCACACGACACCAGGCTGCTACAAAATTACCACACACACACATATCGGACAGATCTGTTGTAACACTGTTTACGTGAGACTCGTCATATCACCTGAGGTCATTAATGCCGTGCGTCACAGCCGCCTATCCGACATTATTTTTAACTTTAAAAAAAAAAAAAATTATTCTTGAAATGCATCAGAAAGCGAACGGCTGCTGTGTCGCATTATAAGACCTGATGTAACCACTTGCAACCCGAAACACTGCAGAATTATAAAAATAGTGCTGCTGATTTGTTATTGTTTATTTTCACCATCATTGTACTAATCAGCTGCTGAACAAGCACCAATTCATGACCATGTACACACACACACACACACACACCCTCTACGTGGATGCGTTCAAAAGTGAAATTTTTGTTACAGATGAGCCAATATACAGAGCGAGCCACACACCTTGCTGGCTGCAGATTTGTGCCAATGTGTGTCACGTCACGCCACTCTGCACAATGCAGACAGCAACGCAACTGCTCCTTGAAGAACCGATTCTCATGCGTCACTGTGATTGGCTCAGCTGTTTTGAGGGCAACGAGGCCGCTGATGTGATCGGCGAAGAGCGTTCATTAATCGCCACACCTCATCTTCAGCCAGCCCTTTTACACTTTAGGCTGCTGCGCATAGACTCAGTCCGTGCGCCCCCCGACACCGCTTTGTGTTCGTTGTTGCACGTTTTTAAAGACTGGCCCTCATAGTGCAGTACCTTTTTTTTTTTTTTTTTGATTTTCCTTCATCTGCACAGTGTTCTCATGAAGGTTATGGTAATTTATGAAGAGTCTGTGGCCACGATGAAGATGACCATACTAACCATGTACAAAATGCTTGATGCTACACAACAGGGTCTTGGTACTTGTCTGGTATCGGTTAGCTCCTGTACTGTGGAAGTGGAGTACTCATTTCAATTTGTAAAAAAAAAAACCTGATCGATCTTTCTGATGAAGTTTAGATATAGAAATGAGTTCTTCCACAGCAACTTTTCTGTCTCTTGTTCTGGGGAGGATTTTGGTGATCTGAAATACTTGGAGTTTTTTTTTGGTGGTGTTTTCCTCGCCTGCATTGTTCCATGGTATCTCTTTTTCTCTCTCCCGCTTTCCCAACTCCTCCTCTATCCTCCTCCGTAACTCAAACCAATTCACGACGCCAAAGGCTCCAGGAGGCGACAGAAAGGCTCTGACTATACCTCTACCTCAGATGAGGAGTACGACTCAAATCAGAGCACTCCTAAACACAAACGCTCCCAACCTTCCTCAGCTTCCCATAGCCCGCGTAATCAGTACAGGCCTCGGCCTCAGCCTCAGCCGGTGGTCGCCTTGCGTCCTAAAGCCCGCAGCAGAGATTCCGAGGACGAGAAGCATGAGGGAGACACCCTCCACAACTGGTCCAACCACAGTGCTGAGATTGCTCGGTAAGGAAAATCACAAAGTAGATGCTCATAAAATTTCCAAAGTTTAAAATGAGGCCAAGGCTGATGAATAGAGATCCAATCCTGTTTAGTAATCTGATCGCCTAATCTTGATTTACTGGAAACTTCGGCAATGGCACACATTCTTACATGTACTGTACAAGGACTTCAGCCATCTTTCTAACGTGTTCCCTCCCTGTTAGGTTGAGTCAAGACCTGGCTAAAGACCTCGCCATCTTGGCCAGAGAGATTCACGACGTGGCAGGTGATGGTGAGCTACAAAACCCCGGAGTGAACAGCAGTGCACCCGGCTCCACAGTGACCACTCACGAACAGGTGCATCAGACATGAATGAAATCTACATTTGATCAGCTGACTAAAGCTGATGATGATCCCATCTATTTGTCGTTTGCATCCGCCTCTCCGTCTGTCTTGTGCCGTGACACTAACTTCTAAAGTCTGTGTTGCAGCTGGTTCATCATATTCCGGAGGCTGGATTGAACTACCAGAGAGTCCCACCAGGTTCCACATCTGCACGGGAGCCTGACCAGAGCTCGAGTGACCATGAACCGACCTACAGGCAGCGAAGTCAGAGCAGAGACGAGGTCTGAAACTGCTTCACCCTTTTTTCTTTTTTAAACCTCCACTGTGATTCTTATAAAATGCTTGTTTTTTTTTTGTTTCCAGGTCATGGTGGACAATCTGATGCTGAATCCTGTGTCTCAGATCATCGTGGCCATCAAAGAAAACACCGAGCAGCTCTCTGACAAAATTAAGTAAGAGCCGAAGAAAACACAAAATCACACAGTTACATAAACACCCTTTATTCCCATGCTTAATCTCGGTTTGATGAAAAACTTTATTGATTCTGTCTGACGACAGGACTGCACTGAGCCTCTAATCCTATTAAACTAGTGAGGCTGAGTGAGTCAGCAAACAGACTGACAGTATGGGACTGAGGCATAATCTTCTCCATAGATTAGACGCAGATAAAATCGTCTGTGTTTAAGGTTTCTACTGTGAGAGGTGGGAACGGTTTGTTCTTGTTTCAAACGGTTTAATCTAAAAAAAAAAAAAACAAGATTCCAGGCCTCTGTTACAGCCTAACTCAGTCATACAAAATGTGGATTGAACTGTGTGAATCGCTTTCTAACTACTGAATTTGGCATTATGCACTCAGGGTGTTGTTCCAGGACAGGATGGATATCTGGCAAGATATCGAAGCCAAGGTTAATTCTGACAACGATGTTCCCATTGTCAAAACCTCCAACAAGGTTGGTGACTTAAGTTTGCCAGTTTTCAAGTCAAATGCACGTCATGTCCGGCGTGTTAATGTCGGTTGTTCGATTATCTGTATTTCAGGAAATCACGTCTATCTTGAAAGAACTCAGGAGAGTTCAGCGACAGCTTGAGGGTGAGTGAACCGGATCCTTTATATGAATACAAATCACATCGATATCATAAATCTTTGGAATATTTTTGTATTTGAAACCCAAATAATCAGGTAAAAGCTACGTTTTCTATTTTTCCTCCCAGTCATTAACACAGTCATGGAGCCTGGTGGGCAGCCTGAAGGATCCAAGGCCTCAGCCTCTGCTGTCTCCTCAGCTGGCATTCGGCCCTCAAGACCTCCCGCCTCACGAGATTTTAGGACGATCCACTCCGCCTCCACGCGTGGCGGCGGCCCGAGGCCCTGCGAGAGCATCAGGAGAGCAGCCATGACACCAGACGATCTCAGAGAGGGATATTTGGTCTGAGATGTGACGTACAGGCTCCGCGAGTGCTGAACTTCTTCTATAAACCCACAAACCCAGGTGTCGCGCCACGGTGCGCCCAATGAAACCATTAAAGGAGGAAGTGATAAACAGAACTGTAGCCTCCTGCACACCTAAACACACACTACCACACCGTGAACACTACACAGCTACACAGTGAAGCCTGCACTAAATGCCCTTAAAATACACTCTGTCAGTCTGAGGCCTACTTATGAGGCGACGATTTGAGGAAGTACCAAAATATTTCTATGAATCTCGCCTTCTCCTCTGACAGCTATCTAAACTTTACTTGATTCTCTGTGTGTTAAGAGGTCGACCTCTTTATTTGCCAATGATATGATCGACATTGCTGATTTTTAAAAAGCTCATTGTAATTGCCTGAGCGTAAAACTCTCAGGGAAACCTTCTAATAAATGAGAAAGTTTAGTGACAAATCACTTTTTTTTTTTTGAGGAAATATTACATTTGTTTTTGTTTTGGGTAGAAAGAACTACAGTACCAGCAGAGCTTCATGTTCTGTGTTCAGTGGTACTCACTGCATTTCCTTTTATATGTATGTATTTTCCATGTTTTGTGGACCAGATTTATCGAAGAATGTAAGAAGTATTTATTGGGGGGTCTTTTGTGAGACACTGTAACACCTTGACTTTGGGAGAGTTAATAGATTCTAGTGCCAGACCAATTAATGTTAAATTTCACAGTTGCTACCAGCTAAGATCACGGTGACTGCCCAGGCCCTCCTCAGTTAGTTGGACACTACGTTTTGTCCGAGTGGAGATGTAAATCCTTCAGGAATGTGTGGTCCGACTGGTAGGAGAGGCTCAGCCTGTAGTTCAAGTCACCTGGCAACCACAATCTCAAGTGGCGATACAGCAAGAGTTTTCAAGCATTCCTTTGTACCCTCTGAGAGGTTTTTTTTAATTTATTGCAGTTGGAGGCTTGAAACTTGTGTTTAGTTTAATTTCTGAAGAGCTCTGTCAGCTCTGAGGTTTTGGCCAAAGACAGTCCTAAAAAGACTGACTCATGACACCACAGTTACATTTCTACAATGCTTGAGAGCGATCTGTGTGGTAAGATTTCATATTTCCTCCATCTCTAGGGTCACATCTGATCCTCACGACGGGAGAAGAGACGTAATTTCATGTTACTGGTATGCAACTGTAAAATCTGATTATTAGCTTGTGTCATTCTTTATGTAAAGACCTACAGATATGCGTGTGTATATATCCTACAAATTACCTCTCAATCTTGTCTTTTGCACTAATGTAGTACAACATTATCTCCTTGACCCGACATGCTGCAAAATGAAAGCTTTTATCCTCCTGCGAAACATTGTAAAGCTGTTTGTTGGTTGAATCAGGAACAAAAGTGACCAATTTACACCAGCAAGCTTCCCCTCTTCCCAGTCCAGCTTGTACATGTGATCATAACTGGGAAGTACCTAATAAGTGCCACAGTGCTGTGTGGGATGATGTTTCAGTGGTTGTTTACAAACTCAAGCAAAAATTGAATGTTTGTCCTTTTTGACTCTTCTCGCTCAAAGCGTTGCTGCTATTCTTCTTCTGCGGGATAGTGTTCCCCTGTCGCTTTACAGCTGAAGTCTGACAGCTGAAATGTAATACTTGTATATAATTTTCATCTCCTTTCCTCTCCTTTCACCCCAGAATGATTTGGATGTGATTGTGCTGTATCGTTGGCTGGTATTTATGTCACTTGTGTAATTTGATAGCTGATGATTTCAGTTTTTTTTCCAAATAAATTTGGTTAGCAGAGCTGTTTTGGTTTGTTTCCTGACTCCTATTCACTCACTCACTCACTCCCTCACTTTTTTTTTCTTTTTTCTAGTCCAGAGCACGCATGTCTCAAAAGCCAGAAATGAAAGTAAAAATGGGAACTGAGCAGTGATATTTTCAATAGGGGAGATACCGCTTCAGGTCAGATGTCTCTGACAGCTGCAGGGGAAGAAGCAAATCTGTTTAGGCTAAAAGCAACATCATCCTTTTGGGTAAGCTTTTATTTTTGGTTTTAGTATTTTAAAAATCAAAATATGCTCTTAGATTTAAACCAGTTAAACTTCTATTCTGACTTCTATCACCGGTGGTCAGACTTGTACGACCTCTGTGTGTTTACTTCAGTCTGAAACAATGATTTCCTGCTTTTCATCTTTAATAGGCACTCGAACACACTTGAAAGGAAACATGACTTCCATGTATGAAAGCCTTCATGACAGTTATGTTTCAAACAAAGGGGTAGGACTACATCAAATATTCACCAACATACTGACTCTGTTTTATGCGACACATTGTTCTTATTCCTGGACTTGTTTTTTTACCAAACTTCATAATGTTAGAGATCGACCAGCTGTGTGACATTAGCCGTGGTTTTGGGCTGTCTGACTGTATTGGGGATCGTGCTTGCCATCGCCGTGCTCGAAAGACCACCGCCCCCCAAAGACCATGACACACTTCCCCGGGAAGATGAAGAGGGCAATTTCACTACGGACCAGTGCAGGTAATAATCCCACTGAAGTGCATCACTGTCTGTGAGTACTGGTGAGCCCATCTGGGACATGAAGATTTATCAGCTGTTATGATGTAGTCAACTCTGAGTGGACTTCATACTGTTAAAGTCAAGAATAAGTAGGTTTGATGAATAGCTGTGATTTAACACATATGTTATGTTATCTCTCTCTTAATAGCTCTTGATGTGTTAACTTGAAGTTAATTTTTCATTCTATATTAATATTTTAAAATGTTTTACTTACAATGAAATGATTTTAAAGAGGTCTAAACATTTGTTTTGAGGAATAAAGCTGATTAATTCAGATTTTGTGGCATATCTTGTGTCATCTGACTGTCTTTTTATATTATATTGTATTTATGTTTTGATTAAACAGTCACATTTTTTTTTAAAAACACACTGGAAATTGACAATAATTGTATTATTTTTATTATTATGAGCACAAGATTATGATTTGCAATACTCTCTGAAAGGTACATTTGTTTTTGGCTGAAACAGCGCTGTTGATTTTTAAAAATAAGTAATGTTTCTCTAAACTATTTACTATATATGTCTTTGTTTACCTCTTAGCATGGTCCTGGTGGAGAGCATCCCTCTACACATGAAATATAAAGAGAATGTGACGATCGGGATCCCTCTGGAGAAGGTCTGGAAAGATCTCATCTCCATGGCAACGGACCAAGTGGATGTGGTCTCTTTCTACTGGACTTTAACTGGGGAAGACATCAACGTTAACTCTTCCTCTGACACGCCTGTGAGTTGTCAGCTAAAGCACAAAGAAACCACAATGGATTGTCTTGTTGTATTCAGGAAAAAGGCCCCTAATGCTGTGAGTCTACCCTCTGCAGGGAAGAGACATCCTGACAGGACTTGGAGAGTTGCCCTCCAGGAACGTGTCTGTCCGAGTGGTGACCAGCGTTCCCAGCGTTCCAACAAACTCCACAGATTTAAAGGTCTTAAAACAGAAAGGTTTGTCCTCGCACTGTTTGTCTTTATCTGCATTGCGCTGTACCAGCCACCTTCCCTTAATCTGCCCCCCTTCTGTCTGAAGGAGTTCATGTGAGGAAGGTGAACTTTGGGCGCTTGGCGAAGGGCGTCCTCCACAGCAAGTTCTGGATTGTCGATGGGAAGCATGTTTTTATTGGAAGTGCCAACATGGACTGGAGGGCTCTCACACAGGTAACACCAAACATCTGCAACCACAGGTGCTTGTTTTTAAACCTCAAAACGCCGCCTGGTCATTTCAATAATTTACTTTTGCCTGCAGGTGAAGGAACTGGGAGTAGCTATCTACAACTGCTCCAGTCTAGCAAAGGACCTGCATAAAATTTTCAAGTCCTACTGGGTGATGGGACAAACCAACAGCTCCCTGCCACAGCCCTGGCCTGCAGAGTATGACACTGCCATCAATAAATATCACCCCCTGCTGGTGAAAACTGATAACGTCTCCAGCAGCCTTTACCTCACGGTGAGTTTTTAGGTTTCTGTTCCCAGAACACAGTTATTCTCTATTTACAGAGAAGTGACCGTGCAGTGTGTGTTATGGACCACCCCCAAGCTTTAAACCCTATTTGTGTTTCATCCAAGAGTTCTCCACCATCGTTCTGCCCTCCATCGAGGACTCAGGATCTGGAGGCTATTCTCTCCACCATCTCTGAGGCCCAACACTATGTCAATATAGCCGTCATGGAGTACTTCCCCACCACACGCTTTGAAAAGCCTCAGAGGTGAAACTCACCTACACACACACACACACACAAAGAAGTTTCCTTTAAACTCTTCCTGCTTTATTTGACCTTCTGCATCCTCTCATTGAACTAGATACTGGTCATTCATCGATGATGCCATCAGGACGGCCGCATTCGAGAAGAAGGTGAAGATCCGGATGCTGATCAGCTGTGGGCAGGACTCTGATCCAGTCATGCTGCCCTTCCTTCAGTCTCTAGCTTCAATGGACAGCCCTCAGCAGAATATCAACATCCAAATAGTGAGACACAACGTGAGATAAAAACATCTGCTGTGAACACACATCATCACCACCACTGAATTTTCTTTTTTTTGTTTGTCATTCTCTTTCCAGAAACTGTACATTGTGCCTGTGGGAAACCAGTCTGATATCCCATACTCCAGAGTCAACCACAATAAATACATGGTGACTGACAAAGTGGCCTACATCGGTGAGTTATTATGTGCACAGATTATTGAGTTTAAACTCGCAGTTTGTTGCATGTGAACTGGTTAATAATTGACCGGCTAACGTTGCGTTGTTCCTCAGGTACCTCCAACTGGTCAGGCGACTACTTTGTGACCACGGCTGGAATCGGTCTGGTGATTTCCCAGCATGCTCCTCACCCCGTATGGCAGGCCGAAGCCCTGCAGAGCCAGCTTAAAGCCGTCTTTGACAGAGACTGGCACTCTAAGTTTGCTGTGCACCTCGCTGACCTGGGTCACCACCCAGACTGTGCTCTATCAAGAGCCTCCTAAAAGTTACACATAAATATATTTTATATCACATAGCTGTGTTTGTGTGTCAAAATCAACTGTTTTGGTAGATTTCTTTGCTCAAAACAATATGAATTATATGAATTCTGATCTTTAGAGTGAGTTTGAACTGTGTGTCAAAAGGAGGATGCAATGGACGTTTATACGAATTAACCTCAAGAAGTTTAAAGTATACAAACCGTGCCACCCTCAGTTGTGTGACTTTATAATGAAATGCACCCATCCTAACAAATAAGCTTTACTGAGTTATTATCAATGTTTTTATAAGATGCAGTGTATGTTTATTGCTAAACTAATTGTTGAATGCACAGATACTGGATATATTGATTAAAAGTTATTAAATATGCGTCAACATCCGTGAGATTCTGTAAAAAAGTAAAAAATGATTTGTGTGTTCAGACTCAGTCACTTTTCACTGTGATTAAAAGTGCTCTATCTATCTATCTATCTATCTATCTATCTATCTATCTATCTATCTATCTATCTATCTATCTATCTATCTATCTATCTATCTATCTAATAATTATTTAAAGTGTATTATTTGGTTTGTTCTGTTGGTTAGTCTCAGTGTTTGTATTTTTATGCTGAATTAACTCTAAATCTTTGGAAAAGTATCAGTTCCCTTCATTTAACTGGGTCTCTGTGTGTAGTTCCCCTCCCTGGCCGTAGAGGGCGCTGTGATGAGCCTCTTGCCCCCGCAGTGGGGTCGCAGGGCGGGGCTCCGGCTTGTGTAGAGTACGTGTGCTTCACAGCGGTTAGCCTGTTAGCAGCACAGCTCAGCTGAAGTCAGAATCATGGTGCTGCTCGAAAACGACTCGGTAAGAGAAAGAAAAACAACTTGTTGTGAATAACTCCATCAGTTGATGTTATTCATTATAAAGTATAAACGGACTGACAGTTAGAGAGCTAACAGCCTCAACGTTAGACGAGCTAGGCGACTCATTAGCCTGCATGCTAACGTTTGGTTGAAGCTAACACTGGTTTTATCTGGTAAATGTCTCGTTTAGTTGTTAAACTTCATTTTGAAGCCAATTCACTGACTCTATAACATAAAACTGCGTTTGTGTCTCAGTGCGAAAGCTACCGCTTTGCCAAACTTAAATAAGTTAGCACTTTGCATCGTTTTAATTGAAGACTGGACGAAGTAAAGCAGCTGAAGTGATTTTTCTAATTTAGTTTATTCAGTACAAGTTTAAGCTACAGCCTGTACTCACCTGACTGTTACTGAACTTGGTGTGGGCTCGCTCAAACTAAAGCAGTCTAGCGTGCAGAGCTGAAATAATGATAAAATAATATTTCGACCCACTGAAGGCTAAAAAATGAGGCACACCTTTCAATAAGAAGTAATGCAAGCCTAAATTATGTGTAGTGGGTGTAAACGTCTGCCAACAACAGTTGCAACACAGCTGAACTATAATTCTAGCCCTCATTCTGTTGTAGCAGACTGCATTAGCTGGTGTTAGTGATCATCAGCGTCGTGTGGTCATTCATATTTGTTTTTGTTCCGTTGTCCAGTTCCTCACCGAGCTCACGCGGCTTTTCCAGAAGTGCAGATCATCCGGCAGCGTCGTCATCACGCTAAAGAAATGTAAGAGAGCTCCCTCCTGAGCTTTGACGAGTCCTCACTCGAGCACAATCGAGAAGTACAGCGGTGGGCCTTTTCAGTATCTAAGCAGCTCGGTTTCGATGTGTTTCTCTCTTCCCAGATGACGGGAGGACCAAGCCAACACCCCGAAAGGGCCACTCGGAGTCATTTGAACCAGCAGACAACAAATGTCTCATCAGAGCGTCTGATGGCAAGAAGAAAATTAGCACAGTGGTGAGCTTACTGTGTTTTTATGTTTGTTTTTTTTATTTTTAGATTTCTTTTTCTGTTAATGCTGAATTCAAATTTCTTGTAATTTCAGGTCAGCACCAAAGAAGTAATCAAGTTTCAAATGGTAAGTTGAGCTTGAGTCCTTGATTATATCTCCTTGATGTTACTCTTGGGCTTGATCCGTCTGTCTGTGATGAACGAGCTGTTAAAACGTCATCATAAAACTCAAACTCCTCTTTACAGGCGTACTCCAACCTCCTTAGAGCTCACATGGATGGACTTAAGAAGAAAGACAAGAAAAGCAAAAGCAAGAAAACCAAAGCCACCCAATGAGCAACAGACTCTTTAACATAACATTGGGTACCTAAACTGGCCTGTACTATCTGAGGGCGAATGGGCAAAGGCGCCTCCACACGGTCTGCCGCCCCACCCGGCTTTCTTCCCATTCACCCGAGGCCTCAGAATCACTGTCCATTCACATGGTGACTGCTTCGATGTTACGCCATTGTTTGCATGATAATGTCTCATCCCCGGCTGGTCGGTGCCATCGGTGATCTGGAACAGAGAACCTGAGGATTTCTCACGACTCCGTACAGGACGAAGCAAGTTTATTGAATCTCCACCACCTCCGCTTCGGAAACCAGATCATCAACAGCTGCGTCACATCTGGAGCCAAATCCATGGAGCCCATCGATTATCTGCCTTTCACACTATTTAATTGTTAGAGTCCCTATTTATGTTATATTCACGGCTAACCTGTGAGCTGTGCTGCCATACATCAATTTGATTGCGTCTCGTGAATGTTTGATATTCCGCTCGCTGGAATTCTCTTGTTATTAAAAAATCATTAAAATGATGGTAAAGTTGCTTGGAAATACAGATTTGATGTATTTTTAACCAGCTTTACTGTTTTTAACCTTTTCCTTAATTTTATGTTTTTAGTTAATGTTTTTGAAGTACATTGAATATTTTGCCTCCTTGTTTTCAACCACAGTCGCGTACCAAGCTGTCAAACTGGCCGTTGACTTGTTAAACACCGTAAAATGTACTGTATGACTTAAGTTAATGTCGTTAATTGATCCGTGAATAAGATACCTGAATGAGGTGAGTAGCACAAATCTGTTGAAAGCCGTAGATTTACTGAAAGGCATCAAGTTTGAGTTATGAACACAGAGAAAATATTGGCTGTAATTCTAATAGACGTTTCTGTTGATCACAATTACAAGGCAGGATTAAACTACAGCCAGTATATTTTGTCAACCATTTGTATCGTCTCATGCTCCTGAGTCCTGCAGCAGAATTTAAGTTCAGAAATAAAGTGCTTTGTTAAAAGTCACTGCATGTATTCTTTCTTTTTTTTAAGTAGCAAACAACGTACTGTGGTAAACATGAGCGATGTAGAAAAGGAGACAGTAGATACACTATATACATAAACATATGTGTCAATGCTGAACTGGTAACAGTTTGTGGTTGAGAAGAAGCGTCTCATAGCGCTGTGCTCCTCTTGTCCGGCCTTTCCTTTGGGGAGACTGCTAGGTGGCGCTGTCTGTTGCTCTCCTCCTGGTATCCCTGCTGCATGAGGCTGGTCACATACTGGAACATGGTCTGGATCACAACACACATTGAACTGGGTCAGGGTCGCAATAGAGGAAGGACATTTTAATAATTAACGTAATAATTCCTAATTGAATGCTGGTCACATAAATTGAACTATGCAGTCATCTAAAAATCCAAGCCTTTACATTGACAAACAAATGATAAACACATTAACATTAGTAGAGCTTTGAGGGGAATAATTGGTTGAAGTAAAACATTTGTGCTCTGTACTTTAATATTCAGCCAGAACAATATACAGAATATAGTTTTTCTGTGTGAATATGGAGTAGGAAAAATTTTCCATGTTAGTTTTCCTTCATTTTTTACTGGGAACTTTCATGTAGTAAGATACAAACAGAAATTAATCTTGTATATATGTATAATGCAAAGATTGAGTTGGATCTTGGGTAAATCTCGGGTGATGAAGAAAAAAACTCAGTGTCAGGATCAACATGCTGCTTCTGTGTGTGTGTGTTGTATATTTAATCCCGTGTGAGACACAGACATGAAATAAAAACTAACTCACTTCAACCACTAGGTGGAGATGGAGGCCATTCATTAAATCAGACATTCTGACTAATAATAATAATAACGTCCCTGATAGTGTGCAAGCACATGATGTGCAATGCCAGATAATTCTCTGAAGAAGAAAAGAGATCTATTATGTAGCAGCATCATTATTCAGGCGTCTGTATTAATGACACAAGAGACAATGGAGTGACATAACGCGACGTGACAGAGCCGCGTTCCGTTTTCTCTATATGCTCATGTATGGTTCAGTGAGATGTACGTTTCACATCAGTCAAGCTGCTTCCCATCTTGACATGTTACACTAAAAGAGACACGCATCGCCGCTCGCTGCAGACTGGTTGCACACATCAAGTCTATTTCACGAGGCATTTACCAAGAAGGGGTCACTGTGAGGGTCTCTGATTGCCCACCTAAGGAGACACGCAGGTCACACGGTGTGACTCTCCTTACCTTCCATGCCTCCTCCAGCTCGGCCGTCCACCTCTCCTTCAGGATGGGCTGCACGGCGCAGATGAATTCTGCTCCGACGTACTGGAAAATAATCATGTGAGACACTTAACCTGCTTGTGCTTTGGTAACTAGGGTAGTGTCCAGTCATCATTTGCAAGGTTGTAGGTTGTGTTTTCATTGAGCTGCCTGAGTCTGATGAAGAGCTACAGCTAAATGATGATGTGCACTCCTCTATAAACAAAGCAGCATCACAAAAAAAAAAAAAACAGCAGTTCAGCACCGTTGGGCTCATTAGGTTCTTACACTGTAGTACTTAGGTGGGGCGTTGTAATGGTAATGGCTTTTTCCCAGCTCTAGAGCCAAAGCGTCCAGTCTCTCCAGCTGGTCCAGTCTAGCCACGCTTTTCTCGATGAAAGACATCACCCTGAAAGAGAGCGGAAATCAAAGATTCAGCCTGATCGATCCAGCGGTTAATCGCTCGTTAGCAGCAGGTGAGTATCAGCTGATACAGCCCCCGTTCATTGTAGTGAAGTGTTTACAGTCACGCGTGTTGAAAAGCCTGCATGGTGACATGCATCGTGATTGCACGGTACTTAATACCCCCAAAACATTTTTCTCCCCGCCCAGGATCACTTCTATTTGTCGCTTTGCAGGTGTGTGAGCCATCACAGCGGAGAGTGTGTGTGTGTGTGTGACAGTTTTGAAGATGAATATGAAGCAGAGGGCTAGAGTTGGTTGAGCTTAGTCTTTTTCTCTGTCAGGCTGCCACCATGGACATTTGTACTAATGTCCCTGAGTGCAGCTGAAGGGCCATTTGACCTTATCACTGAATTTGAGAGCAGCCGGTTCACGCTGGGACATGAAACACATTTTGTCTGCCCGTTGATGCCACACTAGCCTCTGTACCTTCAGGTCCTCAGGCAGTAATTGGCTGCTTTGGCCTCGCGTGTAGAGGAACACAGAGAGGCTTGATGCACGCTGGGAAACAACAGACGAGTGGCTGTGATAGATGCTACAAGCTCCGTCTGCAGCAACAACGCTGTAATGATATGACTGCCTGAGATGTTTTGCTCGGCCTCTTATGTTATTATGCTTTGTGTTTTCCGCTGCAAGTGTGTGCAACGCTGCTTTCATTGTTAAATGAAAGGTGGATGCTGGAGGAAAAAACAGACGACCTTCAAAGATGAGTTCAGTAACATTCTGATATTTTTCCCAATGAAAAGAGCAAAACAAATATGTACAGTATCGATTCTACTAACAAGTAATCCCTGTAGTCAAAGCCTGATATTCCTCAGTGCCATTGAGCTCCACTGCTGTCTAAAAGCTTTTAAAAACACATCAGTGAGTCACACTGTTGAACTGAGTGACATGATCATTCAATAACGATGATGATGAACGAATGAACATGGTTATTGTAATCTATTTTGAGGCACACACACACACGAGCGGTAATTCCCACTTCTCTGTCGAGGAGTACCTGGAAATTTGTGGTGTGTGCTCTGCCAAAACAACGAGGATTACAAAGTGATGTGAGGCTCCAAAAGAAGGAAAAGCCTAAATCAGAGGATCAACATCTTGTATCCTAATAATATCCACTTTTATAAAATGAATATGTGATAAATAAAACATCCATCCATTATCTGTAACCGCTTATCCTCATCAGAGTCACGGTGGAGATGGAGCCTATCCCAGCTGACTTTGGGCAAGAGGACGGTTACAGCATCCTGGACAACTTATCAGCTTATTGCAGGGCACAAAATATACATTCAAATATTTATTTAGATTAAATATAAGTATAATATAAATAGATGTGTGAATATTAATTAATTCAAATATCACATTTGGAAAATGTGGTGTCCCCGGGGAGTTTTTCAGCTCATCTGAAGAGGAACAAACGTGTATTAATCCACAGTTGCAAATAGTCCCTCAAAAACACAGTTTGAGTATCGTTTGCTAAAAAACTACAGCACCCAACTGTTTTTCAACTGTATGTTTGTGAGCTGTTTTTTTTTTTTTAAAGATTTACTTCTTATGGGTGGCTGAGTGTCTCCGACACAGTGGGAAGGTCAGGAGACTATTAAGAGACACACATGGTTGGGTTTGGTCTTTTCATGGAATTTGTTAACAATAAGATAATGTACAATAATGCCAGCTTTGTCCGCCTACACAAGCCAACGAATGAATGGAACTTTGACCTTTCGCTGGAGCAAAACTAGAGGGTGCTGGACATCAGCCAGGCAGTACCACGCTGTGCTTTCATTGGCTGGTTTGCTCGCTTTTGTTCTGGATGCTGATGATGTGTTACGTGTTGGTGACTGACCGTAGGCCGTGCGCCCGGAGCTCCCGGCTGCTTCGCAATCTTTCCAGGTCCTCCACGTCTCGGAACAGGAAGAAGACGTCCTTGCATTCGGGATGCGTCTCAAACAACCTGTTACCAAGACAACCACAGTGCACGCAGCCATCCGTGAGCCTCTGAGCGCTGTTCATGAGGAGCTGCCCGTCATATTCATTCCCACACTGAAACGAACCTCCCCCTGGGTTTCCCCATTAAGAGGACATGAAAATAAAGACTTTTTTAGCGTGGACAGTCACAAAAACCGTATTGACAGTGCAGAGTGTGAATGTGCTGCTCATCAGCATGGCAATTAGAGTCTTCTCACACTTTGAATAGACATCTGATTGTGCCTTTCTGATCTTATTCTGCTTCTTCTTATCATCTTTTTACACGCAACAGCAGTAATCAGCAGCAGGCTCTGGTGGATATGTGTTTGTTAGCAAGGCCATCCATACCCTCGTTCCCACCCAGATGTGTGATGAGCCACCCTGCCCTATCAAGAGCAAGGACAGTATCTCTAATGGAGCTACCGCTCCTGCTGGAGTTTTTCGTTTTTTCTGATTTAACCTCAAATCAATTTATTTAACCAGAGCATTAAGGCTTGCCACCATCCAATCAGAGAGCCTTCCTGTCTCCAGCTGAGCTACCTGCGATTAGTCATGCGACCAGAATACACAGTTGCCTCCTCTGGGTTATGAGTTGTGCTGTGCTCACAGGGCTTACTAAAACGTTTTTTTTTTGCGTTGCACGAGGTCGGGCGGGAAGGAAAATGAGAGGGAAAACAAGCGACTGGCATCAGAGGTTCTGGACTCGGAGAGAACATAAATTCTGCGACATGATGATCTAAGTGTGGCTGAGAGCCGCTCTTAATGATGCAGCAACATTGAGCCACACATTAATAATGAATCACAATTAAAAACATGTTGGGGTGTGGTAGGTTGCA
Source organism: Nibea albiflora (assembly GCA_014281875.1). Classification (NCBI taxonomy): domain Eukaryota; kingdom Metazoa; phylum Chordata; class Actinopteri; family Sciaenidae; genus Nibea; species Nibea albiflora. The sequence continues at coordinate 9,724,260 of CM024799.1, forward strand.
CAGCAGCTTCCTCTATTTTTACTCAGCTGATGAGAGGAAAAAAGCCACGTGTTTTCACACCTGGAACACGGAGCGGGGTCCTCATGAATAAATGCATTAGACGTCTATAACATCTTGATAGACAGATGAATAGCAGCACTGGGAGAGGTGTTAGAGAAGTGATGGTCTCTGTAATGGCTGCTGCCGAGTAGCTGTGCACCCTTTGACAAGCAGATGATAATGCAGAGACATCTATTGAAAATGCAATATGTTGACATGCCCTCCGAGCTCTAAAGACAAAATGTGAGTGTCTATCCACCCGGGCCCCTGAAGGCTTTTTCTGAGCGGCTTGATTAAGAAACATGTTTTTATTTGTCTATTATACAGTGTTATATCTCGCTTATATCCGGCTCTTTATTTTTCTGTCTCCACCACCTCAGCCACACTGCAGCAAGCACACAGAGGAGAGCTGCTCCATTGTGTTTACTTCTTGTGGACATACATGCATGCAATACATATGCAAATAGCCCAGCGCTCCATGCAGCTCATGTGGAGTTTTAATTGGCACTGCTCAGAGGTGGTATTCATAACTATTTCTGTCACTCTCACACGTCTTTAAGAGCATCTCATTTTACACGAATTTGACAGACACTGTATGAACCTTCGGAATAAGGCCTGTTAAATTCACAGCAAGCACACAATAAAGAAAACAATACGTGTAACGATTACTGTTCAGGCAGGAGATACAAGCCCTGACAAACTGGGGGGCCCTGCGGTGGCCCCGGCCCACAAGAGGCCCGTATATTTCCAGTCCAAGGTCAATCTCTTCAAATGAGGTCACCAAGGGGACACATAGCCTTAATTGGGCTACTAGCCATGTTGCCTGGTAGTCTCTTTATCTGTAGATTGAGCAGCCGCAGCCTGAATGTCCGCCACTCTTTATCACCATATTCTTTCATTTGCCAAAGGCCATGACGAGATGTTTTTCCCGGACACTGGTCATCATAGGAAATTATAAAATGCATTTTCCTGCTGGCTGATGAATTTAATTGTATAGTAGTATGGCAGACCTGGAGCTGTGTGTTATTATGTAATGTTGTCAAGATGTGATATGAAGTGATAAGAGGGGAGGAGGGGTATTCTGCTCCCAGCTCTCAGTGAAAAGCTGTGGGGTCAGGAGGCAGAGCGGAGGGATGCTGGATGTTCAGTTGCTGGCTCGTATGAAAAAGGTCAGGACATCCATGCCATCATTTCAGAGGATCTAGAGACATTCATGTCATGTTCCTCTTTGTCTCGGGCCAGCAGGTCAGAACACAGGGAACGGAGGATTCAACAGAGCAGTGTGATGAGGTTAAACTGAAAAGTTAACACTGAGTATTTAAACACACGACATGGAAAACGACGCTTAGGTTTAGGCTTAACAGTTGGACCTTTTTGTGTCCTGGGTTTCACCTGGTTGCAATATTTAGGCTACATTTAGCAGATGTCAGATGCCACACTGTTTGTTTTATAACCACATAAACCTAAAAAAAAAAAACCCAACATAAAACATATGCAAGAAATTACAGACTTCTCAGTGTCACCTTTAATATCTAGAATATTCCTGATCCTGTAGCTTTACATCATCTAAAAACCTTCCGATCAGCCTACTAGTTGATTTATCATCACTTTTGAATTATGTGACATGCAACCAATCCTGGAAAAGTACAGAACAGGCTTGAGCATCTTACCTGACGAACATAATAATCCCAACTTTGGCTATATCGTCCCGGATAACTTTCCAGGACTCCTTGATCATCTGGATCTGGTCCTCTCTGAGATACGCAGCGGCAGCAGCAGCAGCAGCAGCAGAGGCATCTCCTGTGTTCCTCTCTCCAAACTCTGCTTTTGCTGCCAGACCTGATATTGCGCAGCCCATTCTTCATTAAAAAAAGATAAAAATTTAAGACGATGATATTTTTTGCGGCAAATCCCAGAAAATAAAAAGGAAGCTAGGATTAATTGATTTTGCGCCAGAGGAAATGTGATGTTACACGCATGTGGTTAAATGCGCGTCCTGAACTCCTCTGGTCGGTGTCACGAATAAGTGTCAACTCAAGAAACAGACAGACCGGATGCGAGTTCTGGTCACTGGTTCAAAATAAAATCCCCCCTGATGATGAGCACACGCCGAGCAGTCATTATGCTTTTATGTTGAAGGACGGCTCTGATGACCTCCGGTGTGTGTTTGTGGCCAACTTGACGCAGCCTTGGAAGGCAAAGGAACCTGAGGCACAAAGGATGGGCCGTGCAGTCATCTTCAAATCAATCAAACATGGCAGTTTTGAGATGAAATCAGTTTCAGTTACATATTTGTTTTAAGAGCCCGAGGCTGTGTGTCTGCTTACTTCATTAAGTGATCACTCTTCAGTTTGCATATTTGATAAAGGCGACAAAATACAAAAAAAACATAAGAGCATAAAACTACTACAAACCAAGTGAAGAAAGATTTCCTGCCCAACTTAATTTCTTATCTGCAATTTCCTGTAGCAAACTTAGGTAGGCCTACTACAGGATGTCAAGGTTAATTATAGATCTTTGACTCCCTAATCAAAGAAATCTCATTTTTAGTCATAACTTCATGCTCTGCATTTTAGTATGTGCCTCCGATGTGTCGCGTCAGAACACAGAATCATCATCAAGACACATCGCGTCTGCATTATGTGCACAACGCATTCACTGAACAGTCTTAACACTCCTTTGACAACGTTGAAAAAGTGCCCTTCCATTTAATCAGAGGAAGCTGCAGACATATGCTAGCAGACTCACTCACTTCAACCACAGAACAGATGGATAAACTGTATATGAGACACACGAGAGAGTGAAGAGGGGGACAACGTGGACCATTTCTGTTTTTATTGAAAATATGGAGAACTTCAAGTATGAAACAATATATTTTCTGGGATGGAAAAGTAAAAATGGTTGCTACAGGTCAGTATTTACACGAGGCGGATGTCTCTCAAATATACAGTTTCATAAATAATATTAAAGAAAATATACAGCTTGCTGGGGGGAAAAAAATAAAGCTCCAGTGATACAGTATGTGTGTTTTAGAAGCAGCTACAGTAGACGTGGAGGCAAATTACTGCTGTGACCACATGCATTAAAAGGCAACAAATGTTAAAAGGAAACTCTCTTTGGTGTACGCTCACAGACCTCCCTCTCGTCAGTGAGACTTTAGCTCCTTTTTGCTTCCCCCGAATCTCCAGGTGACAGTTTACATGGTTAAATGATAATATAGTGATTAAAGCAAGAATCACCAACAGTGGGAACAAATAGATGCATACGCTAATAAAGTAGAACCTAATCTTCAATTAATACAGGGGACTATATACATATATTTACATAAACATGTTTTGTACAGTGCAGATTAATACCCATGTACAAATATTGCTATACACCTTTTTAAAGGCAACATGCCAATAACCATTAACATCCCTTTTATGTTTCACTGGTGCCAACGTCATCACCGATACTGAAAACAATGTGCAGAGAACAAGTTGCATTATCATGAGAGGAAAACAGAAGAAAGGGACGTCGAGAAGCATCAGGTTTCCACGCGACAGTCCCTGATAATAAATATGTACATAATTCACACAATCACGAGCTCGTGCTTAAGCTCTGGAACTTCTCCCGTAAGCTTTTTACTAGATTACTCTCAGTCATCTTCCCTGAAGCAGATTTGGTGGCACAGTCCGAGCCCTCCTGGAGAACTTCGTCCTCGTCTCGTAGTTTCAGAGACACCTGACTGGTTGTGTAGTGGGTCCTCATGGGTTCCTGAAGGTTCTGCATTTCATGGAGGGGAAGAGACCCAAGCATGTGGTCCAAGGAGCTCCACCTGCACAGCAGGGGCTGGGACTGTGGCTGAGGCCAGTCCACCACAGGACTCTGCTCCTTGGATACTGTTTCAGACTGTGTCCGGGGACGGTCTGACAGAGCTTTGTGAAGATCAGAGGAGCTATTGTACTTGTGCGAGCAGCCATTACACCTGTTTGCGCAGAGCTCAGACATCCCGTTGGGGACCGTGCAGCTATGGGTTACTTTTGAGGAGTGGGAGGTCTTTGCGTATTTGCTGCGAAGCTCCTGTACGTCGGGCCAGTGGACGACGTCCGACTGTGGGCTTTGTGGGGAGGTAAGCGTGCTCTGGGAGCTGGCTCCAGAGCTTGGTGTCTGAAGTGGGCTTGCAGAACCCTCGTCATGCATGACCGCCTGATCGAGATTGATCAAGGGCAATCTCAGGTTGGTTCTACCTGCATACATACACAGAAAACAGACAAACATACAAGAAAGCTTTTCAGTTTTCTCTTTACATGAGCTTAAGAGGTAGATTGATTGGTAGATTAAGAGGTAGATCCTATTTACCCTTTTTCCTGAACTGAGTCTTCTCCTCCTGGACAGCAGGCATATTCTTGAAGCTCTGTTGCTGGTTTCCTGTTTCTCGATTCCTCTGCCAGACCATTGGCCTGTTATTTTTGATGCGCTGACTGTACTGACGTGCGAGCTGGAACACCTTGTTTTTCATCTTTCCCATATCTTGTAGGATCTGGTCCTCGTCCATACTTGTTCTGAAGTTAATAATCTTGGGTAGGTGCTCGTGGTTGAAATGGTTCTTCTCTTGAGACGTCGGGGTCTTAGGGTCTTGACAGGATCCCCCCTCCGCTGGAAAGGTTGCGCTTTGTGATGAGATGGAGGAGCCCTCTGAGGCAGTGCTTGTTTCGCACTCTTCTAAAATCGGGGGTGGTTCATTGATGGTTTTAACTTCTGAAGTGTCAGAGCTGATCTCCTGTGACACCTCCAATCTCCAGTCACTAATGTTCTCCTCTGCAATCTGCTGGCTCTCCTCCTCAATTTCCATGTCTTGCCAAACCTTGAGCATGTCCGTTGAGGGTCTGAACTCTTCGTCTGTTGTAGAGGTTTCCATGACGCTCTGAGATCTAGCCTTGACTCCCACTGGTCTCCGGGGTTCAGTTCTTTCCTGATTGTCAGTGTTTCGTCTCTTTTCTATGCCAGGAAGGTCAAACACAGACCAGGACGTGGGCCGGTTCCGAGAGAGGTCTTTTCTGTGAACTGGGGCGGCCTGCTCCTGAGGACCGCTGCTGAGCTGTCGACTCAGGTGCCGGACCAGGCCTGCTGGGATATAGGAGAGACTTTCCCTGCGCTTTACGCTAAAGTTGGCGTCTTGGTCCTCAGCGTGCTCATAGTATCTCCTGATCTTGTGGATGAGGAGGCGATCTTGTTTCGAGAGAGTGGACTTGCGTTCCCCTTCAAACAGGGTGCCCAGTGCGGGTTCATTAGCAGGCGTTGACATATTCTCTGAGGTCATCGGTGGCTCTGGGGTAGAGCTGGCCAACATTTCAGTCTGTTTCTCCAAGTCCATGCAAGTTGAGGGGCTCTTGAAGGCGTCATTATCTATTGAGGGTGAGGGGCACGCGAGGGAACCCAAGTCCTCTGAAACCAGGCTGCTCCGTCTTGACAGGTTGCCAATGAAGCGCTCCGCTATCACGCTTGCCTGGTCCAATACAGACGAGGGTAGGATGCTTTTATTGTCTGAAAGCACCTCCTCTTCCTCCTCTGAGAGCTCCCCATTCGTCAGCACGCTCGTCTCCTCCACGTGGAGACCGGAGGAATCGCTCTCGCCTCCTTCTTCTTCTGTGGTGTCTCTTGAGGTATCCTGAGGTTCTGGTGTGTCGGCGTCTTGTTGCAAAGGGGAGACGGGAGACTCGGGGCACTGGAAGTAACGCACCTCCGGCTGATCGCTCCTCTTCGCTGGAGGGACACAGTCTAGAGGGCACAGCTCCTCCACATTGACCTGAAACATGACCACAGTGTTTGCAAAGTGGGATGTAATGAGTAAAAGAGACATTATGATGGCAGGCACTCTCCATTTCCCATTAACTTAATGGACCTTTTCAAAGTCAACTAGGCAGTTTAATCTAAAGCATCCACAGTTTATGATGCATGTCTTGCATCTTATGAGGCTCACTCGAGTTTTATGACGCTGACCCATTTCTAAGCGTGTAACAGACTAAAGACACACTGTGATTGCATTTGCGGCTTGGTTGCCTACGACTCCTTATTGGATCATTTTCGTTACACCCATAGCAAGTTAAAACAGTGAACATTGCTATGTCGGCAACTCAAACACTGTTCACCGTGTTGATGTCACCCCTGTTGGCCATTTACTCTAAATGGGTTTCCAGGTGGTGGCTGCTCTTTTTGAGTGCCTGCCATTGCAAAAAAAAAAGAAAAAAAAGAAGTGCAGCTCGGAGCCGTGTGGTGGAGCTAAGGTTAGGCAGATTAACAACCTGCAGTCTGGCGGGAGCGGCTTCACAAAGTTACCATGAGAGTCAGGTATGTACTGCACCTGGCTCCGAAATACAATGCCGCCTTTCTCAGCAGGAGTGCTGAGCAAAGAACAGCAGTTTGTGTGGGCGTACGAGGCGTTTTAATTTCCGGGCATGAATGTAGCTCCAGGCGTAATTCAAATTGGCTTCAAAGAAATGCTGTGCTCGTGGCAAAGGGCAGCTATTAGGTAGGAAACTTACTTAAAAGTTTAATGCAGTATTGAATCAGCTCGCCTTCATTCACACACGGACTTTATAATTATAGCAAACACACACAAAAAGCGTCTCATTCAAGCTACACAATAAGCATGGATGGGCATTTTTAGACACGCTGAATAAATGTCAGCGTGGCCTCAGACACGTGGAAACGAATGGATTCAATGGATAAACGCATTCAAGGCTTCATCGGGTACCTCCGCGGTGAGAGTTTCTTGTACAGCCACGTCCACGTGTTTTTCCTCCTGCGTTTCTACCTCCTCTTTCTCTGTCGCTTTCAGTTCAGTCGGCTCTCTGTTCTGATCATCCTGAAAAAGGCAAAACGCAACGTTAAGCGGAGACTCTGTGTTCTGAATCATTCTTAGAGTGAACACACTGTGAAATCTGTCACAGCAGACAAACACTTAATGTGAGAATAAAAGTCTTCCAAATGACAAGTATTAATTCATATTCAAAAACAATTCTGCTACGACAATTAACCTCGGCAGAGACATTCTGGTTATGAAAATTCAGAGGGGGAATATGATTATCAAAGAGTAAAGCTCTTGTTATTATAATGAATTTCATTAGATGGCTACATTAACCTTTGAAGTCAAACAACATTTAACTGAACTCATTAAGCCACTGCTTCCAATGCTAATGCAGGCATGGTTTTAACAGTGCAAGCTTCAACATCAATCATGTCCCCAAAAACACAATTATTAAAACACAGCATACTGGAATGACACAGTTGGGGGGGGGCACAGAATTAGAGGAGAACATGCATGCATGCATGGTGGGGTGACCTTCGACTTCAAAACAAAACAACGCAAACAGAGACATGCACCACTTTTGACGGGTTTCACTCATACGTTTTAGAGTTCATTGTTAGCGGTTTGGGAGGACTTCAAGCCCATGCACTTCGATAGCATGAATTCAACCTGAGGCATTCAACGTATGCAGTGCAAATGGTAGCAGGTGTTAGTTGGTTCGGTTTGTGAAAGAAAATTAAAAAAAAAAAAAAAAAGAGCCAGCATGGGAGAAAGAGAGGCAGAGAGTACTGGTAAGCCGGAGGAATAGAACAGGAAATGGGAAACCCGTGGTAGGCAGAAACCCTCACCGTTGTGAAGTGAGTAGAAAGCAAAGCCCTGGCTTTATAGTGCCAGCAGGAGATGGCTGCCAGCACTGAGCTGGCAAAGTCGGCTACCTGGTCTTCTCCCATCAGTATATCTTCCTTGTAACTCTCCCCCTCCTCATCATCCTTTGCCTCCTCCAGCTCCAGCCCCCCCTCACTGGGTGAAGAGCCCAGTTTCGGGTCACTGTCAGCAGGACTTAGCTGCTCCAGAGAGTCTCTTCTGGGAGTTAGGTCCTCCACACATGGCCTCTCAGCCTGGGGGTCACCTAGACTGGAGGTCAGTGTACTGACACTAGTGGCTGTCTGAAGGGAGCACCTCTCCCCCAGCAGTGCACCCTCACTGTCTGCATGCTGTAGCGTGAAGTCATAGACATGTGGTTTGTTATTGCAAGGCCAGTGCTAGAGCCATGTTGTGATAGCAAGGCTGTAAATGGGATGGAAACATCATAAAGCTGCCTTAGCTTTGGGTGAGATATGATTTTTGTAATCCAGGGTAAGTCAGAGTATGTTTTGTGAAGATTAGGTTTGCATATTCTCATTTTTGGTTTGAGTTCTTAGGCAATTATAATAGAAAACTTTGAACTGCTGAGTCAAAAATGGGGTAAACCATATCTCACCACTGCACACTGACCTAAAAAACTGCTTTGATACGACTGAAGCTGATCAGGGTTTAATAAAAGACTGTTTTTTAGATTTCAGACGCTTACCTTTAAAACAGCTGGACGGAGAACAAAGATAAAGAGTAGGAGGAGAGAGAAACAAATGAGAATGTCAATAAGTCTGGAAAAAAAAAAACATGCTCAGGTCAAACAATATATGACAGAATAACCTGAATACCACATACATCTTGTACAATTATGGTGGGGACACAGTCCCTGCCTCCACAAGCAGACACCGAGCGAGGCAGTAGTTAGTCTGGCCCAGACTTAAGGGAGGCCTTGTTATTAGATAAATACCAATTAGAAACATCTTCCTCTCTGAAGCTCAAACGGGACGTGATGCAATTAGCCAGGATGTGATGACCTACTCACTCACCAAGATGGGAAGGTTGACATGAAAATTGCTTCTTCATTACATTGGTTCCAAAAATTGATCCAGACTGGGAGCAAAGGAGAAGTAGGGACAAGAATACAGCGGTTTTCTCTTTCATAATAGCCAATTAGAATAGATGAGAGCAGGAAGACGCGCAGATCTGAAGGCAAGGCTGAATTTGACTATTGAAAAGAGCTTGTGTATGACAAAGCCTCCGACCAATGTGGCATATAATTAACTTCATTATGAGTGAGGCCAGTGGAGTGGGAGCGAGTGTCTTTTGATCCGTTTTCCAGGTGTCTTTGAGGGAGAACAAAGCAGAAGTGCTATGGAGATGCGGACAGCTCGTATTCGGCAGACACAAAATAACCTTGGTGGGGGGCTACTGGGCCACGGCACCCGAGAATGTGGACCGGACTGTTAATGTGTCTTTCCTTTGGGCTGCCACCAAAGCCTTACTGAACATAGTTATCTAAACAAAAACCTACACAGTACCAACCTTTTGTGCTCCTTATGATTTGTTTTGCTGGCTCTAAAAAAAAAACAGAGAAATTGAAAAAGATAAATGATATAAGTGACAATCAGCAGTATAAAAAAAAAAACAAATAGACAGATGGAGTAGGGGTCTTTAACCTGATCTCCTTCTCCCATTTCGCCCTCCGTGATGGAAGTCGTCGGCTTGGAAGGACTCTCTCTTCAACCTCTCTGGACTATAGTGGTACTTCCCTGGATCTGAGCAGCGGAAGGATCCGTCATTACACTCAGGGCCGTAATTACAAAAACAATTTTCTCCACATAGATAGATGGGTTATGGGCTACACCCTCCTGGTAAATTAAACAGCATTCCTTATTTTCCACTGTGTTGTGTGTAAGCAGCATCTTTTGTTGCTGTGGAAACAGCTGAATTGGTCCTGTCATAACAAACGTTACTCCATTTGTAACACTTACGGTTAGAATTGTCCATGATGGCTTCTTTTGTCTTGAAAGAAAAAAAAGAACAGTGTTTTTTTTTTTTTTTTTAATAGAATTCTTACATAGCTGGGGAGAACGAAGTGAAGGACAGGGTTGTTTACCTTCTGTGGGACGATGGTGTTGTGATTCTCAAGAATGAGCCTCTTAATGTGATGGGCCCAGAGACGCTTCTCTTCCACTGACTTGGCCTGGAACAACAAGCACTTGCCATTTATAGAGTGTCATCGGGGTTAATAAAGATACAGCAGATACAAACACACGGCGAATCGAGACTACAGTGAAAGAAAATAGCCACAGAAAAAAATGAAAATAAAAAACTCTCGTATTTTCTTCAATTATCTAAAAAGACATGAAGAGTACAAAAATGAGCCTCGTTAAAATGTCTTTTAATCGGGCCACAGAAGGTGTTTATTTGATACTGAAATGTGATAGCATGTGATAAAAAGGTTGACTGTGTTCTCAATTACCTGCACTGTATGGGGTTGCTTGGGATGCTTGAAATGGATGACACTGAAGAGCAGGGGATCTTTGGCACTGTCAAGTAGCATCAGGGTGGAGCACTGCAGCCACAATGAATGTAGTTATGTAGCTACAATGCTGTAATGCTTCACTCGATTCAGTTGGTTAATATGCCACTTTAACAAAAACACATCTTGTGTAACAGAAAATATGATTTTATTCAGTTTTCTGATGCACACCGATATCATTATTCGCCTCACAGACACTTTCTTTTTTAAACTGTTAAATCACTAATCAATGAAAAAATGTCAAAAACCATACTGAGATGTGGATCTTGTAGACGTAGTGTTCTCCTCTTTTCTTGGTAATGAGGAGCATCCTCTCGAAGAGGAAGAGTGTACGGGTGTTCTTCGCCCGCAGGACATGAAAAGTGCCCTCCAGCACCAGCTCTCCATAGGTGGTCAGGTCAGGGCCCTTCCAGTTGATCAGAAGAGACTGGATCTCCTGCGGATGCACATGAAAGCACAAACCCCGCATACACACTCTCAATTGTGCTCCTTCAGCAAGAAAAAAAGAAAGAAATGGCAGCCAAGTGTCCAACTCTTATAAAACACAACACGCACAAAGAAAGCCAGGGAGGGGAAGTGGGCATTTGGTCAATGACTCAGACCAAGGAAATCATTAAAACGCTTTAACACTCAACTAGACTCGAGAAAAGGCGCAAGAGTCAATACCAAATTGTGAAGGTTCGTGGATTTGTCATGGATTTTGAAGTTTAAAATACATATTTTGGCAAGAGATGGAAGTCACAGAGGGCTGCCATGTTGAGAAAATCAAATATGTCGAATAGATCGATTATAGAAACGACTTTGGGTCCTTCAGAAGAGCAGAAAAAGGTACAGCAGGAGGTGAACGACATACGACATACTTGAGAGAGAGGGGAGAAATACACACTGACTCAGCACTACAGTGTATTTAAGCACCTGCATGGAAATGACATAAACACATCTTATCAAAAAAAGATGTTGCCATGCATGCGTGGTACTTCCATCTCACCTGCACTCTGACGGCGTGTTCATGTTTCCTCTTCATGTCGTTGATGTACCACGCCACCCCGGTCATGGTGTGTATGGCCTCCTGGACAACCTCGTAGCCCTCCTCGTCTTGGTCAAAGTGCTTTGCAATTTCCTTTAAAAAGAGAACGGGGACAACTCAAGGGTCAAACTTCTGTTCCAAGGAAGATGTGTGTGTCCTGTGTCATTTCTCTGTTGTTGTTACTTTTACCTTGTAAAATGCTAAATATGGTTTAGTCTGTATTCCATTAATAATTAATTAAATTCAACCAGAAAAGAGAAGATCGCTTACAAAGTGACATTGCTTCACCTTCGTCCAAAAGGGTTGAGACCAATATAACCATAAATCTACGAAAGCCTGCAGTCTGTGTCGTTAAGAAGACTTGTGTTGAAACAAAATGACCACCGGGGAACATTGCGTACCTGAAGCAGCAGGTGATATTTCAGAATCCTCTGGACAGGCTTTAGCAGATACGAGCCCAAAGGCAGGGAGCGCTTCAGGGCTGCCTGCCGATCCCTGAAGAACTTGGCCAAGGTTTTACTCCTCATGCAGTCGGTGAGTGCGGCCACTGAGCTGAAGGACAGCAGAGAGATTATATTATTCATGTCAAATCTGACTCTACATATGGTATCACTGACAAACATGTAAATAAAATGAGTATTTTCTAGCCACTTACTTGGGGTAGTTGGTGCAATACTGAGTGTATATTTCAAAGTAGTCACTCTGAGGAAACACAGACAAACACATCAGTAGTGTTCATTTTCTTTAAGATATCACTGTAAATCACGCATGACGGTTCGCCTCACCTTATCTACAAAACATCGAGCGATGGCCACGGGGTCGTTCTCACACATGTCTAAGGACTGCAGCAGTTCACTGAAATGCAGAAAACAACAACAGAGAGGAAGTTGAGCATTAATGGACATACTAACTAACTAACTAATTAATTTGTTGAGGGAAGAATACAAAAACAGAAGTAAACAGAATAAAGTAGTAATGATGAGTACAAAGTTCAGTAAATCAATATTAATACCTTTTCTGCCTTGGATTACAGGTGACCCCTGTTAAGAGATATTGCCACTAGAGGGCAGCATAGACTGACTCTTCGTTACACATGAACCTCGTCGCATGTTCAGACTGAGCGTGAAAGAACATGCATTCATCTTGGAATTCTCCATACCCGCAGTCCCATCAAAAACAAGCTTTATTCAGAGCATGGGAAACCAAAACCTGAGAGCTGTGCGGTATTTTCATGCTTCACACGGTGTGACATCACCTCCAGAAAATGTGCATGACTGAAGGAGGAGACATGAAAGGAGGGCGACTGTGGAAACACACAACTGTACCAAATAAAGCATAAACATCACCAATCACCACAAGAGCTGTTCGCTTAACTCAACGCACACAATCTGCTACACAGCATTCCGCGACTTAGATCAAAGATGAACGCGGCCTCAATGAAACTGTGTCAACATGTTTGTGGTACAATGAGAAAATCAGTCAGTCAAGTCAATATTGGTTCATACCGCATGATTGCTTTGTCAACAATATTTAAGGTTTAAGTATTACAAAGAAATACAAATGAATGGACAGAAGAAAGATCCATGACCAAATAATCAATTAATGTTCATGTCAAATGAGAGTTAATGACACAAGATTACTCGATTGACATTGACTGTACATACTGTACAGTGCAAATGTGATCCTTTAATGGTGAAATAAACTTTTTATTAAATGCCCCCAAAGAGGCACTGTGAAAAAGTGTGTTTCCCTTGAATGGCCTCCCGTCACCCGCTCTGTTGCACTACATACCATGATAACATGTGGCACCTGTTCATGGACTGACACTGACGCATTCCTCCACCTCAACAATACTACAATAAAAGACAGTAGCACTATTTTTGTGGCTTAACTCAAAGACGACACAACCTCCCAGAGCAATCTGACAAGAAGAAAAGAAAAAGGGCAACACGCGGCCTCTTTGGATCCAAAATCTGTCAAAAAAAATCTCTTTTGTGCAGCTGGTTAGAATTTCTTAGAAAGCAATAAGAATCAAATCGACGCCATTTGTGGTTCGGGGCTGTACGATAGCCTTGGCATTAGCAGGGAGGCTCCTCGCTGTGAGAGGGGAGAGGAATGTTAATGTGTGTTTTGGCAAGTGGCGTGGTCAGCAATGAGCACTTGCTGACATAAGATGATTAAATGTAAAGCTAGCTGCACAACCATTTCCCCAGATTACAGATATTTGCAAAACTTTGTTTCTCATTCATCTGTTTTATGTCTGAAATGTCAGCAGTGGGTGAAATAAAAGTAGTTAAGCATCGTGTCTTCTTAACAATCCTCATTCTTCTATTATCTTACTATTGATAGAATATCATAACTGGATTGGTATTGTACTTCTCATTGTGTTTGTATTTCTGGCTGGGACTCACCTGTTGAACTCATAGATGTCCTCTATGTTTCCAAACAGCGCACACACTTGTTCTGGCCGGATGGGAAGGTTACTCATATCGATAATGTGAGCCAAGTAGTCCTGGAAAAAGCAGAGATCGATATGTACATAGATTAGATTAGATTCAACTTTCTTGTCATTGCACAAAGTACAACTAGTGAGACAACAAAATACAGTTTAGCATCTGACCAGTGCAAAGTGCAAAAAGACAGCAGAGTGCAGAGTATGTACATATGTATAAGAATATATAAATAATAGTGCAGATATAAACATAGAGTATACAAAGTATACAATATATGATTTTAACAGTATGGACAGATTGAAGTGAATACACTAAGATTACAGCTTGTGTAGCAGCACACTTGCAGTACAAATGTAAGTGTTAGTGTAATTAGATAGTATGGGTTAATTAAGCTGAGATATACTGTTTCAGTCTTAAATATAACACATGTCATGTCAACATTAAGGGACATCTTAAGAGAAGTGTCATACAGGCACTGCCTAATTCTTACCAGTAGAGGGAGCATGTATATAGAAAAACAACAAAAATGTATGTCCCCTTTATTTGCTCTATGATGTGCACAGTTTTCATAACAGATTTGGTTTGACCACAGACTGTGGTCACACTGTGGTCTACTGTGCATAAAATAATAACGACTTCAAGGCTTTTCTGTTCAAATAAAGCCGGATCAGTACAGTAATTCACTCTCCATTATGTGTTCTTTAATGAATCCTTTTAAGGATTTGTTCCAATGACTAGAAGCCAGTGTGACTGTCTGGAAGAGAGGCCTTGGTGTACCCGGACCATAAACATCAGCACAGCCTGTTCCACTCCAAGGACCCGGATCCCCGCGGACCATTCAGAACACCAGGAGCATTCAGAAGTAGATAAAAATATCTCAAAACACAACTATGCCAACATCTGGATGATCACCCCTCCTTCTTCGCCAATTACACACTCATGTGGCATAACAAACAACTCCAAACAAGTGGAGGAGTAAGTTGACGTGAGACAAACATACACACACACGCAGCGACTATCTAAAGAATGATACCAGTAAACGGCATGTACACACACAAAGTGTCCCAGATGATGTGGTGCAAATACAAACACACAGTCACACACTTCGTAGGCCTGCCGGGCAGCCCGGATTAAGAGTTAGAGTCATCACATTGCACTACTGAGCTGCAGCCAGTCATGGATGGAGAATTCCAGTGCCGTGAGAGCAATGCTGACTTGCAGTCAGCAGGGCGTCTCATAGTCTCCTATAGAAAAAGTCACCACTGGTGTTAACGGCATAAACACGTGACCTTTAGCATAGTGTCAGAGATCGCCTGCTATGTACATGTAGCCTCCTGGTTTATAGTGCCACAAGCTCTGCTCTAGAGAAAGGGAAGCTGTGTTGTGATTGCAATACTCTTATTGGGTCAAGTCAAAAAGGGTTAAGCAAGAATAATACTGAGGAATACGTTTCAACCGGGTCTTCCCGTGAGCACTGACCACATATTCTTGTTTCAACATTGTCGAGTATGATTATTCTGGGTGTGTTTCAGGCCAGGTGTTTGGGGTATATTCAGACATGTGAGACCAGCTGGGTCAAACAGCTGTTCTCAAAACTTTGATTTCATTGACGGAAGGCTAAAGAGAGAAGTTTGTGAGCGAGTGACAGAATAGATCTAAAGGATGAGTGGACTTAGCAGCTTCAACAGCTGCTTGTGAGTTCGGTGCTAATATCAAGTGGATGCTTTGGATTAGTTTGCTGAAGAAACAATGCCGAAATGGAGGGAGAGTTTCTCACATCTCTGTCACATTCGAGGCTTGGCGTGAAATTAAAATCAGCTGCGTGGAATCAATTTGATGGAAGTCGTACTGTAATAAATAAAAAAAAAAGATAGAGGATACATCTGTGCTAGACTGCATTCCCACACTGTAGCCTATGGAAAAAAACAATCGGCCTCCTTTCATCTTGTTATTCCTTCAGTTGGCGCAAAGATGGAGGTGTTTGTGTTGGCTGGGAGGCCCTGAGAGCTCAGGCTAGGACGGAGCTTGCTGCAGGGCCTGCGTGACCGTGGCCAGACTAGGCTGGGCCGCAGCTCCTGTCAGTCGAAATTGTTAAAAGTCCTGGCAGTGTTTGTCAGGAGCAAGTCGTTACTCAAGGCTGCGATGAGGGATGGGCTCCCTCCTCCTTGTCCTGCAACTGCCAGACGCCAACACAGTTGGGAGACAAGGTGAGGAGAAGTGCTCGCTGGTTTACTGCCAGTCGGTTTCAGAAATGCCTCACGTGTTAAAGACATTACCAACAGTGCAGTGGAGGATTGTTTGACAGCGCAGAGCGCTTCTGTTTCTACACAAGAACCAAGACCATGAGGGGCCTACAGAGGTTTCTTGATCTGGAAGTTGTTTCCAGACTACAAAAGGTAAAAGATGTGATAAGATGTAAGTGGTTTGTTGAGTGGTAAAGTCATGGCTGCCCCATTTTCCATGCTTCACATCTCTGAGATGAGGTTTCTACTATCTTCGACGAAGATCACAAAGCCCAAGATTTCGGCCATGAAAGACCTGCACGCGTCCCAGTTTGGATTGTGTGTTTGAACTCCAGATATGTCCATAATCCCCGGCGAGGGGCTGCAAACTTTCACTGCACTGTAAATATACAGAACTGTTTATATACAACACTGCAACCAGATCATAAACTTCTCCACATCCCTCATCTCTACGAACTAGAAATCTATAAACAAAGCGCACAATCGCCAGATGTCAGGTATGCATTTTTGCCAACTGACCGCTTTGTTTAGAAAGCAGGAAATCAGAATGGATCCCGGTAATGAGAAGACAAAGAAAAAAATCCACTGAATGTTATACAAGTAACAGATTATGTGTGCCCGCAAACAGTTGCTTGGTGTCGACAGTAGACAGTTATTTGCTCTCAACAGCCAATCCAATCCCCCTTATTTTGGCTCCTGGCTGGCCGAGTTCACTAAATCACCTCCAAAGAGTTCTACAGACATGAAGTCATAGCGGTATATTAATCCAAGGTTAACATGTGCTTTAAATACACAGAATACTGTTGATTTACTCTCTATTTAATATCAAATAGTTGGCTCACGCTGAATACTTGGCTGCAAGTGAAAAACACTAACTGTAACGGAAAATTCGATTTGAGAACAGTCAGCATAACCCTGACATCCACTCACCTCCACAATGCTGCGCAGGTCCCTGACGTACATGCGCTCCGTCTCAATGATCTCCATGACAACGCGGTCCACGTAGGTCAACTTTGGGTTGGGCGCCATGGCGTCTGCGATGACAGGCGACGCTGGGATGTGAGAGATTTCACCACTGGCCTTCCTGTTGGAGGTGGCGTTGTTGTTCCACTGGTTGCTGATCACCCTGGGCTCCAGCCGTTCCTGCCAGCGGCCCTTGGAGCTTGTGAGGGTGGGACTCTGGTCCCCTGCCTGTTCTCCGGTGCTTTCGGCCGGGCTCAGCTCCAAGTCTATGTCCTCCTCGCTCTGTATGGGTGGGGTGGTGGAGGAAGGAAGGGCTACGGTGCTACCAAAGAGGCTGCGACTATCGCGGGATGAACCAGAGGACAGGGTGGAAACCAGGCTCACCGGACGTTCACCCTCTCCATCCAGCGGGTCCACATATAGCCGGCTGTAGCAGTCTGGACCCGAGTCAACATTTGGCTGGTCATGTTCGCTGGTGGAGAGGGGCGAGGACAACTGAGGAGATTCTGGGACAGGTGAGAGGAACACAGACAGGAGGTAGGTGTCAGAAATTGGAGCCAGTAAAACAGCTTTGACATAAACAGTCACTCCAAACTACAAAACTTATTAAGACCACCCTAAAAGGAGTGTTTCATATTTTAAAATCACATTTTGGTTTGACTGTCACTTTAAAACAACGGTTGTTTTAAGGGGTCGGTTTCAGTTTTATACTTTATTGTAGGAAACCCATTATGCCTGCTATTTTGCGCCATTGCAATTAATCATATTTCCACGTCTGCATGCACGGCAGCCAAGCTGTAAGGAGTCTTACTGGTGGCTGTGCAGCTGCAGTTTAGCTTAACAGAGTGTAACTACACACTGAGTGTTCAGAAATACTGTTAGATGTTTATTTTTACATTTCATCTTAGTTGGCACGGTGTTGTAGGCATTCCATTGTCCCTGTTGTTAGTCGTTAGTAGTAATATGACGCTGTTACAAACCAGATGCACTTTCAAATTGTCTGTAGCGACGATGACTTCTCTTGCCATAACGGCAAAGCTACGACTACTTTAAAACACATCTAGCGACAAGTTAAGATAAATATAATTCTGGTGATGCTGAACAGACTACGATCCAGAAATCAATCAAAAAAAACAAAAAAAAAAGCTCAGCTCAGCACTGTTTCTACTCCCAGACTGAGACACAGAGGTGTGGTTTACAGTAAAAGGCCTCCCTCAAATCATTACTGACATGGCCTAAATTAAAGCACTACATATTCTGTGGAAAACCCAGCCATTTCCTCTTGTTCTCCTGACGGTTGAAGGCTGAACCTTGGAAAAACATAGAGGGGGGAAACTGATGAGAAGAAGAAAAAAAAAACGGGGAAAGGGACCAGGAGGTTTGTTTATATGTCTTGTCTTTATTGAGCCACGTTTGAATTTAAGAGAAATGGAATCCATATTCAGTTTCACATCCTTCCTGGCCAAGTGGGGAAATTTTCCTCATAAGCGTTTCCTAAATATATGAAGTCATGGTTGGTGTGTGAGAATGGAGCACTGAGTGCCCACCGTGCAGCTCCATTTCCTTTAATATTCGTGGGGCAAAGAGGTCAAAACTGTTTTTGCCCAGCTAAAGAAATGACGCTTTGTTGTGTAATTGACTCTATGAGGCACAAACCACCATTAAGCGGAATGATTCAAGTAAGCGATATTGCCAAGTAGCGACGGAGAGCATAATTTGGTGTTGATAGCCCACAGATGGAGCTTATGTCATGAGCCTGAAATTCGCTCTCTTTCACCAGTTTTGACAAGCCTGTGACCTAAATATGTTCGTCATTAGATGCGCATCATCGGGCAGCAGCCCACAACTGAACATCCTGAACCTGATGTGGTATGGAAAACTATATTTCGAGGCTGCAACCGAACTCATTCACTATTGACAACCGTATTCACTGACTTGACTGATCTCCCACATTCAGTTTTATAAAGAACATACTTTTATGGCTCCACTTGGATGCAAAACGGGGCAAATATTTCACACAAGAGCATGGGAAGTGCTCAAAGTTAGTGATTTATGAAGACTTGAAATAAGTGTGACATGCAGCTGGATGGGGCTCCACAAGAAGAATCAAACCGCCTTTCAGTTTATTCACACACACGCGCGCACAGATGCACGCGCACAAACACACACACACACCTCCTGACATCTTGAAACTTTCCGTGAGTCAGTGCTGAGCTCACGAGAGCCTCGTTTGCACTGCACAACTTGGCTACACAATCCACACCAAGCCACCCCCCCTCCCCCCAACAACACAGTTCCCATGCGAAACCTCAGTGGGAGAAACGGATGAGCTGGCAAGCAGGAGCTGACCACCAGAGAAAACTCTGTTTACGCTCCGTGACAAATCACAGGGTTGACGGTGTAAAAGGAGTGTAGCGGCGAGCTATTACACTCACTACACCACTACGAATTAGGACGAGGCATCCGCTTCCTTTGCCGCTTCTGTCTTTACATTTGGTTTTGACATTTGGTGTGTCTGGCATGTGAAGCTCGCTTCCTCCTTCCTTTCTCGTCCTCACACCCAACATCCCTCTATAATAAAGCTGCCGTGCTGCAGACTGCGCTCAATGCCAAGTTTAAGGGAGGGGGGGAGCACAAATAAACGGCGTGTTTGCACAGTTTCCACACTCTCCTAGTTAATACATAATCACTCAGCAGCGTAACCTACATCTCCTCAGAGCCAAAACAAGACAAGCCTGAGCTGTACTAAGAAGCAGACGGTGGTAGCGTGGGAATACTATCTGAAGACTTGAGGACACACTTGACTCCAACTCAGCTCATACCAGAGCTTTGATAGACCACTTCAGATACTGAGCCATTATCTGTGGCTGATACCGCACACGCCACATGTTTCGGCGGGGGGAAAACGGTGCAGATGGACCACTCGCTGGCGTTTTTCAAACAGGCCGTGCGGAGGAATGCAAATGACCTGGTCAACACGCAGGTCTGATGATAAGCTGAGGCGCCCGGCCCGGGTGCGATGCAGTGCAAAGTGTTTCCACTCCACCCGTCACTCAAGACGGCTCGTCATCTCTCTGCTTCGTTAAAGCATCTATGTCATTGTTCTTCCCCGGCTTTGATGGCTTCTCAATATACTGAATAATAAGCAACTATAAACCATAGAGTGAGTGTGAAAGCAGAGTGCTTGGTGCCACGGAGTCTCTTCGGCATCTGCAAACATTTATAACTAATCTCAGAGGGATCTCAGAGCGGCAGAGCCGTGCCCATTGCTGTGCCACCATGCTCAGATGTGGATGACTGTAAAGTGTCTGGTATCAAATTTAGCCTTAAAGTTTTGAGAGCACAATTAGGCTGTGTTTTTTTTTTTTTTTGTTTGGCTTACCATTGTCTTACTTTGTGTCAGCTGTGTCATGGTTTGTTTGTGGGTGGCATAATTGTCGAGGACTCTACTGTGTTAACAGCCACTGCCACTGGTTAACAATGGAAAAATTAATATGCGTGCTAAACTAAACGCCTTGTCACATTCAAGCACTTTTCCCTTCAGCGATGCAGGCTGATCAGAGATAAGCACGGCTTTCTGACTGCTTTAAGGGCAAATTTGTTACCATTAACTTTATTAGTAGGGAAAATAGTGCTCGGAATTCATCCTTTAAAGCCCATATGCCAATGATGTTTTGGCAATTCCTGCAGTCAGAGGACTATAAAAAGAAACCACCATAACAGGGGCAGCAGTGAGAGGCGCACACTACTCTAAACCATCTGTTTTCTGCAGAAAAAGCTCCATATATCATCTGCACACAAACGTACACTTCTGAAGGCTCACTTCACTTCAGAGTTAAATTACTGTTCGTATAACTGACAACTGTTCTTTAAAAGATTTAAAGCTTTATAGACATGGAAGTAAAAGTCAGATTCAGCTGTGTATTTACCTGCAAAGACTTCAAATTGGTATACAGGTGACTTGTGTGGGAAAGACTGCTTTATATCTGCAATTTCATTATATATACACTCAGAAAAAAAAAAATCTCCACCACTTCTTTCTCAGCAGCTCAGTGGACAGTCCTGTTAAATCATAACCTACACAGAATGGTTCCTCGGCTAAGTATATGGTCCCCAACCAAATTTCCATTTCAGCCAAGCCATGGATTTTCACATTCACACACCACAATTTCAGTATACTACCTCAACAAAACACAGCACTCTCCTTTGTTTCAGCACTGCATCAGTACAGTTGTTAAGTCGCAGACATAACCATTAACCAAGTCACGGAGAGAGAGAGAGAGATAGTATAGTATTTGGACGACTTTTCAGACAAGCCTCAGTAACTCACTGCGGTTTTTCTACAAAGTCCACAGTAAGACTGTTTAGTGAGTGTGTAGTGCGGTTCTTGATGGATTAGGCCTATATTATATCAGCTGCTTGTCTGTGAACAGATTACTAATGTCGCTAAAAGAAAAATGGTTGGAATTTCAGAAAAAAAAAACCCTGCCGAACCCCTCATTGTAATTCTTTGAATTCCAGTTTCCTGGCTGTTAAGCCGAGGTTAACATTTACAGACAAAGGTGTGTTAATGCTACAAGCATGACCTTCCTCTTCTCTTTTGTTACTTCCCTGAATCCAAATCCCCTGGACAGTGGTTCACTGTAATGCAGTGCTGGCGGACTGCAACACAACCTGTAACCAAATAGTTGTACAAGTGATTTTGGATGTTAAGAAAAAGTCAAATAGGATAGTTTTCCAGTTTTCCATCCTTTACTTGATGATTAAACCAGTGAGTGTGAAGAGGTCTGAATGATACAGAAATGACTGTCAGACACATGATAGGTGATTTAGGTTAAATGCCTCAGTCTGTTTCAGTGTTTCAAGCAGACAGGACATTCACTCACCGAGGGGCTCGATGACTAATCAGTCTAGAACTAATAATGTGAAGTCTGCACTTGTTTCTATTTCGGTTATCATGCTTATCATGCCGTTTCACAGTGCAGACAGTTCATAAACTTGTCCGCCTCTGACATCATGGTTATATGAATGACAGACAGTGCCTAATAAGGTGGTGCAGGAGATGAATACACTGGAATGAATACCCAAACACCTGGTTATTAACTTTTCTGAAAAAGGCTACAGACACATGTACGACAGAGATGATCTGTGTCTGTGTCTCTCTGAAGTTGTTGGCGTACGGCGCACAAAGCATTCCTCTATAAAAGAATATTCTCTGGCTTGCGTAAAAAGAATGTTGGCATGCTTTCTAACTAAACATTACCAACTTCTTTGAGAATATGATAAGCTACAGCACGCAGCTATGACGTTAGCTGCTGATTGCAAAACCCTGTGACTTGCATTTCACATCAGTTCATGCAAACCAGCCTCCATGCAAATTCGACTCAGGACATGCTCTAGTATACTTTTCTCCGACATCTAACTCTAAGTAATTTCTTTCGGGGCTGGATCTAAATCTGCCCTGTCCACGTTAACCAACTTCTGTTATGCCATGATGACAGGAAGACGGTAAAAAGATCTTTGTATACAGTACACTGCGTAACACATAAGGTCTACTTGACTCAGGAGATTAGGAAACAAACAGGGGTAATAACAACGTTGAGAAATAATGGTGCACGATGGACAAGTTGACAAGCATAAACAACAGATAATAATATCCTCTGTCAAGCTGAACTGATCATATGTTTAAACTATTTTTAATAGAGTAAGAATAACGATAAAAGCACTTATTATTACCTTAAAAGACGGCAGTAACCAGACTCATCCACCAAAGCAAGAAGCAAGACCATGGTGTTAAAGTCCTGGATGATTTCTAAAGCATCATCTCCTTCCGCCCTCCAGCTCCTGTGACAAGACTCTCAATATGAGGAACGATGAGTGCGCACTGCACAGATAAAGAGGAGCGGTACGATACAGACACACCTTTACGACTGTTACAGGAGAACTTAAATCTGAATTTTCCTATGAAACTCTAAATATAACTCAGAGTTTGGGCTAAAGTTCCTCCTGTGCTATTCTGTCTGCCTCATGGCCTTTTGTTTTCTAACCAAATCAGGGGCAAAGAAACAGGAACAACATAGCCTGTATCTACGTCCATCATGCAAATGCTTATTCTAAAGCTGACTGAGCTCTTAGCATCAGAAAATGGCTCACTTTCTATCTCTACTGGAAAACTGATAGCAGACAACGGGGGTCCTGCGGAAAAAAACGCCAGTCCTCTAAATGTTTTTCTGCCCGAGGCAAGTCTGTCTTTATGTCGTTATGCGTTTTGATTTTAATTTTACTGAATATACAAAAACAGGCGGTAAGACTAAGAGTGACATCACCGCAGACAAAACATCCCACTCAAAAGAACAAGCCCTTGCCTGATCTGTTAGTAACCCTTCAGCACGGCCACTCCTGCTTGATTCACGCTGACTCATGCATCAAACGGTGATAAATTGAACCCCGGCGTACGAGGAAGCACATCTTAGACCACCTTGTGCCATTTCTCTGAACGCCAGTTTAACTCTACCTGCGACTGCATGAGCAATAACTGTGAAATATTGGTCATGAGTAAGACTGTGAGACTCGGGGTACCTGGCACTGTTATCGCAGCTTCATACATTACTTCACTCCCCTTAGGACAAAACCCTTTTTAACAAGTGCCGGTAACTTGTGATGCATCTACAATTTAATTCCCCTCAGTAACATTTACAACGTTTCTTGCAACATAGCTTCATCCTTCTTGCGAAAAAAAAAAAAAAACACACGCTCAAAGCACATTCTTGCCGTGTTTCCACATGTTTTTGTTAACTATTTTGTTGAGATTCCCACTGGTCATAAAGAGAACGTTCACCTCCCACATTAAAGCATGTAACAAGGTGGAAAATCCTTGCTCCTAATTGGTTGATTAGTATGTTCACACACAAGGAAGAAAAAAAAACAACAACTTCAAACTAGCTCTTGAGCTGATGGCTAATCTGCTAACTCTTTCAGAGTGTGCGACCCTGTTTCCTTTGGGGGATAAAGAAAGACTCGTGTTTTGCAGCACATCTTAATAAAGCCCTTCCGCCCCTCAAGATCCACTCTGAGTTTCCATCTTCAACACCCCTCCACAACCTCTCCCCCGGTGGCTGTTGGGAGACGGGGAGGAGGTAGTATGGCACTGATCCCCTTGGGAAAAACTCCTCCCCACCTGGCAACGGTGAATGGCCGCCCCTCGGGAGGCCAGGAGGCACAAGCATAAAGGGTGCCTCCTGGGATTAAGCCCCCGAGTGTTCAGAGACCATTATCAAACAGCATGAGTCAGAACGCTGGAGATTAGACACTGAAACTGATGGCCTGGATTGATTTCTTATCCCTGGGTGGAGGAAAGAATTTAGGTCACTTCAAGGGTTTTCTGCTTCAAAAAGTCCTTCATACGTACAGCATAATTTGATTTATACCTGTGTTTGGCCTCACACGAAGCTTTTAATGCTATGTTAATAATTAGCCTGAAGGTCGGTAAATAAACCGCAGGAGACAACAGAGGCTGAGTACACACACACACAAACCGAACCTGCATTCCTCACCGACAGTCAAGGTCAAAACATGACGCTGGGATGATTTGAGGGGAATTCTGGAGTTTAAAAGTGAAATGAAGTGTGCTTTGTGTTGTCTACAAATTTCACACATTTACTGAGGGTAGTTAAACATCACATTTTTTTTGTTAGATGTTTTAGATTCTTCAAACGCTTGCGTAAACCTTGCACAACCATGATAGGAAAAGATGTTACTACAGCACAATACAGGACGGAAGGAAAGGACAAAATCACTTGGAGAAGTGACGCTGACGAGTGGCACGATTCTCCAAGGAAATGGGACAAAACTCCCCCCAAAACAGCTCAGATTTAATCCTGTAAACCTCTGCTGTGCTCGGCCATGGCTCTTAAAGGATCCAGCTGTGCCAGCAAACCTCAGTGCAAAGGCATGTGATGATCCACTTAAGAAACTCCTCCACTAACAAGCCCCCCCCCCCACTTTAAGAGCCCTTCAGGACCTATCACACAGGCAACTTTGGACCTATTCAAAACTCTGCATTTCCTCTGGACATCACACACCATCTGGCCCCTGGAGGTGTGACTCCATTGTAAACTTCACCACCGGTTTGATAGCTGTCCTCTTAGCGCCTCTCTGCCGAGTCCGCAGCAGGCTGGTGGCAGAGCAGCTGTGTGCAGTGTGGAGGGGAGAAGTTCAGGGAGGAACTTCCCTTACTTCACATTAAGCTGTTGATCACATGAAGTGTTAAAAAAGGGCGTGATGCTGTTTATCCTCTAGTTTAGGCCTCACTAACACTTACTGTACACACAGCAGTCAGATGAGGAATTTGACAGTTTGCTTTGTCACTTCCTTTCTTGTCTTTTGGGTACGGATATGGTTTGTCGTGCTGGAATAAATTACAAGAGCCGGCATAAATTACATAAGCCTTTACAATAACATATAATTAACATTACTAAGCCGCTATGCTATTGTGTTTGCCGTCACTTCTTCCGTGTCACTTCAGTGTTGCATCGCACTGCGTGTCTGGTTACAAAACACCGGCTGAATGTTAAGTGCTATGGAGGAAGCTGATAAAGTGTTTTATTGATTCAAATGAGTTTCTAAGAAGCCATCTAAGAGGAAACCCAGAGCAGGGAGGCTGTAACTAATGTGTGTAATCTGGCGGAAGAGCTCTTTAGGAGGAATGTCATTGTAAGAGGCTGTAAAATAATTTACATTGAAATAAATTCTTTTGTGAGGAGTACGGGAGTCTGAGCAAAACAATGAAATGAAATGCAGTGAATGCAGCCGTGTTACATAATGATTTCAACCCACTTATCCAAAACGAGTAAGATGCTGTTGACGTAGAGGATAAGGAGCTGTCAGGAGTGTGCGCGACTCTGAAAAACAGGAGTTGCTGCAGTCTCACCTGAGGCCGCCCTGTGATTAGCGCCACAGACAATTAAGCAGAGAGAGAGAGAGAGAGTTCCAGTCCGGGAGCTCCATTGACAAGCTCACTCTGAGACGCAGTCATCCCTGCCATCATATATCTACACAACCCTATGCCCACTGGTCTGGAAAAACTGCGGTGAATGGAGATGAGCCACAAAAAACCCTTTAAAGCTGTACATTCTGCACACACAGCTACATTCCTGCCTGGGGGTTAAGTAGGTCAGGGGGAACTCTTATCTTTGAAAGGGATGCTTCACGCTGCCTCAGATCTGCTGAGCCACTGTCGTCGGATTGACAGGAGGTTAGACATTTCAACCCGATACCTTTCACATGTGGTATATAAGGATGCTAGTTAACACATACCACCATGGCAATGAACCTTCAGGTTGAAAGGGATCTTGTGTATGTTCCTGTCATCCAGCTCTCCTGGAGAGGGGAATTCAAAGTGCAGAAAGACAACAAAACCTTTCAACAGCTGAAAAGAACATCTGGGAGCAGAGCTGAGATATTTTCCTTAAGCCGATTTTGTCTGGATAACATAGGGTGCTGCAGCTTCTTTTCACTCCAAAACACTTTGACCATTCAGAAGAATTGGACCTGGTTAGCCATCAAAACCCTTTTTTTTTATTATTATTGTTTACCTTGACCAAAAAGAGGGCTTCCTTTCACCATGTGCATTCCTCCTGCCTGTTAACCACGTCCAATCATCGCCACACACAGATAACGCATTACCAGCAGCCCTGCCCCTTAATTACCATCCACCCATCCGCAGCAGGGGGACTAGCAGTACTACCAATTAGGCGAGTGGGTGTTCTGTCATGCCAAGATGATTTCGCACTGGACATCCGAGCTGCGAAATGAGCTGCGAGAACGTGCAGTCGGTGCAGAGTGGCCTTTTGAGGAAATAGAGACACAAATTTTCGTGAGGGCGGCACACGTCTCCCCCAGCCAAAGGCCTCCTCTGGCCAAAGCTGAACCAAAAGGGACAGGCGCAGAGGAAAAAGGGAACCATTGACACGCCGGTATTCTGCAGCCAAAGTGGAAGCCCAGTGCCAAATGTGCTCAGTAGAGAAGAGAGGAGGCGTGGAGGACGAGGAGGAGGGGGGGGGCAGAGCAGGCAAACAGATACAAAGAGGCCCTGTGTCAATGCCGTGGCTCTGTGACTCAAGATAATGAACACTAAAATAATATGTAATTTGAGTGGCCCCCAGCATACAAGGTCAGCACCGCTGGCTACACCAACCCGCGTGTGATTCGGACATATTCGGGTTTGATGTGCGAGTGTTCGGGGGTTTCGGCTGTATGAAAGGAGTTTGGACGAGCTCCACAGCCACACAAAGAGCCTCTCTGCCAGTCTGGACTGTAGGAGGGAAGTTCATTGCTCTCTCTCAGCTCGGCCTCTCAAAGCCTCGACATTTTCCTCTATTCTTCCATTTCAAGCATTTTTCCATTCACCTCTGCTGCTACTTCTATGTTATGTTAGCGCGCTGTCCTGAGTAACCAGATATACCTCGAGGAATAACCAGACTTATTAAAAGACTGCATGTCATGAAACTGGTCAATTCATAGGCGGTAATTACAGGTCGCGCAGAATAGGACTTGCACTGATCTTACCTTCCCCCATTGGGCCCTGGTGGAGAGCAGAATGGGACCCCTCTGGCATGGCACACAGGCCTCTGGAGCTGACGAAACAAAACATGAAGGGTCAAACAGAATCCAGGCACTTCACGTCAGGGCTTACAGCACACATAAGCATGGCAGTATTTTTATTCTTTGTGGGCTCTCATAAAAAATTTTTTTAAAATGGTCTTTTGATTCTTTTGTCAAGTACACCATGTTTTCTCTGCTTTCCCAGCTCACTGAAGCCAAACAAGCTTCGGCCTATTCAGGTCTTATATAAAAAGGAAATTCTTCCCATTCCCTTGCTCGCTGCTCTGCGTTGGCTCATGCCAGCCATTTGCTAATATACAGTAAAGCCGGGGCGCTGAGGTATGCGCAGCAGAGGAAACTCTGATATGAGCTCATGCTAATCGGGAGAGAAAGGGCAGGAGGGGGTTGAAATGGCAACAGTCTGACTCAACATGAACGTACACTAAGGAGATTTAGGAGTGACTGAGTAAACATTGAAGGGTTTTACATTTGAGCTACACATAAATCAATTGTGCGTCTTTAATTGAGGTGCACTTTAAAGTGAACAAGAAGAAATACCACGTCTGCTACATGAGAGTACCTGAGAAAGAAATGGGCCACAAAAATAAGATAATATTATTTTATCTTATTACATGAACCTGATTGTATAAATGTGTTTAATAACTGTTACAAACAAGTCCATGTTACATCAAAACAAGTGACCTCATTAGCAGTGTAACCGTTTCGTGAGATCACAGGTTCACCCCTGGTGACATGTATTTTTCTAATCCCTCATGTCAGGCCGCGGTGCTGTTAATGATGAGGTACGTCCCCTGTGAGCCACGGTGCTGCCAGTTTCTCACATCACTGCCTCTCTGTCTCCTTATAGCGATTTAACATGGACGACTGTGCATGAGAACGTCTCCCTGTGATTCCTGGTGAGCCTCGGGCCTTTAAAACATCACATTCTCGGGCCAGCTAGATCAGAAGAGCTGGAATTCTTCTGGGATTAGGATGGGCATTGTTCCCTGAGCGTTTGCTGGCCACTGTGCCGAGCTGACAGCCAGGCCAGCTGAGGCCAAACCGAGGCCGCTGCCAGGAGCTTCGCCAATTAAGATGTGCAGGAATGCAAGGAGAAAAATCACAGGGCTGGATCACACACATTAAGATCGTTGCTTCACTGTAGGGTCCCTGCAGCTGCAGCCTGGACAAGAAAGTCAGCGGCCATAAAACTATTTTTGTGCTCTGGTCGTCCTACAGTAAAGCACAATAAGTGAATAGAGGAAAAAGAAAGAAAAGTTGGTTCTTTTTTGGACTCACAAAGCAAATACGTTTGACTTATTTACTTGTTTTCATGAGTGGGTCCACGTTCTTGTGACGCACAAGGACAGACATGCAATGTGATACACATGGGATACACATGAACTTCAGCGTTTTCAGGTTAATCTACTGTTTTGTAAAGGAAGGAGGAGGAGGAGAAGAAGAAGAAGAAGAAGAGAAGAAGAAGAAGAAGAAGAAGAAGAAGAAGAAGAAGAAGAAGAAGAAGAAGAAGAAGAAGAAGAAGAAGAAGAAGAAGAAGAAGAAGAAGAAGAAACTGTGTGATCTTTATTGTCTGATCTGCTGTGCTTTCCCTTCAACGCAAATCTGAAATCAATAATCTTGTTGCGTCTTCGAGAGGAAAGAACATAACGAATGCTAAGCCACACAAAGTTGCGCTCAGTCAACGCGGACACTACTACAATGACATTCTTTAAGAGTGAAGCCTCCTCAAACAGCCTTTGACCAAGCTTGGCCGAGTGATTTTCAAGTGGAGCTTTAGTTTGTGTAACCTGCTGTAGTAGTATTCATGTCGAGTGGCTGGCTTTGAACTTGTCTTATTGAACAGCGAACTAATAAAATCCTTTGATAATCCCACCTACCGTGACCTATGAGCTCACCCCGCTTAATGACCAGGCCAAAACTATGCTAATCTGTCTTTGGTCAATGAGAGGCTAGACTAGGAATAATAGGCTCAAAATCCATAATATTGACGTCTGGGTCTTAAAAAAGTGATTCTACTGTCTTATGGTCTCAATGGTTTGGGGTAGCCAAAGTGAAAATGTTTGTTAATGTCTAGTAGGACATGGTAAAATGGTGTAGCCCTACAATCGTAACACATCTGGACAGAACTCAACAATCATAACTCATTAACTTTCACCTCCTGTTTGCTGACATATGGCAATTCCAAATCCTTGTTTTCCTAGGGAGGCGGCACGGCCAAATTTCAAATCCTAAAGAAAACACACTACATACAGGCCAACATTCATGCCAGGCTGGCCACCTGTGCTCAGACTAGCTGCCATTTCACACAAATGGAGAGCATTTGGTTCCCACAGCTGATGACTGAATTACCCGCAGCATGAACCTCCCGCATGGGAATCTGCAACTTGTTCTTAATTGAAGACAGATGCTACGAGAGCCAATCTGACGGTTATTAAAAGCAAGACCTGCGATGGATCACTTCTTCAGATGGGCTGATAAACTTCCTTGTTCTTCCTAATCGCCGGGCTTTGCGCTGATCCAGGCCTGAATTCCTTGCTTTAAAACACAACAAACAGATGATTGAAGAGGGACAGCTGCTGGCAAAACACAGCGCTCTCATAAATATAGAGAAAGTTTATACTGAGTCAGCCATCACGAATGTGTTAAAAGCCTCGCTCCGTGACACTACGGGCCAGAAAAACATGCACCTTGAAGTAAGACCTCTGGCCTAATGTGTTAAAGGGAAAAGGGTCCTCGGGGGATGATGACTATCTGGAGCATTTTTCACCACAGACAGCCTGTCAAGGTTATGAGAGAAGTGAAACCACTAAACACGTCTAGAGAGGAAGCCAAAGGAAAACAAGACTTCTGCTCACTTTCGCTGTCCCTTCAGGAAACGTTACAGGGGGCACAGACAAGTCAGGGAATATGTGGCGTAACACTTTGCCAGTACGCTTTACTGGACGCCAAGCTTGCTGCCAATTAAAGCATTCTGCCTGTGCATCCTCTGGCTGACCTGCTGCTCATTGAGGGCGCCCGCGACTGATTGCATACGGGTTGAACCCAGCTTCTGAACCCAACTTAAATCGGCCGTTTGTGCGACGATTAACTGCACAAAATGTTTATTTCCTCGCGTGGAGCGAGTTGATGAGAGAGGAGAGGCTAAAAATAGTCCCGGAGAATTCCTGCTGCGCTTCTCTCTCACAGTCGGAGACCTACCGCATCACGCTGCATTCACCGCCTGCCCAAACAAGGCCCACATGAATCTGGAGGTATGACATAAGCCCCCTGGGATGCCTCTAGTCAGACACGGCGGTGCTGGTTTTCTCGAGACACCATCAGTCAGGACGGATGTTTACGTTCAGAACAAATAAAAAAATCAAACCTGGCATGGCGAGAAGAGGTCCAAGGTCCTACAGGCTAACCGAGACAGAGAGCCTTTATTATTTCACCATTGGTGCCATGTTTATCTTGCAAGACCTCTCTCTCACCCTCTAACCTTGTCTACCCCAGCAGAAAATATCCCCTGACAAACAGCCTCTCTGTGAGTGCCCTCTTTCCCACATTACTCCTGCAGTTTGTCCCCTGACACACAGGCCTTAAGAGACTAACAGCTTTTCATTCAATGGGGGAAAACAATGCACCCTTACCCTCTCTCCTCATCTCAATCAAGTCCGCAGCTTTTCACAAAAAGAGCTTCCCAAAACCCACGACTTCCCACAGACGCACAACACATGAGCCTCTTTATTTTTTTTTGCCCACTGCGTTTTCGGAGCACGGCGCATAGATGTGGCGATAAGTGATCCATCCCAACGAACACCCGCAGGGCACCACGAGGAGTTTTGCCCATATGGTGCACGTACACCCCGGCCAAAATAGCCCTTAATGGGAGAATAATCATTCCATGCTGCGCTGAGAAAGAAGGAACGGCAATTTTCACCTCCCCATCAATGACCTTTAACCAGCAGAATTACATACCTGGCAAGTGAAGTTAGCAAGTGCCATCTTAACTTGAAAATCGCAGGTGAACGCCTCCACTTCTTTGACATAATAAGTGACAGACATTTAGTAGAAAAGACGGTAGAAAGTAGTGCGGCAAGGAGTCATCCATAATGTTCTGCAGCGTTTGAAGTGCTGGGTAAAATTAGACGGTCTGGGTCTTCAAATAGAACTGGAGTGTGTCCATTTAAAGGTGCATTACACCGCATGTGCAGGCAGGAAAAGCTCCCTGGTGCCCTTTGTAATGACAAAAACACACAGATTCAGGACTCCCATGGGTGTCTGGAATGCTAAATCACTTATCGCGCACACACACACACACACTCTCCTCTTTTCCCCCCTCAAACAAACACAAAGTCGCCAGGTCCCGTTTAAAGTCAACCTTTAACTCTCACTGGCGCAATCCTATCTGCAGTGTGCAAAAGCTGGAACTTTATGATCTCCGTGGAGATGCAGGTCTATCCTAAGCATCATCAAATAAGCGCCGAAGCGATGAATAACAAAGATGGTGGCTGATGAAAAGCCCAGACGCTGTTCTTTTTTGTTTTTTTTTCAAACCTACAAGATCTCCGCAGAAGAAACCACCACCCTCTGGTAATTTTATCACAGCTGCAGCATACCAAGACTGGGGAAGACGAAATAAAGAGCCAACTCCGAGATCCAAGATACACTTGAGTAGTTTCCTGTCTGGACCACCTGGAAGAGAGCTCTGTTTATCGCATCGAGCCTACATTTATCCAAAATGATGTTGAGACTTTATTGTCTGAAAGGTCAAGTGAGGTCAAAGGAGGAGAAAAATGGAACTTTTTTCCCCCCCTCTGGTAACTGATTGATTTTTGTCCCATTCTTCTTCAACTGCCGGTGGGGAAAGTCACTGACCTATGAACAGCTCGCATTTAAAAACCTCACTGTGTCTCAATGGGGTGCTCATTAGAAAAAACAATTAGGTTTGCAAAGGGGGCCAAGTGATGGGCAACCACAGGGGGTGGGGAACGGGATGCAGGCAAAGAGGAAATGGCAAATGATTCAACGGCAGCACGCAGGTTAGTTTGTGTGTGTCACAAGTCATCAGGGCTTTATGTGGAAAAATCTCATCCCCTAAAAAAAAAAAAAAAAAAAAAAACTCCAGCAGCTGATCAAAGTTCACTCTCCACTGAGAGGGGTTTTGTTTCAAAGACAAACATTTGTTATCTGACTGAAACTCAAGCACCTTCCGGGGCTCGTGGCGTGGAGGTTGTGACATTACATGAAGCAAAAAAAAAAATGCATTTAAAAAAATGTAAGTTGTTGCAACGTTATGGGCAAAGTGAGCCAATTATGTGCAGAGTGTTTTGACATAGCTCACAACGAAGAGCACGAACACACACACACGCATGCAGATGTTTTGTAACTTTCACACTTATTCTGCTGAGATGGGGCGATGATAAACTGTTAGATTCAAATCCCCTTCGTGCTTTTTAACGACAGCTCAGACCGACA
This sequence comes from Nibea albiflora, assembly GCA_014281875.1. NCBI lineage: Eukaryota > Metazoa > Chordata > Actinopteri > Sciaenidae > Nibea > Nibea albiflora. Next base: position 9,757,249 of record CM024799.1, read on the forward strand.
ATGACAACAGACATGAATAACCACAACACTTAAGCTGGTCGTATTTGAGCAAACGGTGAGTTAGCTTAGATTTGGTGAAGTTGTCAAGAGCACGCAACGTCAACGTACCGAACTCGCCAACTTCTTTCCCTCCAACGGCCGCTGTCCTCGGCGAAAACACCAGACAACCTTCAATGTGTCGTTTCCTGGTGAAAATCTTAAAAGTTACTCCGTTAGTTTCTTCTTTTCACATGTTAAAAGCCGCTCTCTTTCATACCCACACACACGCACGTACACATGCATACATCCCAGAGCAGGTTAGGAGCTCACACTGAGTCCCCGACCACCAAACACTGCGGCATCTTTGAAGAACAGTGAAGTGCTCATGCTGCGTTCAATACCTGTGGGAAATACAAGCGACTACGACTGCGACTGCATCGAGTATGTGAATCTCGTAAAAATGCTGTATTTTATCACCCTGTTAGTGCGACACCTTATCATTTTGGCATTTTGTTGTTTGAAAAAGTTTATTTTATTTAGATTTCATCAGCAACAGTGTAGCATCTACATTTATCCCCCTCTGTCCAGCTGTAGACAATATCTGTACACATTATAGTTAAGTTATAAGCAAATAAGAAAAACACAAAAATATCCACACCAGAATAAATATACATACTTAAACAATCAGACTTATACATACACACGAACGAGTAATCCAGATCATAACAGCTTTCTCCATAGGGTGATATAGCAAAGAAACAAACAATACTCACTCCAAAAAGCAATGAGGCATTGTGTGAAGTGTGTATAAAAAGAGGGGTATAAGAGGGAGGAGAGGAGGCTAACCATCATTGTCTGATGAATATCATTGTATTAATAAAGCCATGACAGGACTGCGCCGTTTGTTAAAGATGGATTTTTGGAGCCTTTATAAATATGTAATGTGCTCCATCTGACAGAGCTTCCAGCAAGTAAAAAGTTTATTTTTGAGAAATGGGAGAAAACTAAGTCCACTACTTCGAATCTTTGGAATTTACAGGCAGCACGTGAATGCACCAAAGGACCGCCTGTTTTTGACAGGCCTGTGTCTGTTTGGTGAGTGTCAGAGGTGTTCCCACATCTTAACATCTGGACTGCATAGTTTGGCAGAGATAGTTTAAGAATGAGGAAAACAAACAGAATGTTTTTTTTCCCCCCAGAAAAGAAATAAAAAGCATTTCTTCATCCACTCAAGTTATCTATATGCAAGCCAATGACAGGCTGGTGAAAGGACATAACAAATTGTAACCCTGCCAATTACATTTATGACGGTCGGGTCAGTAGACTTGGGGGGGCTCACAAAGGATGACTTCAGTGAGTCAATTGGGTGGGTGCTAATTTATGTCTGGCTGATTAAATAGAGAGGGGCGCTCTTGGTTTGCACAACCCCCCATCTCTGTCTCCATACGGGCTGTGAAAAAAACAATATGCTTGCACGACTTTACTCAAAGAGTCAACACGTGAAGACGCAGCTCTTATTGTCAGATACATGTCTTTATGGGATTAACTTGCTCCAGAACCGTCTGCACCTTTATGTACTTGAATATATGTTTAAAAACTAGAGATGTGCGACCCTAGAGATTCTAAATAAGAGAAAGATTTTAGAATCAAAGACATACATGACATAAGACATAACCCTAACCCTTAGCCCATATTCATCAGATATATCTGCACAATGCTGCTGGCTTGAATATCTCATAAGCAACATCGCCATCGTGTTGGTAGTAAAGGGCAATACCACGTGCAATGGTTTATTGATAGGTAGGTTTTCACATACCAGGAATTTATCATAGTGTTATTGGTGCATAACAAAGAAACAAACATTAAGTTAAAATATAAGATTAAAAAATCAAGTATTAAGAAATATAAACTAATGTTTTAAAACATGGTAATACAGCTGGTGCATGTCTGAAAGTTGAACGAATCTTTTTTAACTGTATTTTTAAAACTTTGAGAAAAACAACTCAAAAATATTCCTTTTCTAGAAATAATAAAAATCTACATCAGGCGTAGATATACTATTGTAAAACAATATAATACAAGAAAATAGTAGAAGCAAAGAGCACCTGTGTTGTCTGAAATAAGCTCAAGATACCCTGTACTGCTTCTCAAAATATGGTGTGAGTGACTGAGTGCCACTGTTGGTCTGTGACCTCCCTGTAGTTGTACTTGAATCAACCTCTGAAATATTTTGGAAAAATGAAATAACTTCATTTAAAAACAAAACCTGCCTCTTATTCTTCCTCCTAGTGTGAGGGAGAAACTATGGTGCACGAAATGCACAACATCCAATCTAGAACCAGTGTTCAGTTTGTCCATTCTGAGCCACAGTATAACCACGACGGACATCATCAATGAAAGCATAGTAATGAATATCATAATCTGTAAATAAAGATTAGAAGAAGTCTTTAAATATATAGCTAAATCTTACACCTTTAAATTAAACGTGCTGTAGACATGCTCTGTATGGGGTTCAGTACACAAACAGATTTCTCCAGCATAAATTCTTTTATTAATTTCTGAAAGTCTTTGGTGACATGGATTACCAGTAGACCATTTGTATTTGTAAGCTAGTCGTTTGAGTGAGTTTGCTAGAAAGTAAAATAAAAATCACCTGTGTGACTATTTGCTTATGCTGCATATCTCTGGTGTGTATTTAGCATGTTCAACAGACATGTTCTTGTCTGTCTTATCTCTGTCATACAAATGTGACTGTGATAACATCGGTCATTTTTGAATGCAACAGTTGAACAGAGGCTGAAAGTTCAGACACTAAAATCTTCAAGGTCAAGAGTGTTTAGATGAGAACTGGAGGATATGTTAACTGTCTGGAAGGCAAGTGTCACATTTTGTTTGAATATAGAAAAAGGTACGTAATATGTGAAGTACTTGCCTATTTAAACCATCAATCTATGAATAAGATATGAAAAACTGATCCCACACAGCGAGACTGAAGTGTCAGAACAGCAAATGGGGGAGAAAAAACCAAATACCTACATACACCCACAAAATGTAGTGAGACTGTAGTGTGTAAAGCATTGACTGTTTGTGTCCGCAGTCACACGCTCAAACAGGCTCAACCAAGTTGGCATTTTGTAAGACAAAAAAACAACAATTCTAAGTACTTCTTGAGTTAATATTTTTATTCTGTATAAACACTGTGATAACTGCCAAAGTTACAGCACACTACAGGTTCAGGAGATATGTACAAAGATTAATAAGCTTCATCAACAACGGTGCATTCTAACACATTAATGGATGCATGTCTGCCCTAAAAACACTTAAGAATTCACTCACAAAAAAAAAACCTAATGTAAAATATTACTTAAAATTTTAAAGGTTATGTACATGAAGCTTGTATGTATAATCCAATGTAACAACAGCACATAAACAGGATAGAATTAAATCTTACAGAGAAGAAGCTGGTGTGGCAGGAGTTCAAGAAGTTGACGGGATGACCATACTACATTACATATCCACAAATATTCCCAGAGTTCAGTTTTAAGTAGTGAGGCAGGAATTTAGACTCTTACTTTGAAGGAATACATCAACGTGGACCTACATCAAAATTCACTTTATTAAAAAAAAAAAAAAAAAAAAAAGAGCTGTTCACTTCAGATGTCTAATCACGTAATAGATGGAAGAACAGTGAAGTAGAAAATATTTACAAAGTTTAACTGGTCTCATGGGAAGATATCTAGTGGTAATTCATCACAACATTATTAAAACTCCTTCCCTTTTAACCTGAGTACAAACTGACTTCCAACAACTCATTTTAACAGAGCACTGCATTAAAAACAAGCTAAAAGTCAAATCAGTAGACATCACATTTATCACTGAGGATGTTCTGCCTTCACCCTTAAAATATATAAATACATATAGACTAAAGACAGATGCCCTCCAGAAGTCAACAAAACAGTTTCCTTTCTCCTCAATCTGGGTTTGCTCAGTGGTACAAAAGAGTTCCAGCTATCAGCATCATTCACCTGGACAGGGGTCAAAGGTGAGGACTGAGGGATCAGATGGGCTTGGTCGTGCTGTTGTAGACCAGACGCTCTCTGTCCTCAAAGGTGACCGGGACAGTGTTGACAGGCACCCGTTGGTGTTGTGAAGACTTCTTCTTTCCCTTCATGCAGCAGTACAGCAGGACGCCAAGTAGCACAAGGATAGCTAGACCCAGAACCGGCAGCTATTGCGATAACACCTGTTAAATGAATTTGAAAGACGTTTAAAAGGTTAATTTGGTGAATGGTCACTTAAAGACAGTACATGAAAGGCTGCAAAGCAGATCACTAAGTCAAATGCTTAGTGAATACTTATAGAATGAAGCTTTGACAACATTACTGAACAGCAAGGATGTAAAGCTGATGGAGGTGCATGGTTTTTTTTTTTTTCAGTCTAGACTGAATATACCTGTCTGGCTTTCGGACACTCTCTTTTCAAATTCCTTTCTTCTTGCAAACACGTCCTCTTCTGAAATAAAGAAAAAGGCATGACATGGTTTTATAACATTTGTGTGGTACATGACATACAAGAGGAATTCTCTTAACATCAATTTGCGTTCTGCGACAGAGGGAAATTAAGCCAGAAATAACATCGCTTGATCACTAATGCTAGTAGTTGGCTAATTAGGCCTCAAGCTGCTGGCCTCAAACAGAGATGAAGAGCATGTGATAACCAAACAAAAAAACCTTGATTTGGTCTCTATAGTGTGTGAACTGATACTGTTTTTTGTTTTTTTTAAACCCACCTGTTCAAATTATATTTAGCATTAAAATTAACGATGTGACTTTGACCACTTTGATTAACAGGTAGTTGCCGTTACAGATGGCTTTTCTGAGCACCCAGATGTCATTCGGCCCACCTTAGCTCTGTGGATGATTCACGTCTTTGCTGATTTTTAGATTAGCCAGTAGGCGGAACTGCCTTTTACCTACCTTTGAGCTTTAAAATAGCTCTTCAAAAACCGATGAGTAATGTCAGAAAAATGGCATCCATATTTTACACAGTCTACTGTAACCACACCTGTTTCTAACTTGACATGCTAAGGAAGTTTTCATACTTGACTGGAGCCACAAAGGAATTTATATGACACTGATAGGTGACATTACTCTGTAAGTTGATATGTTGAAATATTACAGTGGTATAGTACAGTACAGTATATTTCCGGAGTAGAAATGGGATATTAATTTACCAGGACATACTTAAAATGCAAACATTTAAGAACCCACCTGTTACCCCTTGGCAAAGTTTCATACAGGACGCCTCGTTGTCAAATCTGTTCTCGTTCCCTAGGCAGCCGCCATAGTTGAAGCGGTTGCATTTCCTAGAGACGGGGTTGTAGTACCACTTGGTGATACTGTCTCTGCAGTTTCCCGTATCAGGAATCTCTGTGCAGCGCACTGCGGACGACAAAAAATGAGCAGGTGGGGTGAGTCGGGTGAGTGGAGTATTACCAGACGGCAAAAGTGTATTTTACAATTCAAACCAATTCTAAGTGAAATGATCATACCCAAAACAACAAAATGAGACAAAGTTCAAATCACCTTTTTGTTCATTCAATGGGATCTTCAGCAGACCATCAAAGTTGATCTCCACTGAAAGGCACACACAGAACAATTCAAGTTAGTGTGTCACGTTATCAGTATTATTTCAATGCTGCATTTATAATACCAAGAGCGTGTATGGAAATGAAACCTAGTTTGCATAGTCAGTGCTCACAGTCTTTGCAATTCTGCTCATCAGATCCGTCGCTACACTGTTGTTTTGAGTCACAGTCCAGGCCCGGATCCAGGCAGCAGCCATTTGCGCAGGTGAATTGATCAGCGGTGCACGGAGCACCACACTTTTCTTCTGTCAAAAAAAAAACAAAGCGGACTGTTGCTTTAAGGCAGCCATATTGGTATTTTCATAATAATGTATCAAATGACAATGTGAAACCAGTACAACAATATGAAAGAGGTCGCTCATAATGATAAACCTCAAGAGAATTATGACTTAAATCTGCACCTCCCCTCGGCTTTACAGCGTATTTCAGCTCATTGTTTAGCTTTGTTTAGTGCGGCCTGCAGCTTTACCGTTTTGGTTCACTCTCTCAGCTTTCTATTAGTCCACAACAGACTGCTGTTTGCATCGATGAAGCTCTAAAAACCCGAATTGCTCACTGCCTGCTCAGCACCAAATGGCAGACAGGCACAGCTAGCAACTATCTTATGAACATTAATGGGGCATTTAGCAGATTTAGAGTCACAAAAATGCGCTCCTAATGAATGCAAAATGATGCTGTGTAACTGCTGGGTGTGAAAAGAAGCAACTGTTTGCTAACCCTAATGCAATATTAACTTAATGGTGTTTGTCTTAAGTTAGTGAGGGTTTGACTCAGCAGGAGGTTTGGTTTGAAAGGATGAAAGGAAGGGGTTTTTTTTTCAAACATCGAATCGCAAATAATAATAAATAATGATATTGGATTTTTAAAAAAGATGTGGATATGCACTGACTAAGATCACCCACAGATATAAGTTGACATACATCATTTGATTTCCATTTGTTAAAAAAAAAAAACGATTTAAGCTAAACTAATAAATACTGTGTGAGAAGGTATAACATGCTGGAATTCACCTACCGCCCGACGGGGAAACTGGCAAACCTCTACCGGATATAGCGCTTTTCTCTGAAAGAGAAACAACAAAATTAGATTAGAATTCAATTATTTGTTAAAAATGACACATCTGCCAGGCAAACATATAGTTCCCCAGGCAGCTAAAGGAAATTCCAGTGAAAAGACAGTCCAGCACACAACACCCATAAAAACAAAACGTGATGCGTTTAGACTACAGATTTTGTACAGATTAAACAAATAAAAGAATTATATTATTGCTGACAATATTAAAGACGCCATGAGTTCAATTCAATTTTAAAACATTTTTGACAGTGGCATATAAAAGGTATCAAAAAGACACTATAGATGACTGAAATGCACGCTGCTACATCACTGAAATGAAGCTGAAAGCAGCACAGAGCATAACATCAATATTGACCACAGCAGGAACCAGGTGCTGTAACCACATAATTTACACGCAGCCTGGATATTTAGGGTTAGTCTGGTGACCTCAATGTTTGGGACACAAAACTTCAATTATAAAAAGGCACATTTTAAAAATATACACACTGCATTACTGCAAAAAATACAAAATTGACACCAGAGAAAACTCAGAGCAGATACCTAAGGAACTGCAGGCTTTTTCGCATTCAGCAATGGAGAGATAGTTGTTGAGATTCTCCCTGCAGCCCCCAAACGTGAACTGCTCACACTTCTCTGAGGCAGCATTGTAATGCCAGCGGGGAAAAGAACCGCGACACGGCCCAGCCTTCTTCGGAGCCATGCAGTGATCTGAAGGGACACAAAATAAAGGATAAAGTCTGATCCACAATTAAAAATAGTTGTTCTATACTTCCTGAAGAACTGGTTACTGCATACCGGTATTGTAAAATTGGATCCGATTGCATCAGTATTATCATCACAGTAGAAATAAATTAATTAATTAAATTTCTTTTTTCCACCACTGTGAGAAGTTTAAGAGTTAATTATTTCATTTATTCAACACACTACGATAGCACTCTCACAAAGACTAATTGATGGTAAAATCTAGTCATAAATGAACAATGTTCTTCAATGGTCTTCTTCCTCAGAGGTCATCACTGCAAAGACTGAAAAATACTGACTTCACGTCTACCAGATGAGCATAACAATGCAACACTTGTTTCAAATACTTAAACCTGATAGACCAACCGTTAAGATCTGATCCGACAGCAAATGTGGTGGGATTTTATTTTGCAAGTTCCTATTTTCGGTGTCTGTCTCGTAAGTAGACAGACAGATAATTGCATATGAGGTTGTCGCGTATAGAGAAATGCAACTGAGAACAAGATGTGGTGTGTTGCCATAGACAGTGAGGTTAAAAAAGTGTCTGCATGTGGTTGCTGATACATATTCTGAGCAATACCAGGGTGAATGCACAGCACAGCTATTTCAAGACAGCGCAAAGAAGTGAGCTGACTGCGAAATGACAAAGGAACTGTAAGGGACCCTTTCATTACCAAGTTCTCATGCTCTCACGACAATGGATTTGAATGCTATTCAATGCATTCATTATTGTGGCGTAAATGTGGTAGCATTGACATGCAGAGTCACTGCCAAGCCCTTTCCACGGAGACACATTCCTAACACTATTCAGGACACACGAGGTTAATAAGTAACAGGAAAAACTGAATGGTTAAAAGTATTTTCTCGTTCTTTAGTCTGCGATAAACCTGCAACAACCTGCAAGTCCAGTCCTGAACAAACGAAAGCAAATTTAATAAAGTTAACCGCTTCTAATCAAGAGCATCACAAAGTTTCCTTGATTGTGTAATCCAAACTGAAACCAGACTGACAAGTTTCGTTGAGTCGGGGGTGGAGAGAGTGGGACGGTAACAGGGGAGCAGTAAAAACTAGGCCAACTACTCTATTCACTTCCGTTTTCTACAGAAACTTGAAACATAGACGTGCTTTGCTCCCGCTTTCTCGGTTATATTTTTAAGGGAAGCGATGCTGATAAGTTTTGTGGTGCTAGAGAGAACTTTTAACAAACAGTCTTTCCAGGCTTCAGAACAGTTTCCTCCTTACAAAAGCCAAATATGGTCTTCTGATAGATCAGGCTCTAGCCAGTTTATCTCTTCCGTCGTTGTGCTCTTTCTTCATTCAGTCCACAGGAGGCAGGCATGCCTGGACAGGTTTGATTACAGCTAACGTGAAACGGCTCATGCTGTGACAGATGCGAAACAAAAGGTTGAGTTCCTTCAAAAAAAGAAAAAAAAAAGTCCCCACCAACAACAGGAAGGGGAAAGATTCATGGATCAGATAATAAGAACCCGAGTGCATCATCCTCTCTTACCTATGTCCCAACATTAAACACCAAACAGGTGACTCTGTTTGTTATGTTCACAGCGGACACATGACTCATGTTTACCACTGATACTCAACCATGTCTTCTGCCAAATGCCCCTCATGAGTCTCTCTTACAAGGGAAGCCAATAACACACAATGAGCCAACTCTGATACTAGATTGGATGTGGTACAACAGGATTGAAGTTATGTCCTGTATGAATGTGTTTAGATCATGCTGGGCTTTCATACAGCTTTTTCTTGCGTCTAGATACTCACGCTCAGACTGCTCGGGTGTAAGGACCAAGACGGCAACTTCGGTTGAGTCTGACTGGCCACTGGTGTCTGTGACGGTGAGCTGGAACTTGTACTTCCCAGACGTCAGATTGGAAACCTCAATCTGATCATCAAAGTTAGTTTTCTACAAGGAATGGATGGGGGAAACAAAAAAAACAGTTTTTTTTATTACCCACAAATGAAACTCACCTGTTGATTTCAATTAAGTGACAGGCACAAATGGACATTGCGACATTTAAAGGAAAATCATAGATGCCCAAACTGGACTCTTGACATCAAGTTTGCACTGCAGTCTCTTTACTCACCTCAATGACAGCACCAGGATATACAGTGATCATTTGCCAATGGTAGGAGACAACCTTATTATCATCTTTGCTCTGTATCCCGCTCAGAAGCACGCTATCCTGAGGCTGGATCACCCGGTCCTGGCCTCCGTTGGCCACAGGTGGTTGGTCAGATTCATCTGGAAAGAGACAGTGGCATTAAAGTATATAATTTGTGCATAGATGAGCAAATATTACAGATCCATTTGGAACACCTGAAGAGGCAGTCATAGAAACAGGAACCTGAACCGTGGGTTGTGAAGGTGAAGGCCTGGCGTGTGTGAACACGCTGAATTGGAGGTTTCTGCTCTAAAATCTGCGGCCTCACATGTCCTGTTTCCACACTGTGCTTTAACACAAACCACTGAACCACTTTATTTATTTATTTATTTTTTTGTAAACGAGCCAAAAAAGATTCATCTAACTGGTATGTGCACACAGATCCCCTCAAAGTGGTTTAGAAGGTATGTTTGTTAGAGTTTTATCATACTGTAACATTTCCAAAACATAATTATGAAGTTCCACAGAAACACAACAAAGATATGACTAAGCACAGTGATGATACAGATAGAAGGTCCCTCGTGATGATCTTATCAACAGAGGGCCCAAAACTGTGAAATGAATATTTTTAAGAAACATTAGAGACTTACCTGGGGGGGTGTCCACTTTCAGATAACTGTCATAAACGGAGTCCAGGATGTAACTAATGTAGTCTTTCTTCCTGACAAAGCGGCACACGTATTGCTTTTTGTACAGGCAGTCAAACAGAAAGCAGGAGTTGATCATGCCTTCCTCGGCTCCTTTCTCCATTAAGGCGACATTGCACTTTTTCTCCTTGCAGCAGGCGTGCACGCAGTCCCTGTATCGGCTCAGTTTCGGCGACGAAATGAACGTCGCTCCGCCATTCACAGATTCGTCTGTATCGAGGATAAAATCCTCCCGTCCTTTATTGAACCGATCGAAGCACATCTCAGCAGTTTCCTGGGCAAAAGCGTCGTTTAGTAGAAGCACCAGCAGCAGGAGCGCAGACGCGCCCAATTGTCCTCTAAGGAGTGAATTCATTTTTGGAAAAGTCCAGTATTCGCACAAGAACAAAAATCCACCTGTAACGATAGTAAAGTGAGCAAGGAATTAAAAAAATATATCTATCGATTATTATTTAATTCAACCCTTTCCTGTGTGTTTAGGCCGCAGGGAGGCAAAACAACACTTTGGTTCTTCTCACAAATCAAGTCAAATAATATGTAACTAGTTCCTGCTGCGCGTCCGCAAATGGTTCAAAACTTCCACAAAGTCTCCCCGGACAGAGCTGGATCCGTCACAACTCCGAAACTTTCACAAGAGATTCGCCCGTTTGATGTCGACACGAACCTGAGCGATCGACGACATTGCCCAGGTGACTCACCTGAAAGATACAGGAAGTGAAATTCCACGACCGAGATGCCACTCCCTTCAACCTGTTATATGACACGGACAAAACAAGGACAGAGCTTTGTGTGTGTGTGTGTGTGTGTCTGTGTGTGTGTGTGTGTGTGTGTGTGTGTGTGTGAGAGAGAGAGAGAGAGAGAGTAAAGCATGGAGATATGTACAATACTGAAATGGTTTCATATTGTGACAGGGGATATGGCTCTTGCTAGACAGTAAGCTGCTTTCATCCACCTTTAATTCTTCTCTGTCTTTTCACTGACGAATATCTGAAGTCTGTGCTGTTTTTCTGTGGTATCAATTTACAAACCCTGGTTTTGATAAATGTATTATTGAGAAGATTGTGTGTGTGTGTGTGTGTGTGTGTGTGTGTGTGTGTGTGTGTGTGTTGTGTGTGTGTGTGTTTAAAGGCGCGTTTTAAATTTAGCAGCTCAAAACAAGTTTATTATAACAACATTAACTACTTATGTTGTCATGTTGTGGTAGTTTTCCCCCCATTTTTGTGCTCCTAAAACTGGGATAACAACTACAGGTCACACAGCTAGAGGACCGTGGATATCATTTATGCAAAAGACAGGTCAGAATCAGCTTTACTGGTCAAGTAAACACACAGTAATGAGGCTACAGATCTCAGTGTGATCTCAGTGTTACACAGAACAATTTACAGGATGATAGAAATCGACATACAGCTACTGAAACCCTTATGGGCTTACTAAATAAAAATTTAATGTGATTATGTTTAGTTTAAAAGGCAAAATAAATTGTAAGTGCCTGATATAGAACAAAGATGTACTCATATCATCACTTCTTTTAATATTTATAGGTAATATTGTATAGTAAATAGCACTTTCCAAGCAAGGAGCTGTGCCATACAAACAAATATGTCCAGTGGTCAGACAAATTCACAGGCTTTAATCCAGAAGGTGGCAGTATGATCACATCTACAGCTCTGGGATCAGCTGCAGATGGGCAGTGTATTGTTTTTATTTTTTTTCCCCATCAAGGGCTTGTAAAACTAAAACTACTGTATTTTGGCTCCTTTCTCACGTAGAGTATCAAACCAACACGACTTCTCATTTAAACCGACAGCGCCTAGTGATACTGAGATGATTCACGTGATGAGTCATCCAATTAAAGTATGTAATGAGTCACGAAGCTACCCTTGAAGTTATCAAGAACTAGGTGAAGAAGCAGGAAGTGGTCGCTCACATTATGCAACATGGATTTAGGGACTGATTCATATTTCCAGCCAGAGGCTAATTTTGGAAAAGCAAAGAATCTTTCCACAAACATTGCAGCTTCCTGACAATGAGATGTTACATCCTCGTCCAACAGTGAGGATGAAACAGTAGAGGTCAAGCTCATTCACTGCCTCTGCTTTTCCCTTTCTCTCCCACAGAAGACGTCACCTGGCCGAGTCCGAGGTGAGAAGGCCTTACACAGGTCTATGGTCAACCCCCTTTTTTTTTTTTTTTTTTTTTTGACAACCCAGCGGTGCAGAACCGAGCAGCATAAGACGAGATGAATGAATTTGTTTGCCTGGAAAGGTGAGCTGCTGGGGGCACTCAATAATTCAGTATTTGTAACAGACGGTGCATCAGTGGGTGAACACGCGCAGCTATGGCTGATTGATAGTCCCTGCCAAAACAAAAAACTGAACCCCATTATTCATATCGTAATAGGATCTGTGGAAACTCTGCAGCTCTGTTGTCTCTGTTGTCTCAGCTGTAATAATTTGGCACCGGGAGGTACAACTTTGAATTTTTGACCTTGGGTTATTTGCCACTGTTGATATTTGACTTCACTAACATTGATGGTTTCTAGACTTTTATTTGACATTTGACTTCTAAACAGCCATAAACACCGCTCCCTTATTCATCCATTATTGATGGGTGCGTAACTGAGGATGCCAATTTGACTTCAAGGCTTATTAAACGTACACCTGATAATGCCTGTTATAAAGGACAAGGCAAGCTATCACACTAGAGGAACCCTGGCTCACCTGTCAGGGGGACCCAGCTATTGTTGGACGTGTTTGTGAACACAAGAGCCCTTAGCGTGTCAAACCCTTGTGACTTTGTGAGTGGATGAATACTTTGGTATATATTTACCTTTGCTGAGTAAATATTAGGAAATGTGAGTTGGTATGCAGATGTTTCTGACAAATCATATGATCAGAGAGGAAAGAATAAAAGCGCATTTCAATAATGTCAGCAAGACACATTTTTCAGGCAGAGTAATATTCCTAACTTGATTGCCGTGGTTTCCTTCTCAACCTTTCTCCTCTTTTTTTTATCACTGCAATTGACCTATGATCTGCCTCCTGCTATAACATAGAGGAAGAGAGCAAAAAGCAAACACACGCCCTGTAAGGTGCATGTGCACATGCACACACACACACATGCACAAACTCATACACACATGCACAGAGGCGTATCTCATTACTATCCTCCTGATAGTGCAGCCAGTGGGTGTTGCAAGAGGAGGAGGGAAGGAGAGCAAGACAGTGAGCTCTAGAGAGAGAGAGAGAGCGAGAGAGAGAGAGAGAGAGGACGAGGACAGGCAGAGAAGCAGAGCTAGTGTTATAGAGAGAAAGAGAGAGAGAGAGCACGAACACTCAGCAAGATAACAGGGGATACGCGTGGGAACAGTAGCCCACAGGAAAGGCAGAGATAGAGACAGAGCAGGGGAGCCGGTGTGCAAAACGTACGTGTCATAGCCTGTGGGTCTGTCTGTGTGAGAGTGTGTGTGTGTGTGTGTGAGAAAGCTCAGTGTGTTTCCACGGTTCTCCTGAGGCCGTGGCAGCCATGGCGTCAGAGCCAAGCACCCAGTCCAGGGTGATGTTCCAGGCGGCGGACAAAACAGAGGAGCCGGCGCATCCGCAAGCTGGGCAAGCTGACAGTCAAATACAACCGCAAGGATCTGCAGAGGAGGCTGGACATTGAGGAGTGGATCGACGGGCAGCTGCACCTGCTGTTTGACTGTGAGGTAGGGTAGGGCTGGATCGCACAGACACACACACCGAGGAGGAGGAGGAGGAGGAGGTGAAGGGAAGGAGCAAGGAAGGAACTGCACTGCTTGTAGGTGCCTGTGGTGGGCTATCCATCATGTGTGAGAGATTACAGCGACCTAAAAGAGAAGTGGGTGGGTGGGAGGCAAGTAGCTTTTGCTCCACGGCTGCAATTTTTGGCAAACAAGCCCTCATGTGTCATCAACCTGACTACAGTATCAGCTGTGTAGTGTGCACCACGGTGTTCTGCCACAGTGATAAGATTATCTTTCCATGAAATGATGTCCGTAAGTCATTAGGAAGCGTTTGCGAGCGCGTTGCAGTTCACTTTAAAGATATGGAGCTGAGTAGCTTAGATTCCAGGATGACATTGGAAGAAAACAATATTACCCTGTAACTCTGTGATAAAGTAATAAAGAAGTGCCAGAGATAGTGATAAAAACAGAAATTATGGACTGAGATAGGGAGCGTTTATGTCCTGCTGTTATGGTGACACCCAGGACATCATGTCATCATTTTGTCGTCTGCGTGTATGTGTCCTGCCCCTCCATACACTCTTAACTATTCAAGATATAACATTCATCTTCCTCAATCCCCTCTGTAGAGCCCTCCATCCAGATATGTAGTTTATATCAACGCCGTGTATGTGTTATGAAAAAACAAGATGAGGTGTAATCATTATTTCCATGTTGTGCCTAATTAATGTCCTCGTTGCATAGATTTAATGTTTAATATGTCCTGGGGATTATGTCGAGACATCAGCTCTCTCTCTCTCACACACTCACAAACAGCATCCTTCATAACTCCTGTACTGTGGGATACAATCCAATTATGTCAGAGGCTCCATATTGATTTGCTTGGCGTTCTCTGAGGGGAAACCATGGCAACAGATGTCTCATCGCCCACATGAGGCAGCATGGCACAGCAGAATTAGGGGTGTCTGTTTAGGAGCATGAGCTTCCTAATGACGATGCAGATCAGATGACAACACCGCCTCCGTTTCATGCCGGCGAAGACAGAGACAAACTGTTTCTCGTTTAATCCTCGAACCACACGGAGACCCTTGGCTGCAGATGGCCCGTAGCCACCTCTCTGTCTGGCATCCCCTTACACTGCCAGGGAGCCCTTTGCAATATGGCATGTGGCAATGCTGCAGAATGTGAGCATGCACCCACATCAGTCAGAGAATCTAGCTGTAGACGAGCATCCTCAATGATGTGTGCTCCTATTTCCCCCCCCTTCTCAGTAGAGGGGGTTAACGCTGGTTGGTTAAATGTGAAACACTTAGCTGAGTCTTACAAGTATTGTGCTACTATCACATTTCATTTCTTTTATGAGCTTATATTCCGCTCACATCCCGAGCCTTCCCCCCTGTGGTAATATATGATAATATGCTTGTAAGGCTGAGGGTGGAATAAATCACATTAGTTGAAACCAGAACATGTGGATAACAAAAACAGATCTGAAGCCTTTCTCTTGTACTCTTTTGATCTTGTCCCAGAAACATAAAATTATTTCACATTTACAGCACTTTGGTTTTCATATTCCGGTCCTGACATAATATGCAGGTTTCCCCTTCATGCTGAACTCTCGGTGTGCTTGATGAGATGATGAGAGATAGCAATAAGCGTCGTTGATTAGTGCTTGACATTATGAATTGAAGTTGACATGTTCCTCTTCTGTATAATTACGTTCAGAATAGTCTGAATATGAAAATGAAGGCCTTACTTTCTAGTCAGGAGAGACAGGATATTTGCATTAGCAACTTGTCCGGAATTAGTCGTGGCTTGTCCACGTGCACTGGCCAGTGTAATGAATTTTGCATGGGCTCAGGGGAAGGTTACTCTGTTGGTTCTCAGAGTCTTCCTCGTGGAAGCATTTACCATCAGTCCCCTGTGTCACCACCTGAATTATTTAGCTGCATTTCTAATTCATACAACTGCTGCCTCGGTCTGGAGTGGCCACCTTACGTTGCAAACTTCACACCTTCTGAGAAAAGATAAACTGAAACAAAGTTGTGAAAAACAGCTTTCAGAGAGACTAGATAGCCACGTCTAGGCTTGCATAGTAACCCAGAAACCCGATTCTTCCACACAAGGTTTGCTCGTCCAAGATTTTACATATCGTTTTCATGAGTTTTCATTCTCAAATTGTCCCTCTCGAATATAGCAGGATCTTGGACTTTGCTCTCTGCTTGTCCTTTTTTTTTTTTAACTTTAACTAACTCTTTAACTGTGTCATGACCCGGCTAAGTTAATGAATATTTCGACCTGTGCCAGCTCGTGCCTCTGGCAGGAAAAAGGAAGGGTCTGATAAGAGAAACATACGATGGCATGTTCTCAAAACAGCTGAACTTCCTGGGCACGGTTTCCTCTACATTATAATAGCAAACACATGATGTGTGTTATGGGGCCACACTGCGTTTGATGCTGAGGTTTTGATGCAATGTTTATATCAGTATCATCACAGCACTCTTACATGTAAAGTGTAACAGAGACATTTAAAGGAATAGTTACACATTTCGGGAAATACACTCTGAGTATTTCTCTCATATCTGACTGTTCAAAATCCAGCAGCAGGTTAGCTTAGCACAAATAGTTACAAACTAAAAGCCGAACATGTTTCTAGCTACCTGACAACACCATCGTGTTGAAAAGGGGCGTGTTGAAAAGGGGCGAAACAGAACAACAAACCAAATAAAGAAACCAACCTAGTACCACAAAACAGGTCACTGGATCAGCAAACTGAAAAGCATTTGTCTTCCACGGGTCGTGAATATCTGCTGCAAATTTTATGGTCAGATGTCTTTTAATCGTCTTGTTTCAAAAGCTGATACATTGACCTGAAGGTGGGGCTGCAGGGAATAATGTTATATAATGACCTAAACATCGATTGTGTTGGGAACACCAGGAGTGTGTACAGTAAACGTTGTGATAATCTGTCAGTTGTAATTTAAAATTGTATTTTGCCCTGATGGAGGTGATAGAGTAAAGGTCAGTTAATCTTCTTTTCAACTTAAATGCACTTAAATGCAGCGAGTGAATATTATGGTAACCTGCTCAGCGTGTTTGTATTGACCTGCAGTAAGCATTTGGTCCTGGAGGTAGATACTTCATTGCCCATGGATGTCCAGTATACCCTTTATTTTCAATATACCTTGCAGTGTTCAAGGGCAGATTCTGACCTGATGGTTGCCCTAGATGACAGGTCAGGGGGTCACCAAAATCATTAGGAACTATTCACTGGGGTCATGAATATCAATACTCCATTTCATGGCAATCTTGCTGTTAGTTCACAAATCTACCTCTGGTCGGAAGTGTTGCATGGGCTGACTGATCGATCTGTCATCCTTAGGGCAATTTTATTAAACTTAATTTATGTAGCACAACTGCAGTTGATATACATAAAATATGTAATCAAAAAAAGAGTAAAAACGTTTAAATGATCATGCTGCTCCCCCGACAGGAAAGAGCAGGTCACCTCATCACGCTGCTGCAACCGTCCTGATTCAGATTATAAATTCTAATGGAGGTCGTCATATCTCTACAAAATCCAGCTACTATTTGGACTGCGTTCCTCTGAGAACCACTTTGATATTCATGAATTCCAGTATTAGTGCCAACATTCATTTTAGCTTCAGTCTATTGCTTTTAACTTCAAAAAGTGCTGCTCAGACATTTCTGCCTGGAGGCCTCATTAAAATGCAATTTTCCTCTGACAATGAGGGTAACTTTCACCAAGCTGAAAATGCGGCCGCGTTCCAACATGAAACACTGAAAAGTTCATCGTATTTCTTCATGGTAAACACCACATGTTCCTCTCATTGATATTCACTGGTGCTCTATATGGTCCTGCAGTCACATGCAGACTGCAGGCGGGGGTTAAGCCCAATAAGTATATCCCCGTTCATACTCATCACTAATGTAGAAGTAGGTTTCATTTTCACATTCATCCTTAGATAGCCATTTAAAGTTACATGCAATTAATGACTAATGAATAAATGATTAATCCTTGTTCACAAAATCAGCCAAACATCATTGTATATTCCAGTCTATTATAGGATATTTGGTTATTCCCAAAATTTACAGTTGGACATCAGCAGGCATCTTCGAAATAGCAATCTTTATATAGCTTTACTATAGCTTCATGTTAGCTCTGCACTGTTAGATGATAAGCTAAAGCTGCATGTTAAAAAATAATAAATGATTGTATAATGGTAGTAATTGGTTAAACAGGGGGATAATTAAAAGAAATCTGGAGTATTTCATTAATGCCAAACAGTTTTCAAGTTGTTTTTTTTTACCTCAGCAAATGACGCACAAAGAAAGAAACTGAAAAGCACAAACACAACCACCCACAGCCGAGCTGGTAAAGCAAAGCCCACACAGCACAGAAATATACAGCACGGACACAGCCCTGCATGTGTCCTGCAGACATCAGCAGAATCACATGGGGTCCAAACTGGCAGCATGTATCAATTAGAGGGGGCACAGGGGACTCTGAAGGTGGGCCCATCTATTCCGCCACTCAGCACTTCCACATTGATTAGCTCTCTCTTCGTCCAGAAAGCTAGGCGAGCCCCGTCCTCACCAGCCATGAAAACTCCCCAGCCGGAAAATATTCCTCTCAAAAAGAGGCCCCACTTGTCAGATATAAGTGTACACCTGCTGACTCTAGATATCTTAGTGCTCAGGATTCCTCCAGTGAGCAATGTTCATTCCCTCTGGAAATGTAGTTCAAATGTGTGGATAACAGCTTGTGATATGAATTGATTACTTTGCCATATTTGCTTTGTATAACTGGAGACTTTGTGCCCTTTTTTTTTTACAATCTTTAAACGAGGTTGGCATTAATCTTTTAGTGATTTAGTTAAGGCTAACATCTTAGAAAAATGGATTTAGTAACAGCTACAGTTCATATACAGTTTATGCAGCTCTTTGGTTTCTGTTTTAATTCAGGTATAAATACAATGTGGGGCATCCTAGCCGAGATGAATATATTCTTTAGGAAACATTTCAACTGGAAATAATCTCTCAGTAATGGCTGAGCTAAATGCTGGCTGGGTAAACCATCCATGAAATCTGATGATGGCATGTGGCAAGTGTGGCCTCCTGGAGCCTTTTTGCCTTCATGCCTCGGTGCTCTTCAGCTTTGCCTATGTGCACAGCACATCATCAATCACATAATTGTTATGAGAAATTATAAAGGAAGAAAAAAAAAAGTTTTTTATTCTTACTCCAACAATACAGACAACACTATTAACTCAGGTGGTTGACTACTAATAAAAGTACAGTCTCGACTCTTGAAAACCTGATCCAACAGCTTACACACTACAGTGCAAGGATTTCATTACTGTGCTGCAATGAAACCCCTGCCATGTTGCATCACATCCTGGATCCTATCTCACACTCTTTCTTTGTCTTCCGAATGACTCTGCTCAGTGATGTGGACAGTCTTACTGCTGTGAGTGAAAGGATGACAAGGAACTGACATTATACAAGAGATTTTGTAGCCTACAGAAAGACAAGTGTGGGCAGTGTAGTAATAGGGGAATATTAACCATAGACCCTTTGTTTCTCACTGCTTCTACAGGAGGAAGAAATACCAGAGTTAGAGATTGACATAGATGAGCTCCTGGAGCTGACAGACGAGGGGCAGAGAACCCGGCTGCAGGTAATATTAAGTTAACTCTTTTACAGACATTTTATTTGTGCATTTTTAGCCACTGTTCAGATTGCATCTGGAAGTTATTTATATATTTAGCAATTTATTGCCTCGTGAAACTGCAAAACTGCAGTTCTCCAAGCTGTCCGAGTCCAGCATTCAGGCCAAAGAATATGAACCCTTGAACACTTGGTTCTAATTGACACCTGAGTACATAGCTAACTATTTGCAATGTGGGGTAATAGCTTAACAAGTACGTGACCTCTGTTGGAATCTAGTGTTGCAATGTTTGTAGTGAAAAAGCAATGTCCAATGTTGTTAATGAGCTTTCCTGCGTTTGTTTTCTTTGTTAGGAGCTGTTGCAGGAATGCGGAAAGCCAAAAGAGGTGAGACAAAAAAAAAAAAAAAAAAAAAAAAAATATATATATATATATATATATATATATATATTCAGCATTTAACAGAGAAAAAAACATTAATTGGTTACTGTTGTGTTGTGTTGTGTGTAAGTTATGTGCAGAGAAATCCAAAATCAATTTTCTCCATCTTCCCCACAGGACTTTATCAATGGGCTGCTCTACAGGATAAAGGGTTTACGCAAAATGTCAGGTCCCTTGAAGAAATAATTATAGGTCAAATAAAGAATTGAGACGCTGTGGAGCCTCTTATCTTCCCATGCGTTAACTGTTTGGATGTCTGTATGTGCGGCTCACATGTCTGTGGGACTATCTTTCTGCCCTCTGCACCCTTCCAGAGTCAGCATTAGTCTAGCACCAGAGCAGTCGGGTCTTGAATGGATTCTTTTTTTATTATTATTATTATTTCACTTTAAATTATGGACTGCTAGAAACACTGTCTCCCATAAACATACCAATAATGAACATGTGATAAAAGCTGTATAGACTATTACTCAGAGGCGGACTGCTTTTTTTTTTTTTTGTGCAAGACTGTACATTTTCGGTTGCCTATTTATGTACATACATTTTTTTTGTTTTGTTCTGATAACTGTTGTAAGTCGAAATAAAACTGAACATTTTCAAGACAAGGCTGTTGATGAATAATAAAAAAAGGGTTACATCTGACAGCATCTGTCAGGCATTATTCACACGTACAAATAAATATTGACATGTCCATTACACTCATCAATTTAAAGTACCAGTGATCTATCCGCTATCCTGTTATCATAATTGCACTTTATTACTGCTCTAAAACACTTATTTGCTTTTAACAGTGATTATGTTCTACTGTCTAGAGACAACTACGAGACTTTACTGTAATACGGCTGTCAGCGCATCATTCCCAGCACACAAGCTTCTGTTTTTCCGCCGTAAATGTTTCAACAAAGTGATGTAAACAAAGGAGACGTTGACATGTCAGGCCGAGGAGTAAACATAGTGAAATCAGCAGCAGGAAGGTCCATTAAGAATGCATCCATTATCCTCATCCATTTCCTGTCTGTGGTGTGCGTCTGGCACGGCCAGAAAACAAAGGCAAACACAGTAACGGCCTCAATACAAACCTTAATGGAGCAAGCCCCCCAGAGGAGAGTGTAATTACGGTTTCTCCCCAGTTAGCTCGACAGTAATGCACACTGATGAAACTGCACTCTGGCCTCCTCTGTCATACGCAGAGGGTCTTTCGTCTGAGGGCTCCATTATAGTAATTTGCTCGGTTCGTCCCCACTTTCACTCTTGCCTCTCTGACGCATCCATACTGTAAGACTGCATGGTGCACTGACGGGACATTTTTGTTGAGTGATCAAAAAAAAAAGTAATAGGAAAAACAAACAAGAAAACAAAAAAAGCCATCAGTGTTTAAAAAGAAATGCAGCTTGAGATGTGACATAGCGCCTTTACTGACACTTTTGCATCCTTTATAATGAAATTACACACAAGGACAAGAAAGGCAATACTCGTGTCAGACTGGCAGCCAAACATAGATTACAGGAGTGACTGCAGTGCCTGCCAAAAGAAAACAAAGCCCTCAGTAACCCTTTTATACTGACTCCTCTATGCTTCTTCATCCTAGAGCTGACAGTAGTCTGGGATTGTACATCATCCCAGATCAGCTCATGATCTACTTTCTGTATGTTGTCAAATAAAAAAGATAAAAATATTTTTAAAAGAATCAAATGATGACAAACACAAAGTGCATCTCAGATGAGCCTTTGTTGCCTTCAGGAAGTAGAATAAGTGACATACAAACCCTTCAAGCTTCTTATTCAGTTGGACAGTTTAAAACCTTTCCGTGTGCAGAAGCTGTGCCGTATTTGCTAAATGCCGTCTAGCAGCCTTTACCTAACTCTATTTTTAGACATTACAGAAAAAATAGGCGCTAAGATTTTCATATTATACATATTTTATTACATGTACATTAACCTTTATTTCTAGTTCTGGTACTTGCTTTGCCCTAAACGTTACCCGTTTGATTTTGTTCATCTGTTAGTAGTTACAGAAAGCAGATGCTGCTCTTCCTGTGGTCTACACAGATGCATGGGCAGATTGGAGAAGATAGGTCGGGGCTAAAATGTGGGGTTCTAGCTTGCTTTAGATAATAGGTAGTGTTTCAATCATCTGAGAAGCAGTTTTATTAACAATAATAGATCACTTAAGTCTAAAGCACAAGTCTAACAGCGATGACTGACTGGAGCCCGTTGAGGCAAACGACTACAGCACTGTCTCACTATCATGTCTTCCTCTTCTTCTTTGGTGCAGTGTAGTTAGCAGTGCGATGCTCCATCCTGTCATATTTATCATGGCCTTCCCTGGGGAGATAATGGAGAGCGGATTGATAATTCATCACACTAAATACTTTATAGTCATGCTGCTTAACAGTATGGCAGCAGCCTGCCTACAATTTATCTGGGTCATGGTATGCATTCCAAATCACAGTCATCTTTCTTTGGCATCAGAGCAAAGATTTCCTTCCAATGCTCTCTTATGAGGCGGACGGCAGAATTATCGTTGCGTCTTTTATAATGAATGTTACGCTACCTGAAGCAGCGGTTGCAGTATAGGTCTCCATCACAGGTGTGACAGCGAAGGGTGGCGTCCTGGTTACATATGCAGCACCATGGAAGCTCGTCGTCATCACTGTCCGATGGCTGATGTGCAACAGCAGCTGGTGAAATCCTACTCCTGTGTGCCTGGGTCTTTGGGACATATCACATCAACAAGTTAACACGTTATTCTCTCCAGTAGCTTGAAAAATGGATGAATTTGTATTTTGGCTGTTGTTTAGTACCGGCTTCTTAGACGTTTTCTTCTTCTCTGTGTTCTTTGGCCCACTCTGTTCTAAAGGTATATTGTAGCCACTGGCTTCATCCAGTGTAGCCTCTTCAGAAAGCTGCAACAAAAAAATCAGGAATACAGGATGTCTTCTTACAAATGATTAAAATGGCAAAATAGCAGCCTCTTGTGGCCTGCATACTGCTCCAGGTTAGTTCACAATCACAATCATCTTTAAGGGTGTGATATGCACTATGTAAGATAAAGTATAATTGCATTACAGTATGAACTTTTGCATGGAACAAGACCTGTTTTAAGACTCTCATCACAGCTTCTTCCTCAGTCTCCTCGTCACTGTCAGGATGCTGAAAGTCCTTCATAGTAACTGGAAGTGAGATAACAAATACAACAACTAAGACTTCTAACATTTTAATGTAAAAGTGAGTTAACAGATGAGGTTAAGAAAGTGATACACCGGGGTCTTTGGGAGTATCCACCTTTGTCTGGGTCCTGCCCCTTCAGTTGTGCTAGCCTCTTGGCCATGTGGAGGACCTGATCCTGCGAATGGTGCTCCTTCTTCATCTCCTCCATGGCCTCCTCCAGTATACGTGCCTTCTCAGCCTCCAGGTCCTTGAGCCCCTCCTGGTTCTCCTCCAAATTGTCCTCCAACGTGCCCCCCTCCCCCTTATTGAGATCATTCATACGACTTTCTACACCTGCAAGGGGATTGATAGGTTTGAGCACACTTAAGAGACCCCCCAAATAAGCTGAACAGTTATCAAAAAGTAGTAATACAATATTATTATGCATAAGCTTATAATCTGACTGCATAATTAATTATTAATTGAACATGGGAGAAAATAATAAGATGTGTAACATCTTACTGCATTCAGGATTTGATTGCTGGTCGTCTATGGCAACTTCGTCTGCCATCTGAGTAATCAGATCATTGGCTTGTTCAGTCTGAGACCTGTTATCTGGAGGCTGGTGCACCTGCACAGACGATGCACACAAATACTTGGTACTGGTAAGCAATTTTAGAATGTAGTTCTTTCTAAAAAGCTGTAAGTACTTTAAGCTGCCGTGTGAGGCATACTGTAAGGCCCAAGATGTTAGAAACAAATAGGAAGAGATTTAGCTCACAGGTGGAGGAGCTTGAGATGGAGGAGGTTGACCCCGTAGAGCTGCCAGACGGTCCTCCATCTCCCCTGTAGAAGGCACAGGCCGGCTGGGAGCCTTCAGAGCAGCAAGGCGAGACTCAAGCTCTTTCTGAGTGGGGATAGACTCTGGGAAGAGGTAAGAAATTTACAGTGGCTTTGGCCGAGAGAGAAAATATTATTACAGTATTTGTCAGATTAAAAGGCAGCTGCTAGAAATCAGATTTCATTACTTGGCATTGTGTCCTCCTTCAGCTTTTGAAGTCTTTCAGCAATAGCCTGGTCTTCTTTACTCAGGCCTTTGGTTGGTATATAGCCTGCTTTACTGTTTCTATTGCCTCCATGTGCAAGAGGCTGTGCTGACTGTCCTTGCTGTTTGGCCTCAAGTGCAGCCACCCGTCTATGGAAGAAACATGAACTTTAGATATCCTGAAACTGCTGTGTTGACAAAGTGTCATCTTTCCAAATTTGATCCTATACTGACTTTTTATAATTTTCAGGAGGAGACCATTTTCCAGCACTGTTTGCAGATTCGCCGCTAAAAATAAAGAATTGAAGATTAGCAAAAAAATGCTTATTCATACTGACTAGTAATCACATTCTTTTGCACGGCTCGACCTTTACCTTGTCAGATTACCATGGCACTGTTTGCAGACCTTCTGCTGGGTGTTGCCACAGCGAGGCACCACAGCACTGAAAGTCAAACAGCTGGAGCAAAAGGAGCGGCCGCAGCTCTTACAGCCGAGCTGGGAGGACATTAAACGTGAATTACACCTTTCCATGAAACGTTTAATGTCTATTATCATGTGTTTAACGTCAGCCGGCGAGGTCTTACCTCCTTCTTGAAGAGACTGAACTTTGATGCACAACAATAACAGCGGTTGTCCATGCCGACACGTGTGTACAGTCATGAGACAGTCAATTATAACTGGCCGATGTTGTTCCAGCAGACATACATTAAAAACAAAACCGAGTTTGAGAACAATAATTTGGCAGCTAGCTACCTGCTCCAACCTTTCAACGCTGCTACAATCATAACAGGAACAATCCAGGAACAAGCGGAGTGACGTGCACTGACGTTTTCCTGTTTCTTGCCTCCACCAATCAGCTTTCTCCAAATTGTCTCGCGGTCCCAGTTCAAAACACAAAACTGACCGCTGAGCAACGTTCTTGCTACAACGTTTGTAACTGTAAATAATCCGAAAAAAGAGACAAAGCGAGGCTTGGAAGCGGTATGAAAACCTACAATACTGTGTATTTTGCGCTTTATCTTTTTGTATAAGTGGTAAAAATCGCTAATGTTACGAACAACGACAAAAAATCGAACTAAAGCTAATGTTAGCGTGTTAGCTCCCGTTGTTAACGTTAACAGACTCACTAGCGTCAGTAACTTAGCACGCGGCTGATGTCAGATGATAGCGACAATAAATAGTAATTTATTTAATTACAAATTATACTCACATGTGTCGTTATGTTGTATTATTACGCTAACAGACACTAGTATACCGTCACTTACACTGGCCTTATATAACACGATTCTCATGGCTTGGTGTCTTCGTCTGTTAGGACACTATAATCTGTAAATCATGATTATAATTATCATTATAACGACTGTTAATAAATAAATCAATTATTAAGTAAAGATAATTGTTTAGTTGTTCATACCGAGAAATATAAGAAAATGTTTTAAAAAGCCAAAAGTTTTCAAGTGTCTTATTTTGATATATATAAAGATATATATTTTAGAAGCTGGAACCATAAAATGTTTGGCATGTTTCCTTGATAAGTGGCTTGAAAGATTATTCCATTACCAAAACTGGAAATAAAAAAATAGGCCCTGACGTGATTTATATTCAGGGAATTGATCATCAGTGTAGATGAGAACAAGAACAGGAAAGTATTACGGAAATATTTAGAGTAACATTTTGGTGTGTGTGTGCGTGTGTTGTTTGTTGGTGTGTAGGTATCTTTTTATTTATTTATTTTTTAGTTTCCACTATGGCAGAAGGAGGAGATGTTGAATGGGAGCTAAGCAAAGAAAACATCCAGCCACTGCGGCGGGGCCGTGCCATATCAGCTTTACAGGAGGCGCTCAGTCAACGGCAGGACGGAGTCATCTCTGCTATCAACCAGCAGAGACAGTACGGATGATTCTTAAAACAGTTAAACCTGAAATGTGTGAAGCCGGCTTCTTTCTCCCAGCAGCTGACAAATGAATTTGTGTCTTTTTGTTTCACCAGGGCCTTTGAGTCTGAACTGCGAGTGTATGACGGAGATGATCCACTTGACGTTTGGGACCGGTAAGTCAAATATGATATTATGTAAACGATAAAGTGTAAACACGTGCGCTGCTCTTAAAGCTGACAGGTTTCATTGTTAATCCTCTGATGTTGTCTTTTTTTCACAGGTATATTAAGTGGACAGAGCAAACCTTCCCTCAGGGTGGGAAAGAGAGCAACCTCACCACACTGTTGGAGCGAGTCGTGACCAGATTCACAGAGGAAAAGAAATATCACAATGACCCTCGCTATGTTGAACTCTGGATCAAATTTGTATGTGTAATACTTTCTTAAAACGTGTGACTGTTTTTGTTACTCTGACAAACTAATGCAGCAGTAATGACTTTTGCTGTACATGCATATTGTGTGTCATTAGGCAGAGAACTGCCCGGAGCCCTTGGACCTTTTTAGGTACATGCAAGCACAGGGAATAGGGTTGACACAGGCATCCTTCTACATCGCGTGGTCTGAGGAATATGAGAATCAGGGCAACTGCCGGAAAGCAGACCTTGTCTACCAGGAGGGATTCAAGAAGTGTGCCGAGCCGCTTGATAAGCTCCAGCAGTTTCATAAGTACGGATTCATCCAGAGAAGTTAGAGACATCGCTTGAAAGTGATCAAATATTAGTATAATCACAGTTTTCTGTGTTGTTATCTGTAGGGCTTTGCAGGCACGTGTGTCCCGACAGGTGATGATGAATGTGGAGGAAGACGACAGTGATGATGAGCCTAAACAACCTGAGAGAGTTTCTCTAGCCGACCTCAAACACAGAGGGAAGAAAAAGGCCATCGCCCCAATTAACCGAACTGGGCCTGCAATCAGAAGTAAGCACATGAATATACAGATAAGATCTGCTGTGAGATTTTATGCTAATATTAGCCCAGTCCGACACATTATCATATCAATGTCATCTTTTTTTTTTTTTAAAGGTGCCTAATTTTGATGTTTGATGGGTTTTTTGAACAGATATTTCAAGAGGCCTGCAGTCACAGAGCGTCCCTGTCCTCCGCAATGCATCAAACAGTCAGCTGGTGATCTTTGATGAGAACAAGCCTCAAAATGCTGGCCCTTCTGAGCCTAAGCTGGAGTCATGGAAGGCCCCTCCCACTTCCAGGGCAAAAGAGAACGAGCAGGGGCCTGAAAGATGGTGTGATGTCAAGGTACAGGACAGGCATGTGCTGTGTACATTGGTTTAAAGATGCGTCAAACTCAGTGATATTAATTTAATGTGTATGTGCCATAGATGCCTCAGAAGTCCAAATTCGGACATACTGTTATGCCCCCGCCGCCTCCCAAACCTACCTTCCAACCATTTGTGGAGGAGTCAGACCAGCCTCCAACCATGTGAGTAACCTTTATCTGAACTTTGAATTCATTGCTTTTATTTGCTGAACATTTAATTATCATCACACATTCAGGTTTATGACAATGCGATGTGACATTCCTGAAACTGATGCATGCACTGAAACTACAAGCTCAATTGTGGTGATGCTTCTTGGTTGCTTATTAACAGAGAAATAAAAAATGACATTTTTATAGGAAGATGACCAGACAAAACGGTCTGTATCACAGTTTGTGTTGTGGTCATTGACAGATTGACAGTTTTACTAGTATTGGCCTTTTTTAATAGACTACACAGTCAATAAGTTGGAGCCCTCTCCCCGGTATTTTTCAAATGGCCTTGTTCAGACTGCCACTGTCCACTTCTTGGGCCATCCAGATTGATTTTAGACAAACTGGACAGACATTTGGAGGTGGTTTGAAATCTGTCTCATTCCGGGCACCCTGGTGTTTTGAGTTTGTAAGACACAATAACAACAACGTCAAATCCAGAGTGATGGAAGTGCATCAGAGCAGAATGATGATGCTGCTACCAACAAAGCAGTCTGAGGACAGCACAGAGAATAACAGTCTGTGAACAGCTGCGGAAATAAATTGTCTGCTGGCATTTGGGGGGAGGGAGGCCTCCGTACAGACAAAGCTGCTTCCACGTTGGAAAGCTGTGTCACCAGTGTACGTAGTTATAGGCGCCTGCGTTGTTACCACAGCAACCCATGCAGATGGGTTGCTGATGTCTCGACACACAAATCTGATCACTTGCAAATAACAGTGTGGACATCCTGTCTTAAACGTGTGATTTGAGAAACAAATCAGATTTGCATGCAGTCTGAACAAAGCCTCAATTTTCACTTTGGGCTGCGTGGTTAAAATTTTATTGATTTTGCTTTGTCACCTTCCTGAACCCTCCTAGGACTCCGTGTAAGATCAACCCGGCAGTGAACACAGTTTTATCGTCACGTAAGCCCTGCAGAGAGGAAACTCCACTAAAGAGACTGCAGGAGCACCATCAGCAACAGAAGGAAGCCGAATCAGGAAAACCACAGGAGCAAAGCATGTACTGTAAAGAGCTACTGCTCAGCGGCGCCTCTGAGTTCTGCTTTGAGGAGCTGCGTGCTGAACGCTACTTCAAAAAGATGGCACAGGAATCGCGGGAAGTCAAAAGTCATCCAGCTAGTGCCAGCGCCTCAAACTGATGCATCTAAGAAGACGAACTGACTTTTAAAAAATTATTTTTTACCTTCATTTAGACGCGATTTTTATCTGCAAGTATCATGTCGTAACTGTTATGTATGGTCTGTTATCTTGCTGTAAATGAGTTTTGTTTAAAGAGATCCAGTTACTCACAAAGGTGAAAAGACAAACAGGGCGAAACCGTCTGAACTGGAGACAGTATATCCCACAATTTCACAATAGCATGGAATAAACGTCTACACCGTTTCAACAAACGATATAAACATACAACATATAAACAGTTTCACAGTAGTGTTTGAAGGGCTACTGTATTGTCTGAATGTATGTGTCCACTCCTTGTTAATACTAAACACGCTCAAGTCTTCTGCAGAAATACTTGTCACACTTGTTCCTAATTTTTCCTAACATCGTTCTTTAGAACATTTTTTTTAATGTGCGTCTTGTTCAGCATTTCTTGAGCAGCTACTTCAGTACATTTCCAACACAGACTACAGTGGGCTTCAGTGAGGTGATTCATTTGGGATTTATGTCCCGGTCTGACTAAAATGTCCTTTCTAGGCTATGTCTCATTGATGTCCAATAAACTTGTAAAATGTCTGGCTGGAGATTGTAGTAATGCACTGTCAGCAGGGGGCATGTGGGGTAAAAGCATGGATTTTATTCCTGGTAGTGGTATTTGGATTACTAATGGGTGGCTAGAACAATTTAATGTTGACTGTAATCTGTTACTGCAGTTTAGTTTTGCAGTGTGCATGAGCAAAAACAGAAAGTGCATATAAACGTCACGAATAACTGTTGCTTCATATTGCTTCATTTAACTCTCTCTGTGCCTAACAGACATTTACAGATCTGTATCTGCAAATTACACGTCCAGCTGACCCACATGTTAATCATTGTCCAGGAGAGGTTACCCAGAAGCCCGCTGACTAAAGTGGTGGGAGTAAACCTAATCTACTGTGATGATGGGATGTACTTCACACGCAGGCAGCTCGCCGGGCAGGACTTTGATGAATGGCTGGAAGATAGGTGGTGGTTGGCTCATTAGCAAGTAAAATTCAGCCTTTGCAGCGGCGGGCAGCACAAGCCTCGAGTATCCCCAAGAGGTCACTATCCCGATGTGCTATGAAACAAGAGTGTTGCTGCTTTTTACATGCGCACGGAGCGCTGGAGGAACAGACTTTAATCCCGTATTGGAAATATGACACTGGCAGCCAAGATCCTCTCAACTGGTGAGTTCCCAAACTGTCTACTTTTAAAAAAAATGTTTTGGCTTAGCGCTGAGAGCAGCTGAAATCCAGTTAAGTCCAGAAGTCCAGCTAAACGATAGGCAACGTGATGCACTCCCATCATAATAACCCAGCATAACCGCGTCATAACGCTTCCTCTATGGCTCACTGTTTGGAAGGAATTATTAAACGTTCATCCATGAAAACAAGCAGCCAGTGACTCCGATAGCACCTCAGACAGGAAATCCATAGCTTTCTCTTATTGTGCAGCGGACAGATGGTGCATGCAGGCTACCTTTCTTTAATGCGCTTTGGACAGGCCCTCAGAGAAGAGCTTTTGTCCCGCACTGTTACTCTAAAAGAGACAAAAACACCCAGGCCGTGCGTCTGTGTGTGTGTGTGTGTGTGTGTGTGTGTGTGCCATGTTTTACAGTCAGAGCTCTTAAACTATTTTATACAGTTTGTATTCACATGCACCAGTTCACAGAAAGTTCTTTGCCCAGGTCTCCAGAGGATCTCACTTAGAAGTCAGATAGAAGATATTTTCCAGAGTCTAGCCCTCAAAAGTGCAGCAGCAGATCTTACATATAATATGTTAGGGTGGGAAAAAGTAGCTCACTTAGTCAAGATGGAAATAACTTTACTCAAAGTAAAATTGTGACTTCCCATCCCATGAACATCCCATAATTATGGCTCACTATCCCCATCATTATGGCTTACTATTTCAGAATTTTGACTCAATATTTTGTAATTACGCCTTCCTATTTACTTATTTTTGACTTATTTTTTATAATATTGCCATACTGACCTAATAAATCAAAATTCTATTAAAATATTCTCTTACTATCTTGTCATTTTGAGGTAGTAAGCATCATAATTTTGTCATTTTGAATTACTGCACCATATTTTTGACCCACTGTCTCTTGTTTTCAAAATTATATCAAAATATTGACATACTCTCCCATCACCACATTATACATTTGACTTAGTAAGTCCGATTTCTGATTTACTACCTCATAATTCTGCATAATCTTTGTGACATTTTTTTTTGTTTTCTGGGCAGAAATGAGGTTCCATAAATACACCCGATTTGACTGTTATCAGTCTATTCAATAAACTCTTAGTGAGCGAGCGGGAGGGTGACACAGACTTTGTCTTAATGTCTACTGTAGATGCCTCACTCTTACAGAATTAAAATGGATTTATAGGTCACCTGGAAATGTCAATGGGTTTTGACAAGAATTTATATTTGCTATAGCTGTATAGCCTGAACTCTGATAACCCCTGGTGTAATCCTTACAGATTCATCCTAAACAATAGAATGAATTGAAATGCTAACAATTAAGGCAGTGTCACTTATATGGTCCCTGGGCTTTCATTTTAATGACACAGTGGTTTAAGTCTCCTCTTGTCACCGTAAGCCCCTTTTTTACATTACAAGCTATTTTAGCACTCTTTATCCAAATGGGGGGTCAGCAGTGTTTCAGGAGATGCTTCAGCAAGATCATTAAGTCTGACTAAGCTGTCAAATGCATACGAATAAACCCCTTTAGTCCCTGGTGAGCTAACAGAAATCTTAGTTTCCATTATAGTGTCTCTCCCTAATGACAATAAAATAAAATAAAATAAATCCTATTATTACACATAATAAACATTTAATAAACAACGCCCATACACTGCACATACACAGCAAATGAAATAAATGATAAAAATAATAAAGTAAAAAATGAACAAAAATAAGAACAAATATATATATTTTAAACATAATTTTATCTTGTATTTATTTAACTCACATATTAATATTATACCCTATAAATAAAATGCTGCTTGATTAATAAATGAAAAGTCAAATTTTATTTTGCTTTACTTCTTCAGTCAATAATATAGTATTCTTCATTAGCAAAGTTAACCACTGTATTAAAGAATATAGATTTGCTGTGTTTATTTGTTAAGTTCAGATGGAAGTGATTCATTAATTGACCTTTTGACCCCTCCAGTTTCCTTTGGTCGAGCAGAGATACGCGCGTGGGTACGTAAACGGCTCAGCAGATGGTCCGAGGAAACATTTTTTTGCGATAACCACCACTTTTTGCATATGAGGACACCTATTAGAAGACCGTTTTATTGCTGTTGGCTGCTCTGAATCCAAAGAAAACCGTGAACATAAGTCATGCGAGGCAGTAAAATATAGCCAAGCCAATAAATATCTGTGACAATAATGCTGACAAGTAAGAGTGAAAGAGAGGGAGGGGTCAGGTCTGCTATACCCCCCAATAGCCAAATCTGTTATTGTTATGCAGATTGCTCCAGCGGAGCCTTATTCACTTGAGCTTATTTGATGTGTTAGGAGGAACATCATTATTTAAGCTTGTTATGGGGCCTCTTTCATGCCTCTGTCATATCAAAACGCCATGTATTACATGTATGCCCCAAATCTGGCTCCCTCTGCCAGCAATTTCTGCACGACTTGACCCTAATACATTTTCCTGCTTTGTGTCTGGTCTTAGTGGCTGTATGAATTATTCAGGAAATGATTGTGGTGAAAAGAGAGAGGAATGTTTCAGTCAAATAATGAGGATGCTAGACTAGGGCAGTGTTATAACTTCAGTTTCTTGTGCTGATTTTTGGGTCACAATGGATTCCAAAAAAAAAAAAAAGAGGATTGCACCCTTCACAGAAATAGCTCCACAATGTACCCCCCCTTCCTCATCTTTACACACACACACACACACAGATACACCAACCCCTCCCGCCATCTGCCATCCCTGACCCTGTCATTCCATGGATAATGCATTTGACTGAACAGCAGCACACTGGGTGAACGCGGCACCCTCGTGTTCTCATGTCACCCACATTACGTGTAAAGGAGATAGAGGGAGAGGTGGAGGGCGGGGTGGATGAAAGGTATCCCAGGTGATGAGGTATAGTCAAGCCTCTCCTCTCCTTACAGTCACTGGAAACCAGCCTAAACACACACACACACACACAAACAGACACATACGTGCGCTGCTATCAATTCTTTTGCAGCCCAATGAGGGAGTGGGAGGAGGCGGAGAAAGGAAGTGATAAAGAGAGAGAGAGAGAGAGAGATAGAGAGAGAGAGAGAGAGAGAGGGAATGGGAGGTGGGAGGGAGTGTATGAGAGAGAGAGAGAGAGAGAGAGCGAGCCAGAGAAGGAGAGGGAGAGGGGGGGGATGGAAGGAGCTGTATGGGGCCGTGATATTCTCTCCTCCTGGATGCTGCCTTTCCTCTTCATGGCTTTGTCCCTCCTTTGTACCGTCACCCTGTGTCCCCAGGAGCAGGCACCGCTACACGGACCAGCACTCAGCCACAGAGCCGGGGATGAATCAGCCCCAACAAAGAACCTTTGAGATGGCAGTGTGTGCTTCTGCCTGGAGGGAGGAACGCATCAGGCTTTCCCAGGCAAGCGGCAGCCTGCAGTGTGCGCTCGCTTGAGAGCCAGCCCTCCTCGCCGTTGTGTGTACGAGAGGGAGAGAGAGAGAGGGGGGGGGGAGAGGGAGAGAGAAAGAGGGAGCGTGTATGTTCGTGTGTGAGTGCATGTGTGTGTGTGAATGTGAGTGAGCGGCGTATAACAGTGTATGTAAGTGTGTGTGTGTGTGTGTGTGTGTGTGTGTGTGTGTGCGCACTCCTGGCTTCCAATCCTTCCTGGAGGAGAGAGGCTCTCCTCTTCACTAGACGGCAAGGTAAGGGGGATGACTGATTTTTTTTCCCCCCCTCTTGTAGCAATGATTTATCCCACCAGAGCCCCGTTTCCTCTCCGTACGGCCAGGAGAGTGGGGTAAGGTGGGGGGTTGCGGAGGGGGTGGTGTGGTGGTGGGAGGAAAAGAGGCTTAACGTAATTGATAAAGAGCAGGCTAGCGTATGCCGTCGGTAGGCATCCGCCGTGGTGGAGGGAAGAAGAAAGAGGTGGTGGAGAGGCTGTGGGTAGAATGCAGCGGAGCCAGGTGCCGATGTGATGGGGAGGAAAAGGAAAAAGACAGAGAGGGTTGCTGGATGTATTCAGTGATGGACTGCATCTCAAAAGGGGAGCCTTCACCTTCTGCTCACCCCTCCTCTTCAAAAATCCCCCCACATACTCTCTCTCCCTCTCTCTCTCTCTCTCCGCATGTCTCTGCCGCTTCTGTCCTCAACCTCTGTGTCAAGGAAAAGGATGCAACAATCCCTAAAATGTTGTCTCTCTCAAGATGGATCACGCTCACATACAGGCCGTGCCATTACTGTGGGCACCGTGGAGAAGAGAAGCTTCCTACTTATAACCATTGTGTGTATTCAAGTGCGTGTCTGCGTGTAGGCTGGGCTCTCAGGTGATCTTTCTGGTCCTACCAGTGTATGAGGATTCGAGCTGCTGCCGTGTGTACACACTTCAGTAGATGGATGCTGTGGGAAAACAAAGCACAGGAGAGGAGACTAGCATGTGACATATTTTTGTCACGTCCAATCTGTAGGTGTAATCAATAGAAAACCTGTTGTACGAGGGCCGTCGCGTTCGCGTGCACGGTGGTGTTTGAACTGTTCTCTATTTGACTCTTTGAATTTTAAATATTAAACAACAAGTAATCTGCCCTCTATTGTTGGAAAGAGCTTCACAAAGTCTCCCTGTCAGACGCTAAATCCCCAGGGACAATCAATTCAAGGCTAAGGTGCTTTAAAGAAGTCTATAGATTTTAGTTTTAGTCCACTGCTTCGGCACTGCCATTGCACTCATCCTTATTGACAGAGTCATAACCTTCATGCGCTTCCTTAAGAGTTGTGACTGCACCCAGTGTTTACTGTAACTACAGTAGCCGCACAGAGGACTTTGATCAGATTGACAGGAATCGTGTATTTCATGAGTCTGCTGACGATCTAACCGAGGCCGTGCAATTCTTAAACTACCATGTGTTTGTGTCTCAAGTTACTCATTGATATTCAAGGAGGAGGAGGGAAAGGGTAGAGGAGGTGACAGAGAAGGTCTCTTTGGTGCATGCACACACACACAGCTGGACATCTGCTTCACTGAGGATGATGTGTACTCTCCGGCATCTTCTGAAGTCGTTCGGTTTTTTTTTTTTGTCGTTGTTTTTGTTTTTTTTGGAGGCCGTCTCATGTCGCCCATCTTGCTTTCACGCTCTTACAGGCTCACAGCGCAACACAAACTGGCAGCGCAGACTCTCTCGTACATGTACCGGGGACACTGATGGGACAGGAAGTGATAGGGACGCACAAAAGATAGCACGCAGGTCTAGGCAGCACATCACTGACAAGTGCCCTGCTGTGTTTGTGATTGTTTTTTTGGGGGTGGGGGGGTATGCTCGTGTTAATGTCAGCCGAAGGAGGGAGAGGACAGTGTGCATTACCAGCTTAGTGTCGCCACCGGCCATGAGATGCCAAGCACTAAGGATTAAAACAGGCTCTGAGTCCAAATTAGGACAGCATGCCACGATTTCCTCTCTCTGGGCTGAAACAGCACCCATGCTGGGTGACAGAGGAGGGCAGCAGAGTCAGTGCAGATTGATACCATAAAGGTAACTCAAGTTAAAAATGGTTGGCGCTTTGTCCCTGGAAGAGACACGCTGAGGCCTGGGCTAAAAAAAATATAAATCAAAGCTTTCATAAGCACATGCGTGTACAGTGAAGCTTGTACTGAGGCCCGGCGCATCAATAAATTAGACCCAAGAGAGAAGAGTTGGGCTCGTATCATTGGTCCGCGCTGATCATACGTCTCTATCAGCACAGCGTCAAATTGTTCAGAGCACTTGTGAGAGCCAAGAGGATCTTTAATTAAACAGAGTGTTGGTCAGTGCTGCATTTCCCTACTCTCCTGACTCGAGCCCTTAGCATACATATTGTTGCACTGCATGGATGGGCATACTTCCTGAGTTAAGAGTGTGTTTTCCTAGTGATGTGTCAGCATCAGTAGAACATCCCATAAAAGCCCCAGGACACTAGAAGCGTTGCTTTTACAATGTCATTATGTTAAGGTGTTTGGCGTAGATAGAGACTATAGCTTTTACTGCGCATTTATGTCCACACTCCTCGCCGCAGGACAGAACAAAGTAGTTTTCTTGTCCATTTCCTCGTCCGGAAGAATCAGTGCCAATATGTCAGTTGACAGAATGATGTATGCACACTGTTGATGCAACTGTCCTCAAATCCCCTTTGCTGTGGCTTGTTTACTGCAAACAAAGATAATGGAGAAAAGAGGTTACATGTTCAGACAGGAGAGGGCTGCCATCCACAGCACCGTGCCACTAAATTAGACCAAAAAAAACAAAAACACGAATTTTCCAAGACACTTAAATCTACGTCCATCTATTCCACGTCTTTATTTATTGCGGCGCTCTCGCTTTCTTCCCTTTCATCTTCTCCATCTCTTTTTCTGTCACCGCATCTTCTGAGTGTCCAGACTCTCCTTTCCTCCCCCCACTCTTTCTTTCTTGCTTTCTTTCTCTCCCTCCTCCCCCCGGTCTCAACCTCTCATTTCTTGTTTCCTCCTGTCAATATTAACACGGGACTGATGTGCACTCCTGCGCACATGTCTGCCCTTGAAGAACTGACAGGCCACATTGGACATTGGACTTCCAAATCCCGAGGCCCTTTCTTACTCATTCAGTGCACGGGAAAATGACAGACAAGCTCTTTCATTACTTCTTTCTTAACTTTCTCAGAGTCGCAGTAATTTCCAACTTGCACTGCATCATACAAGAGGTTCAAGTGAGAGGCACACACATGACGCATCCCTGCGAGTTATGTGGCATTTGAAATACCCCTGAGATCTGTCACCATCAATGAAGTCTCTGTGTGAATATGGGTCATCCTTGCTTAATGTCCTATTTTACAAACCGAAATGTAAATGCTGAATATGGATAGAATCATTTGACTGTGAAGTTTTATCATAATTTGCACACTCCAGGCACCTCTACCTCCTTTGGAACTTCACTTTTCATAAACTATAAACTAGTCCATTCACTTCACATGCCCTTGGGTATGCTCTACATTGTGTCCTCACCCCTGAGTAGAGCTTTTATTAGAGATTCAAATACAGAGAGGGCTGAGTGAATTACGTTATGAGATTTAGTGTCTAACAGCCCTGTGAGGTTGTTATCACCTGTTATCAGGGCAATGTTTAATAAAAGGTAATAGTTAGATTTTAATTATTATGATTTAAAAGACATTTAACCTATAAATCAATTTAAAACACTAAGAACGTAGAGCTAGGCCAGTGGTTCTGTGAGGCTCTACTTAGGCACAGTGGTGCTTTGAGCTAAGTGATAATGTCAGCATGCTAACATGCTCACAGTGACAATGCTAACATGCTGATAGCAGGCATTATGTTTATGCTAGCATCCTAACATTTGACAATTAGCAGAAAACACAAAGTTCTGGAGGTCATAAATTCAGGATTAATTGGACCTGATGAAAAGTCAGGGGATTCATCAAAGTTATTATGAGAGGGGATAAAGTGGATTTGTGTAGCAAATTTTCAAGGAAATCTTTTCAGCAATTGTCAGCTAGGTGGAGAACCTCACGTGAATCTCGTGCTGCTGCTAGAGGAAATATCAGGGGATCACCAAAAATGATGGTTCATACTCCACAACTGTCTCACAAAATTCCATGGCAACCCATCTCGTAGTTGTTGAAACATTTTAGACTAACCAACTGGCTAGCTGTAGCCACATTTGCACAATGGGGCGACTTTACGGAGACAGTAGATGTGTGCCACTTTTATTCCAAGTGCTTTGTCACACATGGTTAGTCAGACCACTAGCATGAAATCTGCACGGCAGCAACGTGTCATTCCATGTCATTGAATGTATCTTATTACATCACCCGTAGTCTCCTATTGACAATCCTTTCCGTGTCTGCAGAGGTGACTTATAAATCCTAAACACCGCTATTGTTCTGTCCGGTCATGTCCAGCATGTATGTGCCTTTTGCATGTCCTCAGATGGCGTGTGTCTGCGCGCGCATGCGTACACGGGCGTGTGTTTTTACAAAGCACAAGGAAAAAATGACCAACCAAGACCCCCAACCCCCCTCCCGCACTCGCCACCACATCACCAGTGAAGCAGTCTCATTACACTCAAAGGGCAGAACGGTCATCATAATGAAGCTGATAGAAGAGCAATCTCTAAGCCCCCCACACTGCACTGCAGAGTCCAAAAACAGCAGTTAAGTCCTTGATGCTATCTATGCCACTATGAAATATACGTCGCTCCCGTTAATTCAGTGTAGCTGGATTATGCCTGGGTATACATTGACAAACACAAAAAGAGGATTACCTCCATCGTCTCCCACCCTCACCTCACTATTTGACATGAATCCTGTACAAAATAAACATGCGTCTGGTGCTAGAGAGGGGGAGGTGGGGGGGGGGCATGATGTGTCCTAAAATTAGATCAGTGAAGGACCGAACACCGCACTAATCCGAGCGAGCACCGTCACCTGCACACTCGCTATATGCACGCATGCCAACAAAAGAGAAATCAGGACAAATAGGGGGGGGGGGGAAATCATTCAACAGAGCTTGGAGCACTAACATCGAGCAAATCCAATATCTCTCTCTCTTATCTCTCAATCCCCTCCCACTCATCCACAACTCCTGCTCGGGGTGATGAACACGAGAGGAATGCGAGTGTGCCCTTTCCTCTTCTGTCAGTGTAGTCTGTGGCAAACATATGGATCGCCTGGTTGCGTTTCTGCGTGGCATAAGAGGCCGTGAGCCGCTCTGCCAGGTGAAGAAGCTCTGTTCGGTTGTGATTGGACCTTCATTTGAGCCTGGAATAGGGATCCATGGCTGCGATTAAGTGGTGATTCTGCAGAGAAAATGGGATCCGTTTGCATGTTTTACACAATTTGCATGCCCCGTCATCTTTTTTTTGAAGGTTTGTGTTGACTCAGACTTCACAAGCAGACTTGCCACAAACAGCTTTATGCTCATGTGATTTTCGGTGAGTGGGATTTTATTTCTCAGTGACGCGATTTGTGGATTTTCAGGTCATGCATTTGGATCTATTTAAATTTTGCTTCTGAAACACAATTGCAGAAATGGAAATATCTAATGTAGCACAATTTCAGAGTGACCTCATCCTCTTTGGCTCTTCACAGCCCTGACAGCAGCTGGCTTAGTTTTGCCTCAGCACTTTGATAGATTCAAGACATGCCGCTGAGGCATAGGGTCAAGTCCCTGCAGTTTATAGGGATGTGACCAGAAAGCGTGATTATGCACTGTGCGAGTTCAGCTCTGTGCATACGTAATACATGACAGGCTTAAAAATCAATAGCATATTGTTATCAAGACAGTCATAAGCTTGACGGAGTCAGGGAGGTCAATATAAGGCCAGTTGCATGTGATTAAAGCTTGTAAATCAATAATTGCATCAACTTTTCAATTCATTTTGCCCGGGCAAGAATTAACAGTGTGTGTGTGTGTTTCTACTTGCCGCTGATATTACAGTGGTTAGTTTGTATTTCCAGAGTCTTCAAAGGCGAACAGTGTTCAAGAATGAATAATGAACACTGTGAAATGTTG
This sequence comes from Nibea albiflora, assembly GCA_014281875.1. Taxonomy (NCBI): domain Eukaryota; kingdom Metazoa; phylum Chordata; class Actinopteri; family Sciaenidae; genus Nibea; species Nibea albiflora. Next base: position 9,796,862 of record CM024799.1, read on the forward strand.
TGCTCTCTGTTGCTTTGAACTGATGAATCCGGATAAAGCACCACACAAAGCGGCCATCCTATTTGTGCTCATACCACCCCACTATTGCTGGCAGTGGAGGACTGTAGCAGTTTGCATTTGACTCATGAGTAAATATTGATTGATCTGTTTGTAAAAGGATACATAAGCGCTATGTGTAAATATTTGCTCAGGCGATGCCAACATCTGCACATTGAACAGCTATCTAAGCAGATAGTCTCTTAGTCGGTGGGAAAAGAGAAAAAAAAAAACAGAGATCACAATCTCTTCTGTTTTGTAACTTGTTTTCTCAGGCGTTCGTTACTCAAAAAACAGCCACAATTGGTGGTGAAAAAGCCTCTCTGTGTCTGAGGGAAGGAAACTGGGTCCCTGTCTCTCTAATACATCCAGGTCTGACTGTAATCTTGGCCCCAACTCTTCTCCTCCCACCCCCTGAGAGCCCTCACACCATAATGTCCCTGTCAGAGAGAATTAAAGTCCTTCCCAGCACCACATTATGTACATAGGGAGAGCACAGAGTGATGCGCTTATGCAACACTTAGCATATTAGCCTTGTGATTGAATTATCCTTGGAGGGCAACATGCTCCCCCTCCTCTCGTCCTTACTACCCCGCCTTCCTGTAATGAGGCAGGTTTAGCTGATGTGACCAGTGGGCCTGACCTCCTTCTACCCTCTGGTGATGCGGCCGGGTAAGTGGTAGAGTGGTAGTCGCGGATACGGCTCATAACAGGCAGGTTAGAGTCGTGCTGGTCTGAGGACTGAGGTAGAGAGAGTAGAGGCTGCTAACCTGACCGCCCGCTGAGCTGCCGACGACTGCAAAACTCATTTACTCAACTCCCACTATTTCACAGTGCATGATGGGAGATTTTATCTGATATTCTAGGGGTGTCCTGTAGGCCTCCGCACTGGTCCCATACACCACCTTTAAGTTTTACATCCTGCAAAAACAGTCAAGATCATCAGTCAATTATGCTAGTGTAATCATAAATATTAGCATGCTATAATATAATAAGACATCAAGACATGTCTGACAACAGGCAGCCAAAAAGTTGAAAGCACTCAACCATGAAACTGAAGATCTATTACACACTAAATTTTGAGATTTTGATGTTCAAACCTTGTTACATTTTTCTGCCTTTGCCACACACACACACACACACACACCGCAGCTCTCTCTTTTTTGTCTTTGTTGAGCACTAGTTTGACGTTAGCGCTAGATAAAAGAGTACAGTAGGGCATTAAAGTTTTTACAATTCTTCCTCTGGTGCGGTGTCCCAGTCTGTCCCAGTTTGTGTGGGATTGTCCAGGTTTTTTCTGGTGTCCCGGTTTCAAGCTGGGTGTCCCAGGTCAAATGTAATGCTTGCTCGTTTGTGAAGAACCCAGCAACAAAAATGCTGCATGTATGGCAACAATGGTGTTTAAAGGTGCTCAGTGGGTGTGTAAGCACTTAAAATCCCGAAATAGAAACACGTTTGGTACAATGCATAAGCACATGCGTGTGTGCATGTATGAATGTGCAGTACCCATAAGCATCCTGGTGTGGAGCTTTGAAAATATGGTCACCATATCCTCTGGGGACCATGAATGAATGTTCCAGATTACAATCCTTTCTACTCAACATATTTCATTAAAAACAAAAATGGCAGCCTCATGGTGATGGTAGAGGAAAATTCAAATGTGAATGAATGTATTGACAGTTTTTTTTTTGCCAATCCATTGATCTCTTCCACATAAAAAGGGAAAACTTTAACCCTGTGGTAGCAATAGCAGAAAAGCCAGCGTGATCCTCTCATGACCTTGTGCATCTGTACCAAATTTCATGGTTGAATGGTTGCCAAGATATTTGAGTTTGGATCAAGCGGTGAACCAACAGACCGACATTTCTAGCCTCTAGCACTACTAAAAAGCAAAACTTTCCTCACAGCCAAAGCCACAGTTATCCAGTGGGTGACACTGCAGTGACATTAGATGTGTAGATGAGTTCTCCAACATTCCCTGTATTCCATCCGCTTTGTTGTGCATGATGGACCAGACCGCTAACATAAAATATGCATGGCAGCAACATGTTATTCCATGTTGTTGCAGCTTATTACATCACTTGTCATCTTCTCTCAAGTCCTGTCGTGGAACGGCTAACCACCGCTGTCATCCCTGGAGCTACGCTGCTAGCATGACTAGCCAGAAAGTCCTCCATACTGTGAGCAACACGGAACAGTAATAATACTAATCATAAGACTTAAATTTGAGTGATTATCCCCCAGTGCAGCTGTGCAGCTGGGGAAATGAGATGTACGAAATGCATTTAATTATTTCCCTACACTTGAATGGAAAATAAAGCTTAACATACAGTTAACCCGAGTTAGATGCTCGCTAAACATGGGACCATCCATCCAAGGATTAAGTGGTTACCCTCTCTACAATCAATGGCACACAAGCTACTAATTAGGACGCATATGTAAGGGTTATAAATGGTTTATGAAGGACAGCCTGCCATAGTATGTTTGGGTTTGTATAAATGTGTGTGTGTGTGTGTGCATGAGCATGTGTTTGTGTCTGTGTGTTGTACTCCTTGTCCTATGTATGCACGGAAAGCCTGTGGGCACGGGCCAGCACGGCCGCATGCTCATCAGTAAAATGGCACAGGGAATGAATAAGCCTTAATTGACCAGCTATCCTTCATTACACATGTGCTTACAGTCATTCTCAGAGTCACAAGCATGTCGCCGCCAGTATGGCAGCGTGGGACATACACATCCCAGACGTGGAACAGCTTTCAGATGAGACATTTGAATACTTTCTCCCACGTGGAAGGATCATCAGCTGTCGGATTTTATTTGAATACGCCTGGTCAGAGAATAGATAGCAGAGGAAAGTGTCAGTGGCAACATCTTTTAGATGACTGCGGCAGGAGATTTGCTTATATTCAAATGTTAAGATTACAGTTACTTGAACATGTGCTGTATGTAATGTTACGTGCAGTTTATTAAAGGCTGAATGCTTTTCTCTACAGGGGCATTTTGAAGTTGGCAAGCTGTCACCCTCGTGGACCTGAGGATGTTTCGCAAGAAGAAAAAGAAGAGGCCTGAGATATCAGCGCCCAAGAACTTTGAACACCGTGTTCACACCTCATTTGACGCCAAACACGGTTGCTTTGTGGGCCTGCCAACCCAATGGCAAAGCCTGATAGAGAACCTGCGCAGGCCCAAACCCATGGTGGACCCTTCCAGGATCACAGAGGTGGAGCTCAGGCCAAAGAAGGTACACCACACCTTCCATTCAACTCTTTATTGATCCACTGTCCTTACTTAGCACTGATCACGCTAAAAGTTTAGCTTTTTAATCTCAGAGATACTGATGCATAAACATATGCTGCTAGTTTTATTGATGAGGAAGAGTCCGTCGGTGCCGCAGAGAGAACCTGCTGTCTCAGAAAATGCCATAATCCTCTGATGACAACGTAGAAAAAAGGCGCGCTCCCCTCCCCGTCTTTTTGCTTTCTTATCTATCGTGGGGCTTGGCTAATGACCCTGCTGTGTACACTGACTGTACAATGTTGAATACTCAGAGGGGCCACAAGATTTATTACTCCACGCAGGCAATTAATAACAGTCCACGGTGCCTTCCCACAGATGTCAAGCAGAAGGGATAAAAAATGCAGGTACAGCAGAGGAAATGCTAGTGAGTGATAAAGGCTGCAAATCTAAGGATTTCTATGCTTCACGGAGCATACTGTCGATGCTGTTTGTGACCCACCCGAAAAAAAAGAGAAAGAAACAGAGAAAACACCAACATTTCATTAATGCCCTGATGTTATTAGTGCTGCTCGATACAAGGGCCACTAGTCAGCATTTAGGTCAGGTTTATGGTTTTAATAGCGTCATCAGGATGAGTGTGGTGTTTCCCACAGTGCCATAAACAAAACACGTGCATGAAAACACAATACATTTCCGTCAACCGCTCAGACGTTAACGGGAAAAGAGGAAAAATGTGATGTGATATCTGAAAGGATGTCAAAATTCAAACTATTATTGTATAGCATCGACTAAAATAGGATATCTCACCAAGGCCATTATCACCTGTCGTTCTCTCTCCTCTGCGAGAGGTGCTGCTGTGGGTGAAATGTCATCTGACCTATACCCCCTGTGCAGATGTAATAGCACCGAACCAGAGAAACAGGAGAGGCTGTTGACTGGCTGTGAACTGAACATGACTCTATCCTGAGAGTGACTAATGAGCCACCACGCTCTCTCTCTTACGGTTGCAACACTAACACTATTCTGGCAAAAGATCTAAAGTTTGATCACTCTATGTCAGGGCAAGTTTATGCTCTTTGCCTTTGCATGCCTGCTAACTATGCATACCACGCGAAAGGTCGTATGGAGTGCTATCTATAATATCTAACTTTTGCAACATATGGTAGAATAGTTTTAGAGGAGCTGTCTAAGTAGTTTGTCTCTTGAAACATTTGCTTGGTATATTTGTCAGCGTATTGTCAGAATAAGCCACTGGGGAAATGATTTAAGTCACTGTCTTTGAAAAATGACAAAGATGTCCTTTACAGATTCCCAAATCTAAATTTAACTTGCCTCTGAGCAATGATTATTTCACCCTCATTATTTCTTTCACTCTTCTATAATGCAATGATGGCATGTACAGTATGATAAAGAAGCCTCTCCTCTTTCTTCAGACCATTGTGCGTGGGAGTATGATCGGTCACGGAGACTACATCGTGGCCATGATCAATGATATGAGCCGTCTGTCTGTGACCAGCTCCAACTCTTTGAGGAAGAGCAGCCCCTCAGCCAGGAAGAGGGCCCAGTCTCTCGGAAGGCTGGGGGAAGTCAACGAGGGAGACACTTATCAGTACGAGGGTCTGACCCAGGATGACGAAGACGATGAGGACGGGGATCAAGACCAGTGGAGGGACAAGGCCAGGAACATCCACAGTGAAACCAACACGCCCTACTTGGGCATGAAGAAAAGCATCACTCTGCAGCCCAACGGAATCTTACCAAAGGCTAAGTCTACCTATGAAGTCAGCGTAAGCTCCCTGGAGGGACCCTCGCAACCGGCTCATCCTCAGAACATCCCGGTGCTAAGTCACGGAGCTTATATGAGTGGTGAGGTGGGCAGCCCTCAGGAGAGAGTGATATGGAAGCGAGATTTCCAGCTGCCCAGGGGAATGCCACCAAGTCAGAGACCTATAGCTTGTTTTTACAGCCCAGCAATGACTATACAGCAGCCCCATGGAGATCAAGCCACAGTCACCACAGAGCTGCGGCCTAACCTACCAATGTACATGCACCCTCAGAACAGCCCCTGGGAGGCCGTTCTCCTCCTATGACCTGAAAGTAAGTCTGATATTCACACAATATATGCATATTTCTGCTAATGTTATGCACATCATATTATTAGTGCTCTGCATGTTTTTGCCTGACTCCTGAATCCATCTTGTCAGTAAATCATAGGGGATCCTTTTCCTGCTTAGGTAGTGGAAACTTCAATCAGGCAGCATACTGATTGGCTTCATACTAAAAGTGATTAAAGTCGGGTTTGAGTATTTTATTTAATTTTAGTATTAAAATATGAAATGTGGATTTAAAGTGCCAGCGGAGTTGTAAAAGTTGAGAAATTGTGTGTTTGGCAAGATCTCAGAAAAACACTCGGGTCCATATAGCAACATCTTTACATCGGTCATATCAGGTGAAGTGGATGCAAAACGCGAGAGTGAACGATGTGATTTACATTCACTTTTAATGCAGGTCTTGAACTCGTGGCAGACTGCCAGCCCTCTTCCGGCTCTCTCTCTTATAGTTCCTCACCCTTTTTCTCTTATCGTGCAGGCAGAGTCGGCAGTGAGGTACCACTCCAGCTTCCTGCCCACTGTAAACAGCAGTCCTCTTGTGGGCGGCATCAGACCTCAGCGGGCCGTCCGCTCCTCAGCTAGCTACACGCTGGGTTTGTCTCCTAACATGGGACTGAGGCCCAACGGGCCTGACCCATTCCTCAGACACTCTGGATGCCCAAATCCTCCCTACCCAAGGCAAGACAGCCCTTCCCAACCTCGACCCTCTCCTACTGGCTCACTAGCCACCAGTCCTCCAGGCACCTGCTCCCCTGCCTTCCGACCCCCACAACATCCTTCACCCAGACCACCGCCAGACCCTCCCAAGGTGACCCATGAACAGTTCAAGGCGGCCCTGCAGATGGTGGTAGACAAGGGCGATCCACGTTCTTACCTGGAGAACTTTGTGAAGATTGGGGAGGGCTCGACGGGGGTGGTGTGTATTGCTACAGAGAAGCACAGCGGCAGACAGGTGGCAGTGAAGATGATGGACTTGCGGCGGCAGCAGAGGAGAGAGTTGCTCTTCAATGAGGTACAAATCACCAACACACAAGGCATTCAAGGTTATAGAAAAAAAGGAGGATTCGGGCTTGCTGTTCTTTGCAGTCTGGCATATAGAGGATAATTCTGTTTTATTTCAACCTGGCATATTTCCCATAAATGTGCATGTTGTGGCTCTGTGGGTTATGCTAACTTTGCACTCACCACCTCTGTTCCAAAGATTTAGACTGCACATTGTTTATCTGGGCAAGCTGCCTTCTACAGCTTTTCCAGATAAACGTGATTTCAACGTAAATCATTTTAAATGTTTGTCTCAGAGTCTGACTGTGACTGAGATTTTTTGTTTGCACGTGTAACCAAAAACCTGCATCCAGCGCCGAATATGCTGGCTGGATAGGTGAGTCAGCAAGCTGTCCCGGATGTAGATCCCTCATCAAAATGGATGTTCCAGCTACTTTCTTTGTTTGCTTTTGCTCAGACAGATTACTATTAAATTGTAGTAGCAGTTATTAGGAAGTTTTGCATGAGCCCTTGTCCTGAATCTGTACAACGGAAGCAGGGAGTTCAAAATAAGCATGACCCATAGAGTCATAAGAGCCACATTTATGGGAAATGTGCCAGGTTTAAATGGCCAGGACTGTTACTTAAAGGAACATCTTTAATTTTGCACAAGAAGTTCAGTTTGCTCGTGATTGGAAATACAACTCAGCCTATAAAAACGGATCTATAATGTCTTCTGTGGCTCTGGAGGGTTATTTTGGCTTCAGCTTGGAGACACTGAAAGACGTGGGTTTTTGCCAGGCAGGATCTCTAATGAAAGGCGCTATTGAGTTGAGTAGTTAGAGCCTGAGCCATACTGAAGAAGAAATCAGGATATCTTGGCCTCTGCAGCGCCAATTTTGACCATTCGTTTTTGAAACTGTCTCTCACAATTTATGGAAATGCTTCCCTAAATTACTTAAGTACCCCTTTATTAAATTAGAGAACCACACTGCGGCCACATTATTGGTCATGTGTCTAAGCATTTTGGTTCTAACGTGAATGTTTTGTGCCGCAGGTGGTCATCATGAGGGACTATCAGCACAGGAATGTGGTGGAGATGTTCAAGTCAGCCCTGGTGGAGGAGGAGCTGTGGGTTATCATGGAGTATCTGCAGGGCGGAGCACTGACCAACATTGTGTCTGAAACCAGGTATGAACACCGCAGAGGAATCATCCTAGCTGCACTGATGCATTCACTTCAGTTATGATATTATCTTTAATAACTAAGTCAACCACAAGGTGGCAGTGTGGTATTGACTGGTGACTGATCAGTGTTGATCCCAGCAGCAGAAAGGCTGACAAAGATTCAGCCTCCTGTCTTCACTCCAAGCCAGCTGCTTTTCTCTTCGGAAAAGTAATAATTCAATCACATAATTGAATATGTGCATGTTTAGATGCCATGTGGAAAGTCAATTTTGGACGGAAATTTGATTTCCTGATGCTGTCGCATTGTTCAATAGCGCATAGACGAAAAATAAGGAAAACATATCGACCAGGAGGAGGAAGTTGAATTTTGTCTTGGTGTATTTGTTCTGAGCTGTCAATGTATTTTATATTATTAGCAGATGGTTGGCTCGATCTCCATGTGATGACCTCAAGGTTAAATCTCTTGACACAAAAAGGATGAAACAATTTCCCTCAAGCCAGATGACATAAAATGAGCCAGCTGTCACTACCACTATCGTCAAACTACAAGATAATCAGTATATTGGCAGAACAATCAAGAATAAGAGTCCTCCGCTACTTCTGTATTAATGCAGGAAGTCTCTTCTTGGATATAGATATATAAATATGACGAGAATCATGCGTGGGCGAATACATCACTCGGCTAGGAAATTGTTACCTTGTGTCACTTGTGTTGTTTTCAGTGGGCTACTGACCTTGCTTACTGTGAAAATGGATATTTATCACCAGGTGCTTATGTCTTTATGTTGCACTTGTAAAATATCGAAGCCACACTGACACTGTAGAGGGATGAAACATTCGTTTTTGTGGGTCATTCTGCTGTGTGGGAGTTGTTGTTTTGAACCCTGCACTCTTTATCGTTGGCTTTAATGTGCGGTGAATCATGAATATCAACTTTCTCAGCTGTTGATTTGTTGCAACTCGTAATGGAAAAGTGTGAAATGTTAATGAAAAATCTGTTTCGGTATGTGTGTGTAAACTTGTGTGTGTGTGTGCGTTATCCTGCAGACTGAGTGAAGAGCAGATTGCCACAGTGTGTGAAGCTGTTCTGCAAGCCCTGGCCTATCTCCATTCACAGGGAGTCATCCACAGAGACATCAAGAGTGACTCCATACTACTCACATTAGATGGACGGGTATGGTAGCTTTCATTCTTTCTTTCGTGCTTGCTATCTCTCTGTCTCGCTATCTTTACAGTACTTTTTTTTTTCTCTTTTCCTCACAGGTGAAGCTTTCAGACTTTGGCTTCTGCGCCCAGATCAGCAAGGACATCCCTAAGAGGAAGTCTCTGGTGGGGACACCCTATTGGATGGCTCCAGAGGTCATCTCCAAATCACCATATGGCACTGAGGTGAGGAGGCACACATCCAAATGGATTCACGCTGAAAAAAAAAAAAAAAACAGCGGCGATCACTCTCATGTAGCGTAAATGCCAACAGTGTGCAATCTGTGCCATGAAATCTGTTACATAAATTTGGCTGTGTGATGGTGCACCAGGTGGATGTTTGGTCTATGGGTATCATGGTGGTGGAGATGGTGGACGGAGAGCCCCCGTACTTCAGCGAAACCCCTGTAGCAGCGATGAAGAGGCTGAGGGATGAGCCGGCTCCTACAGTACGAAATGTTAGCCAGGTATGAGGACAGAGAGACACGCTCACATATTCTTTCTTTAAAGGTGTGATGCATGGCGTTTTTATCCACGTTAGCATCGTGACTGGAGATGGTTAGCTGATCCACAACTTTGATCTGGACTGAAATGTCTCAGTAACTGTAGGATCGATTAGCCTCAGCTCTGCTTTGTGCTCAGTGCAAATTAGCAAAATGTAGCATGCTAATATGCTAAGTTTGAGAGCAAGGAAACCCCTAAACCTCTAAGTGACCGTGGGGTCACTCCGCAACAAAAAGCATGAAACACTAATCATGTAACAATACAGTCATATTGCACATTAAATTAAACAGGAGAAAGCTCTGCTACAAGCACATGTAAGTCATATTTACAAACACTAAACACAACTCCAACACCAAGCAGATTAATTATCAAATATCAAAATCTATGTCGCATCATAAAGTCAACCCACTCACCAGATTTCCATAGCTAGTGCTTTGACACTTAATGCTACACAGACAAACGATGTGTCATATGAAAGCTGAGAAGCTGAACTCAGTAAACCATCAGCCAAAGAATATTTATTTATTTATTACGTTGTCATCATGAGCCTGTTAGTGTATTGATGTTAGCATCTAGCTCTAAGCAGCAGATATCATATAAAGATCAAAAATCTGATTTAATGAAGTTAAAATATATGTACTCTGGTCCAGGTCTCCCCAGTTCTAAAAGACTTCCTGGACCGTATGCTGACTCGGGACCCGCTAGAGCGGGCCAGCGCCACTGACCTGCTGGAGCACCCCTTCCTACTGCAGAGTGGCTCACCTCAGTGCCTGGTCCCACTGGTGGAGCAGTACCGCAAGCGCATGTCCCGTTGCTGACCCTTTGGGGCTCCCGCTCCCCACCACCCACCTTCAGTCTGACCTGTCCAGGCCGCAGACGAGGACCAGCACCGGGTTCCAACTCCTCTAGCACCCAAGCCAACGGGCGATCAGCTGCAGAGAAGCAGACCCCAGACAGCGTGTTGCTGCCAAAGTGATGGTAGCAGGACGGGAAGTTTGGTTGACAGACACCGCATGGTTTCGGGCATGAAGAGAAGCACTTTAGGAGGGAGATAAAGGCAGCATGCAGTTCCTCACCTCTCAACTCGGTTCAAGTCCGATTATTGATTGGCTTCCCGTAACATTCAGTGGGATTCAACACAACACAACATGGTGCTGATAGCAAAAATCAATATTCCATCTAACTATATGTAATGAACACATGCTAGTCTAAAGATCCTTTATAGTGTTCATAGTGGGCATTATTGGTAGCCATGTAAAGCTGGTGTTAGGAAAACCACAGTAGCTCATTGTGACATTATTAAGGAAAGTTAAAGTTACCTCTGCATACTCACACTCCCTGTTGTGGACAACAACCCGGTCAGTACACTTACACACTGACACTAGACTCTTTGCATGGCCAAATGGAGGCACACCTGGCCTGATGTGAATGCTTGAATATGTACCAAACTGGGATGTGAAAGACAATTCTCCTTTATTAGCATAATAAATGGGTAGATGAAAGCCCAGCTGCTACTATTGGGCTATTGGAAAATCACCAGTACCATATTCCTCTTTTTCATATTTATTCTTTATTTCCAAAAGGTGTTGTGGGTTGTTTGTATGATGTGAAGTTGCAAATAAGGTTTCATTATTAAGTATGGACTTAAGCAGATGAATTAATAATGTAAATAAAAATGCTGAATATTAGGTATACCTTATACCTGCTGATCTACTGCAGTAAATTATATGAGACGAATTTAAAATTTTACTTTTCTTTACCGAAAATGTGAGTGTATAGTTGTATGTGTGTGTGTGTGCATGTGTGTTTGAGCACACGGGCACATGGATGTGTGTGAGGTGACATCTCAGTGTTTGCTTCTGATACGACCCTCTTTGTATTGTGACAGACTTTTTAAAAACCACTAAGATGTGTGTGTTGCTCCTCAACAAGATGTGTATGACTGTATTTGCATTTGTTTGCCTAGATAAAGCACACAGGCCTGGCATGTGATGCTGCAGGACGTCCACCTGCTGAGAAACACTTTGCACATAGTCTTTGTATTCTGACACGGATACATGTTGACATGTTTCATGTATTTCTATCTCTGTGTGGGTCATTCATGGAAAAGAGAATTACACATTTTAATTTTGTATAAATCAATAAATGATGCATACTGAATCGGCCTTTCTTTCATCCTCATTCGCGCGCGCTCACATGCATGAATACAGGTTGAAGGGCTGGTGTTTTAACGTATTTATTAGGTATTCAGCGTGAATCATACAGTGCACGGTTACTGAATATCTTTAAGCAAAATACATAGATTTCTTTCTTGAAAACACAAAAGCAATATCAAATACATTTAATCCTACATGATATAAATCTTAAATGTGAAAGAAAAATAATTATTTTCAGTAGCTCACAGATGGATATTATGTTCATTTATACATTTTTTTCAAATATAGAATACCAAAATTGTATGCAACTGAACAGTTAGCTTATGTTTAAAATTTCACTGATTAACATTGAAAAATCGGATAAACTGCAACATAAGCAAAAGATTATTCCTCTTAATAAACAGAATATATCATCAAGCAATCAAACTGCATTGTCAGAATCAATTTAAGTGCTGTAAAAAATTTCCCCGCCAGCCGTTTATGTTACTAGACACTGTCCTCCTTCTAATCGAGGGCAGACTGAGATGAGCAGCTTTCAAACTCACACTTCACTCCACTGATGCTGTCGACGCTCGGCTGGCTGTTGACCTGCTGATGTGTGTGAGAGAGGGGGAAGGTTTCAGAGCGGGACATCCGCCCTCGGCCGTTTGAGGAGCTTGACGAACAGTCTATCACCATCCTCATAAACTCTGGTGCAGTGAATCGACGCAGCAGTCTGGTCCCCAGACCCATGAATCCCGGTGTGTGGTTTGGGATCTTCCCCGACTCTATCTCCCCTCTGGCAAACAGCAGTTTGTTGTGTCTGCCGGTCGGGCCAAAGCTTCCCCTCTTCTGCTCTCTTCTGCCTGATGAAGCTATGTCATTTGCCTCTTCTTTCTGTGATTTGACATTCTCCTCGAGTGCTCTCGCAGGCTGGCTCTTGCCGTTTAAAAGAGGTTTTGGCACTGAGACAGTTTTGTCAGCCTCGTTTGTCAGGCCCCGGGTGTTCCCTTGACATTCAATCTTGTCTATCAGGCATCTCTCATCCTGTAGTGAGGCTCTCTTTAATTTGCTGGCTGACAGGCTCATGTCACGCACGTCACCCTGATAGGACTGCTTCCTGGTGCTCAGGAGATCCAGGTTAAAGGACTTTGCTTTTCCCCAGAGAGGAAAACTTAGTGGTGTTTGCTCTTGCAGTCCACTATCTCGACTGACATCTTTCTGGCTTGGTTTAGGCAGAGAGTTCAGTGTTTTAGCCTCTCTTACCTCTCTAAGGTGGCAGTTTTGCAGTTGTTTGGCGGTGAAGAGAACGCTGTGATCCCCCTCAGTCTGGCTTTTCTCTATCTGAGGAGGCAGAGCCCAGCTGTGGCGATGGTTGTCCTCTTGGGACTGGCTCCTGGGACATCTGAAACGGTTCCAAAGCCTGCTGCTGTCTCCAATCTTCAGCTGTCTCTGAAATACCCCTGGCAGATGGTCTTCATTGTTATTCACCTGCTTGGAGAACCTCTCCAGGACGTGTCTGGGGAGCCTGTTGGGCAGCCGGCACTCTCCTTCACCAGTGGTACCCGAATCAGCGAGGGGATCATCTGAGCCGGCACCCCTCCTGCATGGAAAGTTCAGAATCTGCACACAGTGGTTGTGTCCGAAGAAGTTGGCCACCTCGATGGCTGAGTGACCAGCATCGTTGGTCCTGTCCAGCCTCAGTCCCAGTCTTTTGAAAGCCCGGACCAGGAACTCCAGAACCTGGCTGTGCCCAGAATAGGCAGCATACATCAGAGCGCTGTTGCCCCAGGCATCAGAGACATCTGGGTCAGCATTGAACTGCACTAGAAGCTTGACCACGTCCAGGTGACCCATTTCACAGGCAAGGCTCAGAGCCGTACGACAGTCCTCATCCTGGCAGTTGACATCTGCCCCCTTTTCCAGCAGCAGACGGGTGAACTTGGCCCTGGTCCCAGTGTCTTGCAGGCAAACAGCGTACATGAGCGGGGTGCGGCTGTTTTCTGTCTTAGAGTTGATGATGCGTCCGTCCAAGGCGTCCAGGATGAAGCGTGCCAGGTGTACTTTACCGCCGTGCATGGCATCTAGGAAGGTCTTGGTGCCAGAGCCCTGGCGTAAATCTTTCGGTCGCATCATTCTTGATGTGGAGCCGAGCCTTCAAACAAGCCAAGAAAGAAGGACTAATAGGGAGAGAAAGTGTGTTGCAAGTTCTCTCAGGCTCTCTGTGTTGACAGTGAGTGCATTTACCTCGGAGTAAGACTCAGAGAGGAGCTGCCACTGTTTTTATACCTCTCTCTCCACATGCCCTCCCCACGTTGCCTAGGAAACAAACGTCTGAGGACCATTATGCAGTGGCAGCATCCATTCAGCCCAAGCACTCTCTGCCTGGAGAGAAATATATGCTATTTGAACAGAATAATTACTCAAGGAGAAAAACACGGACAATGTTTTTCATGCGAGGTCTGTGAGGTTAACTTAAATGCCCCGTTTTTACTTTTCTTTGGCGCAAATTAACTTACTTAACCAAACCCTTTCTGCCGATAGAATAGTCAAATATAAAAAAGAACAATCCAGCATTTTCAGTCCTCTATGAATAGTGCATTATGTGGAGTCCTATTTATATTCAAGACTATACTGTTATCAGTACTCTCACCAAAGGTTTGAGGGACGACTGAAATTAGGCTTTGAGCACTCACTTCAAAGGGAGGAGAAAATTTAAATAAATATATACTCACTAACCTGCCTTTTAAATGCCGCATCGATCCATCCACCCCGTGGTTCTGGCTGTGGTTTGCTTCATCCAGAAATACAGTACAAGAAGTTAAAATTGTACTACTCCATTGTGCTTTGTCAAGGTTTCATAATGATGACTTTGCCTGAAGATCTTTTTTTGTCATGGAAAATAATAACACCACTGACCTTCACAAGAAAAAGGTAGTAAAAGCCTTGCTTTATTACTCGAGTGAATGGATAGAAGAAAAAAAAAAACAGTGCTCAGCTGATGTGATAAGACTGCTTTTTGTCAGACAATCCAGTCCTCTCACTGACTTTAATCGCTTAGATGTATAGATTGCTGTTTGTATGAAAATATCAGCTATAGTATGCCTATCATGTGCCTTGCTGGCAGGTGATCCTGCTCTGTTGATACATTTTCTGCATTAAGTAATACATTCATATTTTATTAATATTTCTCCAAGTCACTAAATTAACCGCCAGTATCGCCACCAATCACCAAATTTGACAAGGACTCTTTACGCCGCTGCTTCTCCTCCACAAGACCAGAATTTAATTTCAATTGCTAATATAAATCTCAGCAGGACCAAAACTGCGCCAAACAGTAGAGGTGAGAGAAACATTGCTGGGGTTCTGCCTTCCTCACTGTTCACCATCCGGCTTCATCAAACCCTCAGCGGGTCCTTTAGAGAGCACAGAGAACCATTGACTCATCTAAACATGGCTGAAATTCATTCAACGGACTGACATTTCCTCCTGGGTGTCTTTCAGCGGATGAAGGCTATTCTGTTAATACAGACATATCTTTTTCATCATAAAGTCATATCATGGCAACATCTCAATAGGTTTAAGTACTTATAATGCCAGAGATGTCACTGTAGATTTAGTTTCTCAATGCCCGGATCCACAGGTGTCCTCAAGACTGATCCTCCCTCTTCAAAGTATATATAGTATCAACAGAAAGGTCCTAACTCCAGTAACAGAGTCAATTATACAGCAGTAATATGTGTAACAGAATCAAATATACAACAGTTACATGAAGTATTATAATTACACAAAATATGTTTTAATAGTTATAACCTGACACATCTGGCCTCCTGAGCCAATATGTGGAACGTTTGAGACTTTACCCCGACGTTCACTATCATGGGTGCCTCCTATAAATGTGTCTCACACTTTTGCCTCTCCCCTTTTGCTGTTGCGCTCCTTGGGAGAGGTAAGAGACTGCTGTGGTCACAGAAATATCCATGTCTTAGCCTCTGCTAAACTACATTTATAAGTTTACTTGCCAGCTTAAACTTACTGTGTAGTACGCTAACATATTTCTGTGTCATTTGATTTGTGTAGGAGCTCAAGTTGATAATTAAAAATGCGTGACCGGAGGATTTTGTTGCTATTTACCCCTTTTGTCAGAATAAGCGGAGATCGCCTCCAAAGATATCCTGGTCTGGGCTTCTTCATCAAAACACAATGCTAGAAACTCACAGGTTACATCCACATACTAAATGAAACCTGAATGAGTGATAGAGGCCTTGGAGATGACTGAAACATAAAGCTCTGTGTGTGATATGAGACGTTGGACCGCAGCAAAAAAAAAATGCTAACATTGGGCAGTAACAATGTCCAAAGATTGTTGACTAAGCATGCTAACATGAGCTAATTCGTACTAAACATTACAGCTGAAGCTGATAAGATTAGTAATAAAAATATTTTCCATAAACCAAAGTATTAGGAAATTGAAAAAAAATAAAATAAAGGGTTGTCTGCACCCAATTTCTTTTCATAGCTGTTCAATCATTTCACATTTCACAGCCACAAATCTCAACCTCATGATGGTGCTAGACGAAAAATCAAAGAAAGAATCATCTCAGGGCACCAGATTTTCTTGGCAATCCATCTAATAGTTATTGAGATTTAGTCTGGACAAAATTGGTGGACTATTCTACAAACCAGCACATAGCCACACCACTAGCATGACTAAGAAATCATTCTGGTATATTCAGTATTGTATAATATTTATAATATACAGTGTTTCTATAAGTAAAATGTTCACTTTACTGGGCTACAGCAGATAGTAGGAACCCCCTTTTGCCTGTAGAAGGTAGGCAGCATTTCTGTGAGTCAAGTATTGTATATATTTCACTTGTATACAGTATGCCTCACATTCCTCACCATCCCAGAGGTGTTCATCTGGGTTCAAATCTGGAGTGAAAACTGTCAGAGTCAGCTGAAGTCACTGTCATGCCTCTGGAAAAATCCTGCACAGTTGAGCACATGTTCGCACCATACTGCTAGTACACATTTGAAAAATAATAGACTGAGACCTTGAAGAGATGCACCTTTCCAGCGATAATATTTATGCATTCTGAAGCAAAACCACACATTCTGCCTGCTCTAACTCTGACATAGACATGGATGCTGGGACTGGACTGCAGTCATCTGTTTTTGTTTACATTCCCTTTTAGCCTTGTCTTCGAGACTTCTTCGTCTGTTTGACAATCCTGTTGTACTGAACTTCCACAAATGAACACCACTTCATGATACTTTAACTATACTTTCATGATGTCGCCAATAGTACAAAGCTACGGTCACATACTTCATGTCACCACCACCATGCTTTCAGTGTTGGGCGCCGACAAACTCATTTATCAACTTTAGAGCAACTGGAAGATACATAAAGTTCACAAGCGGGGCATTTACTGGGGGATTTGTGTCATATGAACAAAGTGTGAAAATCTCTGAAGCTTGTGTTCAACAGACCTTATTTCAGGCAAATCAAAAACCCACTGATTTCAAGATGAGGGAAAATGAAGTGCAGATTTGCTTGATCATTTCTGGGCATTAGAGACTATATTCCTGTTCAATATAGGAATTATTGAACCTCGAACCTTCATTTGTGCAAAGCTGTGTGCTGCTACATTACGTGAAACATGTTGATAAAGCGCAAGCATCAGCTCGGTACTATCATATTACTTGGAGGGTAAATATATAACAAGAAGGAAGACACCTCTAGGATAAAACTGATAAAACAGACATTGTGTGTTGCACAGGGCTTGATAACAGTCTTGTGCTCACCATGAGACTTCTTATCAGGTGTTCCAGTTTGAACGCTCTGAGACTTTGGCTGGTTTTTCAGAGGACACTTCATACAAAAATATATTTGCACCACCTGGACTGAATGCATCCTCACAGGAAGGCCGTGAGCCATACTTGAGTCATTATGTTGACTTTTGGCTACCGCTGATTATCTGAACGTGTGATAATACTTTCTGCTGGGGCAGTTTTGAGTTGTTTTTGTATTTCCTGTTTTATTTTGTAGTCCTCCCTTGTCTGTGTCTTTGGCATTTCTATTTCCTGCCTATTTTTGATCACGCACCTGTCCCTGATTTGTTTCACCTGGTGTCCTGCATGGCTATTTAGTTCCTTTGTTTCTTTGTCTGTCTGTCATGTGTCCGACAGTGATTGTATGTGTCTGCATGTGTCTGAAACTTACCTGTGTTCCTGCCTCTGTTCCCAGTTTTTGTTCTTAGTCCTGGATTGTGTTTATTGCATTTTCCGATTAGTATTTTTGCCTGGATCACCAGCCGCCTTTTAGTTCATCTTGTATTCTATCCTTTGTGTTCAGCTCCGGCCGTGAGTATTAAAGTTATCTTTTGCAAACATACCTGTATCTGCATCTCTGCATTTCTATCATTTCACACATTTCCTGACATAGGAATATACTTCATATATTAAATGACAGGTAATATAAACTACAATATCAATAAACCACACAAAATTTAAAAGAAAAAAATAACATAAGTAAATAAATAAAAAAATTAAATAAATATAGTAAAGTAAGATAAATAGTAATAATAATAACAACGGGCAGAGGAGCAGATATCCATGAATGGTGGCTAGGCAATATTATCCAAAGTAATTTGAATAGGCACCAACAGTACTCCTATTCCCTCCATCAAACACTGCCCATCTTTGTATCCATAGTCACCTGCAGACTTGCAGTCATTCGCTCCATCATGTAAACATTTTTCTGCCTTTGGACCCATTGACCTATGGTTAGTGGTTTTACGTCCCTTCAGTTTCCAGGATGTGAATATTTATGCACTATATGTACCATTTATTTTTAGCATGTATTGAGCAAAATAAATACATTTTCCTTTTCAATCTAATTCATATTCTTTACTATATTACTTCAAACCCAAGGGTGATTATTGCAATAGATTATTAGCAGTAGTTAATGATTAAAGTATATTGTCAAAGACATAGGGTCACATCTTAATTGTGCCCCTTGGTGACTGTAGGTCCTGCTATTGACTATGCCATAACATAATGCCATGACATAAAACCACTCCACCATCCATTCACTGAATGTTAAAAATGGACTGAGCAGAAATGAATGAAATGTGGTTGAAATATTCAGAATGTGAATGAGTCGGTACCATGAGACTTGCTAATTGGACAGATGTATGCAATAAGGCAGACATGTCATGGTAAATACGTGATCTCCCATTCATTGCGGGCCTGGCCCAGGCAGGAGTCACTTTGAATGCCTGATTAGAAATTAAAGCTCGTGTCAAGTTAAGGTGTTATCCGCAGCCTTAAACGTCTTAATTAGCCACTGGGGAGAATGCACTTTCAGCACTACAAAATCAACAAGGTTCTCTGAGACAAACTTGTAAATGGAAACAAAACACCAAGCTAGGGCCCCTTGGTAACTCCACTTAGCTACAAACACCTGGGACTAAATTAGCGTATGAGGGGATGGTAGGAAATGGAGTTCATTCGAGACCAGATTCAATAAGGTCCATTCCTTGTAACTAAAAATGTTTTCTTACCAGTGACTCAACATGCCCTCATCCTCCATGGAGTACTTCATCTTCTGCCTGCTAATTGAGCACACCTGAGAATGACGTGGTTTAGGCTGTCACCTGCCCTGCAGTGTGAAAAACAGGATGTGATGGCCTTTATTTTACGCTCCCTCCACACATTTGTGAAAAATATTGGCAGCTCAAAGGCACAATTAACCTAATCATGTTATAACCCCTAACCTGATGAGAAGTCACTTTCCCAGAACACGTTATTACAGATCTCTTTTTAGACTTTTTGTTCCGCCTCTTATGTTCAAATCACAACAAAACACAATGTCTGATGACAATCTGACTTTGCTTCCTCACAGTTATGTAACGTCTTAACACAGGTAGCTCTGTCATTTGAACAGTGGGAGATAACAACTCCTGCAGGGACAAAAGCGCTAAATTGATGCATTCGCATTCAGCAAGAACAATAATGTGTCTGTGTGTCCGTTCAGTTCCTATAATGCCCTTTGATTTGATACAGGGACACAGCAGTCTTAGATTGAATTGAGATTTCACACGCCTTCTGTTCCAGGAAAGAGGCAGCAGCTGGCCTGCTGTCACTGTGTAACTATAGTGTGTTTGGATCATCGCTGGGGTTGAGGTGAGGTCACTGTTGTTGTCCCAGAAAGAAAATAGTAAACAGCAGAAAGTCTTTACAGGAACTTCCGATCTTGAAATGAAAGTCACTTTGCTGCTGTGGATAAAAGCTCGTTATATTTTTAATTTCTGTCGCAAGACTAAAGACAGATTGCTGCTCAGAGCTGAAGAGAGGACAATTGCATGGAGTTACAGGGTTGCAGCTGAAGACCCTGACAGCACACCAGGAGCTGCCACTCACAGGGGCCATTGATATGTTATTGGCCATGAGGCGGACCCGTCAGCGCCTTTGCTCTCTCTGCTCTCATCAATTATCGCCCTGACTCAGGCTTGTCAGGCTGCCACAACCAGATGGTAAACAGTAGGCTGTTCCTTCAGCCTTCAGATTTAGGGGACTCTAATATCTGTTCTCAGACTGAGACATTTTGGACAGCAGAGAATTAGCAGCTACGTCGTGACTGGCCCGTGGTCCTTTTGCCATGCCACTCACGGGACAATAACAGTTCAGAAGGGATAGCAGCACCACACAGGGAAGTGCAAAATGCAGATCACGACAGAATTTGGGGTGGTTTTGCACAAATAAGCCAATAAATGAATTGTTGAAATAAAAAAAGGTATCTGCACACTGCATAACAGATGACACAACTTTATTTGTCTAATTATAGACCATGGTTTTGGCCACACTAACAGCATGTTTCTAGCAATGGCAGTATAAAGAATGGACAGAGCCCGTAAGCGCTGTTTTGAAGCTGAAAATATGCAACACATCTGCAATGACTTCATTTCCCAGCATTTTTTGGTCTAGATGGAAATCTCTCTGTTGGATGGATTGTGATGAAACATTCATGTTTACCACCTGCACGAATTTTAATAAATCTGGTGATCCTCCATCTTTCCATCCTGCAAAACATGTAACATTCCCTAGTTGAGCCTCAGCTGTACTTTGTTTTTAGTACTAAATTAAAGTTAGCATGCTAACACTCTATACTAAGGTGGTGAACATAAGGTAAACATCTTGGCAAATCCAGAAATGGGCAAAGACACGGATCGTGCATGAAGCTGAGGTGGGCTGTCTGTCGGGTCTGTGCATTAGCTAGAGCTGGGAGTTGATTAGTTTAGCATAGCTTAAGTCTGTAAGCAGGGGGAAATAGCTAGCCTGGCATATATAATATGTATATATATATATATACAAGAAAAAAATGCAGGTTTGACAGCAGCACAAACACAACATAGATGTTCTTCTAATCATACTTGGCACTGGTTTCCTGTTCAACAAGAGGACTTGATTCTGTTTCAATACCTTTTGTTTGCCTCAGTGCTGTTTCCCATGAGCCACCTGTACCCCCTCCTTAATCTATCAGGTCTGATGGAAATTCCTTCCCTGCAATGATGCGGAAGAGATGGAGGACTGGAGAGCTCCCTCTCCATCTCCCACCTGACAGGCCCTATTTGTGGCCTTGCAGGCCCGCTCACCTCTGACAGCTCAATAAATTGTACAAATGGATAACAAATGTATTTGTTTGATGGGTACATTGTGCGGAGATGGGTAACACTCAGCCGCACCTGGAGTAAAGGTCTGCCACACAGCCACATCCACCAAGGATGCAGCAGCAAATGGCAGGTTTGACTGGGTCAGAGGAGAAAACAGAAACGAAAGCACCTTGACGCTTTAAGACAAGAACAGATGCCAGGTTTCATTTCGTGTGATGTGTGCTGCATCTTTTATCTAGTATCTAGCATTTTACGATCAAGTGTTTCCTATTTAACAGACCTCTGTGTTTTGATAGAGTTAATCTGAAGGAGTGACAGATGACAACATTAGCAGCAGAGATAGAGCAGTCAAAACGTCACCTGAAGACACAACAGGTCTGTAAATGACAACCCTCTGTATTCCCAGGAGCAACTTCACTTCTTTTTAAATGAACTAATGTCCCTGAGGCCCACAGCCATCCATCCCACATGCTCTGCCACTCATGCTCAGCGTTCACTGTCTACTGGCTCACTACTGGCTCCTTTGGGTCTGTTCTTAGCGTATCGCTAAGAACCATCGGTAAGACTGCTATTATCTTGAAACGAGGTACTTTGTGACTCACCTTCTTTAAGTGTATAGCATAAAATGCATGTTGTCATGACATCGTGGGTGTCAGAGTGGCTCATGACCTTTTCCAACACTCGCCATACCTGTCAGCAGAGATTCAAAGAGCATAAGAAGCGAAGAGATTAACAGCTGGTTTGTTTTATTATTATTACTTTAACATGCTTTAATGGACACTGCAGCTACCTGTAATAAAATGAGTGTGGAGATTTGAGGACAACTTGAAAAAGCCACTGGGTCTATGGATTTAAGAATTGTAAGACTGGTTAAAAGCACCAACATTTCTGTTGAAATGTGTTTGAATGGATATTTGGCCTTCATGTTTATGACCAAAGTTTAGGAGTTTTGACTAAATAAAACAGATAAAATAATGACTATGACTGATTAAATGTATTTATTTTTATGCACTGTGACTTTTTCCTGTACAAATAAAATGTTTTACCACCTGATCTCCTGATATCTATCACCTGATGCTATGAATTTGTTAACCCCATGGAAAAAAATTACAAAAAAAACAAACAAACAAAACAATTATTATTATATAACAGTGCAGTCAGCTGCCTGGGATTTGAAATGGCTCTTGTGTCTCCATCCTCAACTCATGGTGAGACAGATGCTCTCACCCCAGAGAGGTTGATGGCGACATCACCAGGCAACGGGCTATCCAAATGATGCAAAAGAGCGAGAGCAAGAGCAGAATAAATCACCTGATCTTTGCCCGATGGCACGAATTTTAGCTCCAAACCTACCCGTGGAGCGTATATATATCAGATATCAAAATTCAAGTAGCCATTAGAGAGCTGTCTGGTGCTGGCTTGCAGTTTGTGGGTGTCTGTGTGTAATTGTATGTGTCTGCATGTTTGTCTAAATGTACGCCTCAAAACACGTAGGAAGTTAAAATTTGCATCTGTGAGAACACGGAGGCGCCTCTCACGGACCCTCGGTGTTCATGTGACACACAGGAGAGATGCAGAGAGATGAGCCTCGTGGAATACTCATTAGACTGCTAATCTCATGCCATAACCATGATTTTAATGGGATTACGCAAGGTATCCACAAAACACAACTTCCTGCAGCTTGGTGAAAGCATGCGTGCAAACCATCAGCATTTTATTGCAAACTTTTGCCCTGGCAACGTCTTTTTCCTCTTTAAAAGCAGTCCAAGTACAGTATGCAGCCCACAGAACGATCCAACAAACACACACATGCAGCCTGTGACAGAGCAGCCTCAGCAGGTGGTGCGTATGTGGGTGGTGTGGGTGCTTAATATTCATCCAGGATGGCATCCACATCAAGCCAAGATGGACTATAGATCATGACTCCCCACCTCCTGTGGGTCAGGCCTGCTTCCTCGCACAGGAAACAACAAGCGGAAGACAAAAGTAGTTCACTCTTGAAGCGAATTTGTCCTCGTTCTTTGCGCTCATCTGACCACAAATACACTTTTTCTGTTCTCATTGAACAATGTGCAGAAATGAGTCTTTAAATTGCAGGTTTCATGTCTCTGTTTCCTTTAGGATTAAACAGCAACAACAAAGAAGAAGAAAAGCAGGAACCGTGTTCTTCTGCTTAGAGGAAATTGATTTAAATCCATCTGAAGAGAATGTGTATACAGCACTTGTTTCAGCTTCATGAACAATCAATTCACTAGCAAGGACCACACCTTCAACAAGATACATTTAAATGATTCATTAAGAACATTGTGAGTGAAGCGCGATCTCTTGCTCTTCTTGGGTCTGCGTTGTGGGGAAGTTTCAGCAGCCGGACATGATGGACCCCACTCAGGAAATAGAAGAAAAAAATGGGGTAGGCAGAATACGTGAGTGAAATAGGACGATAGAGTTAGGGTGGTATTTATAGGAATGTCCAAAGTGGCACGGTTAAGGTGTGGTCCTGTTCCTGAAACCGTATCCAGCATATCCTCCATTTCTTTCCATACTCTAATGAGGAAGGCATTTTACTGCAATGGACACATGAGTGTATAAGGGTTTGGCTTGATTGATGTCTTTTATCTTTAATCTAATTTTACATGTTTGTCTGATCATGCAAGCATTGGTAATTCTTCTAGCAATCATTAGTACATTGTCTATCTGAACTTCTGCTCCAGTGCCTGCTCTGTAATATTGTTGTGTGTGTGCGTGTGTGTATGTGATTAGGAAACACTTCCTTCTATCTCTTCTATCACCCGTCCAGTGTTGCCAGTGTTGGTTAAAGATCCTGCTCAGGCCACCCCTCTCCAGCTGGTATGAGACAGAGCTGCTGGAGTTTTCTCCTTCATCTTATGTAAGATTATGAGCCCGGTGATTCAGGGCTGACTGATTTCACACTCTAAAGTTCACAGTTCATCTGCGCTATGCATGAGGTGACAGGACTCTCAGGCACAAGCTGTGTGTCCCAGACGTGGTTTGTCCAGATCATCCACTTTTAAATGTCAGTCATGTCGTTTGATTCAGACGAAGGGGAATCACACCGAAAAGGAAACAAACAAAAAAAAAAATTAACAGATTGCTCTGGATGGTGAGTCAGAGAAAAAAAGACTGCATTCATTAATAAATGCATGCACGTGTGTAAACACTTGAAGAAACAAGTGCCTCACAATGATGCAACAGATTTTCCCTGGTCTCTGTTATATAATGTCCTATATATAGGGCTGAAATTAAGTTGGAACATTTCTCTGTTTCCTATCCAAATTACCTGCATTCTCTGCAGCCCACACGCCCTCATTATGGCTCTGTTTTGAAAGGAACACTTGATCTATCGCAGATCTCATAATACTTGGAAAGAAAAGACACTGCAATTATGTGGTATTATGAATCAGTCTTACCATAATGTGCCAAATTACACTGGCCAGTGTAAAGGTTTGACGCAATCCACAGTGGAGAGAGGGAGCGATCTACCAGTGGCTCTATTCACATTTCTACCGCTAACTGAAACTAACTGCTAACTCTATGTACTTTTTAAACATACATGTATACCTACCTGCTGTAATTAAAAAATCAGGAGATGATGTCTAGAGTAGGAGGTAAGACTAAACTAAACTCTGCTACTCAAAGTGATCATTATTTTTCAGACTTTACGATTTTTCTTGTGAAATACTGTTCAGGCTCCTAAACGAAACAAGGAAAGTCCGTTCTCACCCTGTGATATGGGGGCTTTAAGAAGATATTTGCTTGGCATTAAGGGCCAACAACCAGAAAAAAGGTTGGATACTACTAGTCAAAAATAGTGCAATTAACAGATTTTCTGGAAAATCACTAATTAAAAATACAAAACTGAGTGTTTCCATTCACTACTGATATTAGGAGTTATTAGGAGTGTATTGAGATAAACAGTAGCTGGCACCAGATTTCGCCTCAGCCAAGAGTAAAAACTTCTTTGTGATTATTACTCAGGGTTGGAGCAGCATGTTTGCTAACACAAGGCTTTAGAGAAATGCCCGACAGAGTACACTGTAGTTATGTAGGCCAGTTTTGCAGGTGTGAATGTGGGTAACCGTGTGAGCGTGAACGGGGCATTCCTGAAAAAGAGAGCATTTCTCTCAGCAAGTATTATTATGAAGATGAGTATCCTGTTTGCGGTCTGATTTTTAAAGAGGACGCCGCGGCACGTAAACAACTCATCCAGGTTTATGATCATACTCTGCCATGCATGCATGTAGCATGCGTGTCTTCAACTCGGGTCACTTAATAACCAGTAAAACAAAAATATAGAACGATAACTAACCAGGAGTCAAAAGAAGACACACCTGCTACGAAACCTGGCCACGAACAGTGCCACGAATAACTATATTCTGCTATGCTCCATGTAAACATCATATCCATATGATCAAATCCAGACTAAAGACTAGAAATGGAAAATATTCAGTAAAACTTCCCTGGAAAATGAAGTACAAATAAAGGCAAAAACATACATGTGCCATCCAAATGAGTTTATTAAGACCTATTCATCACAAGAGAAAATGACAAAAAATCTTATTGCAAAGGGAATATTCTCTATTGGTCATTTGTCCTCGTTATAACACAAATGTGTCTCTTTTTTCTGCCACACTTTCTCTACAGCCCACCTAAATCTCAGAGTGAATGCTTCACTGTGGCTTCATTGTGTATCACACACCATGTGTGACAGATGGAGACATTGTCTCAACTCAGCCTGCAGACTCCGATAACCCGTTTCTGCTGCTTCATTTTTCTTGCTACATTTATTCCTGTTTTTGAACTCATTAAGGGGACATAAAGGGGCCTGTGGGTGCCACACCAACGCTTTTCAAGGCAGCCTTTCATCTGGAAGACATTCGTCGCTATATTTGGGTATCTTGAATAAATAGTCACATAGAAAATTAAAATCACGTCCAAACTTTTACTCTACAGAACCTCCATTAAAACAACTCTCAAACTCTCTATGAATAGCACCGCTAAATTGAAATCTCACACAGAGCTTCCTTAATTAAATAACCTTCTACAATCCCAGAGCTTTTCTCACGTGTAGCTTACATTATGTAACATGTTGAAATAAAATAGAAGAGTGGAAAAGGTTTCTAAAAACTTAGGACAGGGTTACGCTAAAGGGGTACATCTAACCCAGGAAGACATCTCCATAGACACCCACTCCCTCCATCTTCTTGTCGCCAGCCTGATCGACCATTTCAGGAAAGTGTGCGCCCACACAAGAATTGACAGCCTCCTTCACCTCTGCTGGCAGAGACCTTGCTTTCTGCTCGTGGTCCTTCAGGGCCTCCTGATTGAGCTGAGGACACAGGAGGCCAAAGCTTAGTTAAAGGTTGTAGGCTTGTCGAAAGGACACATTGGCATTTTTGTGCCATTTTTGTTTCTTTTCTCTGCCAGGTGCCGTATCGTGATCTTTAGAGAATGGATTTGTGTATTGGCACCAGTAAAAATAAATATCAATGCTAAGATCAGGCTAGGGGACTGGCTTGAACCCAGTGGTATTGATTGATTGATTTGAAATAAGAGTGATGATGAGCTATTTTAAGGACATTTAGTAATGTGGCAGTATGTCTGTATCAGGGAAAATGGCTCAATATTCATTCAGTGATGTTAATTCATGTAACAAAGGCTAGCTTGTGTGTTGAAAGGAGTTCTCCTCACTTAATCTATTAGTACTACTGCTTCTCTCTAAAAAACTCGATTTGTATCCTAACAGTACTAGTGAGACATAAAAACACATCTGGCATTCACACGCCAATGTCTGAACCATCTAACACCTCTTTGCTCGACGATTTCACCAATTCAAAGCAAAGCATTGTCATAAAAGTGCTCTGACGTCATTTACAGCAGTGGTAGCTTGGTCTGTGCTTTCAAGCGGGATGTGTCACTTGATCAAAATTACGTAGAATCACAAAATGGACAGATGACCACGAACGTTTGTTGTTAGTTTTGGATTGTAGATGTGTGTACATGCATGTGTGCGTATTCAAATTTATAATCTAGACGCCATACAGTTGAGTTAAAAAGGGACAAAATGTTAGGTTTAGGGTTGATACAGACCCAATCAGCCCTCCCATTCCTTTGAGTGGGGGTAGTCAGTTTATGCTGCTATGGTGACAACTGCAGGGGATCGCAAAAAATACAACAACAGCGTAGTTCCTGTGACCTATAGTTTCCCCATGAAAACGTCCTCCTGGGTGACAAAAACAAGTGTATCCCAGCGTTGGTGTGTGTACCTGATTAGTGAGTGTCTTGATTTCCTCCAGTGTAGCAGCTTGTTTCTTCATCAGAGCCTCTTGTTGTGCACTGAAATCCGGAGACTGTAACAACACAATAAAATACAACACGAGATGTCTCCAGAGAAAAACACAATCGATCTGTGGTTCGAGTCAGTGTGAGTTTATATGTCTGTGCATGTGGTATATCGAGAGAGAGAGAGAGAGAGAGAGAGAGAGAGAGAGAGAGAGAGAGAGAGAGAGAGAGAGAGAGAGAGCGAGAGAGAGAGAAAGACTGTTTGCATGTCTATAAGCTGTTTGTCTTCTCGTGTTCCTCCCTGTGAGTGTGTGTGTGTGTGTATATCTGGTGAGAAATGCACCCATGGGATGCAACCCGAGCAAGAGGATCAATACATTTAAGTCACAACAGGTTGGACTTGTCCATTTCGGTTACACGGCCCTTATTGCACCCCAGCTATTCAATACTGAGGCTGCGCTGATTAAAAGGTGACTGTGTTATAAATAGTTGCTGTAATTAATGAGCAAATGCTGATTAAGTAGATCAAAATGAGCTGCAATGCAACCCTAATGTGTGAAGGGATGAGGAGGGTTTAGGCGCCAGACGGAGTCGATCGGAGAGGAGTGAGAGGGCCAGGTCTTTAACGCAGATACAACAGGTCTGACTCTTGATGAGCCAACAGAGGAACAAGAGCACTGCTCAGTGAGTCATCGACTGCACGTGGATTAGCCTGCTCCCTGTAAACAGCTTCTGAGTAATGGACAGGGCTGGCCTATGCTCAGAGCCCACTGCACTTTACTCTGCGGGTGAAAAGGTTTGTGTGTCTGTGTGTATGGGTAGAATGTGGGTGAATGAAGTGTGCATACTTGCGTGTGGGTGTACTACTGAAGCTCAACACTGTGTGTGTGTGTGTGTGTGCGTGTGTGTGTGCGTGTGTGTGTGTAACATGCCTACGGTGATATTTTTCCATGTTTTGTTCAGACACTTGCTGCCTCCTTGTAACCATAGTTACACTATTGAATACGATATGTGTTCGGACCAGAGGATGTTCAGTGTGAGTTCTGACATTAATACTATTTTAGGTGAATTTCAACAAGAGTTCATGATAGTTCCTGAAATTGATACCACTCTCATATTTGTCCTTAAAAGCAACATTGTTTAACTTTTCAACCATAAAAAAACTTTGATGTCCAGACAACGCTTGGTGGTTTCCTGATGGACAGTAAGGCTAACTGCTACAAACTG
This sequence comes from Nibea albiflora, assembly GCA_014281875.1. Taxonomy (NCBI): domain Eukaryota; kingdom Metazoa; phylum Chordata; class Actinopteri; family Sciaenidae; genus Nibea; species Nibea albiflora. The sequence goes on from CM024799.1 coordinate 9,825,460, forward strand.
CTGCTGTTAGTTCAGTGTGTTAGCCAGGCTGTTTTGGGCCGCCAGTAGAACAAGTTTTGAGACCCGGTTTGAAGACAAATGCTAACGGGGATTGAAGCCGGTGTCATGCCAGCACCGGAGCTGGCCATGTGAGCGATGTACCTGGGCTCAGCAGCCTCTGTGGTCATAATGACAGAGGCGAAAAGACCAAAGGTGACGTTGACGGAGGAAGCTAAGAGCTATGAGCTTCGTGAAATAAAACGCTGAAAGACAGATGCCGAGCTGGACTTCTTGCTGTTGGACTAGTAAGATTAGCGGGGTGTTATGTCTTGTCACATAACTAACATCTAACATCACTTGCTTGATGTTACAGCAGTCCACATGTACGACAGTAGGGTTGCACTCTGAAACTGGGGCCATTTTCTAAGTCATGTTGCTTTAAATTTAAAGTGATAGCCAGCACCTGGTTAGCTTAGCTTAGCATTAAAACTGTCTTTAGGCCATGTACAATGTTAAACACTGTGCTTTAGAGATGTTGGTAGGAAGATTTTGTTACCTTTGGACAGATCCAAACCAGATGTTTCCCTGATTCAAGTTTTTATGCTAAGCTATGATATCCAGCTGCCATCACCAGCTCAGTGGTATCAATCTTACCATCTAACTCCCAGCAAGAAAGTGAATAAGCACATATCCCACAATGTCAAACTACTGCTTTAATTGTACATCCAAGCTTAAAAGTCAAAATGTGCTGCTTTCAACGAGTTTAAAGGACTACTTACTGCACCATCAGCCTGACTAGTCTCATCCAGCATCTCTGTGCTCTGTGCCTTTTTCAGCCTAGGAGAAGATAATTATAATTTTCAATTAGACCCCTTGTACATAATGATAAAAATTCATCAAATCAAGCCAGACTTAATGTGCAATGCCATGTGGCAGAGAGGTAAGAAGCCAAGCAGCGCCTCTCCATTTCTCTTCTCATATTTTTATTCACCGTGGACATGAAGCTGTACCTCGACAAGAGGAACTGCAATGAATAGAAGCATTTAAAGTAACTGAAGGCCATGCTATGAACTCACTTTGCCTTGTCTGCGGATCCACGCTTGGAGAGTTTCTTCTTATTTTCTTTGCTTTCACTGCGAAGCAAAGCGAAATCAGAAAGTAAGGACTCGTGCTATACTCGTGTTATATTTAAAATATAAAAAACAAAACAGAAGTGGCCCTATAAACAACCCTTTTCCTTTAAACAACAGTTGCAGGGCTGTGTGCCTCTGATGTGACCTTTTCAGTGAAAGTGAAGGCTTAAATGTGAGATTATAGTGTCTTTGTGGGCAGGTAGATGACCACGGCTGCCTTGACTTCCCTACTGCTGTTTAAACACCTGTTGGATAATAGTTGTCCTGAGATAACCATCTGCCAGCTGGGGACTTAGGATAACACACACACACACATCCAGGACATCATAAGCCAGCCAAGGACATTGGAAGACCGGCACATCGAGGTGATTCATTCAATATTTGAGGTATTGTCTTTGCAAAATGTCAAATGTTTCACCTCAGATGACACAAACACAGGCAGTGTCACACCAAAATCTTGAGGCACAGATTGGACAGTCTCAGCAAAGCCCTCTGCACTCTCAGTGTGTACAGCGTGTCCTAAATGTGTCGCATGCATGCTCTCACCTCTCCAGGGTCTTCAGTTCACTGCTGTGCTTCTCTGTGGCCATTTCCATCAGTTTGGCCAGTCTCTGTCACAGCAGAAGTGGATAGTAACACAATCGCAGTCAATATAAAGCTCAGAAAAATAACAACATCCATGCTTTGTGCAATTAAAGTCTTTAATCTAAAGAAAAGTTCTGCCTTTAATTTGATTGGCATGAACTTTGGCTTCATATATGATCAGCCTACTTGGCCCTGGACCTGTATGCAACTTGCAAACTCGCTTTTTCACTGCACAGCACTCCTACAATATGGTCCACACTCTGTCTAATGAGGTGACAACCCTTGAAAAGTTACCTGATTGACCCCTTAGTCTCATACAGATTCAGAGCTCGCCGGTGATCGCAGACACAGAGCACAGGGAGGTAAAATTAGGTGCTCCATGAGAGATGTCATAGACGTTAGATGTAATAAAGACAGCCAAGAGGTGGGTAGAAGGAGAGTGGTGATTGAATGAGGAGTGCATGAGAGCAGGTTACAATAGGACAAGGAGCAAATCTTGACTTTCCTTCATATAGAAATCAAATGAAAAAAAAAAAAAAAAGCCACTGAAATTTAAAGTTCATTTGCCAAATAGCAGAAAAATGCCTGATGGACCACTCAGTTTTAGGGATGGTAAATGTCTTCTTCTGAAATGTAGTGGAGAGGAAGCAGAAAAGAAAGCACGCTAAACGTGTACTTAAACCTCCGATCATTGATTTTTTTTGGCCACTTGGGGGCAATATAACAAGATTTTTTAATAAAACCATAGTTGTTGCAGCTAAGATGCTACCAGCTACTATTTACACAATCTGCAGGTAGAGCAACATTCCCATTAAGAGTCGTAGTTTCTGGCCGCGTAACATTTTAAATGGGAAACCGAACTTTAAAACTGGTATTTTACTGACCTCTGTAGCGCACTGCTCTTTCTTCTTCCTCAGCTGGTCGTTCTGCTCCGACCACAAAGCCTGCAGCTCGACCTGCATTTTCTCCTTCTGTTCCTGCGCACGTTCTGTCGCTGCACTGTTGTCAGTGGTGTTTCCCCCTCCCCTGGAGGAAACATAACATGATGCAACGTAACAGGACATATGCAAGGGGAACAGAGTTTATCGACTAACAGCCACTCAGAGTACAGAAATTAATGCACAATACCGTGGTTACAGGAAATCCTGTACAGCAAAGCTCATTTGGCCTTGAATAAACCCACGTTTTGTCCTGAAAACGTAGTGTGCAAGGATGTGCACAAAAAGCACTGCAGCCCATATTCATTTAGTTCATCCTCTAATATTCTGCCTCAGCTAGAAAAACACATTAGCCGAGGAATATTCTCGGTGCTTCTAAATCTAATCTCATTAATGACAGGGACCAAAACAACAACAACTTCATTAGTGGGTCAATATTAATATGCTGTAGAATTCACTGCTACTTTGTAGGAAATAGAACAATCTTTGGTGAATGACAAACATAAACGATTAGACTTTTGGACAATTGGACTGGATCTTTTGTCAAAAAAGAAAACATCTCAATATAAATCCCCTTACTCTTTTTTCTTCACCGAGGCCTTCTTCTTTAAGGCCTTGAAAGAATCCGAGTATTTCTGAATCAGATCCTCTCCTTTTTTCTGATACTTCTTTTCTGCTTCTTTCATCTCTTTCTCTTGACGCTTGATGACCTTCAGATAGTTCTTGTGCTGTGTCAGTTCTTCAGTAGTCACAGTTGAAGGCTCTGCAGCAGAAATGAACAGGGCTTTGTTGTGAGAATCCTCCTCCTTGTGTCAATTCTGGATATGCATTTACAATAAAATGAACTCATCTATTCAACAAGAAATGTCTGCATTGGACTGTATTTTCCCTGTACTAACAAACAGTGTTGGGTATAGTTACTTTTGAACGTAGTTAGTTACGTTACAACGTTACTATCAATTAAAAATAATCCGTTACCTTACTACGTTACCCATCAATAAAAATAACGCGTTAGAGTACTCATCCGTTACCAACAATTAAATACCACTTGGCATGCGTCTCTGCCTGCAGCAGCTTACACACGCAGCCTCCTTTAGATGTTGTCCTTTTCGCTGGTGAACTCAAAATAATGCGCGTACCTCCATGACCTCTGCAAGCAGCTGCATCTGACTAAAAGCAGAAAGGGTTTTCCTTTCCTTATCGAGGGAAATTCTTAAAGTAACGGATTAATAATTTTGGAAAATAACGGAGTTACTGATTACTGAATTCGCAAAACTAACGCGTTAGATGAGACGTTAATGGAAAAAACGAATCAGAGTACTCTAACGCGTTACTTTGTAAGCCACAACACTGCTAAAAAAAGAGAAAGTGAGGAGCACAGCACATGAAATACTTAAGTGTTACCTTCACTGGATGTCGGTGGCTGAGATGACTCATCTGATCCTGCAGACTCAGGAGTTGCACTTGCTGGACAGGGCACAGCAACAACAGCAGGCTCTTCTGGAGCAGCTTCTGTGCCTGGTTTATCATCTGAAGCAGGCTCTGGGTTTGTGCTGGAGTCATTCACCGGCTCCTCTTTTGTATCCGCAGCTGGCTCTGGCTCTGGCTCTGGCTCTGGCTCTGGTTTTGGCTCTGGCTCTTGCTCAGGAGCTGCTTCTTTCTCAGGTGCTGCCTCTTCAGGGGGTGGAACGGCTTCAGGAGTGGTTTCGGTTGCAGCCGGGGCTGGATCTTCAGCAGGAGTGTCAGCAGGAGTTTGAGGAGGTTCTTCAGGTTCAGCTTCAGGTTGCGGAGGGTCTGACTTGTTCTCTGCCTCTTCTTTAGGCTCTTCTGCACTCGCTTCTGGTGGAGTTGATTCATCTTTGGCATCAACTGGTGGTGTAGGTTCTGGTGCGGCCTTTTCTAAAGGAGATGAAAAGTTCAGTGATCAAATGCAGCTTCTTAATTCAGCACTTGGCTTGCTGAGACCTAAGCTCTGAACTGTGTCACCTTCACAAGCTTCATTACCTGCAGCAGGGGCTTCACTTTCTTTAGCTTTGTCTGTGGGTGTTGGGGCTGCAAGAGGCAACTCATAGGGAGAAACGTAGTCGGCGGATGACTGCATGGGCACAAAAAGGACAGGAACATCACAGTCAAACAAGGGTGGTCATCTCCCATGAAGTTAATTAGTGCTGCAGGTTTAAGGGAGAGCTAAGGATAGTACTGATATGTGAGTTTTAGTCAATGATGGCTGAGTTAGGTTTCCTTTAGCTGCTTTTTGTTACCTCCTTGGGGGGCTTTGTGGTCTTCTCACCCTTTGTTGGGTTAAACAAGGCATCTGTGAAATCTGGGGTAGGATAAAAATGCATCAGTGCACAATGCAGGATTAAAAACACTAAATACATTGCCCGTCCAAAAGAAAAAGTTGCGCTCTGACATTTCCTTGGACTGCCAAGTATATCAGTATAGCACGCATTTGCTGTGGCACTGTTTTGGTAAGCTTCTGCAACGTCGTAACATTTATTTCCATCCACAGTTGCATTCATTTTCTGCCAAGATCTTATATTAATGATGGGAGAGTCACACCACTCAGCAAAGTCTTCTCCAGCACATCCCAAAGATTCTCAATGGGGCTGAGGTCAGGTCGGGACTCTGTGGTGGCCAATCCATATGTTAAAAGGGTGTCTCATACCACCTCCTCCTCCTCCTCTCCTCTGAAACTGATTAACATCCTTTCCTTACAGGATATGTCTGTTCTGACATGGCTGTTTAAGAAAGGAGATGCTACTCACAGCATCAGCTAGTGTATATATATATATATATATATATATATATATATATATATATAAAATAAATCAATCTTGTCCCTGAGTGACACGCTAATACATCCAGTTGCAACAGAGGATTTTTTCTTTTGCAAAAACACAGTGAAAAAAATACAGACCTGCGAAGGCAGCAGGGATGTAGTCCTTGACCTCAATGTACACAAAGAGAGCAGGCAGTGTGAGAGGCATGTTGCTCTCACTGCGCAGACATATGTGATGGAAACCTACAGGGCATAAACCAAACCTTTGGTGAATGAAAAACAAGGCGCTAGCTTCCCTGATGCAGAAGCCGGCTAAAACACGTGAGCAGATATTCTGTGCCCTTGACGCCTCTGTGATGTTTTAAATTATGTAGATTAGATGAAGCATGAAATGAAGTGTTTCTTTTTTTTTCTCACTTTCACCGACCTGATTGGATGGCATCGAGTGGGATGATCCTGTGTCCCAAGAATTTACCGTTCTCTTCATGGACTACAAGTCTTAGAGAGGCCATTTCTGGGAGCAGGATCTATCCATCACAACAACAACAAATATATTAAGAAAAACAGCGGCAACAACACAAGGCCAAGCCATAATGCCTGATTCTACACAAACACATTCACCCTCACACACATTTGAACATGTTTATCTACTCATGCACACCTTCTCAAAAACAAAAGGCTCCTCATTCCACACTGGGTTAATGGCGTTGGGTGTTGGGGACCACTTGGTGCGATACTTCTTCTTGGGGTCTCCCGGCAGCCCAATGACCTCCACTTCGACTCCTGTTTTCACGTTCTTGTCAGACAGAAACTGGCCCGAATAGATCTAGTGAGGGAGGTGAAGAATATTTGAGGGCATACAGTACATGTGTACATGAATAGCTAACAGTATGGATGTGTCCTGTTGTGTGGACCCATGTTCAGGACACGGTGGATATTAATAGAGCTCAGGGAGACCGCTGAATACCAGGAACCATGTATCAGTCTCAGCGTGAAGCTTGTATTATTGTGAACTGCATCTAATCTAAACAAGAGGGGAATGGCTACACACATGGCTACACACACACACACACACTCACACACACACACACACACACACACACACACAGACTTTCCAGGGCTGTTGAGGCTAATTTATTGTTCAATTTAGAAGAGGAAAAATAGCTGTAAGCTTCACCCATATCACGCTGTTTGTGCATCAGTTTCCCTTCAGTGCAATACCTTAAATGATGCAGCTTAAGTGTGTACATTTTTAAAGTCATTATTTTCACATTTTCAACTGTTTTGTTTTTATATTTAGTTTGCAGAGATACTAAGATCCCTATAAGAAACACAGCACAGGGTTTGGTTCTTGATGCATAATAATAGCGAGGCTGTGGACCTGCCTTTATGGTTAAAGTGCTTGCCACGACGGTGTCAATCCTGTCACAGAAAGGGTCAAACTTCTTGTCACTGCGACGCAGAACATCATGCTTGAGCAGGTAGCCCGTTCTGCCGTTGAATTCAAACAGAGACATGTTCAGCTGCATGGGGAAATCTGAAAATAGACACACAAATAGATCCATTCATGCCCCCTCTCTTCAGCAGTGAAGCAGTGAATGCCTTGGGACGCAAAGCACAGCACAAAGAGGTGCAACACTGTCCCGATGTGGCGAAAAACAGAAGCTCAGGTTTGTAGATATATAGATATGTCAGGAACAGTGACATGCTATCGGGTGGCGAGACACATTTATGGGATTTTAAGCAGGTTGTCAGTGCACTGTGTGGTCATTTCTACCCATTGTCTGGTAGTTGAGCGCCACCAACTGGCAGCCTACGTTCCAAAAAGGCTGGGGGCTGTAGTTGGATGAGTCCATTCTTGTTCCTTTAGGGTAAATCCTGCTCATCTGCCTTTTGTTGTATCTGAGAAAGACAGTTTAGGAAGCACAGTTTGTGTTTGTATTATGGCAGCATGAGAAAATACATTTCATGTCATTTTGAGTCAGCGCATTTAACACAGGTTGCCCTGTTTTGGAGCATGACAACATCTGCAGTATACCCTTAAAGGATACTCGACAAATTCAACAGCACTCTTGGCAATCATCGCCTCTCCTTTGGTCTCCACAAAAGATGAGATGACATAACTCTTGTTTTTCTCTATGAAGGAAGAAAAAGATGGCAGGAAGCATTGCACGACTCACACTGACCTTGATTTGTTTACCTGTGATTTTGTTTTTTTGTGTGCTGTCAAAATATATTTTTTTCTGCATTTGTGTTAAATTTAAGAAGACATACTTTTGGCATTGTCAAAAGAGATGAATTTGTTGGGCTGGATGTAGTTGACAATGGATGACATTGCCTCATATGCTGTTACTTCTTGTCCAGCTGTGCCCTGTGGGGGAATGACAGGAAGTTAAGTGATGTTTAAACTGTTCCAGCAGGACACAGATGATGTGAAGCCATAAAACTGTCACCACAACGGCATACTCTACCTCATCGGATGTCTTCATTTTCTCCTCATCCTGTTCCTCTGTGTCTTCTTGCTCCTCGTTGTCCTCTGCAGCTGCGTCCCCCTCTGGTTAAACAAGTAAACATGTCAGTGATGCCTAAAAATAACTAAACAGGCCAGTTTTTGGAGCGTAATCTGATTTGGCTTGAGATTCATTTTGTCCACCTTGGTTCTCCTGGGTGCTGGGTGCTGGGTTGGAGGGATCCTGGGGAGTGCTGTTTGGGTCTTGGGCGGGTGCATCTGTGGGTGCATCTGTGGTTGTGGTTGTGGTTGCGGTTGTGGCTGCGGTTGCGGCCTGGTCAGGGGCTGCTGCAGCATTTTTTTTAGTTTGGGCTGGCTTTTCATGGCTGCCCTTCTTATTCTTGATGAGGATCTTGCCCATGAGCTCAGACGGGCTGGGGATCTGCTGGCCCGGCTTTAGCTGGATTTCACAGATAAACAGACAGAAACCTAAAATTAACTCAGGGTAAACGCTGACAAAACACACTACAGTACCATTGAGGAAAACATTGTCAAGTACTGCCTTTGTGAATGTGGAGAACTCGAAGGAAAAAGTTTGACACTTTGGGAAATAAACGTCTTTGAGTTTTTGTAAAGATCCATGGATACCACTCGGTATGGAAATATGAAGCTACAGCCAGCAGCTGCTTAGCTTAGCTTAGCACAAACACCGGAAACAGTTACATGGCTGAGCACCAGTAAGGCTCACTAATTAACATATCATGTATGTATTTGTTTAATTTGCACCTTCCTTGGAGAAGGAACACTTCCTGGAGTCTCCACTAGTTGCCTGGCAACTGTTCAGCAACAACAAGATTCTAGGTTACTACGCCACTCAGGAAATACTCAGAGACAAAAAAAAAAACACCATAAAACTACACTTTGTTTAATCAGTAGCTATTGTTCTTTTGCTTTGTTTTTTTAGCTGTTTCCCCATGTTTCCTTGAAAGGAATACAATACGTTAAATATGTTGAAAAATAGTAGCTGAAAACATGTGAAAAGACATATTACTTAAATGAGGAGAACAGTTTTTCAGCAGGTTTTTGGGCGGTCCTAAACGGTGGCTCGATGACACACTGAGGCCACCCTAAGCATACCCCTGCACCCCTAGCAGAGAGATGGAGATTAATTCATCTTCAAGTTAGTCATGTCATTTTCTGAATTTAACGCTTCAAAATTACTGCTTTACTGCTCCCATGAGTGGGCGTGGCTTCAGCACATTCAGCAGACACAGTCCTGACAAACTTGGAACACATATTTATTCTTTTCACAGACTTTAATGTCTTTATGGTAAGCTAATCAACTGTAGCTTCCAGACAAACATGAACGTTTTATCATTGTTCTCATGTCGCCAAGAAAACAACATTCCCCAAAATGCCAAACCATTTCTTTGACAACTCTTTGTTTGTACAGTACCTTGGATTTGTTATACACCAAAAAGCCTTGCTGAACGGGGTGCAGGATCAGATACTTGGTTGATATCATTTCAGACTGATAAACATATTCTTCATTTGCATCAAAAATACAAACACACCGCTAGGTAAACAGACATTGGCTGTTGAATCTGTTGCACGTGTATAGGAGTGCATGAGGGTCATGTTAGGAAGAGTCCAAACGTGAAACTTGAACTTGACCATATATTGCCTTCGTGAGGTTAAACTGCAGCACTCAGCTGAATCATAACATGATTTATCTAATCACACAGAGTCTTCTGTTTACAAACATCCAATACACAAACTTTATCTGGGTTTATTATTCTGACAGCGAGCTGTGTTGCAGCGGTCTACTCACAGGGTATTTGTCCAGCGGCTCTGTTAGCAGGGCATCACCAAATATGGTTTTGCAGTAGTTTGCCATCTTCTCCTGCTGTTTCACCCTGGAACGGAGCAAAGCAACACCTATTACAGTCTGACATTACTGCCAGGTTTGGGACAATGGCATCAGGACGTTATTACATTGCATTAATAAGATTGCAAACTCAGGTCTTACGAGTCAACGTGGTTCTCAAATGAGAGGACAACAGGATACTTTGAGGTCTTGAAGGCGCACTCATTAATGGCCTCAATCACATCCTGTCACACATCAAAAAAGAGACACAGACTGATGTGTTGTTATGCTATTAACTCAACTTATATTTCAATTCAATTGGGATTAAAGCGCCCCAACTGGCAAGAGACATAGAGCCGGTGACACAGCAGCAACCAGAAAAAAACACGGCTATAATCAGGAAACAATTAGATGGAAAAACACACACAAAAGCATGAGAACAGCAGGCTGAGTCAATCATTACTATTCTCCCAAAACACATGACAAACTGCAAAGCTGTTTCTTTGCAGAGGCCCCTTTAGTCGTCGGCAAACCAATTACATCTCGAGGCTGACAGTAAACTGAACTGAGGTGTTGTGTCTGGGCCCTCGGGGACTGCAAAGCACCGTCTGGCCTTAAAAGGAAGTGTTGACTGTGAGGGGATGATGGCGTCGTGCCTGCCTGTGCGTGTTTTGTGTGTTACTTTGTACTTTAAAAAACCTTTTCCTCTTTATGGGCATGAATGAAAGCTAATCAGTGAAATTTTAGACTTGACATGATATCCATGGCACATTGCTGCTCTCTTTAGTCAGCATGAATAGCTGAGCGGATGAGTGTGCACATGAAGATGTCATATTGAAACAATGTAAACTGTGGCTACAGGAAACTGGGGTTGACCATTTACTAGAAAGGTCCAAGATTTATGATAGAAATACTGGAAGTGGGTTTAGTTTACAGCATAAGTGGAGATCATCTATGTGCTTAATTTTCTGGGTTGAATTGTTTTCTGCTGATCTTTTTACCAATCATCAGTTATACGTATGAATTAATGATCCAGTATGTCAGGTTTAGGGGGATTTATTGGCAGAATATAGCAGAAATAGAACATCTCAAAATGGCTTTAGATCTCCTATCTTTTCTGAGTCTTTTATGAGTTTGCGGCAACTATAGCTTCTCCTACACGCTTGGAAAGGTGGGTGAGACCAGGAGTATTCAGTTGGTTGCAATTTGCAAAGTGACAGTGAGATGCCACTGAATCCTACAGACTGGATGTACCCTTCAAAAAAGACTTATAAGTGTGTCTATATAAGTGTGTCTAATGTGTAACTGGTCCCATATTGCATGATTTAGCTTTAAAAAGTGGACGTTGTAATGTATGTAATAGGAGGAAGTCCACATTAACTGGGTGGTCTGAAGAGTCTATGACAAAACGGGCCACGATAGCTAAGTGGGTTACACTGGGTTTACACAGGAGAATGTGCACGCATTGAGAGAAGGCCCAGACAAAAGATATAATGTATCAATGAAAAAAAGAGAAATCTATTGAAAAAGCTATATGCACTTTAGACGGGGCCCCTAACCTTAGCTGTTCAGCTTCTCATCTACTGTCAAACTGAACAAGGTGTGAGAAACATGACTTCACTTTATCTTTAGACTACGTTATCCGTAGTAATCTGTTATCTGAAAGATGTATTTTTACTCATTTATATCCCAACTGTTTAAATGCAAGATCCTGAAAGCTAATGTATAAAAGGGAAACATGTAAACATGTAAATATTTTAAAAAGTTAGAGTGAAAGGTGAAACTTGTATAGTGTATGAGACCCGTGTAAGCACCTTGAAGAGGATCTCAGTGGTCATGGTGAAGCCATGGGTAATGATGGGCTCTTCATCTGGAGGTTTGCCCTTCCAGCAGTCCAGCTCCAGACAGCGGCAGCCGGACAGCAGACACTGACGGTACATCTCCGGAGAGGACACTCCCGAGAACTGACCGGCTGCATGGGTGACAGACAGGAAAACCTCAGACGTTGAGTTGATCAGATATGGGAATGCAGGAGTTAAAAAGAAAGCAGTGTAGGCGACCTGTCAGGTATGTGTTGTGGGAGGACTTGATGAAGTAGTGGGGTATGGGTTGGGTCATGTCCTGGGATATGGCCAGCCTGTCCTGCATGACAACTGATGTCTCTGACCCCATCAGGAAATATAAGAGACCTTCTGGAGAAATCAGACCTGCAGATGAACAAGAGAAACACAAGGTTTTAAAGTAAGCACCTGCATATAGCAAACCTACAGTATGATCAGTGAATCTCACTTCTGTTTGAATTAGTGGTCGCGGGTTCATATTTGTCAATCAGAGCCTTGATCTGGTCCTGACGCAGACGTGGAAACAGCTCCTCGTTGAGCCGAGAGTCCCTCTGTTTCTCGTTGAGGAACTTGGTGAAATTCTCCTTTGTCATGGTTGGTTTGTTGGAGCTGGAGGGCACAATGAGACGTAACACTCACATCAATTCTACATGTCGTGCTGCTCCTGCATTTCCCTGCATACAGCCCACTGACTGGCTAGCATAATATCATTTACAGCAGGCATTTATGGCATTGTGCTACCAAATTAGAACATGTAATGTTTCTTTATGGCTTTATAAGTAAGCAGACACAAAAACAGGCTTTTAGGGTGGGCATATTTAGATAACTAAAAGAGCTAGATAAGATAAAACTAAATATCAGATCAGATTTGGGCTACAGTGGAAAAACTACAGGATATAAAACTATTCAGTCATATTAGGAGGTAATGAGTGATGCACAGGACGGTGCAACTCACTATGAAGTGAAGATCTCATAGATCTCAGGCCGAGGGCAGAGATTTATCAGAAAGGCCCTGAAGGCAGTCTCAGTGAAGACATCGGGCTTCATGGTGTCATACTGAAATGTAAAAACACATGTCATCATTATAAATCTATCAAAACCTAACCAAACATTTGACCTCGTTTTACTGCGTTTGTGCTGGAGCCTGTGAACCCTATTATGAGCATAAATTGCAATCAAGCATCACAACAAACACCAGGACTTCTTGGGGAGAGGTGTAAAAGAAAACGTGTAAAAATGTGTCAACCAAACAAAATGTTTAGATTTTCCTAACCTTTCCTTTAGGGAGGTGTGTTGCTGCCAAGGCACTTTCCACCCTCTTCTTATCCGCAGGGAACATCTTGTAAATGCTGAGAAAATACAAAGTGAAACATTGAGTGGAAAACATGGAAATCTACCTTACAAACTAACAACTGTGTACCATCCTACAGCTCCAGGTGCTTTGCACTGTAACCTACTTTTTCACTGGGATCTTGCCGTCCTTGTTGGTATGAAGGGAAATACGGATGTATCTGCGATTAAACACATAGTCCAATATTGTGTTACACACGAGGGGAAGAAATAGTTCAGTGAGCAGTGAGCAACGATACGAGCTGACCTGTCAGATGACGTGATATCCACTTACATTTTCTCCAGGAAGACATATCTGCACGCGTTGTTCCTTGCCGCGTTGTAGGCAATCGCAAGAATGTCACTTGCCCAGTTCTGATGAGCGTTTAATTACAAATACAGACAGGGGAGTTACTTTTAATGTCAGCGTGAATTCTGCTTAGCCCTGAAACCATTAGAAAAGATTTGAATGGACACAAACTCACCACTAGAGGGCATTAATATGCTAGTACCTCAGGAAATGAGAGTAGTGCATTTGTGTTTGATCAAAGCACAATTGTGATTATGGCTGATGAAATCCGGATATTGGAGTCATAAAGTCTAATAAAATCTAAAAGCTAGAGAGAGGGAAGCTTACTGGGGGGGTAAGCAAAGGCTCATTGTTTAATGGATAATAGCCTGGGCTGTGTCCGAGCAACCAGAGGGGATTGGTGGCAGAAAGTGTCAGTGTATGCAGTGATTTTTTATTTTTTTTTACCTGTGTCACTTTTTCTTTAGAGGCAAAGAAGTTGTGATAGGTCAGATTCACCGTGTCTGGACCTGAGACAATGGTCAGAGTTTTGGCGAGATGGTTGCTTTCCGGGAAGTCCAGGTTAAACACGTTGCGAACCTTGGGGTGCTGTGAAAGGCACAAGAGAGAAAATATGTTTCGTAGCTGATTGGCTCGAAATATCACAATATATTTGGTCCCATGTTTAAGGTTTTCACTTGTTTGCTTTGACTCTATTTGCTTAAAGAATTAAAATTATGGCTGCACCACTTGCTTTCTAGGAGCTTGTTCAGTGCAGGCAAATCTGCTGACCAAGACATGCAAACATATGCACATAGACACAGAGACACACAGCAGCAAAGAGGAGCAGTGTTTTACATACTACCTTCTTATATCTGCTACTCTACAACCAATCACTTCCATGCTACTTTCAGGTGTGCTGAGCTAATGTCAGCACTGCATGGAGCTGCTTTCCCAAAAAAAAAAAAAAACTCAGAGGCCCGAGAGGAGGAAATGCTTCCAACAGCACCCCGACTGGGATGTTGCAAAGCTCTGTGCTCTCCCTGAGGGGAACAGATTTCCTATGAACCCTCAGTAAGGAATGACAACGATAGCATACTGCAACTCTCTGTGGAGGACAGCGAGGAAGTGGAAAAGCTGTACAACTCTCAGACTTTGACACAAACATGCAGAAACACACACACAAGCTCGCTTACAGAAATCTCAGATCATGACTTAGTGTGTGTTTACATTTGTTTGTGTGTGTGTGTTTCTGAAGTGGGAGAATAGCCTGGGTGCGTGTGTCCTTTGCCATTTTTTTGCAATGCAAATATGCTTCTTATACTAATGGGCAGACCAAGGGCTTGACACCCTATTTGCATGCCTGCAGAGATTCTTACATAACCAATACACGACTTTAATTGGGAGAGAAGGTTAGTACATTACATGATGATACTGTACTCACTTTGGGAAGTTTTGCATATTTCCCTATTCTGGTATCTCTGATAGTCTGAACATCCAGGAACGTTGTCTCCTAGAAACAAGAAGCAGAGAATCATCTACTGATTTACAACATGTAGGCGCCAGTCCAAATATGGATTCAGATACAAGTCATCCTTTGGCAAAGTGCAAAAACTATGGGGTTTACTTTGTTTGTGTAAAGAATGTTTGACTGCAATGCCTTGAAACAGCATGGAGGAAATGTCACATGAATACTTGAGGCACACATTTGACGGCGGTTCGCTTTGTGAAAAGCCAGAAGGTGCCACGGTGAGAGAGCGAGAGCATCACAGCTCAGCCGCACCGTGCAGCAGGATTGGTGAGCCCACATCAGCACCAATCAATAATCTCCACAAGCTGCTGAGACCGGAAGGTGCAACGCAGCTCTCAGCTATCCCACAGCTTTGGCAGATCCTGATCACATGCACTCTGGAAGTGAGTCACCGAAACATGACTACCTCTCTCTTTGATACATCTTTTAATCTGTCATGGATGTGTTTGATGCACAAAAAGCCACTTCACTTCTATAAACCACTATTGATTACCTTGCTTTGGGTGGTCCAGTAGACATAAAAACCTTTTGGATCCATCTTCATGGTGACCGGATGAGTCTTTGTGGAGTCCTTGGTGGAGACGAAGGAGTTAGAGTTCACGTGCATGGAGGACATTTATTGAGTTTAAACCACTGAAACAGAGCTACTTGATGATGATGCGTTGATGCAAAATGACGATGAGGAAGATTCAGTTCAGTTCATTAATCCAACACTTAAAGTAAAGATTAGAGCACTTTTCACTCACCTCTGACCATTTCGTAAATCTTTCTCCTTTGGCCAGGTAGTCTTTGATCTCTGGAGGATCCAGAAAGTGTCTTTTCTTATTCATTTTGTCCTTCTGCAGTGACTTTTTCCCCTTTAGTTTAACGCTATAAGTCAAATGTAACCACTATCTGCAGGTACACCATTGTTGTAACCACTGACTAGCTCATCCCTCCATCTGCAATCAAAGGATGCACTAAAATGGAGTTTAGTGCGTAGACTCTGACTGTGGTCAGGACACACCCTGAGGAATATGCATTGCAAATGAAGCTAACAAAAAAAACCAAAGTAAGTAAACTTGACCAAAGGTGAAAGAGCTGCTTTCAAGCTACCTCGACTCACAACTCTAGATTGAGTAGACAGCGTCTGAAAAAAAGATACGCTGATATTGAAGGGTTAGTTTAGCCAGATGACACAAAGAAAGAATATTTTAGAGCATTAATTAGGATTTACTTAAGCTATTTGTGTGTGACATTGCCACAGCCACCTCGAGATAAATGAAAGATGTGAGGGGATTTTTTGTTTGCACCACTTACAGAATTAAAAAAGTGGTCTACTCATGCGACATCCGTCCATTTTCCGTAAATGCATCCTTATCAGGGTCGCAGGAGGCTGGAGCCAATCCCAGCTGGCATTGGGCGGGTGTGACAAATCACCAGTTCATCACCGGACTGACACATGGAGACAAACAACCATTCACGTTCACATACACACCTATGGGCAACTTAGAGTCACCTGTTACTGTACCTGCATGTCTTTGGACCTTGAACATCCTAAAAACAATGACTGAATTTGTTCACGCACATCACCACGAGTAGCTTTTATTCAAGCTACTTGCTCCTCAAGAAATAATCTACATAAAAAGTGTTGACACTGTGTTGAGTCATAGAAAAAATGCTCCTTTCACATATGTTAATATTAATTTAATATTACTGCATATACATCTTTAATTTTGTGAGCACCAGACACAAAACTCCTTTCACCTTCGTTGCAGTGGGGTGGACGCAGAAATCTCGCACATCTCTAAACCAGACAAAAAATATTATCATTAAGTGTCTGAATGGCTGAACACAACGAGAGAAAAGTGTGAAGCTGTTTTTCGTGTAGTTTGGGTGAACTGACCCTTTAATAAGTGCTTTTCACACAGAGCTTTATGGTTGCCACTTGCTATGAACATATTGATTTTTGCCTGCAAAACAAAACATTGAAACAAGTGAACTAGAAATGGAGGAAGCAGGATGTAATGCAGTTTACGGCCAGACCGCTCTTATTGGATTGTTTTCTTATTCGCTGTGAGCTTGCAGCTTCACATACAGCACTCTTTACATTAACAGCAAATTTTACCAGCTTTTTATTTTCCCAAATTATACCACAACCACCAGCCCAGCGGCATGATGTAGTGTCATTTATTGCTCTGGGCACGTCACTGACTGCTGTTTCAACAAAAGATTCACTGTCATTTGGTTATCATTCAAATTGACCTCAAGACCACACAATATGTGATGCAAACATTCTGCCAGTCAGACATCAGAGGAGTGACAGTTGGTAAACAACCACAGACTCTTTTGACACCATTTATTGAAGATGACTCTTTTTGCGCATGGAAATATTAGAAAGAAAAGAAAAAAACGAACCATCATATTAACCATACAGGTGTCTCAGATAGAACAGCTCACATTAAGACTGATCATCCTCCCACTTTCCATATAATAATGCTAACAAAGCGCATGGTAATAAAAACACACTGTAATAAAACTAATGAAATTAAAAACAAGTCTGACAGTCACTGTAATTTCTCCTTCATGCTTGAACCTAGAGGGAGAGGTGATGGGTTTGCATAAACTGACATTTGAGCTAAATGAGATAAAAAATCAAATAAATCAAAAAAAACCTGGACATCTTCTTTATTAAATATGCTGGTAAAGTGTTATATAATAATATTGTATTAAAGGAGTCATTAATGGCAACAAGGATAATTGTAATTTTTAAATTACCATATGTGTATTATTTTAATTTTTATTTTATTAATTTTCAAATGTTTATTTGTTGCATCACTGTCAACTGTTATGGGTCTTTGCATTTCTTCATACACACGTGTGTCCATGTGTGTATATATACTTGTAGATAGATGCTATGGCTACATAACAGATATCTATAATGGAGTTTTTTTTTTTTACACAAAAGTAAAGGGTAAAAATGTTTGAAACTTGTTTCTGCTTCTCTGTAAATGTAAATGTTTTGCTTGTTTGGGGAGTTTAAACACATCGCTGGTCAAATGTTGTGTGGTTTACCCTCACCTGTCTCACCTCCACGGTTTCCCAGAGGACATGCGCAGTGACAAATCCCGGACGCTGTCCATTGTGCTGAAATGAGGTCAAAACAATTGAATCGAAATAAAGCAAATCCCTGATAGGCCTACGAGCTGTGCGGCGTTGGTTGCGCTCGCAAGTTTGTCAGTGGATTGGATGAGCATTACATAATTCATAAATTCCAGTCAGATTTCATTAATTACCACTTTTGTTGGCATCGCACGTGTCTAGCATGCATACGTCCCGCTTGGGTGCGCACGGCAGGGCGAGGTGAACACTTCACAGCTTGGATAAGTGTTCATCCCCGCTGCTCTCCACAAGCATCCTGATGTGGAGGTGATGTGTGGGTTTTTTTCTTTTCTCTTCTTCTTTGTGTGTGTGTGTGTGTGTGTGTAGTTTCTTCTCGGGCTGCTGCACAGCTGCTGCTTCTTTAAGAGCCACCGCCCGCCCCCTCTCCTGTATTTTTAGCTGAGCCAGCCACTTCATTTGCTGGATAAGACAGACAGTTGTGTGCCGTGTGATCTCACTTAATCGTTTTAATAAATCAAATCTTTTACTGCGGATCCGCCGTGAGCCTACGGACCAGCCAGCTGTTCCCTGGACATGTCCTATATGGTGGACGTTTGTCCCGCCGCTGTCGGATGCTGAAACGCGCAATCAGCCTGTGGATGCTTGATGTCCGTTATGAAACGCAATGCTGCACTGGGTGCCGAATATTAGACGCAGCGCTTTTGAGATCAAATGAATTACGAGACATCAGTTTAGCGACAAAATACAGTTCGAGGTGGGCCAGCATCTTTCTCCTCAGCCCTCTGCTTCCTGTCTTCTCTTGGATTGTGGATAACAAGAAGGCTTCAAGACGGAGGGGGTGGTGGAGCATCGAGGAAAAAATAGGGGCAATATGAGAGAGCGGGACTTCATGCCCAATATGGAGAGGGGCAAACCTGCTACTTATACGGGGGACAAAAAGGCTAAGATGGCTGCTAAGACTAACAAGAAGTGGGTGAGATTAGCCACTGTTTTTGCATATGTATTGTCCGTGTCTTTAGCAGCCATTATTCTGGCAATTTACTACAGCCTGATCTGGAAACCAACCAGTGCATCCTCTTCTGTGGGGAAGCCGGGAGTGCCTGGCGAGGTCACCCCCACCGCAAACATCTCAACTAACATTTCCACGAGCAACAATGTCTCAGAGTGGAACTCTACACAGACAGGGCAGCAATCTCTCAACCAGACCAGGCAGGGCACAACCCCGCGCAACCAGTGGGATGGCAGAGACCAGAGTGTGTCCGTCTCTCCGCGCGGTGCCGGAGCAGAAATTGCGCACTCGCAGCAGGAGGAAGGACTCTACGCATCTTCCCACGGTCACACATCCGCGGAGAGATCGGACACTTTGGGTAGGCAGGCACGCGCGTCTCAACCCCAAATGAGCCACTACATCGCGTCAAGCACCAGGGAGTCTGGCGCCGCGCTAAACGAGGACGAGGAGGAGAGGGATGCGCACAGACGGGACGACGACCAGGCGGCTGTGGATGCTGCCTCTGTTCCCCCGACCACAGCGACGAGCCGAGCCGGCCTGAGAGGAGACTGATAGGGCCTCATCACCGCTACCACTGCTACCACTACCATAACCACCACCACACACACCCCCCTTTACACACACACTGACCCAACATGGAGTGTTTTATAGACTCAAAGCCGCAGGTCGGATAACACACAGGTCTTCTCCTTTAAACTCATTTTGCAGAGCCTCTTCTGGATGCTGAACTGCACATATAATCTGATATCTAGCTCTGAAACCCCCCCATGGCTAAGAAGAGAGGAGACCTCGCTTCTTCACTGAACACTGTTTTCCCCTTCAGCACCAACTATGCTTTTTTTTTTCTTCTTCTCCTTTTTGTTTTAGGCCATCTGTATGCCTTAAATCAATGTGTGTCTACGTGTCTTACCTCGGACAGCTTCTGAGGCCACTACATACTGCCTGTACGTGTGGACGACACCGGCATAGATATTTTGCTAAATGAATAGGACACAAGCTCCAGAGATGCGTATGGTTTTGCAGGAGCTAAATGTTTCTCACAGGCATACAAAGCTTAACGTCACTGCCATTCATCGGCTGGTCTAAATCAATACTGCGTTATTGCATTTTAACATATAGGCTGTCTTTTCTTGTCATGGATCAAACCTGGATTCCGAGTAGAAGAACCTGCATTATTGAGTTATGCTCAGGTATGTGCATATAACCATGTAAATGTATTGTGTATTTGGTTATGTACATATGTCAGGCATACATCTTTTTGGCCTAGATGAACTTTTAGTGTAATTAGATGATTTTTATTAAAGGTACAGTATGTATGATAGCTATAACTATATCACAAGGTACAAATAAACATCCTTAGAAAATGATTCATTTCGATGGTTTTATAATAGATCTATGATTCAATCACTGATGATCCTGTACGTTTATGATATTTTATTTATTCAGAGCCAGACTGGATAACACAAATAAATAAATGTTAGGTTTTTCCTAACATTTTACATTTTGTTTCCAAAAAAGTCAGATGGATTTACCTTAAAGTAATTGGAGCAAGGCATTATTGGATATTGGTTGATACAAAGAGGTATCAGCAGATATAATAATAACCGCGCGAGAACAAAGAGCACTCAGTTTACGGTCATTCTTGTGATCTGGAGATTTAATCTAATTTCAGTGGAGGGTGGGGGGGGGTCCTTTAATTACCTGAGTGTACTGTCCAGTGTGTGATCCGAGGGACTGTCTGCTCCTCGTGGACAGAGAGAAGCATCCATCTCCCCGTCCGCCACAGCTCAGTCGCTGCAGCTCTCACAGAAACTACTTCGCACAGTCACATGTGGTGAACTATGAAGTGGAAATAAGACCAACCAACCCTGTGCAGCTCTCTTAGCAGCATGTGAGGGAGGTGTATCGATTTAAGAGCTCTGTTGTTGCACTGTACAAAACAAAGAGGAACACATTACACAATAGCGCTCGGTGCTATTTTGATCCAACTCTCTCTGAAAAAAAAGGAGTTTGCCTGAAAGGTTTGGTTTCCATGCCGGCGGTGACACGCATCATTCACTATCACGCTGAAAATAAAACCACTTGATTTCCGTCTGAGCAGCCAGTGCGCCGTGATGTAAACAGTGATGACATACACTGTTGTGCTAGTATGACAGATTTTCAGAAGCAAAGCCAAGGTATGTGTCTGGTGGGCTAAAGAGGAAGTCCATTCATCAGGGAAGACAAGCGCAAGGCACAAACATCCTCCATCATCACAACAGAAACAGCATGTAACGGAAAAATGTAATATAGAGTGTGCATAAGACGATGACAGACCTGTCAATGCTGCTGTGGCCTCTGCGTAAAAGACGGCCTTGAAAGGTCTGTTTCCAATGCCTCTCGTGGCTTCTTGTGATATATGAGAGGAGTAAATGGCTGACCTATTGATGAAGGAGTTCATCACTACTGACAGTTACTGCTGGAGGCTACGTCTGAGTCAGGACACGGCATCTGACCTTATGACTCCTGAAACCAAGTCACCAAGGTAGCTGATTACATTATCTTACATGAAATCAGTCACGTGTTACATTGGAGTTCAGTTTAGGCTTTGTTTGGTGGCTCCTATAATGGATGACATGGTTTCTTGAACCAGGGAATGCACAGACATGCATACATTTATCAAATCAGAAAAAGTAAATATAAAAGCCAGTTGTCATCGCTGTTTACCGTGGCTTTTATTTATATAACACAATACTTAAATTGAATGGTGGCAATTGCAGCTGTACTGCCCACTTTAATGCCAATCACCCATTATCTATCAGACAAACAGACAATGTACAGTAAGACACACCTTTGCCAGGATTTATACTGCTAATAATGTAAGGAGCACATGCTTAAAGATCCCATCCAGACAAGTAAGACATTGAAAAATTGTCTAATTTGCATCTGAACACACTGTTCAAGAATCTATGAATATGCAGTGTGTGTTTCATGTTGGACATGATTGGCTTCCAAACCAGTTGTAATACTATTCAAAATCACGCTTATGAGAGATACTGAGATTTATGGTAATCACCCAAATTTCAAACTCTGCACATCATTCTGCACAGCGAGGCATCCAAATGAAGTAACGATAAACGTGTCTGAGAGTTTCAAAGTTCAGAAACTGTTTTCTTCGTCAGATTTGACATAATTTGGGGAGGGTGACGCACTACAACCAAAAGACCTTTCCAGCAACAAAGCCAGAGGAATTAAAGGCCTTCTTTGAGCGAGACACCATCACAAAAGTTATGAAATATTAACATGATGTTTTGCAATACAGGGGAATAATAGGAAGGCAGCGAACAATAGCTTTCTCGATTAATAAAAGGGCGAAAGCGTGGAGTGATGCATGATAAATCAGGTGCAGCTTGTGCGAAAAGGTAGAGGCTGTGTTGTCATCTTTCAGGGAGTTTGACATTAATCTTGTTTCAAGACTTTTTGAAGAATATATGCCATTCATTTTTCAATCGCTGCTGGTTTGCAGCGCTGAAACAAGAACTGTGTATTTCGATGATGTAGATGACAAAGATGCACATACTGTATATATTTATGTACATATAATACATAGACATATATACAAACACAGGTGCAGACTTAAAATTTGTTTAAACATTTCTTTAAAAGGTAAAATATGGCCACCAACTAGTGGTAGTTGTTAACTGATACCAATTCACCAATTTAATATCACGTTAATTTTTATGCTTCAAAAGACAAAAATCATCCCATGATGCAAAAAAATGACAGACGGGATTTTAAATAGGGTTATTAAAAGGTGGTAGCAAATAGAAACAACCTCAGATCAATATGTCAGACAGCACATGGACACCTTGTCAGCCCAGCCTCCTGGCTGCGGGGAAAGAGAGAGGGTGATGATGGAGGAGGAGGTGGGGGAGTACACACACTCTTCTTGATCAGGGCAGCTGCTGAGGCGTGGTTGTTATATCCCAAAGCATGACAGGGGCTGGGTGGATGACGCACACGCTCAGTGGGGACTGCCAGTCTGCCTGCGTGAGGTTCTGTCAGGGTCGCAGGGCCAGGCCAGACCTCGCTAACCTACATCCATCAGCTGTAATGAAACACCTCGAAAGCCTCCGACTGTTACCTCAAAGCATGGCTCATGGATGGCACCATATTTAATTTAGATTTTAGCTAGATGATAGCATTGATATCGCTGTCATATCTGTATGGTAACTTAGCTTAGCACAGGACTGGGAGTGCAAACCAGCTAACGTGGCTTTGTCATTTAACCTGTGGACAGTTTGTGGTTTTTACAGGGGGTTATGTGCCCGACTGTTTCTTGGCCAGATGAAGTGACTGACTTCCTGAACTCATGCTGTCACCGTGAGGTTGTACTGTAGCACCGAATATGCTTTAAGCCTTGTTTTAAAACCTGGGATGCTATCCAGCTGTTGCTCACATCGGAGGTTTCAGTATGTCAAATTGAATGTAGATGTAAGTAGACTTTAGATGTGCCTATTTTGGATAGAGCCAGTCTAGCTGTTTCTCCCTTTTTATTATAGTCTTTATGCTAAGCTAGGCTAACAGGTTGCTGGCTGCAGCTTCATTTCTAGGACATCTTTTAATCCTTCTCTCATTGCACTTGTTTTGGGAGTGCTTTTTGTCCAAATCCCAAATCATGATCATCTCCAGTCGAAAGTTAACATTAATCCATTAGGCTTAACAGCAGCCTCATTCAGTGACATTGTTTTAGAGCATGTTGCACGCACAAACATGATCCTGTGTGATCTATTATGTCATGTCTCAGCAGCACCTTCTTTAAAGCTGCTCTGACCAGAAGTTATTTCGTTTTTTTTCTCTCCTTCCTCAAGAAGGTAAGCCTCTGAAGCTTGTCTCTGCTGCAGAGTGCAGCTGACATAATCCTACACTGCACTTCAATCCTTTAACACAGCCTACAGGTCTTATTTCCATAATATCGACACCCCCACTGTAGTGTACTATTGCGTCAGACCCTTCAAACTATTAGCCAGTTTATCACCAAAGTGAACCAGAAGTGCTATGGACTGTGTTTTATAATACCATTAGAGGGGATTTAAAAAAAGCTTCAGGCTTGTGTGTGATAAAAAGTGAAGAAAAGAAAACATTAAAGTTCATTTTCAAGGAGAGTGAGGCTGCTGTACTCGCTGTACTTCAGGTCACAGGCCCAAGAGTCTCAGTGGCAGAAGGCTGCTATGGAGATAGCCTTGGGAGGAGATAATTAAAATAGTAGCGCCTATGGGAGGTCCCACCTGTGGGGCTGACAGGCAGCCGTTTCCAATGTAACAGCCCTGCAGAGAGCTCATCTGAAATTAATCAAATGCAGCATGAAAACATGAAGGCAGACTCAGTCAACTGAGGTGTAACTACGTGGAGTGTTGATGCCGCAACTCAACATTTCTGTCACATCTGCACCTGTTTCTCTCTGAGACTCACTACAGTGACCCTGTTTTTTTTTTCTACAGACATAGAAACTCTCCATAGAGGCTCGAGATTCGTGCGTGTGGTGGTCACAGGTGCATCAGTCAGTGAGAGGGGCGGGGGAGTGAGAGGATGACAGTGCAAAAAAAAAAAAAAAAGATCGTCAGTCATGATTCGAGAGTTTGATACAGAAAAACTTTATTGACGTTCTGTATGCCTCCTTCCAAATTGTTCTACAGTAAATTAGGCTATGTTGCACACAGATTTAAATTAGCATGAGCACTCTGAGCAGTAAAAAGCCGGGGTCACATCCGCACACACAGGCACTCACAAATCCTTCCCCATGAGTGTATGCGAAAAACAGAGAGGAGCAACAAGACAATCACGACCACCTCTTCAATGTGAGGCGACAATGCAGACGTCTAATAACTAAATGTGTTAAAGGACAAATGTAGAACTGCTCTATGGTTGTAGGTCCTAAATTTCATTTTACTAAATTGAATCCCACAGGAATTTTCAGAGGAAATTTCAGAGGTAATCTGTATGACCAGAAGTTTCCTTTACCATCCATTCAGATCCCATATATAATATAGAATAAGGCCCCTACACATTTTCTTTCTTGATGGCTGGACTGCTTCTTGGTTTGTTTTCCCAGTGTGCTTCTACTAGATTCCTGATGATTTGTATTTTATGTAACCACAACTGAAGCTGACAGCAGCTCTGAGCGCGTCCACTATGTTCTCTACTTGAGGTTACATAACTGTTTACTATGATGTAGCATCGCCAAAGGCCAAAAAAACTTCATTTGAGGACAGAGATCTTGTAAGGCTTCTTATTATAGTTGCCACTTGATACCAAAAATACAATACTGGAAATAAATAAACACAGTTTTAGATTTGCAAAAAAAAAAGAAAAAAAAACATTCTAGCTAACATTCGGTTGTCAAAATGGAGAGGCAAATAAATAAAATCAATACTGATGCGGCACTGTTAGTACAGTATATTTAACACTACTGTATGTTATGATACAAAGCATAACATAAAGGTACACCTTCAGTATTTGAAGAAGCCAATATGCAAGGCACAACAACTGGCAAAACTCGTCATGATGAAGCTTTTCAAAAAATATTAGTTGTCTTTCATGATTATAAAAAAGAACAAATGGGAATTACAGCTGCATCCCAGTGTTTTGACTGTGGACCTGGATGATTTATTTCCAATATTTCAAGTCTGTCGGTCCCACAGGGGCCAAATGGTTAGAGACTGTTTCTTACGCACTGGTTGTTCAAAAACAGCATGAGCAAACTGAAAGAAATTCACGCATTAGTTCCCAAATTAGTTTTTTGAGTTTTAGTTTCATGTCTCTGCCCTCCATTGTTACAATGTCATATTAGGTTTTTCAGAAACATAGCAAGAATCTAAGGAAGACCAAATAATTAGGATTCAGCTGTAAAACTGTGCCAACAAAATGACAATGTGTTAAAGGGCAACTCTGAGATTTTAGTTCTACATGTTAAAACAGTCATATATTATATGACATGTATTTTGATGCCAGCAATGTGGATTTTGCTGTTTAGCTCAACATTAAAGAGGCACTTCAACAATTTAGATCTGTTCTTTCATAAAGGTGGAGGACTGGAGATAGAGACATCCAGATTTTTAGTCCCATAATCCAACTTGATTTCTTTGCTAAATCTCTACCTGGTAAATACAACGCTCTCAGTTTGTAACATAGACTTTCTGTTATAAAATTACGATTTCCAAAGCTCAGTTGACGCTGCACGACTGTTTTAAATGTTTTAAATAAGCAACACATTGATGTCAATGGTAATATTTTAGGAAGACGATAAATCTCAAATGTGCCCTTTAATAATCGACCGATGCTGGAAACAGTTAATAAATATTGTCTCACACAGTTTCGAGTGTAGAACTACAGACTGTACCGTAGGTCATCATACAACACCGACTTTCTTTTGTTTATTGAAAATACCTCTAAGGCAGAATCAGGCACTAGATAATTTGACTGTGGCTGAAGTTTATTTTCAAGGGCTACCTCAATACCTCCTGATATGTACCTTGAAATGTTCATACAAATGTAAACATTCAATGATATTGCACTCAAGCAGCATACTAACATACTGAGTAATGTGTCAGTACACAAGCTTTTATACTCATAAAGTGCTTGGATGTGAAAAAATTATTTGAGCAGGTTTTGAGCAGAAACGCTCACCGTTCCTATGTCAATTTTTTTTTAGATATCTGAAAACTTCCACAGGTGGGACACGCCACAGCAAAATTAAACCATGGTTTTTGTGCGTAAGCCATAAACAGGGGTATCTCGAACGAGCTACCTGAAGCAAAACGATGGATCCAAATTCAAGGAGGCAAGGCTCTACGATGCTGTGATTTGGCTTCAGTATTTACATCCTGAAAAATGTCAATCAAACAATCTTCCCATGCTCTCTCGCCTGCAAAAAAAAGAGAAGAGAAATGCACAACAGTTTTAGTCACAGCTGACTTATTTTCCACAATTCACATAGTCAGTGTACTCATCTCACTTCTACATCAATGATTTAAAAGGTGGCTAAATATCATGAAGCTGTTTGGAGGTGCTGGATGAGAGGGAAAGTCTCTCATGAGACTATTTATCCTGTACACCAACAGGCCTCATGCATACACTCATACCGAAATTGGATATTACGCAGCAGTAGCTCATATATACTGCCTGTCTCCCTCTCTCTTCATCCATTTAACTCATCATCCATTTGTACTTCCCTCCATCAGTCCATTTACACATCGATCGATTCGCCCATCCCTCTCCCCGTCTCTCTCTCTGACCTTGTCACTGCTGGTGGAGTGTGTTGGGTGTGTTTCTCCTGACTCCAGGCTCAGGACAGACAGACCAGAGTCTATTAGTTCCTCTTTGAAAGAAAAAAAAAGGAGCTTAGTTAGAATATATCATCCAAATGTGCTGTCAGAAGATAAGTCAGGGTCGTTGAAACTACTGCTTACCTGCGTTTGTGTTGCTGATGTTGCACTTGGCAAGCTCTACAGGCTGGACAGAGCTCTCCTGTAGAGAGGCACAGGCTTTTTCGGGGGATGGGGAGCTGGGAGTTGCGGGGGGGATGCTGTCTTTTTTAGTACATTCAGTTTCAGATGCCTGCTGCTGGGCAACAGGAAGAGCAGACGGACCACCTCCCTGATCCTGAGGACTATCATCATCCTGCTTGGCACTTTCGAGAGAGCGCTGTGGCTCCTGCACTTCGTGTTGGTTTTTTTTAGGTGAAGAAGCTTTTAAGGAGCTCAGACTTCTTGATTCTGAGCTGACAGAGTCTCGAGAGCCTGTGGTTTGTTTTGTATTACCTCCCTGGACGAGTTCCTCTGAGAAGCGGACTTTCTTCTCCAAACCTCGAGGGGACGAGGCCTCTGCCTTCACCTGAGGAGAGGAGTCCTCTCTCAGGATAGCAGCTGACACAGGAGCTGCAGATCCACTCACTTCCTCAGATGTATTCAGTGAATCTGGGCTGGGCGACAGCTTCAGTTTGGAGTCCTGGTCTTTTTGATCTTCTACGTCAGCTTCCGTGAGGGCGTCGAGCTCCTCCAAGAATTCCTCTAATGTCGTGTCAGAAGTCTAGAGGATGAGATGAGATCAACAAATCAGGTGGTTTTGCTTCTTTAGTTATGAATCCATATTTACACTCACAAAGGTTTGATATCTCACCTGGAGGTTATCTCCCTCTTCATTCGCCTGCCATCTGAAACATAAAGTGAATTTTATCAGAAGCTATTCTGTGACAATCTGAATCGCAGGTTATCAATTCATTCATTCTGTTGCCCACGAGAATATGCAGTTTACAGTAAACTCTATGGCAATGTTAAAGAGAGAGTCTGAAGATAGCTTCTTAGCATAAAGATGGGAAACGGAGAAACAGCTAGTCTGGCTGTACTGAGGTAACAATGTTATGTCTCATGTTGAGTCACACATGTGCAAAGAAACATGGTTTGTAAATGTTTACACTTGGCTTTCTATATGTGTTAAATAAACAGGAACCAGGCTAGCTGTTTGCAGTCTTTATGCTAAGCTAAGCTAAGCCTCTCCTGGTTCTAACTTCATATGTACCTCATGCACCTTCAAAAGCACATTTCCCTAAATATCAGACCATTCCTTCATCGCTGCAGGAAGAATGAGCCATACGGAGCTGAATGTAGCTACAATTTACCAGCTGTGACAGCAGCACAGCACGATAACAGCAACATGGCTGGACACACCTGAACGCATCATCCGCCTGACCTGTACATACTTCCATCACAGATGCACGCAGAGAAAATCCATCTGGCACATTACACTGTCACACTGCAAGGCTATAATGCCTCACGTCTAGGTCTGTGGCTTGCTAATATTATGAGCAACGCTTGTGTAACACACCCCGAAAGCCTCAACGCCACTTAGCACAGTGGCTTGTTTCACAACAGCAGAAAACTGGGGGAGAGAAACTGAATGTGCTGAGACGTGGATGATGCTTAAATGTGATGCCTTCTGGGTTATTTAGTCAGCTGCTGTGACTTCTCGTGATATCTGGGGGAATTTGTACATTAGGCCACAGTGCAGGAAAACAACGTAAATTCCCACATTCAGTTTACGTCTTTCATTATTAGTCACAGTGTGTTTTCCTCCTAACTCTAACATCTAATTGAGGCTGTGGTTAAAAACATCCGGATGGTTGAATCAACTTTAACATCAGGCTGTTGTGTGTGTGTGTGTGTGTGTGCGTGTGTGTGTGTGTGTGTGTGGGTGTGTGGCACTAATGTAAATTATGCTATTACTAACCTCCTGGCTCTCCCAGTCAGACGATCTATGCCTTTTGCCTTACTGCTCATCACTTGCACGTTTTTAGCTCCCTTGTCTTTGCCTCGTTTCTCATGACCTGGAACAGAAGGATGCCGAACGTTTATAATAATGACATTTCATATAAACAGCTGTCACAGCAGCAGTTTCTGTTTCCTCAATGTGTGGGCTTAAATGTCTTTCAAATTTCAAGCCACCCTCGATGCTATCTGCCTTTTCTCGTGCTGGCTGATATCCCACCAGTTTACCCAGTCTAGTGAACCCCCACGAGAATTATATCCTACAACATCTTGTTTCAACGTGGAAAATATCAAATTATGCCAACAAGATACTCTGAGAATGGTGCTTCACTTGAGACTTCAGAAATAACATAAATTCACAAAAGTGTTCTCATATTTTCGGTTCACTATATTTTGATTTTAAGGCACTGAACTCATAAATAAATAACATTTCCATGTGGGATACCTCTTGAATCAGCACCTGCCCTGGATTGTCCTCTTCTAGCGTTGCGTCCACCTGCAATTTAAAGAAACTCATTAAATAATGAAGAGAAATGACCAAAATAACACTGCAACACATCATGTCATCGTCATAGTTTGATGTGTAAAAGTTATTCCTCATGTTTTGTGAATCTCTCACCTCTGCTGGAGGGCCCCCAGTCTCTGTCAGGGAGGGATTTGTCTGAAAACCTAAAAGTGGAGCTTCAGATTAGACACAAACAGAAACACAAGCAGTGTTTTAGTCATGTCTCCAAAAATATTTTGCATTTTTTTTCACCAGGTGACACAACAGGCCACATTTTAACTTTGAGATCTTGCAGAATTACTCCATTAACCCTGGTGTGTATCACATCAATTGAGACCATCTAAATTGTTGAATCAGAAACACATTTCCTCTTCTATTCTTACTCCAGGGCCTTGTTTAAGCCTCACCAAATAAGGCAAGGCATTCCGTCCCTTATCCCAAGCTAAAAATATCCACTCCTCCCTTGTCTCTTTACATTTTGATGCTCTCTTAAACAGCACATTAATTTACTCTGCAGCTTTGGACACTCTCCGTACGACAGCCTGCTTTGTCTGAAATCTAACAAACACTTAAAGGGGAAGCTGTGATCAAACGGAGTCCTGAAAGTGCGAGAATGTTGTTCATACAAAGATGAAATTCTTATATAATTATTTATAACTGAGATTTAGTCTTGAGATCATGCTGCAGGACACGTAGTCCAGATACCTCATCTAATGGATTCTTCCACTAAATAACCTGACTAGAAACAAACAGACCTTTCAGACTGGTTCCTTAACTACATCTGCACTAAAAGTGAATGAAGCTTGTCTCAAACTTCAGAAGAAAGTGGAAAGAAGCAACATTTTGATGGTTAAAATAACAGTTAGCTCTTCAGGGGATTAGCTAATAAAGATGGAAACTTAGCAGACCGCGTTAAAATAAAGTTACTGTGTGTATTAGGATTGCAGCATCTTTTTGAGAAATATAGTCATTTGCTTTCTTGCAGAAAGATGCAGTAGATGAGAAGATCGATACCACTCGATGTTTGTCTGTTAAACAAGAAGCTATGACCAGAAGACAGATAGCTTAGCATAAAGACTGAGAGCGCGGTATTAGCTAGCTAGACATAACACATTTATCTACCAGCATTTCTAACGCTCATTATTAAAATAGTATAAATGTACATTAGTGCCTGAG
Organism: Nibea albiflora; assembly: GCA_014281875.1. Lineage (NCBI taxonomy): Eukaryota > Metazoa > Chordata > Actinopteri > Sciaenidae > Nibea > Nibea albiflora. The sequence continues at coordinate 9,856,276 of CM024799.1, forward strand.
AAAAAAACTCATTAAAGGTTTAATGTGTAAGATTCAGGGGCCTCTATTTACAGAACACAGCAGAAATGTATGTATCTAAATAGCATAATATAATCAGCTGAAAATAAAATGTTCAATTATAATGAGTCTACAGGCGACCCAGGTCCCCTTCCATGGAGTCCGTCATGTTGAGCCACCATGTTTCTACAGTAGCCCAGAGCGAACAAACTAAACACTGCCTCCAGAGAGACACTGAGTGTTTTTATGTGTGTTTCTCTCTAGAAAGGAGAGGGTGAGCGGGTTGCAACATGCTTCATTGAGGAAGTGAAAGAGCATATTTCCCAAAATAACTTTCAAGAATTAACCTTTGGGGATTGTTAGCACTGCGGCAAAGTTATGAAATTGCAGCCTGTAATGTTAGAGGAAAATAATGAAGAGCCTGAGGAAGTGCCAAGACGTCTTACATGTTCTCAGTTTTGTCCATGTCCCACGCCCGTCTCCACTGGCCCTTGGCATTTTTGTGGCGTGCCACTCTCTCCTTGTCTATCTGCTCACGCTCCTTCTTCCACCGCAGATACTCCTCCTGCTCCTCCTTCGATGTAGGGACGTTGAGGTCTGTGCTGGCCTGTGGGCTTTCGGGCTCCTTAGCAGACACAAAGCAGAGCATGACAAGTAACCTTTTTAATATGGATTTATATCGTGGTACCATCCACTCATCAGTAATGAAATGCTGGCAACTGGAACGTGACTGGATTACCTCGGAGTGTCACATAATAACACACGTGAAGGACACACCAATCTGGGCAGCGGAGGGAACAAGCTCAACAAAAGCATTGCTGGTCACGAACAAGAACAACGGGACACAAACAAGGACATGTCTGATTTTCTGCATAACTGTAAACACCAGCTGCCGCCTCACTGTAAAATACTAATGATGGCCTCTAGTCTTTTGATTCATTCAGGCCCGCTTCTATTTGATTTCAAATAACTTCTTGTTTGTCTACCATGACACAATCAAATCCTTTGAGATAATATTCCAGGAAAAAATGCGTTGTGCAATAAATGCAATTATGTCCACTTCCTCTATTCCCCTCTCAACCTGCTTATTGATTACAGTGATGAGAGCCGGAAACATGGCTTGTTACTGTAATACTAAACTAAGGCAGGCTCTTTAACACATCAAAGGGGACAGAGGCTGTGTGCTCTTGTTACAAAGCACCAGGACCACAAACACCACCGCGCTCCGAGGGGAATCACATAAAAGACCAGCAATCTCCAAGAGAAAGTGTTCATCGGCGCTCGTTTTTTTATACAGAGGCGTCTAGAGGAAAAATGAAAATTGTGAGCGACTTCTTCTTACAAAGAAAAACAGTCCAGCGCCAAGAAGTAACCATGATAGGTGATGTTTTGTTTTTTCCCTCAGGTGTGGACCAATCACACCCAAGTCAACATGTTGCCTTCCTGTGTACAGTTATGGCAGAACATGGCATCTGTGCTCATCCTGTGTTTTTCACCTCCTCTCCCCTCCCTCTCCTCTGGCCTCTCAGAGGACGCCGAGGGCCGCAAGGGAGGGCACTGATCGCATGTTCCAACAGGCCGTGTTCTTCTGCCACCTCTGCCGCCTCACTAATTAGCACTTTTCAATTTGTCGCCTACATAAGGCCTCGCAGGGAGGTTGTCAGAGGCCAAGGCAGGTGGGGTGGATTAGTCCAGCCAGCGCTGAGATGGAGAGCAGGGCTTGGGCTGAGTAGATCTAGATAGATTAAAGATTGATAAATGGTAAATAAAAAGGATCGTGCTCTTATTATTTTGGGACTGCTGAAGAGCTTCTTCTGCTCCAAAGCTGCACTGGTTTCCAGTATATTTGTTAACCAAAACATCTAACAAAATCAAGTGCTGTCTGACCTTCCTCCCAGCACACAACACACATTCATAAAAACAAAAAAACAGCATGGTATTTCCTTGAGAACTCAGACTGCAGAGCAGGCATGAACAGCATCACTTGTCATGCGGCGTGCTCGGCTGGCCTTTGAAGCCCGTCCTCCGTGCCTCTCCTGTAAGCCTGTTTATCGCACGCCTGATCTGTGAGACAGCTCTGAGCTATTCCAGCGACGTTTACACGTGAGCCAGCGGGAGGCAGATGGGGACAAACTAGAAAAAGGAGAGGCGGGGTGGAAGGGGGGGGGGTGCATGGCAACGTGTTGTGTCTGTCTGCACGGTGAGTGTTTGTGATGAAGGCAGAGTGCATATTTGCGTTTCTCTGCGTGCATAATGACACTGTCACATGGAAACGTCATATTTCATTCCGGTGGATCATGTGATCATCTCAAGCTGGAGATAACCCCCCCCCCCCCACCTCGGCTTATCCTCAAAATCCTGCATGTTAATATGCCGTGCAGGTGTGCGGCTGTGGTACCTGGCATTGCTCTGAAAGCCCGTGATGCTCCTCGGTGTGCTTCTGCCCTTGTTTAACTTCATCCTGTCAGAACGGGAGATAAAAGGGGGAGATGAGAATAACAACAAAAAGGGTGACACATCCAAGTTGTCGGCCTCCAATTAAACACGGTTGTAAAGAGTCACATCAGGGCTGCCATAAACAGTAAAAGCAAATCAGGCGAGGGTGCAGGCATGAAGATTAAGAGGCCTGCACTGCCCCCAAGTGGGCCCGTGCAATTTGGCACTTTTTTTTTTAAACTCTCTCCGCGATGAGGTCATCAGAGCTGAGTGCAGTCTGCAGGTGGTTGAACTTCAGTGGCTCGGGGAAATGCTACAGCAGATACAGCACTGTGTGAATTTGAGTGTATTTCTGACTGCACGGCGCACAGTGGATGAGTCACGTTGCCATCAAGAGCAACACTTATAGCACAAATAGCCGGCACAGAGGGGAAAGACAATAAAACGCTGCGCGGAGTGGTCCGGTGCATCTACACACAATAACACCCACATGCACACACAGCACTTTCCGATTGCAGTCTGGCTTCTGCGCAAACACAAAAGACCCCTGACTACCTAGTTTCTTTTCTCACTCTTTTTCTCTCTCTCTCTCTCTGACCCTGTCTTGGCACCTCGCCAGGTCTGTCTCTTTGGCAGCATAATGAGCCTTTTCATAGTGAGAAGGCAGTCGAATGTTAATTAGATCAAATCGGTCCTTTCAGGGTGGTGGGAATGGGGAAACAATCGTGCCAGAGGAGAGCAGACCACTTAAGGTTCCAGGGAGGAGAAATGGATGCTGGAAACAGATGGTGGTGTGCCAGGAGTATCTCCCCTTTTCTTCCCTCTCTCTCTCTCTCTCTCTCTCTCTCCTCTCCTCTCCGTCACTTTACATTTCCTTTCTCCCGTCTCAGCTTGTGAGACCGAACTGACGGTCTAGTCGTGAGCTACTTCCAGGCATTACAATCTGCTTGGGACACGGCCAAATAGCCACACCCCTCTCACGAGTCATTATTTATTTCCAGGGTTTTCTGACACACGCTCGGCACTCATTAGAGAAATATTTCAGAGGCAGGCTAACAGCCGTACAGCATGGATCTTTTCCATAGAAATATTTTTCTAACACTCTCCAGATAGATCCGTGACACTTTCACCTCACACTCCTCTCGCAGCGTTTTCCCCTTTGCCACTGTCATAAATTTTAGTTAAATGATACCGGTTATGTAAACAGCGACCACATGGAAACAAGGTTCACAGATGACTGGTGCGCTGGAGCACTGGCTACCGTTCAAATGCTGATTCAGTCCACATGATAAATAAAAAGGGGGGGGCGAAGCGGGCCAGGAATAAAGACAAGAGAACAGCGCATTCAGCCCGTAGATTTAGTGGACATGAACCCAGACGGGCACTCAATGTATGAGCCAGTCAGTGGCAGACGTGTGTATATGTCTGTATATTTATATGCACGCACTGAGGCTGGTTTTGTGTCCACCTGTGATCGGACTGTGTCTGGGTTTACAGTGGTGAGGATCAGCTGTCTGTGCATCAGCTTATTGATTGAGCAGCGTGTGTGTGTGTGTGTGTGTGTCTGTCAGGCTTTAGACTGAGGCAGAGCAGCTGTTTCAGAGTTTCTGCATACCCGGAGGGGGGGGCGGGGGCTAAGGTCAGTGACAGTGTGGCATTTCACAGCCCAGCCAGGGGTACTGCATGTGCACATGTGTGTCCGCCTATCTGCGTTAAACATGGGAGGACAGTATCAATGTTTAATATAGTATCTCCGATGTCTTTCACTTGATAACAAGGCCTTTTGTTGTTAGCATCTATCTAGCTTTCATTGTCCTCTGGGACTCTGTCAACCTTACAGTCTGTTCCACTCGCTCAAAGACACCTACACCCAGAGGTTGGGTAATTTTATGGCTAAAAATACAACAAAAGCTCCTCAGAGAGAGAGAAAAATAACTAACTAACCACCAGACCTAAGTGGGATTACACACACAGACACATGAAAAAAAGGCTATTAGAAGAACCTCTACGGAGCATCTACAGCTCTATTAGCAGCGCTCCCTCCGTTAATCCCACACCAGTCACTCGCAGCCCCGGTCCACCTCCTGTCCACAAACCATTGTGCTCCATCACTGGATGGGTGTGTCCAGCCGACATGTCTGACATCTATGTAAAACACGCCAGTGCAGCAAGGGAGAATGAACAAAAGGGGGTGTGGGAGTGGGACCAGACTGGTGTGTGTGTGTGTGTGTGTGTAAGGGGGGTGGTGGTGCATGCTGAAGTGTATGATCACTGGAGTGTCTGATTCAGACCTGTGCTGCTGCATCTCTCTTGGTCACATGAGGCGGCTGCTTCCCTCGCCCAGCTGACTCCACGCGCTTCCCCGGTCCGTCATCTGTAGGGCTCTTGATGTCCGCAGGGACCGGCCTCTTCTCTGGCCTCTCACTCACCACCCTCTTACCCTGGAGAGACAGTTATTCATATTAGTGTATCATGGCTGTAGCAATGTGCACTGTAATATGAGTGTCTGTCCTTATTATGTCCAAACTGTGTCGCATAAGAGAGAAATTAATTTGCAATACAACATTTTAACACCTGCTGGTCCTCTGTACAGACCATTCATGGGCAGCAGAGGACCGCTTTTATCCAGCAGCTTTCTGACACATTTTTAGCCTTTTAGCTAGCAGCCTGTCTCTTTGGTTTCTATGTCAGTCTGTTGGTTGGCCCACTGCACTTCAGCCCAGCAGAATCAAATATGTCAACAGTCGCATTGCCATGAAATGTGGTACACATATCCATGGCGGAGAATGGAGAATGCATCCTAATAATCTCCAGACTTCTTCCTGTAGCAAAACCAGCAAGATGATATTTCAAAATTTCCAGTACTTTAGTACCTCATCAACTAAAGCCATCGGCCTCAGCTGTACCTTGTGTTGAGAATGTTAGCATGCTAACACTAGCAGTATTTTAGCATCATTGTGAGTATGCTAGCATGTTAGCTCAAAGCAGAGCCGTGGCTCACTTGTGGCTGACTTGCTCTCACACACATGCAGCAATCTCAACCGTAAAAGCTCTGACATTTTCTCACAGTGCCACCAAAGCTTCTATACATGTAGATACAGGTCTTGTTAACAGTTCATGTTATATAATATTCATAATAATTGTTGGACCTATCCTTGCTCTACAGTGACTGAATGCTTTAATCTCCTAAGAAGGCAGACTTTTATATGTGCATCAGCTCATGGAATAAAAGCTACACTGCATATCTATCATTCATAAGTTTCATAAGTACCTTTTCTATGAAGTAATTCTACTTGTTTTTTTGTTTTTGTACCCAAAACTTAAGCTGAGTTTTTATTTAAGCTGGGTTTTTGATTAAAATGAGGAACTGCGTTTGTGTTATTCCCGCTCTCCTTTTCTGTGCCACTTGCTGAAGCGTATTTACCTTTTTACCAGCCATGGTGACCATTAGCTGCTTTCTGTGGCCTCGGCCGGCGCCCTGCGGAGGGCCTTCTTCCCCTCTGTCAGGCCCGGCCTCCACCTGTCCTTTACCAGCTGGTGAACCGCCGCTAAATGGCTTCGTCACCACCACACGATTATCCTGCTGACCAAAGAGAAGAACATCTTATAAAATATTCAGTTTGTGGGACCTTTTCCTCACTGTAAACTGTAACAATGTGCTGCCATTAACAATAACAGTGCTTTGAGGCATTGGTAAGTCTAGTTTTACCCGTTCTTAAGCTCATCACCTCATTTTAAAAAACTCACACTGGTCGACTTGCTGATCGTGATGGTAAGATCATCGGCCTTGCCCTTTCGGCTCTGCAGTGCCATTCCTTCTTCTTCTGCCCTTTTCCTGTCCTCTTCCACCTCCTAAATGCAACTCAACGAAGACAACAAATTAATCAGGAAGCCCGAGCGAGCTGCAAGATTTCACAGAAAAGAAAAAAAAAACTCAAGACTTCTAAACCTCATGAAGGCCAAGCTTCTCCATCTGCGAGCACTTGTGCTTACCTTGTACCTCTTCATGAGTGCTTCATTCTTCCTGCGGAGAGCCTCGATCTTCTTGTCCAGCTCCAGATCCCTCTCATGATCCCTCTTGGGCATCATGTCACCGGGGGTCTGGGAAGAGACACATCAGATTGTTGATACAATAAAAAGCACCCTCATATTTCAAAACTGCATCTACTACAGTGCACAAGTTTCATTTGGTGCCTCAACTTGTTCGGCCTTACATTTTGAACCTAACCTTAACTCTAGCTTGGGCATTAGATATTTTCTAATACTAGTGCGATGCTTGAGTCTAGGATACAGATACCAGAACAGGATGTTTTTACCTTACTTTAACAAATAGAAATATTTTTTATTTAATACAAGAAGCCAACATTCTCAAATATTGTAGTTGCACAGGAACTTTTCCCCACATAAAATACTGTAAAACTGGCAGATTAAGTCAAGCATACTGATTTATATGTGGCTTTTAATTGAACTACTGACATCTGTGACATGGACTGTGCATAACACACAGACAATTACAGACTGTACGGACATTTCTTTCTGAGATAAAGAATATATGGGCACACATGGAGAATTATTTGATACTCCCCTAATCTTTTTTTTTTCTACACCACAAAGTGTCCATGTGTGTCCATGCCACTGCTTCTGCTGCAATAACACACAACACTAACACACCCTGACACCCACCACAGATGGAGCATTCATTACGTAGCTCAGTTACACGGGGAGAATGCATATGCAGGCTATCCGAAATGTCCCAATGCGGTCAGCAGGGCATGCCCCCCCTCACACGACAAGAGGCCTCAGGCTGAAAATGAGTGTGTGTGTGTGTGTGTGTTAAAACTTCCTTTCAAGAAATCTTTAACTTGCTGTGCAAGAGGAGGAGAGAGAGTTGAAAGGAATATTCACAAATATTCAAACTAAATTAGGAAAATATATGAGGAGATATCAAGCATGGATCTCATTTCCTTTAGCCTGCAGTAACTTAATGTTCCCTCTCTGGTCTGGTCTGTGAAGTCTTCCTTTACCTGGCCGTTGAGCAAGCTAAAGAGTACATATCCTAGAAGACCTCTTTGCAGTTCGGGGGTTAGGAGAGGGTACGCCAGAGATCGGTAGAGGGCCGGGTCAGGTGCACGGCATGTCAGAGATGCCATGAAAAATGAAGCTGCAATAAAACCACTGAAGTGTTTTAAAGGAACAGTAAGACGGGAACGTGCTTATTTGTTTTCTTGCCAAGAGTAAGATAAGGAGATTGATTGATCACTCTCATATCTGTTGATAAATATGAATCTTAGATTAGATTAGCATACAGCCATAACTTCCTTAAGTTGCCAGGCAGCAGAAATAGTCAAGCACATAACCACACGTGAAACCAAAGCTTGGTTATTTTTGGACAGATTCAGAACAAAATGTGCCGGAAGATGGATTTTGTTACTTTTGGACAGGCCGTGGCTAGCTGTTTCCCTTTGTTTCCAGCCATTGTGCTAAGCTAAGTCAGTGCTGGCTGTAGCCTCATATTTACCATACAGGCACGAGCGGTATCGACTTTCTTATCTGTATCTAACTCTTGGCAAGAGCGCGTATAAGCGCGTTTCCCTAAATGAACTAAACCGGTTCACCAGTGTATGTAAGACGTCTGCACGAGGGCTAGTCACAAGGCAGCTCATGCCTTATGTAAAACGTATTGTTTTTAAAAGACTTGTGCTCCAGGCAACTGAGAGAGAAACATTTTTTTACTCTCAACAAGCTGCTCACTTGAGTTTGTTTGAAAAGAAATAATTCCTAACAGAAGAACAATACGTGGCAAAAGCTTTCAAGAGATGCGATCAGAGTTCTGAGTTTGCTGCTGTTTCTTTTCTGAGTCTCTTGTCTGATATCATGAGGCGTCACTTGGGGGATGCATTTCTCTTCATATCATCCCAAAGACTTCATTCAGCACACAAACAACAGTGCTCCGATTGTCAAAAAAAAAAAAAGGAGCTTTCAGCTCAGTCGGCCGAAGCGTTTCCCATTTTGAATCAATGCTGGCATCATCTGTTGTTATTCGCAGCCGAGGAGAGGTGACAACAACGCCGTCAAATTGGAAAAAAAAGCTTGTTGCAACTGTGAGAAACTCGTTTTTGAAGTATCCCGTTCTCCGCGCTTTGTGTAAATTATTCGGAGGGGTCAAACCTGCTTGACAGAGAGGGGAAGCAGAAGTGCGAGAGTCAGTCGGTCATCTTCCACTGTTACCCCAGTGACGACAAGAGAGTCGGGGCTGCTTAAATGTGATATTGCTGCCACACAACGATGACTCATGGCTAGCAAGCGCACAAAGACCATCATATCGGGACTGCGAGGAAATTCTTTCATGCTTTTTCCATCATCGCCACTGTTATGCCTGGCTGCCACTGAGACAATGTTCAGGTCGACAGCTAGCCTCAAATCTTATTATAAGAGAGCTGTGACCTGATTTAAAGGAGAGGTGTCAGCACAATGTACAATAACAGGCAGTTGTGTCAAAGTTGCAAAGGCACAGTGAGCATGAGAAAAGTTGTAACTCACTCAGAGAGGCGGCAGGCTGGAAAGAGGCTACCTCACAGCTTCTAGTTGTCAGGGTATCCAAACACAACAGACCGTGAGGACATACCACCAAGAATAGGCGCAAGGGAAGGGACGCACTGCCGACTCCGAATCTCAGCAAGGCCAATATCGGAGACTGAAGTGAACACCGGCCTCCACAAAACCAAAAGTGGGGGGACAGTACCCCTCTGGGTTTTTGGCTCGACCGGTTCTGATATTGTGCAGCAGCAAGCAAAGCAAATGTGCACACAAACACAAAACACACAGGGACGTTGTGGGTCTGCCAGCGGACGGCACCCATGCCCGGACAGCCAGGCAGGCAGGCAGGCAGGCAGAGGGGAGGAGGGGGCCCTGCAGAGAGAAAGCTGCCAAGGCTTCCTCCCTACCCAGCGTTCCTGCCACCTACAGAAGCTACAACAGGGGGAGAGAAAGAACCAGAAACACAACTGAAACGCTGCATGTAGCCACAGCTAAATATGCGACAGAGCACAAGAGGAAGGAGGAGGGGGGGGGGCCTAATATCAGATACAGAAAGACAGAGAGAGAGAGAGAGAGAGAGTGTGTGGGATGAGAAGAGAGAGGGGAAGGAGAGAGACAAGGCACTCACGGGTCTTTCCATGTCAGCGGTGAGAGCTGGGCTGGGTCCAGGCGTGAGGCAGCCGAGGCAGCAGAGAGGGCTGCCTGGAGTCGATGATCATGCCTCGATTACAATGAGCCAAGTTGGGCAACCAGCCAAGACGTCTAACAAATGCACAGAGCTCCCCTGTTAACGGATTTCACAGCACCCATCCGCCGCTTGTCCTCTCCCTCTCTCTCTCCCCCTCTCCCTCTCTCTCCCTCCCTCTCTCTCTCTCTCTCTCTCTCTCTAACCCTCCCACCCTCCTGCACATATGCTCTCTCACTCCCTCTCGCCCTCTCTAAAGCACTTGCTCTTTCCCCTCCTCACTTCTCATCTGCTCAAAGCATGCTAGTTAAATGCTGTCACCCTCCCCGCGTACAGCACTCTGAATCTTAAAGGAAATTAGCACTTGTGCTTAATTGACACCATAGTTGCGCAGAATTATTAATACAAATGTGTCGTCATATGTTTGACAAGCAAATCAATACTATTATTTGGACTTTTAAAAATAAAAGTTTTTTTTTTAAATAATAAATACTAGAGTGGAAATATGATTTAAATATCCACAATTAGATTTATTCCCTAAAGAAATATGTTTATATGCATATAAGGCATATGTGCAGATAATTTGTGATTTTTAGAAAAAGAGATTCAAATATTGAATTTTGTTGTGTGTGTCTTCTGTGTGGGTGCTTTAATTTAATGTGTCCTGACCAAACAAGATGAGGGACAAAAGAAGAAATGACCTTACAAAAAAAAAATACATTTTTGAAACGTTTCCTGAATCTAAACATGGCACTATATAAATCCAGACATCATAAATTAGATGCGTGTCTTGTTTGTTCCCACTGTGGTTTCAACAGCTGCGCCTCCTATGAGATCCAGACTACATGTTTAGAGTACTAAAGAAGCTTCCTAAAGCCTGGAGGAGGTGGAGGAGGGGGGGTTGCCTGTCGAATTTCTCACAATTCTTTATGCACGGCATGCTGCCTTTGCCAAAGCCAAGTCTAAGAGCTAATGACATGCATGGAGCGCACAGGCAGCTCGGGGAGACAAATGCCACAGGCGTCTCAAGGAGAGCTGCAGAGGTGAAGTCAGTCACTTGAGACTTGTTCTGCAATTTCCAGAGCATTACGGAAACAAACACATCTTTGAAAGTTACCAGTGTGAGCTACATTTTTAGATACATAGCTTACATTCTACGTGGATCAGCCCCGCTAATGAGCGCGAAAACATTTTAGCCTACAAGTATTTGAGTTATTTAAGAATTAACGTAAGAAATGTCTGGAAAATATGCTAATATCTGGTGATTATTATACTAAATGGTGACCTAAGTAGTTTCAACCTTGTGATTATAAGCTGCAGTGGCAGTCTAGGTATAAACCTATTAGTATAAACCTGTTGTAAGGGTGGTATAAGTGGGTAGTAGTTATATTTTAATTATTCTAATATAATTTAATTTAATTTAATCTATAAATCAATTAACAAGCCTAAGAATCCACAGCCAGGCTAACAGCTTTGTGAGAGCACTGAGCACCACAAAAAACACATTTTGGTCTTTACAACTAATTTACCTGTTCATGAGAGTGTGGATTTTCTGGAACTCACTCGTTCATATCATATTAAAGCTTAAAGCTGATGTCTTTGCCTATTTTTAGATTAGCATGGAGGCGGAGAAGCCGAAAAGCCATCATGGCGCTGGCCACCTGGTGAAACCTTCGGCCGACGTCACGCATACGCAGTCCATTCTCTACACTGTCAGTGGACAGCGCCTTGTTACCATGCCCTCAGTGACCACTCTAACATGTGGAGGCAGGTGTCATGTTTATTTAGGAGGCCAAACATGAAAAAGATTTCACCTTTGTCTTTAAATCTTAATTAAAATCTTCGAATATTAAATGTATATTATATATAATATTATATATATATATATAGTATATGTGTGTGTATTATTATTTTTATTTAATATTATCTGACCGTCATGTCTGTTTGTTTTTCTGTTTAATATCATTTTTATGTGTGTTATGTGTAATAGTGTAGTATTGTGTAGTATTTACAGTCAAAGCTGCCCACAGCAACATAAAATAAAATAGATAGATAGATAGATAGATAGATAGATAGATAGATAGATAGATAGATAGATAGATAGATAGATAGATAAACTGTACTGACCTTCGCCTCCATTAGCTTGATTCACCATCAAGCAGCGGGAGAAGCAAACTGCAGTTGCACAATGCATATCATGTCCACACGGTGGCGCCAGCTCCTTTGTCAACTGTGAGTCTGGAGCCCTGAAGAAGTCCTGACAGGAGTAAGGCCAACATGCTGTTGGCTCCCTCTCTGCCTGCTTTCCTAAAATATAACCTGACTTGATTCATAGTGGCTGAGGTCGGGTGCGAACAAGTGCACAAGCCAACTCACGGGTGCAACAGCTGCAGGCTACTACAGGACAGGTGCCTCGCCTGTTCTGGAGCTTTCGACCGTACCTCCTGGCCCTCATCAACAGATTTTTCTGATTTGCCATGGGCTTGCAGATGTTCAGACTAAGCTGAGATATAAAATGTTTGACTTGTAGCGATCATTGTGCACTTGACAGCACCACTGGGTAAACATATTGGACTGATTTAGACTATTTTTGTAAAAATTATAATTAAAATCTACCAGAGATTAAAAAGAATAAATGAAACAATCATGTAATGCAATAACAATGATCCAAAAACATTTGGGTATAATGTATTAAAACAGTATTTGCACTGTAAACATCCCAGAATCAATGTTTATATATAATCAGACTATAATTTGTAGTTTTCTGTGAGCTGTTCTCACCACCAGAGGCCCCTGTTCACTACCAACTGTGATCGACCACGTCCTTTCACAGCATGAAACACACCACGTTTTTGATGTTATTCATAATAGATCTGAATTTGTTATTCTGTTATTTAATCTGATTTTTATTTTATTAAATAGATCAAAGTAAAGTATTTCACATTAATAAAATTAGCTGTTTTAGAGCTCAAAATATTCATCTATGGCTGCCGCCATGTTGGTACATCTGCTTCTTCCACCTCCCTAATCTAAAAATCAGCAAAGATGTAGACGCGGATCTAGATCTAGATGTGGGCCGAACGACGCCTGGAGCTCAAACAAGCTGTAATGGCTCCCAAATATCAATCAAAGTGTGCCACACTGTTAATTATGCATACATTTAAGCCTGAATATAATTTGAACTCAGCACCGTTGTCATGAATGGAGAAATTTGCTAAATAGGCTGTAAGATGTTTATTTCTGCCGTGAAGTTGGAGGTTGAAATGTTCTGTAGCCGGCCTCAGGTGGCCATTTGAGGATCTGCAAGTTTTGGCACTTTGCAGAGGCTTCCCTTCACAGGCACGCAGTTTTCAGCTAACATTTTGAGAAATGCTGCAGCTTTAAGACAGCTTCCTGCACAGTTCAGGGTATCTCATCTGAATAAATATGACTTGACAGCGTTTTCATGTGCCCATGTACGAGAACCTTCTCCGAGTTGGCGCGTAAAGACAAAACGCCTTTGTGATCATGGGGTTTGACAAGGGAAAGAGTTAGATCCACACTGTGAATATTTTTTTAAAGGCATGTCTGCAGTTCAGAAAACAAAAGGCAGATCATCTCAGGTCATCATAATTTGGGCGTTTACTGCAAAACATCACTCATCAAACATCAGGCACCTTGTCTAATGCACTGCCTAGATCACCTCATATGACGCTTAGAAGAACTGCCTAGAGACAAAAGAAAGGTGCACCTTGAAATTCTGATCTATATAATTAGAGTAAATACCAGACAGGGAGGGTGGTGTTGCCATTGTTGCTGTTTTAGTATTACCGGTTACAAACAAGAACATGTGTACACCAGCAGCAGGGTTGGCACACAACATCTCGGGTGGTACTGCTTTTTAGTTTTTAGCTTCCTTGATCGCAGTCCTTAGGTGCCTGGATTTGTGCAGCGATGCATGTAACAAAATATAATACTTCTACTTTACTAGAGAGCAAAATACAAGTAGTTCAAAATGACTTGTACTTTTTACCACTTTTTTTATATTTATACTGTGTGATTCACACAAAGAATGAGATTTTACATGTAAAATCAGCTTCTTAACAGTGTAAAGTAGTTCAAATCAACTCCAACTAGCAAAACATTAAAACATTATATATGTAATATTGTATCAGTTTATGTGATACTTTTTTCAGCATCACTTATTCTACTTAAGTAAATGATCTCAATACTCTCGCCAGTGCTTTTTGGTTTGTGTTGAAAGAGTTTGCTTGAAATTATTTGTTTCAGCCACAGTTATGCTTCCATTGTGTCAGACCTTCTTAATCCTGCAGAACCTGTTCACATGACGCACCATAATCAAATAAAAGCATCCATAACAATGATCCCTTACTTGTAAAATGGAAGACCTGGATACGTAGTATTGGGCGATCACACTGTATGCTACTAAACACAGGATTCAACTTCTTTTTTTTTTAAAGATAATTACAATAGTCATTTAGCAACTGTATGTGCATGATCACAAGTGGCACAGGCACAGGAACACATTCAACTTTTACTGCAAGAATTCATTTGCTGTAACTCGGCACTTAAGGAAAGAAATGTATAAATGAATAGAATAAAAAGAATGCCCACAAATATTGTAATGTGTTAAACAGCCTGTGGGGTGACAAGAAAGTTGAACGCTTCCTCTGATAAATTTAAGAGCGTACACACCTGCAGCAATTTACAGTAGCAGTTCCCAGTTTACTGGGAACATTCAGTGCCAGCAGCAGCATGACTCTTTTAATAAGATGAGGGCAAAATAAGACGAGGTGACTTCAGGGAAACCTGAATGTGTCTCCTGTCATGTGCTACAAATCCATCCTAGAATGCACTTTTTGTCAAATTGAAGCATAGCTGTGATTTTTTTTCTGACCGTAGCCAAGTGATTTTACCTGAAGCGGCCCTAATCTTACTGAGAAAGTGTGAAAATATCCACATATATGTTGCACATTTTATTAATCAGCAAAATACACACTGATTGTTTGATTTCCCAAACGTGTTCATTTGATATAAAATGTCATTGAGGCAGCACGTTATGTGTCTACAAATGTTATGCTATGAGAAAAGTTTTGATAATTGACAGCTGAATAAAAGCTTGTGCATAATATTAAAGCTGGGCCAGTTTGGTCACACCCTTGATCTTTAGTTGTTTTTCTGTGACGTACACTGTAAACAGTCACATTTCAAAACACGAGGCTTGCGTGCAGCACTAACACACCCACATTCTTTATCTCCCAGTGCCTTATAAATACAGAGCGAACACACACGTTTGACACGAGTCATATAACTTTCTACACCAGGTATGTAGCGGGTATTTTTGATTAATGCCACACACTTTCAAGATTCATATTCTAAAATCTTTCTTTTTCTTTTCTTTTTTTCCCCAGGAAAAGTCTCGACCGCACTTGTCAGCAAGACAAAATGAGTGAACGTACGTTTCTTTGATTTATTCTTACAGATCTTAAGTAGCCTTAAAATGCTTTCTGTGCAAAAAATACATACTTATGCCTTAGGCTGAGAATACTGCACTTTAGTGCATTGATGCTACTTACAATACTTGTTGTACTTCCATTTGAATGCACATATTTGACTGCATCTTACATTCGAGACTAGTACATGTCAAATATCTCTTTTGGGTTTGCTCTGTGGCAGAATATCATTATTGCTTTGGATTTCCTTTATTTATATTTCTATATTTTTGCTGCCTTCTCTCAGTAATGCTATATGTTTTTAGGGCTCATATTATAGATTTACAGTTCATCTATTATAAATCACATTCTATTTGACTTTTGGAGGCACAGTCTTCCATATTCTATGCTAAATTGCACGTTCTTTCTGTTTTTTTGTCTTTCCACCACAGAGGGCAAAGGGGTGAGTCATTTTGTTTCCTTACAGTTCATTAGACGTGTAAATTAACAGTGCTAAAGCATGTGTACTGAAAGAAGCCGTTGCCCTCTCTTAGGAAGAAATGCGTAACCAGAAGCCAGAGGACGAGGAGGAGGAGTCCTCAGGATCTGAGTCAGACGGAGTAAGACATACTTCTATTTATTATTATTTTTTGCCTAACTAGATGATTTAATAACTTTGTAGTGCTCATGTGTTCACTTCTCTTTTTTTCTCTTTACAGCAAGGAGGAAGACTGTAAGAAGGTAAGAGTTTTACAACTGTTTTGAATTAAAACTGTGCAGCCAGGTGTCACTGTTTCAAGAAAAAAAAATGTATTAATCGCTGTTCTTGTGGTCATTCGCAGGAAAAGAAAGGAAAAGGAAAGAAAGGAAAAGGGCGTGGAGATGAAATGAGCGGACGTGGTGGAAAGGGAGGTAGAGGTGGCCGTAGTAGTCCTTAAGTCATCATGCTGTGATAATGATTGTAAAGAATTAAATACAACGCCAATAAACTAATCCAGACAAATGCAAGACTGGTTTATTGTTTATTCACATACAGATAATTCCAGTGGCACACTACACTACACAAACTTTTAGAGCTCTGGGTGTTCACGACTCAACAAGTCCAAAGCCTTGTTTTTCAATATGATGATGTGGGTTTGTTATGAATATGAACAGCTAGTTTAAAAGATGGAAAATATGACAGAGCGGGTTGTATGACGGATACAGGTCATGGTGAATAAATAAAATCAATTAAAATGCAGGTGTACTAATGTACATCTTCACAGTGATTTGGAAAGATATTGTCCTGAGGGTGGTGCTACAACACAATCCATTTGACTATTCATCTCACTGGGAGTTGTATATAAATAATAAATGTTTATTATATGATCTCTTGTTGGGAGCAGAGTATCTTTACAGCTACTGATCAGATTAACATGAAGTCTACCTTGTAAAATCAAAGTCAGGATCACCAACTGGGTGCTTTTGAGTCCTGGTTGGCTTCATGTGTGCCAACTGGTTTGTACAAACTGAAATGAAAACGTGTTCCAGTAAAGTACATCATCAAGTGACATAATAAAGGCCTTGTCTTAAGAGGGTCTGTGTACATCCAAATCTAGTTTCACTTTCTTGTCAAGAGTTTGATGAGAATATTGATACCACTCACTAAATACAACGCTGCCGTCAGCAGGTGGTTATTTTAGTTTAGCTAAGAGCTAAGTCAAGCTAGGTTAACAGCTAGCTTAACAGCTAGTTTGACTGTCTACAGGTAACAAAATCCACCTGCCGGCACGGGTAAAGCTTACTTGTGCGTGTTTTACAAAAAACACATGTAGAGCCACTATTTGCTGTTTCCCAGGCAGGCTATACCAGACAAGAAATAGTCTCACGCCCTTAAAACACATTTGTACTGTACACATTAAACAAATGATGATGATATACTGTAATTAGTTCATTAATGAGTTTTAGAGATGCTGCCGGTTGTATCTAATGTATTTGCCTGTAATCAGATCACTCCCCGTTGAACTTTGTGGAAAGTCTGATCTCATTCTTTACTGGTGATCTAACGCGCTTGACATCAGGCGTGTTTATGTTTTGCTCTTTGTTTGAATGGCTATGTTAACAGCATGACATTTACCTACATCATAGCTTCCTCTCTCACCAGGTTTCAGGGCACATCTGAAGCACTTAAGTGATAGTGAAAAAAAAACCTGCTTGAGACTGATCTGTGCTCGGAGAGCTTCAGGATTCATGGAGGGCGAGAGTTGCTCTCGAGCGAGTTTCTCTACACAGCCTTGAATTAAAATATTCAGAACATCAATTCAACATCAACTGTTTTAATCTCACTTCGAACCCAAATTATCAAAAACAAAACACAATAAATGTAGACTACACACATGTTTTGGTTTTGTCCTGGAATTGTACGGTTTTGCGATGATGTTGATGTTATCATTGTTAGGATCCTGCACTATGATATTCCTATCAGTTGTAGTATTGTACTTTGTACTTTTCACTTCACAGATAAAAATTAATAAAATCCTGTTGGCAGCTGGCAAAAATGAAATACAAGAAGGTGAAACACCAACACAAGACAAAGGGCTGAACTGCTGACTTATAAGATAAAAACTCAGGAGGAGAAGTGTCAGGGGAAGAAAAAGGCAAGTTAGTGACAACAGGGCAGTGGATCTGAAGATTACGTGGCAGCTGATTCTTCGTAAATGTGCACCACTGAAGTATATCATCTGTGCATTATTACATAATCTTGTGGCCCTGTCTTGTGGTCACCTGGTGAATATGAACTTCGGATGACATCTGATTCTTCTGTTTTATTTTTTTGTTTTTCTTTTATTCTGTTTTTTGTGTGTGCACAAATAAATAAATACATTTTTAAAAAAAACAAAATACTCAGTTTATGTCGACTTTGCAGTTTGCAGTCACACTGATAAACCATCTGTTATTGTTTCCCAACAGACAGTTGGTGCTGAGTCACTCTCATTCAGGCAAAATGCTGATTGGACCTTTCTGAACTATTTCTATCAATTAACATATGTCGGTTGAACATAATATGCCTCCATGAGAAACCGCCCCACACCTGTTATTATCTCTGTATAGTGCCATTACTGCCACTCCATAGCACTTCATGTGGCACACCTTTGAATGCGCCTGAGGTGTTCAACAGAGCTCAAACAGCCACTGGGCACGTTAGTTTCCACGGTGATGCATTGATTGACGTGTTGCGTGATGCAAGAATGGCCCGGCCACTTTCTTGACAGTAAACCATCGCTCCCAGAAGATATTTAACTAAATAATGTGATTAATTTATGATGTTTAGCTGGAAAACATGTTCTACATTACTGTGTTGTGTGAAGTCGCAAAGCCTCATTTTTGTGCCGTGTCAAAGAAAAAGTACCCAGCATGCTACAGTCGCCATCATTTCTGCTGAATGAGTCATCTTTCACAGTTGTACAATAACCACCACCTTTCAAAGCAGATATATGACTACTACTTACACATTCATTTAGAGGATTTATTTTTGACATACATCATAGTTTTGTGCAGGTAAATGTTGGGGTGGCGTACTCAAAGTGACGTCCTGAAAGGCTCATGTACAGTGTTAAAGCATTAAAGTGTCAGGTTGCATATTTTCATACAATAAAAGGCTTGTGCACGCTCATAGCGAGAAGCTTTTAGTTCATCATCCTGATGGTCTGAGGCAATAATACAACTAATATTACCTGCAAAGAAAAAATCTGAAATGATAAGCTCAGTAAAAAAATAAAATAAAATGAGAGAGTTGATATGTGGCTTTCCATCAAGGACACTTTATTTCATCTTTTCTGACAGAAAAGTGGATTTACAGCATGACAGTTCAGTTCCACAGCAGTGATGATAGCGTCGGAAACGTTTTAGAAATATTTAATGCAGGACAAGCAAAACCGAAACTCTGGCAATGTTCTCAAGATTGCTCAGAAATTGGAAAAAAAAGTATAAAACGTTTTGTAATTCATTTTTTATATAAATTTTAAATGTGTATCCCAAAAGGTACACATAATTCATTGGATTGTTAAAGATTCTTCTGTTATAGTGAACACAAAATATACACAAGTAGTGGATACAGGACTGCCACTCAGACAGTGTCGACAGGCTCATCATTGTCATCAGGAAATTCAAGCAGGACTTGTTTATGTGTAGCGAGCATTGTAACTGAAACAATTGTCAATGGGACACTTGCTTTTACGCAAAGAGGGAATCTCAGAAGTAAACTGTTCTGTGATTAAAGTTTCCAGATTCACTCACCAGCAGCCTTTTAGGCAAAGCAAATCAATTATTTACAGATGTCAGTGTCTGAGCTCAAGGCTCTTCCAGTTAATAGTACATCACATTTCATTAAGGCTCAGTCTGGAGGGGTGTTAAGCTTCGTCTATACAGTGGCAAGGGCAGGACAATAACGGTAAGATATGATCAGTCATCCTGTATGTCTTAAGTACCTCGTTTAACCGTCATACAGTGCAGAGGCACGCTTCAAAAGAGCCCGTTGACCTGTTCAGTTTCAGGGTCCAGGTCAATGTCATAGAAACAAGGCCTGGTGGGCAGACCGGGGATCGTCGGCATCTGTGAGGAACGACAAGAGAAAGCAGTTTTTAAACGGGAGACGCACAAACAACACGCACACAAACAACTTCTGCGCAGACACGTGATTCATTTTAAGTCATGACATTGAAGCTGTACTGAAAATGAGTAATATACCATTTCTTGTACAGCACTATCAGAATTAATTGATTTGTTAATCGATGTAATTATTCTTTATAACTGACTAATTATTTATGTAAATTACTGTATGTTAAAAAAATGCTGGTTTTAGTGTTTCAAATGTGAAGATTTGATTGACTTTGGTTGGATTCACGGCTTGTACCTCACTTTTAATAGTTTGGGTTGTAATTCTGCCTGTTTTTTACTTATCCTGTTTGACCAGAACTCCCTTGAAAAATACATTTTTTAATCTTAAAATATAATCACTCCAAAATCGGGTAACTTCTGTATTTTTCATCCTGGACCTTATATTAGTTTTGAATTTGTTTGCAGCACTGTGGCGTCCTTTTGGACTGTTTGTCACGGTCTGGATAATAGTGACATATACTCCCATAAACTTACTACGTTGCTTGAGTAACTGATAATGAAAACAAATGTTGCATCTTGACAGTAGCAGGTAAATCTTTAGCAAACACAGCTGTGGAGCAGCTTTACTTAGACGTCACTTTGTTGTAGGATACTACATAGTATGCACACTCATAATCACAGCGGTGAGGGTTTGCTCCAAAGACAACAATGATCACACATTGTTGTCTTTGGAGCAAATCCTCACCGCTTGTGCTTTTGTTGTGTGAATGAAGAGACAGTTGAGCAGCACAAGTCAGGCTTTATTTTTAATAATAGTATTCTGCTCTACAAGAAAGACATAATTAAGGCGTGTTCATAGTGATGCGGTTTGATTAGTCACGCTCTACAGCCTCCGAGACGTGAATCAGCTGCAAAACTTTGGAAAGGAGGAGCTGTTCTTACCGTGCCAACCAGCGGGAAAAGAAAACCAGAGCCCACGCTGGCTCGGATGTCTCTGATTGGTACGATGAACCCTGTGGGCACACCCTTCTTGTCTGCTTCGTGAGAGAGCGACAGGTGAGTCTTCGCCATGCAGATTGGCAGGTTGCCAAAACCCTGAGGGACAAGTGGAGACAAACAGAAATGGATTAAACCTCTTACAAAAGGCCTAGTCAAGCGCTCGCTGTCCAATTATGATGACTTCCCCTGACAGCGGAAGTCAAAAAACAGGCCCGACAACACAGATGAAAGAAAGAGAAAGACGATGGGAGACGCTGACCTGTTTGGTGTAGAGCTCCACCTTGTGTTGAGCCTCTGGAAGAAGCTCTATGTCATCAGCTCCGTAGATCTTCTGGGCGATTATTCGAATTTTATCAGCGATGGGGAGCTAGAGAGGAATGACAAGTACACACACTGAGATGAAAACATCAGCTTTTATCTTCAGTGTGGCTGATATCTTTACAGACAAAATAATATAATAAACATACACATTACCTTAAACCACTCTAATGAATTGCAAAAAGAAAAACAGAAAATGTGATGGCTATACCTCCAGATCATAGAGGAACTTGAACTTGCTGGGGGTCTCAGAGGCTCTCTGGACAGCCTGACCGAGGGCCACCGCACCGGCTCCGCCCTCGGCCCAGTGGGAGCAGCGCACGGCGTCGAAGGCTCCAGCAGCTCTGGCCATCTTGCAAACCAAGTCCAGCTCAGCCTCTGTGTCGGTCCTGCAGGAGTCAGGACAACAAACGGCAATTAGAGATAAGCAGACACAGAAACTTCCATCAAAAAGGGAAGTAGGAACACACTGGAAATAATTCTATAATTAAATATACATTTATCACTATTTATCACCTTATTTCTTTAGACAATAACTTTCTGTCTCAAACAGTTGTAATATTCTCCTGTTACTTCTACTCAGCCACCCAAACCAAAAACACCTTAATTTGGTGGTGTATATAATATATACCTATAGACCTACCGGTATAGTATGGTAGGTTTATAAGAGCTTTTTCACTGAAAACAGCTGATGCAAACAACTCAAATGCAGTGAGAGTGAAAAAAACAAACAGAAGTTATGGGCCCCAAAACCAAAACAATAAGCTAAAAGTTGCTAAAACGCTCCGTAGAGCTGAGAGGGAAGTGCTTGATAAGTCTGTGTGTTATTCATCACTAGAGAGAACCTTTTCACGTTACAATCTGTATGTTTGTGGTGGTATAGTCTTTTTTTACTGTGTCGTCATCCATCACTTACTTGAAACCATTGACAGCCACCACCACCGGCACGCCAAAGTGCTGCGCATTCTCTATCTGCTTCCTCATGTTGCTGCAGCCCTTCTCCAGCAACTCGAGGTTCTACGTGCGAGTTCACATAAATACCGTTAGAAATCGGCTTAGGAGAAGGTAGGCAATGGCAGCAATTCTCGGTTTACATGAATGTTTAATGCGTATGACAACGTTTTGGGAGGCTGCTGTCATACGTTACCTCCTCGATGTATTCCTTAGGCAGTGGCATCCCAGCGGTGACCTAAACAAAAAAGAAATCATGTTTGTGAATTTTAAATAATCCAGCGACAATCTCACAAAATCTTATACGAAAGAGGCTCGACAGATTTGAATTGTTTTTCCTCAGCTGTTTACTTTATGGGGTTATTAACAATCTAATTATTGCGTGAAGGAAGAAATAAGAATGTGAACGCTCTTATCGCTCTGTGACAATCAGTAATTACACTCACTCTCTGGGGCTGAGAGAGACACAGATGTTGTTTTCAGAGCTCGCATCGGAGAAATGAAACAATTATAAATGAATTTAAAAATAAAAAAAGCACTAAAGTAATTATCTTGTCATTAGACTGCTGAGGGAAAAAAAAAAAAAAAAAAAATCACCGTTGGTCCTCCTCCGTGCATCTTCAGGGCTCGGACAGTGGCCACCAGCACCACCACGTGGGGTCTCAGGCCTGAGTAGCGGCACTTGATGTTGAAGAACTTCTCCATGCCAATGTCAGCACCAAAGCCTGCCTCCGTCACTGTTGACACAATTAAAATCATGCTACATGGCTTCAACAAAACAATCTACCACGGCACCGCAGTACCAGATCAGGCACTTACCCACAAAGCCCTCCGGTCCAACTAGCTTCAAAGCTATTTTATCTGCCAGGATGGAGGAGTTGCCATGGGCGATGTTGGCAAACGGGCCGGCGTGGACAAACACAGGGTTTCCCTGCAGATTCAGACGATTCACATGTGACACAAAACCCATAACCCAAGGCAATGTCATCGTTCTGACGCACGGCCAGGTTTGGATCATTGAAAAACAAACCGAGCTACTTTAAATCCAACAACAACACACAACCTTTTCAAGCTTTGAAACACCCATGTTCTCCTAATATCCAAAGTGTTCTCACTCACACTCTTTCGGTCTGTAAAAGTTATTTTCAGTGGAAGCTTTCAGGCTAGCGTCCATGTTTCACCCACCTCCAAGGTCTGCATCAGGTTTGGCTTGATGGCATCTTTCATCAGCACAGTAAGAGCACCGCTCACACCCTGTAGAGAAAAACGTCCGACTGTAACAACTTTGTTTCCACAAACGTAATGAAAGCAGCTTCAGAGCACTGACCAGGTCCTCGGTGGTGATGGGATCCCCGCTCCGGCTGGTGGCCACGACCATCTTGGCCAGACGCTGACGCATGTCCTCCAGACTGCTGGTAAGGGCGAGCACCGCCATGATTTCACTGGCCACTGTGATGTCAAACTGGGCCTGGAGGACACAGAGAGAGAGAGCGAGTACGTCCTTTTATCGTTAGGTACATTAGGTTTACAAGCAGAAAAGATGAACAGAATTACATTTGCTTGGTTTTACTTTATGATCTGATTAACTACTACATGTGGATGTTTTTATGTATCCAGTTTCTAGAACTTTTCAAATGTGTTGCACTTCTGCCTGCCACCCTAAAACATGCCTTTTTTCATACAACCACTAGGGGGAGCCAAAGACATTTCACATTCTGGCTTTTATAGATTCAGAACGAGCTTTGAGGATCTTCTCGCTTTACCTCTCTCGTGTATCCTTTTTCAGTTGGTGACTGGCCGATCGTGATCTTCCTCAGGAATCGATCATTGGTATCCAACACTGAATTGACACATGAGCATGTTATCGGTCACAGTGGATACTGCAGGTTTAATGAGGCAGACGATGTCTCAGGGTGTTCATACCTCTCTGCCAGGTGACAGAGCTCGGGTCGATGTCCAGGCGGGCAAAGCGGGTGATCTCTTCTTCAGTCAGAGTGGAGGGGTCAGTCTTTTCTATGCCCAGTTTCTTAAATAAATACAGAAAAAAACGTTAGGCGTGAACTATTCTCGGGGATGTGAGTCGAGTCTGTGACACGATCGCTTACTTTCAGTCTGTTGATCTGGATTGGTGAGAACTTCCTCTGTCCTCCACTGAGTGGGACCAAGCGGTTATACAGAGCCTGAGGATGCATGCAGAGAGAAACGTGAAGTTACAGTTCAGTGAATGAAGTCGAAAAAATATGTCCGACATCTGACACAACGGAGCACCCACCTTGTCGCTTTGTGTTGACTCGTGGAACATGCGGGCGTCGATGGCAGCAGCCACCAGATTGTTGGCAGCCGTGATGGCGTGAATGTCGCCGGTGAGATGGAGGTTGAACTACAACGGACAGGCTTGTTAATTAAATGCAGTCCTACCTTTGCAGTGTCATACAAGCGACATTGTTTTCTAACTGGAAGCAGTAGTGTTGTACCTCTTCCATGGGGATGACCTGAGAGTATCCACCTCCTGCGGCACCACCTGTAGAGAGAAGACAAAACTACGTTCGTATACTTGCACGGGACTTAAAATGTGCATTTCAACAACTTGAGCGTCACCTTTAATGCCAAATGTGGGTCCCTGAGAGGGCTGTCGGACGCAAGCAAACACGTTGAGCTTCATGTGAGCTCCCAGCGCCTGGACCAGGCCGATGGTGGTGGTGCTCTTTCCTTCACCGAGAGGGGTGGGTGTGATGCTGCAGATAGAAATGTTTTTGTCAGCAGAGCCCAAAATGGATTCGTCTGAGTACCAAATGACCATAATTGTTGACTCTGACATGTAAATCGCTGTGGGGAGTATTTTCTGGTGTCTTTTAATTCAGTATTTTACTTCTGTAGGTTCTGTAACCTAACCAGCAGATGAAAATTCAAACATATCATTTTGTCCAAACAGAGACGTGCTGTAGATTGCAAATAAGTTAACACATTTCACCGCAGACAGACATCCTTCAACAAACAGCAGCCTGTTAAAAGGAGCGCTGCAGACAAGGGAAAACGGTACAGTGAAGTAGATTAAAGTGCTGACAGCATACCCGGTGACCACCACATATTTGCCGTCTGGCTGGGCCTGCAGGCGCTTCATGATACTCAGCTGGACCTTGGCCTTAGTCTTGCCATAGAGCTCGACCTCATCAGAGAGCAGGCCCACCTCTCTCGCTAGATGGTCGATGGACTTTGGCACACAGGAGCGAGAAATCACAATATCGCTGTCGGGGCAACACAGAAAAAAATAGAGATGCTTATAACTTTTTCATCGGAGTGAAGGACTGAAAGACAATAAGTACATTCAGAGAGTTCTAACGTGAGGCAGTAAATAAAGCAGCTCGTCTTGACTGTGAATAAATGATTATTGAATTTAACAATTTAACAAATGCCTCAGCTGACAAGTTAACAGAGCACATGACTAAGAGAAGGAGAAGAAATGGAAACAAACCTCGGCACGGGCTTCTGGAGGTTGAGTTGGGTGTAAGAAATTTTCCACTTCCCTGGTTGATGACTCTCCAGGAAGCGCTTTGCACTCAACACTGTGTTCTACACACACACACACACACACACACACACACACACACACACACACACACACACACACACACACACACACACACACACACACACACACACACACACACACACACACACACACACACACACACACACACACACACACACACACACACACAACACAAAAACAAAAACAATAATTTAGCTGCAGTAAAAATGAAATTGCTGCAAAAGTGTGGCAACTCACAGCAAAATAACGGACAGTATAAACCTAAGTATAAATATGTCTGGTCTGATATGATAAAAGCTAACCCGTTGTTGGAAAGCTGAATTGATGCAAACATCAAGTTTAGTTCTAGAGTCACTCTCCACAGATGGACCTTACCGCCATCAGCATAGCCACAGTCATGGGTCCCACACCACCGGGCACAGGGGTGATGAAGCCAGCCTGCTCTTTGGCTGAGGCGTAGTGGACGTCACCCACCACCCGCTTACCACTTGCTTTAGTCTCATCTGAAAGACACGAAGAGAGACCTCCTTGTAAATACCATAAGAGTTCCTTCAGACTTCCATTTAATTTATTTATAAAGTGGACTGCAAAGCCTCAGGAGTGCAGAGTCCAACCTGGAATGTGGTTGATGCCACAGTCGATGACCACGGCGCCCTTCTTTATCCACTCTCCTTTCACCATCTCGGCTTTCCCGATGCCGACAACCAGGATGTCTGCTTTGCCCACCTGAACAAAGACGGACAATAAAAGGTGTGTGACAATAATGCTAGGCTAGGGGAACATTAATATTCTGAGACTACATAGAAATTTTCACACACAAACGAATACGATCCTAAGACCGTATTTCTGTGTTGGGTGGAGGTGCCACTGATGTACCTCTCCAGGGAGATCTGCGGTTTTAGAGTGGCAGGTGGTGACAGTGGCATGGTTCCACAGCAGTAGGTCGTGCATCGGTGCGCCCACGATCTTACTGCGACCAATCACTACAGCTCTCTTCCCTGCCACAGACACACCTGTAGAGAAGCAGTCGATCCAGCAATTAATTCTCAGTTATTTGTCATTTTTCGGTTGGTAGTAGAAGCCTTAGGCGTGTTTACCAGTCTGTCTGATCAACTCCATGCAGCCATTTGGTGTGCAGGGGATGAAGCAGTCACCCAGGTCGCCACGAGAGAGCTTCCCTGCATTGATGCTGGTCAGTCTGTGCATGGACCAGAACAAATTGAATATGCAAATTAAAGATGTCCAATAATTAAAATTATCCAAGTGATAATTAACAACTGATTTAAAAAGAGGTCTTTAGTTCTTTGCCTGTGCCTACCCGTCTACATCTTTCTCTGGGGCCACGGCGTTGGTGACCTTCTCCGTGTCTATCTTGTGGATTGAGTCTAAGGGCAGCTGCACGATGAGGCCGTGGACAGCCGAGTTCTCATTCACCTCTGTGATACTGTGAAGAACCTACAGACAGACAGAGGCTCTTTAATCTCTCAGGCACTTTCACGTACTGTATTAAACTTACAATCTATGTTTTGTTACGGCAACAATAGCATTTGAATGATAAAAGGTAATATTTCAAATCCGTTCTCACCTCCTCCTCTGTTGCAGTCTTGGGAAGTCTCATATGTGTGGCATTTATTCCAATCTGCGGACGCAGATGAAAAGAAGAAGCCAGACATTAGGGCTGATTGCAAACAGTGTGCAGTTAAAGTGTGGCACACGTAATGTATGTCTTTTTTTTTAATTTTTTTTTTACCTCTGCTGCCGCCTTCACCTTCATGCTGATGTACAGATTTGAATCATCGCGGTCTCCAACCTGCAAAGACACAAAGCACAACTTAGCCTGCTTGTATGAAGGACTATGCCTTCTACCATACAGATACATATGCGAGGACCACAGAGCACTTGCATGAAAGTCTCCATATACAAGTAGAACACATTTGTACTCTCTGAGTTCATGCAAGCGACCACAACGGCACGCACGGGGGCGAAAACCTTACCTGCTAACCGCCTCCAGGAGAGGGCGATAAAAAAGCACATGGAAAAATAAGCTAATAAAAAAAAACGGGAAAATGTTCCCCAAATGCACACAGAAAAAGTTCCCATATTACACTTACCTGTAAAACCACTAGACCGGGTCTGAAGTTGGGGTCCTGAAGCTTCATCTGCTCTACATCCTTCTTCAGGCGCTCCCTCACCTGACTGAGAACAACAGAATAAAACCCAACTGGTCATTTTAATCTATATGCAGGTGCACCATTAAAAAGGAAAAGAACCACATGGTACATAAGCTATAGGGCCAAAACATTCCCTTCCCCTGTCATGGTTACAGATTTTGCACCCAGCCATCTGGCTATCTCATTGTGAGGTTGGTAATCATTTTCCAATCCACAGACATAAATGCACGAGGCAATCCGTCCGTTTGGCAGAAGCAGATTCTTATCATTGGTCTTTGTCTCCGATTTATCGTTTAATTGTTCGGTTATGGCAGTTATCTGTTACCCAAAGACACAGATTTGGAATATAACTGATTTCAATTCAAAGACAAGACTGAGCGAGTGACACAAAGTTACTGGACTTTAACTCACAGCAATTAAATCTGTTTTAAGATGAATGTCTGTCTGAACAAAGCTCAACCCTGACTGTGTTTCTTTTGTCTTCTACTCACGCAATCAGTCACGTCAGCTTTATTGATCTCATCCACTGAGTTACTCAAAAAACTCTGAAGATAAAATGCTAATTGCGTCTAAAACAGTGTCTTTGTGCATCACATGAACTTCATCGGCAGTGATGATGGAATACACCATGTGATTACTATTGATTACGGATGCATGACACAATGGGGTGACACCAATTTAAAACTACCTTTCAAGTAACCTCAGAGTGCCTTTGCCCTTTTGACCTCGCAAGATTAAAGTTAAAAACGAAAGGCTCACCCAAATCTTAACATCTTCCTGTCACCTTACTGCCATAAAACCACGATATCATGATAACATTCGGCATCACAACAACAATCACAATGACGGCTGATAAAACATTAACTAGGGCCATATTCCTGTAAACACAACTTTCACCTGTGTGTCAATCTTACCAACACTTTTGGATAAGAGGTTGTAAAAAAAAAAAAAAAAAAAAACATTTCCTGAAAGGCAGAGACAAAGTATGTCAGCAGATATTGTCAAGAGAGATAATGAATGCAAATCCTCGGCAGGTCTTTGGAGAGGCTTTTATGTTGCATAAAATAATTCAACTAATGAGTGCAGTGAGGGGCAGTTAACAGGGTGCAGGCTGTCATGTCTTGTGACAAGCACATGCAGCTAAATGTCCGTGCACTTTGTTGTCTCTTTTCCAATTAGGCCGAGATTTGGTTTTTTTTTGGGAATAAGCCAAAAGTTGAAATTCATTCATTCAAACAAACAATCGACCCGTCTGCAAATATTGAGTGGTTTTTGTCAGCCTCATCACTGCTTGCTAGG
Source organism: Nibea albiflora (assembly GCA_014281875.1). Classification (NCBI taxonomy): domain Eukaryota; kingdom Metazoa; phylum Chordata; class Actinopteri; family Sciaenidae; genus Nibea; species Nibea albiflora. The sequence continues at coordinate 9,885,247 of CM024799.1, forward strand.
ACACTGGACCAATAGTGCAAAGATCATATCACACCACCAGATTCTTACATAATCCTGCAAGACTTGCAATGATTCACTCCAAAGTTGTCCTACATTACGGATTACCATTAAATGATAAACACTCACAAGTTGGTGTGTGTAGTTAGGGTGAACACATTTAGACTCCCACACAGCTAGTAACATTTCTCGTGCAGCTTGAGAGAACAGTGGATTCCTCAGCTTATTATGCACATTGCACAACAAAAATTAGCAGCACACATTCACGTGGACAGCGTCACGTTACCAATTCAAACTTAAAGTTATGAAATCTGCTTCCAGCACGGACAAAAGCTGTATCTTTAAACAGCTGCATGCAAAACGTGCATAAGGCTGGTATCACGCACAGATGCCCATTCATCCACGTTAACTTGAGCTATGAAGAAACTCAAATGGCTAGTTAGCTGTCTACTTAGCCAGTATACACAGACACGTTTCCTCAAGTTGGTTATAGCCGCTGTGCTATCTGTGCATTAATGAACGTGCAGGAGAAAATCTTAAACTTACGCTGAAACCTCTTTGCCACTTATGATTTGAGCTGACATCTTTTGGTCCTGGTGGTCCGTGATCTCAGGTGTCTGGGTGCACGCTCACTGCCTGACAAGAAGAGAGGAGCGCGGTGAGCACTGACAAAAACTTAAGTTTAGAGGAAAAAGGGTCGGAGTCGAAGTTGACGACGCAAGGCTTCGCTAACAAAACGAGTACTCACGCTCTAAATCGGCGTATTAACTTTGAGGAATACCGTTATTGAACGTAGCGTGGAGCGTGAGCATAAGGGCGGGGCTATCGCCGAACTGTCAACTCTGACAGCCAATCGTAGACTTACTATAAACAGTTAGTAGGCGCTCACAACCAATCACATCACGAGTTCTATGGGGTGGGCTAATGGGCGGGATTTCAGAGGGCAGCGCTGTATTTACATAACGCTGATATTAACCGTTAAATCTTCTTGTGAAGACAGGAGCTCGGCGAGTACTGACAAAACTTAAGTAAAGTAGAAAAAAAGGGAGTCAAAGTCGGCGACGCAGGCTCCATACAAACCGAGTGCGTAACGTTCAAAAACGGCGTATTAACTTTCAGGAATAGCAGTTGAACGCAGCGTCAGACGTGAGCATGACGACGGATAAGGGCGGGGCTGTTGGCGTACTGTCAGCCAATCATATACCGTTATTAGACGCAAATACCCAATCCCACCACGAGTTCTATTGGGGTGGGTGGGGCTTCAGGGGACGTAATTCCGTCGAGAATCAGCAGAGGGCAGCGCTGCATGCGCTTACGCACAGCATATATGTGACCCGTCAGCGGTGTTTATATGGGTCCAACTTGACATTTGGCCAACAATGTCTGTTTCTCCAAAGTGTCATATTTTTTGATAATCACCCGAAAGTGCTAGAACCGGTTATATTAAGATATCTGGCTTTAGGTCCGATGTAAGACATGAAGAAATACAGAGAGCTATGGAGAGTAGATTCTGTGTTTTGAGCGACACCGAAGACCTCCAGACGCTAATTTCAAACACTGAAAACAGTCTCCACTTCGAAAGGTAAGTTGAAAGCAGCTGCTCGGTTGTCAAACTAGCAGGCGTTTCTGTCTCCCGGTGGATAACTGGACGTAACTCGCCATTGCGTGGCTTGTTATGTTGCTTCAAGCTAACTCACAACTATTTGCATAGCGTTAGCCTCTGTCTATCATCACCCACGTTAAGAGGTGAAGCCGCCTCCTCGGCGTTATAGTCTAAAATCAATCAGTGCATCCGCATTCAAACCACCTCCTTTGCTTCTCTTTCAGGTCTAAGACGCTGTTTGAAGAAATTCGTGCCTCCATCAACAACAATGATGAAGAGGACCGCTCCTTCTGGAGGCCTGTGCTCCCATGGGGTGGCGTCTTTACCATTAAGGCAGGACGTAAGGCCATATCATGCACCCCTCTGTACGTCAAAATCAACCTTAAAAACACCTGCACCATCGACGGCTTCCTCATGATCCTGTATGTGATTCTGCGGGACAACCAGGGCTTCCCCAGGGAGCTGGCTGTCTTTCTGGGTAAGCAGTTCGTGGAGCATTTCCTCTACCTGATGGACTCCTGTGACTACACCACGGTGAAGATGCTGTGGATCTGGGACAGGATGTCCAAGAGACAGTACCGCTCCGAGATCCACCAGGCGGCACTGGAGATCGACCTGTTTGGTAACGAGCACGAGAACTTCACAGAGAACCTGGAGAACCTGATGTCCACCATGCAGGAGAGTCTGTGCACCAACTGGAGCTGCCCGGCACGCTTCCAGGAGTTCATCAAGACTACAGTCAGCATCAGGTATGCTGCACACAGGCAGTGTAATGTCCTGATGCTACCAAGAAAACTTTCGTTCTCACCCTGTGAACATTGCCAGAGTGTTGGGACTTGTCGTACTGTGTCAAATATCAAAAACATCAAATGCCTTATGGACTTTGTCCTCGTATAAAATCCTTGTCAGCACTTGGACTGTTACTTAAGCTGGTGTACATTTCAATTTTATGAAGGGTTTAATTTTTTCTCCTTGACATACCGAGCTTTAAAAATTTCACTTGTCTAATGAGGCGACATAAAGGAGTTAATCCTCAAACCTTAATCACATTTGAGGTGTTTTTGGATGCTGTGAGTGATTTCCATGTCATATAATTTCATTCTGACGTTCTTTACCTCCAGCCCTCCTCATGAGCTGCCTCATAGAGACCCCATTCAGTCGGCCGTGGATGAGTTCTTCTGCCCCAAGCTCCTACTCTGCACACAACTGGGGTGAGACGTAGACACAGTGTCACTATCTTCTAACTCTGTTCGGTCTTTTTTTTTTAACTTCTTTAACAAATTGGTTATCTTTTTTTCTACAGGTGTGATGGTCTGAGGGAGTTCTCTCAGAGGGTTTTCTGCCATGGACCCCCACCCTTTGTCATTTTCAACATGCAGCAGTGGAAGTCAGAGGAGCTGTCCTATGTTCCTTACCATCTGGCTCTCTGCCAGCACAGGTATGAGGTCTTGACAAGACATCACAGCCTCACAGCGGGACGTTAACTGGTCATGTGACCAGGTCTCCAGCAATTAAGCACTGATATAAAAATGCCTGGTTTTTAATCTGCATTGTGAAGAGCGACAATGGAGTTGAGGTGGATTTACAGTGTTACTGTACATGCAGCTTGATGCCATGGTCTGTAGGATGTTTTTAAAGTCAGACAATGGCTTCATGTAAAACTACTGAAATTGATCCAATACAGAAAGATTCTTCGCTGCTGAGTTTTGTTTGTACCAGTTGCAGAATAGAGACCTAACCGAGGCAGGAAAACTGTGTTGATAGTCAAAGCAATGAGGGATAAAAGAAGGGTGACACCGTCCACATCAGGAAACTAAATCTTCTTGTAGAAACATCTGACGCACTCAATGCCTCTCAGACATGTCTACATGGATGAAGGCACACCACCTCCAGCTGAACCTCTTTAAAAACTGAACTGCTCGCCCTCCCAGCCAAACCTACTATACACCATGACATCAACATCAAAATTGACTCCCCGTGTCTCGACTCCCCACCAGGGCAGCGAGAAACTTAGGCGTCATGATTGATGACCAACTAACCTTTTCCAATCATTGCACTTCACAACTTAAGAAAAAATCAGGCCTTACCTAACTCAACATGCTGTGACACAGGCTGTGGTCATCTCACGGTTGATTACTGTAACGCACTCCTGATGGGCCTCCCAGGCTGCACAGTGAAACCTTTTCAGACGATCCAGAACGCTGCAGCGCGCCTGTTTTTCAGTCAGCCCAAAAGGTTACCCTGCTCGCTGCCCATTGAGCTCCCGCGGCTACCTGTAGCAGCCCGCTTGAATTCAAATTGCAATTATTCAAGTTAAGCAATTCAAAATCAAATATAAATGATTTAAATTCAGTTTCGGATGGCACATATTTCAGTCTGTCACAGTACTTACTGCAGATCCTGGTCGCACTTTACTTTGATTGTTTCCTTTTTTTGTAAGTCACTTTGGATGAAAGCGTCTGCTAAATGACTATGTAATGTATATTTGTAAAGCAGCTGTCATTGAATACACTATTCCAGTTTATTTTTCAGTTTAGATACATTTTATTCTTCTTCAAAACATTTTTATTTCATTTTTGTCTGAATCTTCATCCCAAATCAAATTTAAAAAAACAAAAAAACAAAAAACATGTTCTCATTATTATTCATGCTCTTCCTTCAAGCTGCCTGGACGGTATTAAGATGTTATCAAATCTTTACAGGTACTCACTGGAGGGCGCCACACTCTTCAACAAGGAGGAGCATCACTACTCCGCAGCATTCCAGATAGACGGCTGCTGGATGCACTATGACGGCCTGAGGGGGGACAATCTGATCCTGTTGCACAAACCACCGGAGCTCCTGCTGCTGTCCTCTCTGGTCTACATCCGCGCCTCCGACAAGTGAACTCCTCGTGTCACAAGTTGGACACACGGACGAGCAGCGATCTCACGAGAGAAAACAAAAATCACTGATGGCATTACGTTGCTGTAATCCTGTTTCATACTTTATAATTCCTGTCAGTCGTTACTACTTTTGTTTCACCTGAAGATTTGCAGAAAACTTAATTTTGGGCATGCTTGGAATCCAAGAATATAATGGACTATAATAGTTCTGGGTTGATATGCATAAATGAATATCAGTGAGTGACTAATCAGTGGTTGTTAAGAGGATTACATTGAAAGTGTATTAAGCAGCCTCGTGTGTGACTGTACATCACATTCCCGTTAAATTTTACATTCAATGCATATCAACCCATTCCTACAGTTAAACTGGTGCTTTTTTTATTTACACTGTGGTCTGAGGCCAAGGTACATGTCAGGTTAATGTCTTGTTCTTTAAAATGTTTAAATTGGAGGCAAGCGTTTAATACAATGAGCGAATGTTCAAGGTTGACAAATCTCTTTTTCTCACTCTACAAACTTAAATATTTACCTGTTCGGCTTGCCGGAGACTAAACTTGTAGCATTCATGTACTAATTCAGTAAATTCAAGCACACACTGCAGATACCAACACAGGGAATATGTATGTACATAATTCATTTTTAAATAGTTTTCAAGAATTACTGGTATCACACAGTGCCTCTGCTCTGTTCGTGAAAACTAATATAGAAGAGTATGTATCCTTGATCATGACTAGTTTTCACTTGCTGTTTTTTTTTCTATGCAGAGACTGTCTTTAAAATGTAAATACAAATATTTTGGACTACACTTGCATGGATTTATTTTTGTCGTACTCGTGCATCGCACGGACGGCGCCACGAGAGTCACATAAAAGCAGACGGTACCTTTTAAGGCAGGCATTTATTTTAAACTGGGTACAACTGCACCACACAAACTGACTAAAATGTATGTAAAATGTCTTCAATCAAAACATGATAAAATGTGAAAAGCTACTGTTTCTACACCTAAGGTTATCTTGTACTTCCAGTATTGATCCACAGGATATAAAATTCAAGATCGTCACCTTACTCCAGACACACGATGGGAAATGTAAAAGAAGCAGAGTGGTCATTTGGCTAACATTGACATCAGTTTCAAAGGATTTTTTTTCTCTCTCTCTCAGACACAAACATTAGAGTGGCAGTCCAATGCAGACCAGGTGTTAGTCATCCATCTGCTTTCTTTGAACAAGCACTTTGGTGAGAGTGGTGGCAAAAAACATGACATTGGTTAGGCCATAATAATAAAAATGCGTACAAACTCAATTTTAAAACATCCCTTTCTTTTTGCAGATTCACGTTTGCAGATTTTCATCAGCGTCTCTCCAAAATTCATTAAAGTAGTAGTTAGTGTACACTTCAGAAATCATACATTATACACACACACGCAGACACACACACACACACACACACATACACAGCAGTGATGCTAGATGAATCATGGCAGCAGCACATAATTACGCCTGCGTGATTAGTGCCGTGGCTGTTGAGTGACCGACATAAATCTAGTACAATTGAGAAAAAAAAACACAACATAATTAGCAAACAAAATCAGGTTACACAACATGAAACGATACAAATTATAAATCATAAATACAAAATAAAGACATCTCTCTAAAATAAAAATGACACATTTGCAGAAATACGTCTGCGTCGTGTTTCTCTCTCAAAAACAAAACCCAAAGTCAGAAAGGAAAGTACTTCATGTGGCGATGCAAACAAACTTAACGTCTCACCATTGACACCCTGACCGATTTGCGAGGCAAATGCCATTAAAAGTTCTCGTCTGTGGTAATAGTTTCCCTAATCGTTTTTACAAACACATCAAGTTTAGAGCACAAGGGTTAAAGTGGAAGATGTCCTGTCTAGTGTTTACAAGACTTTGTGGCGACGGCACCTTTTTTTCTTCTTCCCCCAAACAGGTGTATACATCAAATTTGGCCATTGATAAATTGTGAGCGATCCATCTGAATATGGCTGGATAAACACGAGCCTTGTAAAAAAAAAAAAAAATTGCATGCACAACAAAATCACAACACAAGATGTCTGGCAGGATGAGGCCACGTCAATGGTACCATTTGGATGTTTCATTAGACATAACCAACAACGGACGTGCCATGTGGGGGTTTCTGTTACAGCAATATGAGATGCCTTGGCTTTTTGAAAGAGACAGACACAAAAACAGAAGTCTTATTGCATTATCTAAATGCCATTATCCTAAATTAAAACATATGTACAAATTACACTATGTATCAAATAGTTTGGTAAGTGCAATGCAGAGCTTGGTTAAAGTTTCCACTTATGTGCAAACGTCAGTGCACAAAGCAACTCAAACTAGACTTGAACATCAACAACAGTGACTCAACAAGACGCACCTCACCCAGCCTTTCCTAATCTGGAGCCCCCTCTATTGCTGTGCATTGCTTGACCTGTCCATTGGCCTAGCCCTAGAGTCCGAAACGCAGGTGAGCACTCTGATCTTTCTCTCTCTCTCTCCCCCCCAGGACACACGATTGGTGACAGTGGCAACATGGCCTGAGGTGGCTGGCACAGCCCTTGGTGCTTTATCATCGTCATCATCATCCATCTCCATATAACAGCATGGAAGAATGTAAATGCTAATATGTTAGCAGTAAGGGCGAAAAGAAAGTTGTGGCACGCGAGCGGCGGAGCTGTTTCTAGCACTGGAGGTGGGAAAGATGCAGGAAAAAAAAGGTCGTTTTGGCACTTCACACGAAGTTGTGAACGGATTACCGCAAACCTGAGCTTGCAAGCGAGAGCTCGGCCACATGAGCATCACACGTTTGGCGGGGAGTCAATGGGTGCAGGTGTCAGACCCGATCACAGGCGGTGAAAGAAAAAAGAAAAAGTCTTGTTCACAGCTAAAAGAGCGACGCACTGGGAACAGGCATTGAGATGATATAACTAAGCGCGCCCATATCCTGCAACGGAGCTGCTAAGCAGGATGCATTTTCTAAATTAAATAGTGCTAATTGTCAGAGAGAAGTTTGTGGTTATCCAACCGCAGCCTTCCCTTTCAGTAGGACTTTATTTTATTGCATGGTTAGGGGCCATTAAATTTTCCGCATTTTAATGCACATAAATAACAAATATCCAACACGGTGATGTAGCAGAGGCTGAACAGAAGTTGACCTAATTATGTGAGGCAACACAGACAAACAGCTGAATCCTGAATCCTAAATATAGCACCAGTTGGTATTGTGTACAGACCAAAGGGTGAAACGAGGGCCAAGGTCGATTTCATCTAATGTGAAGAGTAGCAAGAAGTTCATGACCTGACCTTAGGAAGATGTAACAGAAGCTAGAACATGGGGATATTTTTTTTTCCTTTTTCTTTTTTTTAAAATGGCTCCGAGGATGAAGCAGAGACTAGTGGCAAACACTCGCAGGAGAATTCGTCATTCACCTCCACACTGACCCTTGAAATCAAACTACACACACACACATCCGCACGCGCACACACTAGTGACCCAGTGCAGAAAAACATTTACAGGCAATGCACTAGAGGATATATTCATATCTATATATTTCATTTAGACTATTTACAAGAGAGAAAAAAAAGGCAGCCCTTTTTGAGAAAATATAAAGATTCCAACTTTTCTCTTTTTTGTGAAGCACTGATTTTGATGCAGAACTCCTGCGTCGCTGAGCCTGAGCGTCAGTTCTGCACGCAGACACGTAACAAAACACAAACAAACAATCCTGACATGCATGTACCCCTCGAGCATACACACAGACACACTACATGGCCAACAACCACATATTCATACAAACACGGCGGCAAACTGCAGTGTTCTACAAAATTTGAACACATGGTTCCAGTCGCAGCAAGGAAATTAAAGAGAGATTTAAGTGTTAAACACGATTAATGGCATGACGGGAAAAAAAACAAAACAAAAACAAAACTAAAACGATGTCTGGTAACATAACAGAAGTTTTCAAAATAAAAGTGACAAGTTTTCTCCCACAATCCTCTGGGAGATGGCTCAGAGTCCTCATTGTGGTCCAGCAGCAGTAGAACGGTAGTCTCCTCGCGCCCGTGACAACAGCTGTCCGATCGTCTTCGCCGCTTTTTCCCCCGCGCAACTTTGTAGCTCTTCATCTCTGCAGCAATGCCTTGGGGCACCCCCTCCGCTCTAGCCGGCCAGCTAGCCTAGCACCATCCATCCACCCAGCAGGCTCGCCCTCCTCCGGTGTTCACGTTGGTGTGCAGCGCTCCTCTGCACCTGGAGGATGAATGTGGGGAAGGAGGAGGAGGAGGAGACAACAAAAAAGAAACGTCTTTGTGTCTAAGTTCTCTTATTGGGTCCTAGCTGGCTGGGCCATGGGTCAAAGGGCAGTCAGACCAAAGTTGCAACGGCAATACATCATGCCGCTCGAGTCCAACCAGCTGTCTGAGATGGGGTCGTAGCGTTGGACAGTGTTCAGGTAGGATGATCCAGAGTGACCTCCCACCACATAGAGGTAGTTGTCCACGATGGCAGAGCCCACACCTGTAAGACGATGTCACAGTTATAATATGTGGCTAATGGCATACACTTCCATACAATCCCAGAGTTAAACCATGACATAAACTCACCAGTGCGCGGTTCATTCATTGGCCGGCAGGCTGTCCACTGGTTCTGATGTGGATCGTACCTCTCAATGCTGGACAGGTGCGACACTCCGTTGTGTCCGCCCACCACAAATATGAAGCCAAGCATTACGCCTACTCCGAAGTTGATCCTCTTATCTGCCATGGGGGCTACCATTTCCCAGGCATCCTTGCTGGGGTCATACCGCTCGACACTGTGAGCAGCCGAACAAAAAACACACACACAGTGGTTAGAAAGTCCAAATGTAAATTGATCTCATCTCCCAGCCCTCTGCAATTACTCAACAGGCTGCATGCTGCAATAACTGTCATACTATACAAGCATAACTAAACCTATAAGGAATGACTAAATGTGACCAGAGTCAACTGAACTCCCTGACAGCAACTGGAACACTGGCAATCTGGGATTGTTTTGCAGTATGCAAGGACATATAAACCACTGGGAAAAGAAAAAAAAAGTAGTCCCCAAAGATTCTCTGTCCAAACACATTCTCCTGCGGGGTTTTGGGAGTCAAGGAAACAAGCAACAGACGCTGCTCTCTAGAGATCCACAGCAACAACAGAGGTCTAACCGGCAGCACCCTTTCAATGAAACTCCGGCAAACCACTTCTGTTATGACTCCTCTTCACTCATTAACAGGGCCCTGGCCATTTTCTCAGCAGCACTTGACATCCTTCACTTGATTGCCAGTTCTATTAAATAACTAACAAGACCTTGAGATAGAAAGCCAGGTTAGAGGGGCCGGACAGCGCTGGAAGCTTTTCACAGAGATCAAAGACAAGGTGTGGTTGAGCAACACAACCTGATGTTACTGATGTCAAAGGCCGTCTCTAGGAACAGCGAATGGTTAGTTGCATGTTTTGGGCCTATGTGACGATACAAACTGAGCAGCTACAGTGCCATGTTAAATATTGGGAAATCTACTGATCAAGATCCAGTCACCAATCTTCATAATAATCTACCCATTAGACGTGCTGTCGTCCAAAGTGTGCAAGAACATTTAGTTTGTTAGTCGTTTAGGTTAGTTAGCACACAAGATGTTAAACCTGCGCGGACGATTTAAACTTAGTACCTGTTCATATGGGCTGGGCCGTAGCCTCCAATAGCATACACCATGCCATCCAGCACAGCTGTGGCAAAGCAGCTCCGGGACTTTGTCATGGGTGCCACAGGCTGCCACTCCTTCAACTTGGGGACGTATTTCTCCACAGACTGGAGGTAATACTGGCCGTCGTAGCCTCCGAGGGCGTAAAGCTCACCGGCTAGAACCACCACCCCGAGCGTGCTGCGGCACTCGGCCATACGCTCCACAGAGGACCAGGTGTTGCTTTCGGGGTCCCAGCTCTCCACTGTGCTCTCGTGTCTCCGATAGCTAATGCCCTGTCTCATGTGCGTGGCGATGCCTCCCACCACATACACTTTGTGGTCCAGCACTGCGACGCCAAATTCATATCGGGGTACGCTGAGAGGGGCCAGTCCTATCCATGAATCTGTCTGAGGGAAATACATTTCCATGCTGGGAAAAAAGAGAAAGGCAAATATTATCATATTCATCAGTTTATAAATGGCAAACATGAACAGAAGTTTGGAAAGTTTTCCACATGGCATAAAATTATTAATATTATCTTTACCTTTCTAATGTTGCAAACAGTCCAGCCTTGCCTCCCACTGCAAGCAGAACTTTCGGGGCACACCTGGGCCGTGCAGACAGCACAGTCTGATAGGAGAGCCGGTGCTCAGGCATAAAATGATATTTGAGGGCCTCATTGAGCAGGTGCTTGCATGCATGGTCATCTCGTATAAGGTGGTTGGCTTCGTATAGGCGGGTGAGAAATTTGACGCTGAGGAGTGGAAGGCGAACACAGTGCAGCAGCTGAGCCAAATGCTGCTGTCTCTCAGTTACATCATATTTGATCCACGACTCCAGGGCGTAAAACACAGTCTCCTCTGTGACCACCTTAAGGCAGTCGTTTGACACAATTTCATCTAGCTCGGCCCTCGTCAGTTCAAAAAACTCCTCCGTCTGGCAAACCTCCTCAAAGTTCTCACAGATGAACTTAGTGGCAGCCAGGCACAGATCATGACAGCCATACGTCTCTGCAAAGCGGGAGATGCCTATACAGTTTCCAGCATCCAGCTGGCTCTCTAAGAAGGAGCAGCACTCCTTAAGTACTAGCTTAACCTGGAGTAAGTTGGCAGCCGGTAGCAGAGATTCCACTGTTTCCTGGGAGATAAACACCGTGCCAGTGTAGGCATACTCAACGATGGCCTGGAAGAGAGAGGGTAAGAGCGTGACATAAACAATAACTACGGTACAGAAGTTAATCAGTGTAGGGCTCTGCTTACTGCATGCATACCTGTAAGGCAGTCTCGTCGATGCACTGGAATTCCACCTCGGAGGTCTCCTTTTCGGACAGGTTACCCGTGAACATGGCCTTGAAGTAAGGGCTGATGCTGGCCAGCACTACTTTGTGGGCATGGATCTTGGCATCACCCACGCGCAGGACAATGTCACATAGTTCGTGATCCTGCCGCAAGAGCTGGAGGCCTTGCAGCAGCTGCTCTGAGTGGGGCCGTTTCAGACTGGCAAACATATAGGACTGGTCCTGCTGGTCCATCTGAGAACAACATATGAGTGCAGTGTACAGTGTACTAATTCAGTGAAATGTTCTGATTGACTCGCATGTGATCAACAACCAATAGAAATGCTGTAAATCCTAAAGTAACCAGTTGTCATCTTGTCCCAGAGACTACAAGCCTGAAAAGCCAACTAAACCCAGGCCTGTGCAACATGACGTAATGACAGCACACAGTTATGGGAATATGCACGGGGCAGTGTGATGCATTCAGGGCTGTTTTGGAGTAATACAGTAGTTTTTCCGACCCCGCTGTTAGCAGTTGTACTGCGATGCAAGCTAAAGTAGTTGTGTTCTTAATCCGATGCTAACGATGCTTAAAGTTAACCAGCCGTGCAGGCTTAAAAAAAAAAAGCGAAAACACCCACAGGTCAACCTTCAAACCAACTGCACGGATGCGTTGCAGTCACAATAATAGCAGTACTGTTAGTTTGTAGAGCAGGGCCTCGGCTTGTTTTCTGAACGAGAGGACATGGCCAGATCTACCTTAGACAGCTAAGTGCGCTAGCCACCACACTCACTGTAAGCCAGCATCAACAGCTTGGATTTTTCCCCCCTCTGCACAAACAAATTACCACGGCTATCATATTTATATTAACATCGACACTCATGTCATGTCACCGTCGTGGCGTCAACAATATTGGACTCCAGCGAGCACACAGTGCCTTTATCTGTTTCATTGCACCGCAGTCAGCGAAGGTTAGCTGCTAAAAATAAACACGGTTACTGTGGCTAGCTGCATCATTGATTGATATACAGTAACATGGCTGACAGACACAAAACGTGACGTTATAGCTGGCTGTCAAAGAACATCTGTGTACCGTCAAATTGAGGGCGACAAACCTGTAACTGTAGTCCGTCTGGTGTGCCGCTGTAATGACCGATTTTGCAGTGGCGGAGTTCAGCGGCGACGAGTGGGAACCCCGGGCGGCTATCAGGAAAACAACCTACTGCCAACCAACCTAGCCACAAAGCTACAGACGAGCTCTTATACTGACGAGCTACGAGAGCAGCACACCCACTTCCGCTCTGATTTCAAAATAAAACGACCTTTAGGGCTATTTACAAGGAAGAGCTACGTTCATGTGTTATGTGTCATGTGAAATGTGTTACAATTACAGTGAACTTTACCCATATATTATAGGCGGAATAAAGTATAAATTACCAAATAAATACTTTGTTGATCTCGAGGGAAATTCAATAAAAACAATAATAATACTATGAGATAAATCTGAATTTAAATTAAACCTGTGCTCAGATCTGTACAAATAAAAAGCTATATAAAAGTACATTTTTTATAGAAATAAGAAATAATACAAATTGAGATAGAGATGAATTTCAAAATCATCATGGGATTTGCTACACCGTGACTTAATGTCTGTTGTAATTTCACCTTTGTAATTTACATGCGTATCCCTATTAACATCTCACTTAAGTTATACTACGCTGTGCAATAGTTATTTGCCTCTTTTAATTATATGTATGTATAATTAACAAAATTATCAAGAGTGCCAGCTCAACAAAGTATCCATTCTATTTATTCTTCTTCTATACTAAGATGCACATACATACAATTATTTCTGTGAAATGATCCAGGATGTATATCCTATACTTTACTGTATAATGTTTATAACTTACATTCGTTCGAATTTATTCCTTATTTTGAGCATTGTTTATTCACCTTGTATATTGTGAGCTACTGTAATTTCCTCGGTGTGGGATCAATAAAGTCTACCTTAACTTATCTTAAACACTAAATTTGTTGTGAATAATTAGATTTTTAAAAATGTAGCCCAACACTTGATGACATTTTCTAAATCACTATTCTGTGGTCCTTGTTATATGCTATATTCATAATTTAAGAAAATGTTTTCTTTATGGCATAATTGAGTATAGCACAAATAAAACAGACAGCAACATTCAATAAATTTCATGTGAAATGTCAATAAAGTCTATCTGGTCTTAAACGCTTAATTTACAAATGCTAATAAACATGCATGTAAACACTCAATTTAATAATTTATGAATACTTATAGCTGTAAAAAAAAAAAATCAATTAAAGAAAAAAATAGATTTTATTTGAGTATAGCACAAATAAAACAAACAGTAACCAATAAATATAGTTTGATGTTATCTTCTGTCATACCTGTGATAACTTCTAGACAAGATAAAAGTGCACAAACATTAAGAACACTGAGACTGTGTGTTAATATATATGTTATATCTCAGTGCGTGGACTGTGTTAGCTCCACAGTGCAGCCTGGCTGCAGCTCCGTGGTCATGATACCGCCTGGAGAAGCCTGGAGCTCGCGTCACCATGGAAGCGCTCAGTTTGCGACATGTATTCGCCATTTTGCTGCCTCGGTGTGTGTGTATGTGTGTGTGTGTGTGTGTGTTTGGTGTGAGTGGGAGAGTGTGTGTGTGCGAGAATATCCCTGTAGCCTCCAAACATTCAACACTCCAGATAACCAGCTTTAAAGAACACAACCGAGGGAGAACGTCTGCACTTACAGGAGTGTAGCTGCCGCAGCATGACATGGACATTTTTCTTTGGACGTAACATTAGATAGTATCGTCGAGCGACGCCGAAGAGGAGCCAAGAGGAGAAATGCAAGGTCTGTTTTTCTTTGCTGTTTTTGCTCTAACTTTGCTGGCCCGGTCGGCCAGCACTTAAACACTTAAACGCCAGTACAATTAGCACACACAGTTAGCTTAGCACCGTTTGAACGGTTAGCTACAGTTAGCTATGGTTCTATGTATAGTTACGTAAGCTAACTAATGAAGGCTGCTTAACGGTAACGTAGTCAGGGATTGATTATAAGCCCATTGAAGGCATTATTCACTATCGTATAACTGGCTAAGGCTGCAGTCGACACACTTAATAGTAACTAGTGTTGCATTAACAGGGAATAACGTAAGATACGGCAGCAACCTTTCTATGTGTAACTAACTGACAGCTACAAGTGGTTGTGTCCATTGTGGTGGATCATATTGAGGAGCAACTCACAACCTTAATTTCACTGTAAACATCAAATATACTCATATGTGTGTCCTGTGTTTTGCGTTCACAGCTTGACAAACAGGAGAGTGGTTTTTCCATCCAACACCAGCCACTCAGGATGAAAGCACGAAGTAAACAGGAGGGATATTATTCTCCTAACAGGATCGCAGTGCTTGTTTCTTTGGCTTCTCAGATTTGATCATATCCATAAGACCATCAATAATGATACCCGGATTGATCTCCCAGGAGTTACAGGAGCAACTTCTGGACCTGAAGAATTACCAAAATCGCACAAATGGGGTGGAGGAGCTCAAACGCATCCTCTCAGACGTGGACATGAAATCAGTCCCGTCTGGCAGTGTTGAGGAGTTCATCAATTTTCTCCCGAGGCTTCTGGATGACAGTAATTTTAAAGTATTGTACGGCACATTACAAGTTTTAAACTTACTCATTCAGAAGCTAGATACAGGCGTCGATAAATATTTCAGGCAGATTGTTTTAGTGGCTTTGAAGGCCTTAGGGGACACTCGCACCGTCACCAGAAATGAATACATGAATGTGTTTTGCCAGCTGATGAAAACCGTTGCGCCGCAACAGATATTGGACCTAGTCATTGGCAACTTAAAGCACAAGAATTCAAGGGTTCGGGAAGATGTCCTTAACATCATTATGGCAGCTATGCTCACTCATCCTAGGAAAGAGTTCAACATCCCCAAGCTTTGTTTTGAGGTTGCACCATACCTGGCAGACAGCAAAAGGAAGGTCCGCCACGCCACCCTTGAGCTGTTTGCTGTTTTTGACCATTGCCTTGACACAGGGAAAAAGCAGCCCCTGATGAAAGCTGTGGACATGGTTGAACTCAACGAGGACGCGGAGGGTCTCATGGCAGCTGTACAGGCGAGACGAGCGAGACACGTCCTACCGAAACTCTCCTCAGAAGGGACAGTGGAGTATGGCTTGGTGGTGCCCAAACCAGGACAGCGGGGCTCCCTACAGTACGGTTCTGGAGCTGATCTGGACTGGGTGATGAACGGAGGGCGGATAAGCAGCGCCAGGAGCCACAGAACTGAACCAGACAGCGACCGATTGTACGGCTATGGCAGCTTAGGCTCCCTCACCGATGACCTTCCACTTCAGAGGAGGATTGTCAGCGCGGGTAAAGGGAAGAACAAACTACCCTGGGAGATTTCAAGCTTCTCGCCCACTGAGAACGACCAGCAATGCAATACTCCCAATGGAAAGTGCTTTGAACAGGTGGGGTTCAGCATCACTGTTGACTTGCTGCATTCTCACTTATCTGTAGTGATAATTAAGTCTTCTGGGAACATTCACAGATTTAGCATATGCTTTCCTTACTGCGATTCTCTCTCAAATTAAGGCACTTTAGAGGGATATTCTGGTGTTTTGTAGGTCCGTTTATCCTGATAACAGGCGGTCCTTTTGTCCTTTTAGTTGTCATTGATTGCCATTAATGAATGAAGCAGCTATTGACTCAACAAGCAGCATTCACCCTCTTTTTTTCTAGAAATACTCCAAAGCAATTAGGCCGTAATCAGTCATTTGTTGACTGCCCGTACAGAGGTTTTAGGAGCAGCCGAGTGTTTGTCATATTGAAAATTACAGAGCATCTCAGTGGCCGGGTTATGTTGATTTGCTCCCAATCAGTTAGGAAGTGCAGTCCTTGCAAAGAGCACGAAAGGAGGTTATTTTTGCTTCCTTCCTTTGTCTGCTTTGCCTCCCTCTCCTCCAGTCTTGCTTAGTTTACAGAGGCTAAACCGCAGTAACAATGAATTTATCCTAAACTATCTGACTGTTGACAATTTGTCTACCCTCATAATTTTACACTTGTCATTTGAACAAGCTGAGTCACACCTTAAAGGCACAAGTCCAAAAAGATTACAGAAATCTGAGCGGTGGCATTTTCCTCACTTCCTTTTAAATGTAGTTATACCTCCCGTGATGCTGTATTGATGGAGTGTGGCATCTTACTGCACAGAGTCGTGTGTCCCTTTGAATCAACCTCTGCTTGTGTGTATTATTGTCATCGCTGCATCCTCAGACATGCACTTCCTTAGGAACATATTGTCTAGAGAGCTCATACACACGCTTTCTAAGCAACATGTTGTCTAGACAGCTCATAACACTTGATAAGGGGCACCCCGCCTCTCTCTCTCTTTTTTTATTTACATTATTAGAAATTAATCTGTTGGCAGGGTACCAATAGACTGAATTGCATTGTGGAATACATGGCTCTCACGCCATTGTAAACAGAGAAGAATACGTCAGCATCACCGACACTGTTTCTAGAAGAAATACAGCGGGTGACTCATATCCTTGGACTGTGACACTGTCGCTGCAAAAATGAGCATCCATTGTCTTGGGAATAGACCTTGTAACAATGGTGATCCTACCACTTTATTAGTGATACTTACATAACTTGTTTTATTAGCAAACAAACTAAAATTATTTTGTTCAACATAAGCTATCAGCTCCATTCTAATAACGGCCAGTGGTTAGGATGAGTGTTTCAGGAGGTATTAATTGACCATATTTTGTTCTGGAAACTATTACCCAGCTCAGAGCCTCCATTTGAAAAACCTTGTGTTTACAGCAGCGTCTGTTTCCCAGCAACCCCATTACCACACAGATCACTTACTGAAGGAGGCGTGAAACATAATTGGTAATATCACAGGGTTATGCTTGTAAAACGTGGCTTATTTACAGCTCTAGTGTTGATTGCAATCACACAAAGTGCTCCTCGATGAGTGTTGATCAGATTGTAGGCAGCGGGACTAACCTCACCCACATTCTCTCTCTCTATCTCTGTCCCTCTCAAATGCTGAGACAAATGCATCTTTCCACTTGATTTATTTATCATAGACCAAGATTACACATATTGTAGGTTGGCAGTTAAAGTTTTATGAGAACAGTAGATGTTGCGTACGTTTAGTTAAGTCCGTTTACAGGAGCAGGAGATCCACCCAAATGCCGGTGTCCCTTGTCTGAGCTGGCCAAGTATCTGCTACATCCCTTTTGTTTAGACTAGTGGATGGAATTACACTTAGACTCCTGTTTGTTTAAGGATTGCTTTATGTTAGTTATTTGAACTTTATCCTCTACTGTCACTTATAATTGAAATATTTTTCTGCCTTCTAATAGGTGGCCAGTGAGGATTTCCTTCCCCTGTCCAGGAAGCTGAGTCCAGAGACCTACATACCCAGTTTCAGTAAGTGTCAATACATCCATACAAGGTGACAAATGCAGTTGACTGGTCAGCTGTACTCAAGGGCAGCTTTAAATTGGATTAGCATGTTGAGTTAAAGTAGTCGCTGTGCCACATGTCACCAAAAGCCCTGAGATGAGCACAGTTGCAAGGCAGATACCAGTCCCGCAATACACCGTAAGAAGGACACTCACCAGCTGTTTAGTTTGGTAAACTCCATCCTGCTGCTAGTTAATTTTACCTTTAAAAGTTCACATTATCAGATACACTGTATACTCTCTATGAAACGTTTACCCCAGTACGTTCAGTAAACACTTAGAGCTTTCTGCAGTGAGGCAGGCTAATTGTGAGAGAATGATTCAAATGTCAAGTCTCAGATGTCTCAATCTTCATTAACACAGGAAAGAAAATGTTGTAAAATAGGAGGCCCTAATACATGAGATCCATGCTCTGGGTGAATATCAGGATCAATTAGTGGACTGCATTAGAAAATCCAGTCTAGTAAATGTCTGGTGCTGTGACTAACCACAAGGGATCGTGGGTTTGTAGCAGCTTGTCAGTGTTAAAACTGGCCAGTTAACAGCTGCTTACACAGGGGAAAGGGAACGGCCAGTTTCTAATTCAGATTCTCATTTATGAGAGGAAGGGCATTGTTACCAACCTGATGTTACTCTCTAATGGCCACACATGTTCGTGGTAACTCTTAAATATGTGTTAAAAGTATAAGAAGTGTGCTTAGAATATTTGAATGCAGTCCTTTTTTTCCATACTCTCTAAAAAAACAATTTTGTGCTTTGGTAGATTTTTCCACTCTTGTGTAATGTTATTGTGTAAATGTCCAGTTTTTATGGCTGCAGTTATGTGTGACCCCCTTTTTGTAGCCTCTCTGTGTCTGAACGGCCTGTTCCCAAAGACAAGACTGGGCTTGAATCTTTTTGAATTTATGACTGCAAAGTTTGCCAGCAGTATTTACTAGTCCAGTAAAGTAAACAGTCTAATCATCAGACTGACTTCTCCAATGCCTCGAATCTTCAGCCAAGATGTGTGTGTGTGTGTTTTTTTTTTAATTATATCCGAATCTCTCACGTCTCAGCCAAAAGTTCAGGAGAATTTGTGAACTTTTGTTGAACATGAACTTTTGTGTGTGTAAAATAAGTTTTAGGGAGAACCTGGAAAGATTGAATACCTGAAACATTGTTTTTCTATGTCTTTACTCATGTATTAGGTTCATTTAATTAACATTCTACAACACAAGGGTGTACAGTGAAAGTTGTCGCCCCTTTATGCTACCCAAAAAAGAAAATATAGAAGTGGAAATAAGTCGTAAAATCTTCTCAGTCTCAGGAAAGAAGCTGCTCTGTAGTCTGATGGTACAGCAGCGGATCACTTGTTGTTACACATAACTGTTAAACAACATGTAGAAAGCAACTACTCTGAGGCAAAGGGACATAAATGACTAACTAATAAGTAAAACCGGCAACTGTGAACACCTTTTAAATCATCCTCTACAAGGGTATCGCTACTGTCATGTTTATTTGAGTATTGTGCAACACTGTTTATAGCGTGAATGGTAAAAATATACTTTCCATCTAGGTTCTGCAGAGCCTCCGAAGCCACAATCCTCCAGAAGAAGGGCATCCCCTGCACGCCTCAGAAGAAGTGGAAGTCTCAACTTAGACCCTGACATCTTTAAAACCACAAATTTCTCTGATCCAGATATTGGTAAGTAGTCATTATTACAATCATCATCACCTTTTGAGAGTTTTTGCATACAGATAACCATCACAGTTTTTAACATCCAGCTATTCATGAACCATATTTCCACCTCGGTTTTTCATGGGTCTTGACGTGTGAATGTCCTGTTTAACAGTGACACCCAAGGACCGCATGCTTTCAAGGAACCCCAGTGTAGAGCGTACGTTTTCCCTCCCTTCGAACCCCACCACATCTGGCTCCTTCCTACTGCCCTCCTATCCACTGGCTATGCGCCCAGGAAGCGTGCTTACTCCAACACTGTCACGGCGTCATGTAGATTCGTCCCTCTCTATGTCCAACACCTGGCCCAACAAGAGAGAGAACAGCCCTCACGAGCAGGTCACCGGCCCCTGGGGTGACCCAGCAGGCACAGCAAAGGGTAATCTAGGAAAAATAGAAGAAGTTGACACGACAGCTGAATGTAAAAATGTCGTGACCTGTTTGCATCATGTTTTCTTTTTTTTATTCGCTCTGTTTTCCTCTATCAGGAGACATTGTCTCTAGCAGATGCTCTCCCCGGCCTCTTCGTGCCTCCCTCGTGAGTTCTTCTTCCACTTCATCATTCCGCCGGGCTCTGAGCAGCACCAGGACAACTCTATCTATATCACCGGTTGTCCCTACAGCAGAGCAGTTCCAGTCTCATAACGACCTGAGGTCCAATGCTCCAGGTAGCCCTCAGAATCAGGTGCTTGAAAAGGACCTTAATCTGGACCCTGATGGCATCAATGCAGTGCAAGATTCTCAAGAGGACGATCCTCTGGACATGCAGGAGGTCAGAAAATCTAGTTTTTGCTTTGTTTTTTTTGTGAGAAAACTAAGATGAAGAATATAGGACACTGCAAGTTCCAACTTGCACTCTCATCATCTAATAGTCCAGAAACGCTCTAAAGACATGAGGGCACAGTGTGCTAGTTCAGCGGGTTGAAGTTTGGTTCCATTAATATAACTTTCCATGCTCATATATGCCAATTTGTGTGCTGCTGCTTCCAGATGCTGAACTCGCTGCGCTCACTGCGTAACAGCGCTGCCAAGAAGAGGGCTAAAGTGAACCTTAGCAATTCAGATCCAGACAGCCCTGACTCAGCTTTGAGACTGGATCTGGGTCTGGACTCACCATCGCACACCTCTCCAATGCTTACCACCTCAGCCAGCGAGAGCGGGCTTTCCAGCCTGAGCTCAGTTGCCAACTCCAGCTTCAATGGCATCAAAACCAGGTGAAGGATCCACCGTTTTTCTGTTTCTTCCACCACTGGACACTGCACCACTTTTTCATTTGTAACTGCAGTAACTGTTGTTCAGTTCATTTCAGTTAATTGAGCAAATGTTTGTCGCAGTCCTGATGACATGTTAAAGCAGTGGTGACCTGGTACCCATCTGGTGTTGTTTGACAATGTGCTGAAGCATTTTTATAGCATCATTTCTCACTTCTGTCACATCTGTCAACAGCCCCAGAAACTCTGCCTCTTCAGGAATGAAACCTCGCATTGCAAGAGTGCCTTCTGCAAAACTGAGGTCTTCCGTGTCCATGGACTTTAGCAGCCTTCAAGGTATAAAATGGATAACAATGGTTTTGCACAATAAGTTTTATTGTTTCGTTTATCTTACTGACAACTGTGTTTTCTCCTTTTTTCCTCTTTGTGAAGGATTGTCTCAGAGAAGCGAGCTGTCGTCTGAGGTGGGTGTTGTTGGCCAGCGAGTCACTTACTCCAACGGAACAATCAAAACCGAAGAAGAGACGTCAGGACCGTCACCTCCACTGGTCAAACCAGCCTTCCGGGAATCAGTCAAAGTGCTGAAGCCTGCCAAAGGTGCGTCAGCAGTGATGTCAAACAGTGGATTCACTGGGTAATAATATTTTGTGTGCTTAAATAATTAAATCCAATCCTCTTTTCTCATTGTTAGGGTCTCAGAGCCACAGCAGCAGGAACTCACCAGCCACAGACATGCCTGAAGGAGTCATTGGAAGAGGTCAGTTTCTGCAGATCTTTCATTTTGTTGTGCAATATTCTGCTGGGTTGCTCACTGCAGTTTTACAACAGACTGAAAGGCAAGTGTCATGCTTCCCAAAGCCTTTGCAGTGGGCATTGTTGTGGTAAGAAGGAATCTTACCACACACAAACACATGACTTTAAGTAGATCTCATTGATTCTTTTAGCAGTCGAGAAGCTTTCTACCTCTCTGATAATCTGAAAACATCCCCCTCGTGCTTCTCAGGCATGTTTGGCACGGCAGTCTCCTCCGGCCATCCAGGAGCCGCCTTGTCACTTGAGCAGAGTGATCCTGTGGCCAAACCCCCCGCTGATCCCTCAGCAGGCATCTACAACCGTGGTCTGTCTGGCAGTCAGCGAGACAGTGATGACAGCCCGCGCTCAGATGAGGTTAAGGTTAGTCACACTTTGTCCTGCGGTAAATCATAGTACACCCTACAAAGTTTCCAGTTACCCACCTGGTGTTTTTTCTACCGATGCATGTGCAGCAGAGGGTGAAGAATGCGAGGTTTGGCCGGGATAAGATGCGGCCACAGTATCTGGATCAGCAAGAGGGGCAGCTCAGCCAAGGGGACCACACACGAGACAAAATCCGCCACCGAGTCAGACAAATGTTGTCTGACTCACCCACAGAGGAGAATAGAGCATTAATCATCAAAGGCAAGAGAAAGATTTGTGAATTCAGGATATTTTTACATTTACTGTTGGCTGTAAATATGTTTTTTCAAGGGCTTCCTTGGAAGTCTAGAAACGTCCAGTTGGAAATGTTGATTTTCTCTGCTGTAGATCTGCATTTGAACGGCAGCATGCTGACCTCCACCAAAGCAGACCTTCTCTCTGACGAGTCCCCTGTCAGCCCCAACAGTCCTGTCAGCCCACCAGGACCCCAGAGCCCCACCAAGTGCTTCACTCCACCCCACCAACCGAGTCCCCCCACAGTGCCACCCAACCCCAAAAACACGTCCCGCCTTAGGAGGGCCCCTAGCCTTGGAAGAACTCGACCATCGCTGTCCCACAGCTCAGGTTAGTGGACCTAAAAAGACTTCATCTACCGGCTACACCAAATATCAAAACAACTAAAAATGTCACTGTGTGTTTTTATTATGTTGCTACGTATCATCGCTTAGTTGGCCTGACACCGGCGTGCAATTTAGCAGCATTTCCCCACATTATAAATGCATGAACCGGTGCTTTAACAGGTCTTTGTTTATAGAAAATGTTGGAACATTAATTAGACTGTCAGAGCCACCAGAGCATGGGTGAATAAGATGTTTGCTTTGGATAATGTGCCACAAAGCTTTGTTTTGACAACCCACTGTTAATGCACCGCCACCCACACACACCGCTTGTTCTCAGACTGATAGAGATGTAACATGAGACCCAATCTGCGTGTCTGTGTGCTGTGTGCTGTCTGACGGGCCATTTAGATGAGCTGTCCCCTGGTAGTACGGGCCACAAGAAAAACCTCTCGGAGCCTCCGGAGCTGTGTCCGTTTTCCAAGCCCGACCTGGCACTGACACAGAGTTTTAATCTGCTGACCGCTGATGACTGGTGAGAAACACTGAAAGGCTGCATGTCACTCAGCGTTGTTAGTTTTTATCCATCATACTGACGGTTTATAAAATATAGAAAAGGATGAAATTGCAATTGCAGGTATTGATTAGCTACGGAAATGTATTAAATTACAGTCATTCCAAATATTATGATATTTGTCGAGTAACAAAATGCTTTGCTGTACAGTCATACACCTTTGTAGCATACAGCAGTGTACACCATACATAACAGCTTAATACATAATTAATAACTGCTTAAATTTGTTCAAGAAAGTCTCCAGAAAATGTCTACCAACTGTGTCCTTTTTCATTTATTTCAGGGAGAAGAAGATCGAGGGGCTGACCTTCCTGCGCAGTCTGGCTCACTTCCACTCAGACACACTCCAGGGAAGGCTTCATGATGTCTGCCTGTCTCTCATTCAAGAGGTAGTATAACTTGTTGTATAACACTCCCACATCGCTCGGACATGTGTTCATTTTGCCGGTTTACTCCATCTGAACTGCTTCACTGCTTTCTATATCCAGATCTGTTTTTTTGTCAGATAGACCTCGTTGGTATCTATCCCTGTTGTCCGACGCTGGAATGACCCTTTTTCCCCGTGAAGTGTTAATCATGTCCATGTTGTTTAGGTGAAGAACCTGCGGTCAGGTGTGTCCAGGGTTGCAGTGTGTACGCTGGGCGACTTGTACACCCACCTGCAGAAAGCCATGGATCAGGAACTGGAGGGGACAGTTAAAGCTTTACTGCAGAAGGCTGGGGAGAGCAACGCCTTCATTAGGCAGGATGTGGATGCAGCACTGGACTGCATGGTGCAGCACTGCACAGCCACGCGCGGCATCAATGCTTTACTATCTGGAGGACTCAGGTCAGTATGTCGGTCTACATACACACACACACACACACACACACACGCGCAGTGAAACTTTGATTGCTGAACTGGTTCCCCCTCCTCTGATAGCCACCTGAACGCAGTGGTGAGAAAGTGCACCGCCCAGCATCTGGCTAATCTGGTAGAGAAGGTTGGTGCTGTCCGTCTTCTGTCTGGAGGTAAGGACCTCAACGACAGAATCTTGCCTGCTGTCGCCAAACTCGCACAAGACTCCTCGCAGGAAGCCAGGTACGTACAGGCACTATTTTCAGTTAGCATTGTATAAGTTGGAGCCGTACACATATTTGATTTTAACAGTATATTGCAACACATATATTATTTACACCTGCATTCTAGTCCATACATTATGTACTATAAATATCTACAAACATTAAAGGAAAATAAAAGTAGCTTTTCCTGCTCTTCAGCTGATTTATGGGGGTGACATCTGCATGGCCAAAGATAGCATCATCACTGAGAAGCCAGAATTTACACCAGACAAACTGTGTGACTTAGTGTCTGAGTGAGATCTCACTGGTTCAACCCACAGGTACTTTGGGCGTCGAATGCTGCTGTCCCTGTCATCCCACCCTGACTTTGACAAGATTCTGGAGAAATATATCCCCACTAAAGACCTGCCGACTGTCAGAGACACTGTCTTCACCCTCAAGACGAAGGTACAGTGTTTGTTACAGTGTGTGTGTCTAATGTTGGTGTTTTTGCTAAAGCCCTTGCTGTCATTTGACCTGGAGATTGTTTTCTTTTTTGTTTTTTTTTAATAGGGTCTTGGTGAAATGCCCCAAGACACCCAGTCAGCCAGGGGTAGACGCTCCCACCCAGGCAGTGGCACAGTCAGGGCCTCATCTCTCACCAGAGAGCCACTCAACCAGACAAACAGGTAGCTTTAAAAAAAAAACAACGCACAATACACGTGGAAAGCGCGTTATTCATGCTTTACTCGGGTTCATAAACTGTTTGATGTGTTGCATCATCAACAGGGAGTCTAACAGCCACTACAGCTGCAGATCTCAGACACAGAGTATTGCAGACAAGACCGAATACATCAAGCAGATCTCAGGTCTGCTGGGTTCAAAGGACTTCAGAGAGAGGATCAAGGGAATCGACCAGCTAGCTGCTGACTGCCAGCACATCCCCAACATGGTTATAAATAGTATATTCCCGGTTAGTTGCAGCATTTTTTTTTTCACATCCTGTTTAATATTGTCGTGGTTCAATTACCATCATCGAGTTTCACCGTGAAAACATCACCAAACTGTCTTTGTTTTTCTCTTCTCTCAGGTGTTTGATGCCTTTAAGGCCAGGCTGCAGGAGTCCAACAGCAAGGTCAACCTGTATGCCCTCGAGTCCCTACAGAAAATCATCCACTTGTTGAAGGACAACCTGTCCCAAGTGGTGAACATCCTGGTCCCAGCGATCGTGGACAATCACCTCAACTCCAAGAACAACGCCATCTACTCTGCTGCTATTGGAGCTATTAATGCACTTATCTTAAATCTCGGTACACGCATTCAGATATTCCTGCAGTCGGTGAAATTAGAGGCTCAGTCTAATTGGAGAATTGTCTTTATTTGACTTTCTGATATTCTTTGCTTCCATGACAGATAACATACTTCTTCTTCAGCCTTTCTGCACCAAGGCTCAGTTTTTAAACGGCAAAGCAAAGGTGGACCTTATAGAAAAGGTCGCAGGTATGTTTGCTGTAATAAGAGCGCTGTAGAACGTTTTGGCCTCAGCTCTCGAGCCTTAGCTCTTGTTTCCTCTCGCTTTCTCTCCAGATCTTGTGACGGAGCTCTACCCTCGCAAGCCCCAGATGGTGGAGCAGAAAGTGCTGCCCTTGCTGTGGCACCTCCTGGGCACATCTACCCACAGCGGCACCATTCATGGCCGGGGCGGCAGCGTGAGGGGTGCTACCGCCAACCTGTGCCAAGCCCTTTACGCCCAGATGGGGCCCAGCCTGATTGACTGTGCTGCCTCCCAGCCTGCCAATGTCCACAAAGGTTTAAACGAGGTCCTGCGGACCTTGTCCTAAAGGTAAAACAGAGTTCAAACACATCAAACGTTGGAAAAGAAGAACATTTTAACACTGACCTTACTTGAAGCCAGAGATGTTCTACATTTCTTATAGTGCCTGCACTTTTATATCAATAAAGAGAAAGTCCTTGAAAGTTAGGAGCTCTTATTCTTATCTCAGTGAGATTCTCTCTGGTACAGACGCATGGACAATTGACATCAGGTCTTACACATACTCAACCTGCTCTCTTTGCACTTTGAAAAGGTAGCTCATTATCATGATCGACTTCGTGAGTTTAATTTTACCATCCCATGATTGCTTTTTTTTTTCATCTAAACATGTACTGTAGACAAATCAGAGACACTATTACAGAATGTAAAATTGAAATGCACAAAAAGAAGACGAGGAGGAGGAGGAGGAGGAGGAGGAGGAGGAGGAGGAGTACAGGGACCTGAAAGGTGTATATTTTTGCTGTTTCATCAAATGTATTGTGATATTTTTAAAATGTCTGTAGTTGTTTTGAAAAGTTGTGAATTGAGATTAACAAGAATAGTACAAAATACTTTTGTACAGCTCAAATGTGTATTTGCACAGTATTAGCTTAATCTGTAATCGTATGCTGTATGATGGTACAGTTTCTAATTTATCTATTGTGTAATGGTTTTAAAAGTCCTGTTAATGATGTGCTGAGTTGGTATCGTCTGTCTTTTTTTTTTTTCTCCCTCTCTCTCTTTTTTGCATGACCAAAATTTACTGGCAGGATCAAAATTGTGTATATTTTTGTAAAGGAGATATATATGTACACTGATGCCTAGATCAATGTCGGGTTTGCACCAATTCTCCCGGATAAGGACAGCGTGAAAAGGAAGGAGTTCAGCTTTACTCCAGCAGATGCCTGAGAAACAGTGAAGGCCCAGATCTGATTCTGTCTCAGTATAGTGCCAGTCTTCAAGTAGCCTTTTAACTCATATATTGTTAAATTATATTGAACTTGTTTGTGAACAAGAGCAAAGACAGATTGATATATAAATAAAGTGTTTTATTTCTGTAAAACTAACTTCCAGGTGCCTCATTCAAATTGGGATTAGAAGTGGGGTAAAGGGGAATTGAGCGCTGCTATTAATGTCTGAACTTTGACAGGAACATTTTGCTGCTTTTCAAAATAAAAAGGTGAAATTCTGGTCAAGAAACACACGATAAATGCGATAAGTTATTCAATTTACCCTTTTATTAACGGATACAGTTCCTGCATACACACGAGATTCTTGAAATGAAGTTTTCTGTCATGTTGACTATTTCACATGTAAAACTAATGCTAACCAGCCTTCGTAAAATAACAGAAACTAGCCGACTGTGAAGTAGAGCTGCAACGAATAAACGAGAGAAGACTAATCAACTATTTTGATGATCAGTCAGTTATTTAAAATCGGGGTCTTTCCGGGCATCTCACACTGGATACAGCATCAGATTTGTTTGTTTTCTGTCATTACAAACTGAATATCTTTGGGTTCAGACTGGTTGGTTGGACAGAACAAAACATTTACATCACTTCGGACTCTGGGAAACTGATGAATATTTTTTTTAAATATTGTCTGATGTTTATTAGATCAAACCATAAATATATGAATAATCAATTGAAAGCAAATCGGATTAATGATGATGGTGAAAACTATTAGTTTTACAGCCCTACTGTGAAGGTAACCAGAATGAGATGTATTTCATCACTGGAGGTGATCTAGGCTAAGGCCGTAGAAAAGAGGTAGGCTTAGCAAGCAGTACAAAAAAAAAAAAAAAAGCCTTTTCAATACATCATGCTTTGATGCTTCAGATTGATCACTAATATCCCTTTAATTGGATTAGTATTATTATGGCCAAGGTGCATCGCTGGCAACGCAAATCATAATCTCAGCCCTGAAACTTTGAACTATGAAAGTAGCTGCCATTTTGAATTTTTACTGTACTAGAAATTTACGCCAGCTGCGTTACTCAGCGAATGTGCTGTCTAACACAGTGTCATGGGAGACAAATGAACGTCAGGCTGGACAGAGGTCCTCCATGTAGGACCTCCATGTTACAGTAGGTGATTTTACAGCATTTCAGTAGCAGGGTGGAGTAGTAGCTTGTGCTTGGAGGGATGCTGCTACAGGTCATCGCTGACAAAAACAAAGCCTAGAGGCAAAGCGCTGACAAAAATACTCCAACTCAAGTCATTTTAAACCGTCAGTATCAGCAGATACGGTAGCTGGGCTGCACATTGGCGAAAATGTAAAAAAAAAAAAAAAAAGAGATATATGTTGAGTTAATCAAACATACAATTAGGTCTCCTCACATAGTCCCTTTTAAAATACACAGTTATAACAAAGGATCACTCTGCTTTTATCACATCCAGCCTGTTTTCCAGTATTAAACTTCAAAAGCAAAGATAGAAAATGAGGGAGTGGAAACTCCCTTTAAAGTTCTGCGCTAACCACAGTGTCGTCGTCAACAAAGGGCCAAATATGTTTGCTACTCAAGTATGGCTCAAATTTCTTACATTTGCTAACAGACAAACATATTTAGGAATGATGCAAAAGGCAAGACCTAATATGAAATGAATGTGCTTTTTGTAGTGGAAAACACAAATATTTACACCTGGATTCGGTTATTTGTTTCCAAGTGATGTAATAAATAACTGGAGCCTAGTTAGCCGATGCCAGGAGCATGCCAAGAACTTTAAAACAACGCATAACTGTTCGGCAAAACCCTCTGAATCATTTCTTGTGCCGTGAATGAGGGGTTTATGATTTTGGTTGAGTGTTCATTTAACGCTCTGCTGCTTTGAGTCACTGTATTGTTCCCTCAGCTTCACAGAACCAATGGAGAGAAAAAAAAAAAAATTCGCCCCTCCTCCTGTGGATCTTTCCATTCTGTTACTAAGGCAGCTGGATCAATGCCATGGCAACCTGGACTGGTTAGATGTTGGGAGAAGATGAGTGTGCGGTCGCCGTCCTCAGCACCTCACTTTGTCAGGGACCAGATGTCTTGGGCAGGTCCTGGTTCTCAGCCAAATGAAGCTTTTGTCTGCGCACGGACACATTAAGGATTCGCACAGAAGGACTTTGAACTGAAAACAGATTATTTCAATCCGCTGAGTGCTGAGTGATTCCCATAAATAAACAGCCATTAAATTAGGGAAGGATACATCGAGGTGCTGAGCTCCTCCAGCTGCGGGAACAAATGAACACATGGATTAGGGGCACGTCGTAAAAAAACAGAAACAGCCAAATATAGAAAACGATGCGCTCGTACAAGGCGACTAATCGCCAAATGTGATCATGTTACCCAACAGCCTGTCAGATCAATACTCGAATTAAGCTCTCATCATCCGACGGCATTGTTTACCAAAGAAAATGACCGACTTCCCTTCCCTTGTTCACACAAAGTAAAGTCAGTTCACAGCCCATCTGCTCTGAGGCACAATTATCCACGGCGGCTGCAGCTAGCGAGCATTCCTGGCAGCAGTATCTGTCATGAGCTGAAGGTTTGCTCTCACCTCCCTCACACACAGCACTGCAACTTCCCCACAGCCAGCATACCAGCCCCAGGCGTGGGTAACCAGGAGCCACACAACATGCCAACAATAGAAACTCTTTCCAGACATTCTTGGACGACACAGCACTGTTTGTGTTGGAGAATATTTAGCATTTAAACACACTAGAAACTCAGCATGCAACAGTTTTAACTCTGCAGTGCTGTATGATTCTTTACATACATATTATATCGGGTTTTTTTTATTTTATGGCGCATCTGCTTTATTGAAATGTTCACAGCTCGCAGCATGTCTTCTTAACGTTGCATGCATGTGTCAAATGACTCTCCAGACCACTGAAGCACTTAAAAAGAATTCAAATGAGAGCACGCTGCAGTATTTCAATGACTTCCTTTTAACAGAGAAACAAAAAAAATTTTTATCTTCCAACGGCTTGTTGTAATGTTGTTGTGATTTAAATGACTCACTGGTGAAAAGTACTTTACACCGTCGCCTCAGGTGAGATAGTTTGTAAAAACCAGCGGCGAAACCCGCCTCGCTCTCAGTTTAGCCACCTTAAGTAGACGTGATGCTGTTGCAGCGGCTTGTCCACCATCACGGAGACAACAATTAAATTCATACTGATTTTGGCATATATTTGACGTATGCCACATGTGAGAGTGACCGTGTGCTGCCGTGCTTACGTTACAGAGCAGGTGCTCCAGGTTGTGGTCGGAGGCACACTTCCTCTGGTCCTCTGAAAGCTCCTCCACGTGGCTGTCTAGGCTGAAGTGCAGTCGGGCCAGCTTCTCCTGCATCTCACGCACATGCTCCAGCTGCTCGAAGGAGCACACCTTACCTAAAAAGTTTTTTTACGCAGACAGGTGTAAGTTCTCTTACAGCAAAGTCAAAAGTATTTCCATGGCACCTGATATGTAAAAATAGCGCCACAGCTATTTGATTTCAGCCTGATTCGTGTCACGAAGCCACTTTTCAACCGGCTTTATTTTTATCCTGTAACAGAATACTCCCCGCGTGGCCTTTCTAATCAAGGTTATCTTACCGAAAGCCTGTAGTTTGCCTGAGTGGAAGTCGTTGAGGAGGTTGAGGAGGCCTCCCTCCATCTCTCTCACGTCCGAGACGTCTGTGAGGAACGAGTGCTGCAGGGGGGAAGACTGGACTACCTTACTGGGCCCTGCCGGCTGGGGGGCCCTGGGTTTCTCCTTGTGGGGTCTGAGGAAAAACAGAAAACATCACGATAGTGTGTAACCTGTTGTTCTAACCTAGTGACAACATTTCAAAAACCAAGCATTTAAAAAAAATATTTCTATCTTCCAAAGCGACACTGAAGATTTCATCTTCCTCTTAAAAAGGTGATTTCATGAGCAGCACATGCTCTGTCCAACGCACTCGGATGTTTTTTTTCTGCTGCATCCTTACTTGGTCTGGTATGACCAGTAGCTTTTGTACAACTACAACTTTGTGTAAATATTGTGTTTAACTCCGAGGCACACACACTACTTAACTCAGGCGTAGCTGTGATGGAGATACTGCTAGTCATCTCATCTGATTTAGCCAGTTATATGACCATTAATGATGTTTTAGGACGCAAACAAACCTGGTGGTCTTTGGTGGAGCTACGACGGCTGTGAACACCTCTTTGGGCTGTCCCGGCGCTCCTATCGACCTCTTATACTTGCCTCTGTTCTTGGGGGAGGGAGGCTGCGGCAGTCCGAGGGAGAAGGTAGCACTTTTGCTGGCAGGCAGGACGGAGAGTTTGCGGGGGTTGATGGGTGGAGGAGGGGGTTGGGGGAGAGACACCTTTGGGCTCCGCTTCTTGCGTTTGTCTTCCATTATTACTTATTTATGCGAAAGGTCTCTGGGGGGTAAGATGAGGGGGGCACAGTCTGGTTTTGTGCAGGATGTCCTGAAACAAGAAAGGTAGGAAGTTCGAAACCTTTCCCCCGCTGCTTGAGAAAAGAAATCTGTGAAAGATCCTGACTGTGCCAAAATGAGTGCTGCAGCAAAGGATCCTCCACTCCGCATCCCCAATATACCTGTCACACACAAATCTAAGTCAGCTGAATAATGACAGGTACTAATCTACCTAAATGGGCTTGCACTTGCCTTTTTTTCCTCTTCATAAGGCTTCCCTAGTGTGCAAAGTGACACTGAAACAGCAGCCTAGAAAGATATTTTCAGACCAGAGTCAAAGTGGAAGGGCCACGGAGGAATATGTGAGAGTGCACGACTGGTCTGAGGACATTTCCCAACCAATTACACGCAACACAAATTATGGAGAACTCCAATAAAGCCACACTGCAGTGGGTTTTTAATCTTCTCCTACATGCACAACTGATTGAATCGTTGCACCAAGATGCACAAGTGCCTCGAGGATCTTACACAAATGGACCTAATGTATAAAGCTTTCAGACAAATGGAAGAGAAAATCAATGTTGTGCATTATTATTATTATTACTATTATTAATACTTATGGCAGGATAGTGAACTTTAAAGGTCTTATCTGTCTACACTGCCACAGAAAAGTCATTTGCAACACGAAACAATCGAATTAAATCCTTATATACATTAAATTTAGTATTGTATTATGCCTTTCTCGATTGTATTTCACTTCTATATGTGATATTTGTATTAGGTTACGTGATATTAGTGCCATTAAACTAGCGCAGCAGTCGTTTCTTGTTACACCCGCAGCCCAGGCGAGTGCATTAATGTCATTATGGTCTCGGCACTGTGCCTAAGTAACGCTTTATCCCATTACAATGGACGAAATCAGTGTGATAATGTTATCCCCCAAACACTGCGCCAGCCTCCGCTCAAAGTAGGATCCAAAGATGGCCACTACTGTAATACACAACGGCAACTTTATGCGCTGAGAGCCGCCTTTACTTGGATTCACCGAGCGCTGTTTAAGATCTGATTTGAGAGCAGTTCGCAGGGAGCAGTTTGGTGCCCGGAGCTGTTGGATTCAGCCTGACACACGACGATGTAAACAGATTTGTCGTCAACGAATGACACAATTAAGACTTACCGAGTCGATAACGCACCGGAGAGCAGACCGTCCGGATACGCCGTCACATCTCTCCTCCTGCCGGTAAACGTTCGAGTACACCTGACATGGATTCACCTTTACACACCGCAGCGACGATGAATTTATCCAGTTTAGTCACCTGGCGAAATGTAGCGCGCGGCATCGATGCTCTCGGCTCGTGCGGAGCGGTCGTCTTTATTCTTCTTAAAGGGCCACACACCCATTTGTCTGTGTGGGAGATGATTGTTTGTGTATATATACACAGATATATTCCATTGTTTTGTCCATCTTTTTATACATTTAAATGGTTTATTTTTTGTCATTTATTTTCTTATTATTATTATTATTTATTTTAGTATTTTGTCTATTTATTTTACATTTTTATTATTTTAATTTGTTTATCTAGTTTTTAATCTGTTTTTTATTATTTAATTTTGTCTGTTTATGTATACATTTTAAAGATTATTTTACTATGTATACAATTTAACGTTAGAATAATAATAATAATAATAATAATAATAATAATAATAATAATAATAATAATAACAATAATAATAATAACAAGAAGAAAAATTTATTTATTTTCTTAGTTTATTTTATTTATGCTGCTGCTATGTCCTTTTCTTATCTCTCAGCAAAAAGATGAGATAGTTTCTCAGTTTATGTTTTTGTTTATAAAGGGGTGCGTTTTATTGTGTGAAGCAATTTGTGTTACATTTTGTTTGTATGTGAAGTGTTATAGGAATAAAGTCTGGTTGATAGATTGTTTGAACACTATCAGCTCATCATGTCCTGTGTAAACAGTCTTCTTAGTATATTCTCTGTTTACAGTCTGGAGGGTCTATCATCACAGAGTTACTCTGGACCTGAACACACTGCAAACAGGCCACATGGGGACGCCAGTGTTCTCCATTTAGCTGACAGCAGTCCTCTTCTGTCTCACTGACATGTTGTATACATGGCAGTTTTCTTGATGGTAAACAGAGGAGAGTTAAACTTCATACACAGAATTTGAATTTGCACTCATAAATTTGTATTCTTCCTACTTTGTATTGTAACTGCTGCATCACAGTTCCCCTCTGGATAAATGAAGTTCTCTTATCTTATGAAGACCCATTATAGACACGCACTTCCTGTGACCAAAACGTCTGCAGAGCATCTAACACCCTCTGTGCTTTCACTCTCAGCTATACCCAAAAAAGGAAGGCTTTGACTGACATATATGTTTACCAAGTTGGGAGGGTCTAATATAAATATATACTCTATATTGCATGTATTGTGTTTATTGTAGGACCTAGCAGTTTTCCAGCTCCCATTATTTTTCAGCCTTTGTTGCATTATTTTGATATTTTTGTGTGTCTTGTAGTACTGTGCACCTGCAGATACAACTGTCTAAATAAATAGCTAAAATATTAGAGACACAGAGGCCTCTTATGGTCAGAGCGTAAAACACATTTTAGAACCAAATAAAACTAAAGCAAACCTTTAAAGTAATACAAAAATATTTCTTTTTATTATGGCAGATCAGAACAAAAACGTGACACAAAATGCAGTTTGTAGAAAAAATACAGAGCTCTTAGGCATGTTTGTGTTGTTCCAAAGTGAATACGACCGATAATAATTTAAGTCTAACTGACTTTCTGGTCTGACGAGCTGTTTGAGTACGAGTATGCCTTTCCGAGGACTATTCTGTCTCTGAGAAGCTTGAAAAAGGCGTAGTAATTGCTGAAGAGGATCAGAGCCAACGATATCGTCTGATGCCACTTTTCTGAACATATCAACGAGTAGAGCTGGTAGAATATCATGGCACCTTCCAGGATGATGAGTATGTTCAATATTCGTAAAGGCTTGTTGAAGAAGAACTAGAGGAGGGAAAGAGACGGAAATAGATATTAAACGCGCCAGATATTTCACAAAACAGACAAAAACAGTGCAGGATCTGTTCGTTTAGGAATACTCACATAAAAACGATAATGGGACACATCTGATGGAACTGCGACATTATAATGACCCATGGCCTTGTAGACGTTCTTATTATGTTTCACCAGGACTCCCTGTGGCCACATGTACTCCTCCGTCCATCTGTGCAAAGACAGACAGCAGAGTCAGACTAGAATTTACCTCATACGGACCTGAAGCCCAGTACCTGTGAGCAGTACGTACATGTGCTGGAGAACGTTGGAGCAGAGCGATGGGTCTACTTTCTGCCAGCAGCCCAGGTGAGCTGCAGCTTTGTGAAGCAGGTCACAGTATCGAGGTGGCAGCAAGTGCCTCATGAGGATGACGGACGTGCTGACCGAGACCAGGATGAACAGCTCACAAGACCAGCGCTTGTCCACATACTGTGTACTCTGTCGGAAAACACACAGGAGGAGGATTTAAAGGAGACGTCACGTTTCACGTCAAGTTAAAACTAAAAGGAGGCCCAACAGTTCCGTACCTTGACAAACCAGACAGGTACAAAGGCCACATAGTAAGCGCTGAGCATCGAGCTGACCAGCACCTCCTTCATCCTCCAGTTGAAGTCCATCTTCAGGTACTCCACCTCTTTGCGAATGAGGTCCGGGGAGAGGCAGCACGCGTGGGTCGGCATGGCCTGGACGCCGTAGAGCTGACTGGTGTGCTGCTTCCACGTCTCCTTCAGCACAGTAAAATAGTCTCTGCCCCGGCCCATGCTGCCCACCTCCTTGGAGCCGATGGAGGCGATGGGGGAGAGCGGACCCGCTCGCCGGAAGTCACAGTTCAGCCGGAAGAACGGAATATACATCCCAAATCTGTGAGAAAGAACAGCTGCAATTAACTTTCCTGAGACCTAAAGTACTGGCTCAACACCGCCACGATAGTTAGGCAAATATTCTCACACTGAATACTCAGATTTGTGAGACAGCAGGAGCACTGATGTGATAAACCAACATGAATACAGCTCCAAACTGAAGGCTGATGCTGACTACAATTGTGAGCCACAAAATCTCTGTCTTTAGCAGTCTCATAAGCACATCGTGAAAATGTTGTCCTCTTGATGAATTCACATTAAACATGACCACTTTCTGCACATCGCTGCTTGCTAAGTGATACAGTACGGCCCCGATGCGGAGAACACCACGGATAACAGTATGTAAACAACATATGCAATCAGGCCTACCAGGAAATGAAAGGTACAATATTCCATCTCCAGATATTAATATTTAATAAACCTAATGCTACAAAGAAATGTTTCTAGTGAAGCTCTTTGCTGAAGAGACAACAAATGGCAAACATAACAAGCGAACAACATTTGAATGATCACGCCCGGCATTCAAATCATAGAAATGTGGAGCAGCGAGGGTCCATTTCACAGATCGTGATAACTGTTACCAAGAGATTCAGCGGAAGGAAAATGTGACTGCCCCGACGGCTATTAGGTGGAAAAACTAGCTGACATTCAGGAAGTAGCTCCTGGGTGCATGTAGCTGTTATGAATACAAGCCTGTTTGTTTCCTCCTGTGGGTACTTACGGATAGCAGAGGAAGAGCAGGCTGAGGACAGAATAGGTTCTGAAGAGGTAAATGAGGGAGCGGCACAGGCTCCATCCCGTCAGCGTCAGCACAGCGAACCGAGCCATCACTAAAAAGATGGAATGGGGGAATGATAGTTTCCCACTCTGTGAGGCCTTGGGGGGGACGAGGAGGGAGACAGAGCATTAATATAATCGGACATTACTCTTTTATTTCACATGAGAATCATAGAAGCACGAGTGAAACAAAAGGAAGCAAGGGTACGACGGGTTTACAATTATCTGTGGTAGTTTTCTGCTACTATACAATAAAGAAGTAAAAAAAAAAGAGGCACAAACTGAATCCTTACCTCTTTAACAATCGCTGCAATCAACCTCCGTGCCAGTATGATGATTGTGAACACCAGCATGTTATAATCAATAAGGTGAAAGTTCTGCAAATAAGATTCATTCTGGATTATTGCCACACCCGCTGCAATATACAATAACATATGCAAATTAACAAAACAACAGAGAGACCGTGGCAGCCCAACAATGCCTGACAACCACAATAAACATGATCATCAATCAGTAGCTGCTCCCGCTGAGTACTCACAAGTGATGTGTGCGAGGGCGGGTGTGAGGGCGGGTACCACCACACAGTCTTGTAGATGTTGACATAATGGACAAAGAGGGCAATGAGGTGGCAGAAGAAGAGATGGAGCTCGAACAGCACGTTACGATCCACAGACAACTCGGGGATCTTGCAGTGCTTCAGAGGAACCACCGTCTGCGTAGCCAGCGGGGGGCTGGACATGCATGTTCCCGAACCATTCCTAAAGACGAGACAACAACGACGTATGTGAATCGGTTGTGATAATGTTTGAACAGCTGGAGTACGACACGCCTGTGTCATGGCACATTCCTGCAGTCCAAAACAAGGAGAAACACTTCCTGACTCTCAGGTGGTTCATTACTCTTTCAGTGCGCGTGAGCTCACCTGGTACGCGATCGCACCCCAGTGACCGGAGAGCTGGTCGAGTGGTTGCCATTGCTGACCGAGCCTGGTTCGCTGCTTAGTGGAGGTCTGCAGTACGTGGTACGGTTCGCGCCTCTCCTTCCACCGGCCATCGCAGACACACCCAGGGCTCACTCCTTCTACTTCTTCCAGCTATGTGTGTAGTTTGAGGTCTCCTCCTTCTTCTTGTTCTTGTGCCTGTTTACAACAAGACAACAGGTCAGACAGCAGATCCAACATGTAATTAAGCAATGGGTGTAAATGACAAATCAGTCTGTGATGTGCAGAGCTCATTCATCTGCAGTTAATAATTAAATTACAGCTCATAAATAAAAAAGGAGTGGTGCACAAGTCAAACACAACACAATATAAATCCATCTGCGCAATCTGTATATTTTACTGTGCAAACACATCAAAAGTCTCCCTCATTAACATGCATCCTGACGGCGTTAAACACGTTTGTTACTGGCTGCACAGCATCCTTCAAATACGGTGCAAGTTTTGCGGAAGCTGGCACTAACGAGCTAGCTACAGTGGCTACATCGTTTGCTTTCTTCCCGGGTCAAATATTTCACATGGAGCCGTTTCAGCTCGGCACATGAGGCTTGAGGGTGAAAACAACGTGGGCCAGTACAATGAGGAAAGGGGGCTCCGAGCTGTCCGCCAAGACCACGCTCGATTAAATACAAAGATTTGAGGCCTAGGCTAAGCTAGCCAGCTAGCTCCCCAACCAACAGCAGGCTACACAAGAAAACGTTGAGCTTACCGCGGGCAGTGTGTCTGCTGTCTGCGGGTCCGTGTCAGGCGCTGCTCCGCTGCATAGACAACAAACTAAACGCAATAAATTTTGAGAATATTTATTGAAATACTGGCGTGTTTTGCTTTGAATTCCGCGAACACAGTCATTGTTGATGTGAAACTAGCCGCTAATAGATGACGGGGGCGCGGATATGTTAGCGACCAGTGGGAGGGGAGACCTTTAAAGGGACATTCCGCCGACAGTCAAACAACAAGGAAGGAGAATATAATATAATATAATATATATAATATAATATAATATAATATAATATAATATAATATAATATAATATAATAACTCAAGGATTTGTTTATTGATTTTTCAGTGACACACCAGAATCAAAAGGTAACATTTCGAGTATCAATACAGTGTCAGATATGACAATACTAGGAACAATAATAATAATAAAAAGAAAACCGACATCAAATACACAGAACAAAATAAGACAAATAAATAAATAAAAGCCAGGCATGAAGTTCTCGTAAAGAGAGATAGATAAAAACATTCCCAGCATGTTATGAGTAGTATATAATTATCTTCTATGTCTGCCTTATTCTGAAAATAAAGGCCCGAAATCTTACACACTGCACCTTTAAGTCTAAAATTTAAGAATAGGAGCTAACTCAGATAAGGTGTACTATACTTAATTATACTTAATTATGTCGTTAAGTAAGGGAAATCTTTTGTTATCTTGATATCTCAATAAAATTACCGTTATCTCTTGATAACATTTGTTATTTCGACATAACATAAATAACTTGACATCTCGACAAAACAAATTAAATTAACTCACGAGAAAGCAGAAGAAATAAAATGTATGACTGCTTAGGACTTCTGTAATTTATAGATATTAAACAGATTAAGTGAAATTTATAGGTTTGTATTTCATATGTGCATGCACATGTGTTTTTTAAAATGAAGTATTTGCCAGGGAGTGTGCAAAATAAATGTTAGATAAAAGGTGTGAACTAATGTAACACATAAAGTCAGCAGACTACATTAATATAACGTGTAGGGTCTGGAGGGAATGGATATGAGGATCATCAATGTTAAACATAAACAATAAAGAGATAAAGATAAATAAATATAAGAATAAACATATAAAATAAAGAAGCCTAAAATTTAAGAATAGGAGCAACGCAGACAAGGTGTACTAGGAGTCTTTATTCCAACTTTATCTTCCCTTTTGAAGGCATGTGTTTTTATGACAGATAATGTGCTTACACATGCTTTATGATCCTCTGTAATGTAATATAACTGCAATCACAAGTTACTCTCATGATCGAGTGTGTATGAACTATATAGTCCTCCTTGTGGTGTATCATAAAAACAGTGTGTGCTCTTTTTAGAAACGTAATTACTGACTGACCTTGTTTGACTTCAGCTCACGTGACATAGAAATGTATAAACTAAGAAAAAGGCATGAGAAATCTAACATCTCCAAAATTGTTTTCGGGAAACATTTAAATGTAGAAATGCTACTTCATTTTTTGTCCACTAACATCAGACTCCTTACAACAGCTCAAAGGTCTCCTGACAGAGGTGCAGTGTGAAACCTGCTGTGGTCTGTGGTAAAAACCTCATTTAAATATATTTCGCAGCTCATGTGTGGTTCCGTTAATTTGTTACATGGACCCCACCTTCAACAGACACACAGACACACGTGTAGTTTGTCTTTGTAAATATCACTCTGCACTTAAGCATGTAGTATAAAGTGTCCATGACCAGTATACTGAACTCCAAATTGTATTTTAACTCGTTTTCCTCATTGTAACATTAGCTCAGCCATGTGCCTAATATAAATATGTATAATATGTATAAACAGAATTCTTAAACAGTTCACTTAAAATAAATTTTATTTTTCATTTAGAAAAGCAGTTAAAAAGTATTCAATGTAAAAAAAAATACAAAACTGGAGACATTCAAAATATAAACATGTAACAATATTTCAGAAGAGCAGAGCATTTTCCCCCACTCATTCACTTTAACTAAAACTATAAAAACAAACACAAGAAACAAACCCCCCCAATCAGTCTCAGAGACACTGCAAGATCTCTGCGCTTTCCAGGGACTTTCAACAGACCTGTTAAAGACGGAGAAAAGCGATTAATCTTCACAGCAAAACTCAAGACAGCTTGTCTGAAATGTTTTTTCTACTGACCTTAAACGCCTGGCAAGCTGGCGTTCAGTGTGTCAACTGCACCTACGCAGTTCTCTGACCACCTAAGAAGAGAAACAGAAATGAGATCTCGGACACGCCGGTGCTTACATATACACAGTGGCCAACACACATGCAACAACTAATTTATGCTACAAAAGTATCATGCAACTCAAGCTGAAGGGTTTTTGTCCACCAATGGGATGTTTGTTTGTTTTTTAACGCTTTGAGTGCAACTAGTAATTTTCATTAATCTACATTCTACAGAAATTATCAAGATGGAAATTGGTAAGTATTGGAGTGAAATGAATGGACCATTATTGGTTTTATTTGAGCAAGAGTTGCATCACAACCATTTCTGATTGTTTCGTACGGCTTATTTTGCTCGGAATAACTACAGATAGCATAATTTTGTACTTCAATGTTTTTGATATGTTTTGGATGACTTGCATTACTTGATATTTTGCACAGAAAACAAAAACAAAAAAAAATAAAAAAATCTAACAAATGAGTGTTGGGGTTAGTTTTACCTTCTTGTGGCGATCTTTAGGCTTTTAGAATCCTCTCCTCTGCGATTTTTTTCTTTTATAAAAACCAGCCAGCATGACTTTGCATCAAAGTCAAGTAAGATCCCTGCAAGCTTGATTTGAAATACTGTTGAAATTCAGTTATTTCAAGTGGCTGAAGATACATTGCTCTCTTGAGAGCTTGAATAGATAAGATACACTAACTAAAGGTTAATGACAATACAAGTTCAAGCACTATATATATCACCGTCAAGTCAAACGTGTATTTGGCAGCACATTACCTCAAGGAATGATGAGCTTTATTTGGTTTTGAAGGTGACATTACAAGTGTCATTTAGAGGAGTTTTGAAAACAAGACGAAGAGGAGAAGCTCATTGGCAAAACACTGCTTTTGTTTGTTTGTCGCCAGGCTGACGTGTATACATACAGCTCATTCAGCGTTGAGAAACCACTGAAGACCACTTTCACAAACCGAAGGCATTCCTTTGGTACAACAAAGGCAAAATACCATGTTTAGATTGATTAAAAAGAAACTAGAAACTTTATTGAAACACGCACTGCAGAAAAACATTTTTTGGATATATTTAGTATCCTATTTAGCCAAAAGGTACACAAGCATTATGCATTTTGGAGACGACACGGCTTAAAGCATACACAGTTGTCCTAAGGTTATGTACAAAATATTGGAGTTGGCTGCAGCCTTTCTTACAGAGTGAGGATCGGTAATCCTTCAAAGCTTTACAAGAATTAGTCGATCATGAGCGACGCTTTTTGCAGGCAATAGTACGACAGATCATGATACACCAACTGTAAAGGGCGGCAAAAATGGAAGCATTTTTCTGTCAAATTGGTTTCAATGGTATTTTAGGTTTCAGTAACTTCACACAAGGCTAGATTTGTAATTTAGTATAAACAAACATGATGAGACTTGTTGTTTTTTGTTGTTGTTTTTTTAAATCAAAACGGTTCAGTGTTTGAGTTTGGAACCAGATCTATTCTAGTTATAGGAAAGTTACATTGAGGCAATGCGAGTAATTTTTGTCCAGTCATGAAGGACTTTTAAAATGCAGCCTACGTCAGAGGAGTTTATCGCCACAATCACATTTTGTTCAGAAACCATTAATTGAAAACGAGAACCATCAAAAATATCACTAAAATGTCACTCCTGTTCCTTTGTTAGGTTTATGTCGCTAGGACCTTAACTGCCAACTACGCAACTGAAAACAAACATTTAAATGGAAACAGGTAAACAATGAAAAACGTTGCGATCTTGTTTCTTCTCTCGCAGTCTATGATACAGCCAACAAAACGTCTCTACCGAGTTTAAAAAACAAAACAAAAAATAAAATAAACCATAAAAAAAATAAGGAGCAGACGAGTGGGAAATTACTTTTGAAAAGTTCAGAGAGTTACAATCTGAGACAGTTGCCATAGCAACTCTCTACCAGTAGCCGTTCAGTATCTTCCATATGGATGCTCTCTGTACGATCCCTTTGTCTGCCTGGACATTGGAGCTTTTCCACCAGCCCCGGAGTTGGACCAAGAGTTGTCCCAGTCATCTTGAGCTACAAGGACAGGAAAGAGACACAAACACGGGGACAAACCACGATTTAACATTCCGAGTGAGGCGGACAGGAGGTCCAATCAGTGTCCCGGTGTGTGCTTTAAAAAGGTTGTAATCTTACCATAAGGCTCATATGCCTGTTCCTGGGCCTCTCCATGTCCATAGTCATAATATTCAGTATCCCTGAGGGCAATAACGTAATGTTAATACAGCTCACCTCCAAGATTAAGTAGTATGATTAAAATCATTTTGACTTACGCAGGTGCAGACTGCTGACTGTAGTAATTGTCATATCCCTCATAGGCAGGCTCTGCATATGATTCTTCATATGGAGGCTAGCAGGAAAACAAATCAAGGTAAGACAACGTCATGGTAGACACAACTGTTTTAACCATCTGACATTAAG
This sequence comes from Nibea albiflora, assembly GCA_014281875.1. NCBI lineage: Eukaryota > Metazoa > Chordata > Actinopteri > Sciaenidae > Nibea > Nibea albiflora. The sequence goes on from CM024799.1 coordinate 9,927,944, forward strand.
AAACCAGGACACAGTGACTTACATAGTCCTCATAGCCATCAGCTTTGGGCTGGGACCCTGAAGGAGGACCCTGGTGTTGCTGGTGGGACATGGCTGCAGAGGGGAGCATTCGTGGAGCGCCTGCTGTAGGGGGTCTAGAGCGAGGAGCTGAGCCTCCTCTGTTAGGAGTAGAAGGTAGTCCACCCCTGCCAGATGGTGCGCCTCTAGGAGCGCTGCCCCGACCCCCGAGTCCTCCCCGTGGAGCTCCACCACGCATTGCTCCTCGAGGGCCTCCACGTGGCATTCCTCGCCCCCTGGGGAAAGTTAGGCAGACGATCAACCACAGAAATCTCATTAACAAAAACAATGGACTAAAAAGTGATAACGACGGCACTTTGTCTAGATAAACAGATCAGATTTGCCATAGTGTGCTGTGGCAGAAGTTAGTGTTGCTGTCATCATCACATCAAGGTCTTACCTTGGTCCTCCAGCACCAGGCGGTCCACCCCTGCCCCGTCCTAGGTGACCACCTCGCCCCCTGCCAGAACCATCCTGGGATCCATTGAGGAAGTGAGGGTCCATGTACGGGTCGTGCTCACCAGGTTCCTACAGACAACACAAAAGTCAGCCATGTCTGGAAGTCCCCCAGGGTAGCCAAAGAAACTGCTAGCATATCTGGAATGTAACCGTTAGACCAAAGTACACAAAATGTTTCTGTAATGATGCGAAAGAACTGAAACGTACCGGGATAAGGAACTTCTTGACTTCCTCCATTGCGTGAGCCATGCGCATATAGGCTTCTGGTATGGGCGCCATCACCTCAATGAATACATGCAGCTCCATGGCCAGGTGAGCATATTTGGCCTCACCACCCTTCCTCAGCTCCTCCTCCTGATGAACATATCGAATTCTCTGCATCAGCTGCATGAACATGCAGGACTAAATCCTTTGAACGGCACAGCAAGAAAACCTTCTTTACCTTGTTCTTGTCCCTCATGGACCCTTTACCCAGAACTGAAATCTTGGCACCAGTTTCTTCCTGAAGTCTTTTGATTGTGCTTCCCTGAGGTCCCAAAAGCTTACCAACAAAGTTGACCTGCAGGAAAAAAAAAACCAGGTCATTAAGTCGCACAGTCTGCTCTAACATGACATCGAGATATGGCTGCTACATTCAGCACAAAAATTCCCTTCAACTCCTCGGTAGTCGCCCCCTCCTCCCTCTGCATTTTTAGACTGCAAAATCATTCGCGCGGAAACAAGCTCAGCGAGTGCATGATTTAACTAACGGGCGGCACGGTCGCGCCGTGGTTAGCACTGTCGCCTGGCAGCAAGACGGTTCTTGGTTTGAGCTCTGGCTTGGGCTTATCTGTGTGAAGTTTGCATGACGCGAGTGTGAACGTTTGGTCGTCTCCATTCGTCCTGTGATAAAGCTGGCGATTTGTCCGGGGTGCGCCCTGCCTCTCGCCCAAAGTTCAACGGTGTTCCAATTAGATACGCAGGATTTGTCCGACATGCTCCACAGGTGAGCAGTGAAGTACAGAAACACCTGTTTTACACAGCACCCTGAATTACTAAACCGCGAGACCCACTGGGCCCATTGATGAATCACTTTACAGCAGACAGATGGGCGAACAATCAACAGCGGGAGGAGGAGGAGGAGGAGGAGGAGGGGGGCGGGGGGGCTTACCCTCGGATACTGCTTGGTAGGAATGAGTACTCTCTCTTTGAGTTTGAGATTCTTCGTAGCAAATAAGTCCAGATATGTTTCCTTCTCTGGCTCTTTCTTGGTTTCACCTTTCTGGATCCTCTCAATCTCTGCAGGCGGGACAAGAAAATGTGTTGTTCTTTTTTTAAAAAAGATGCAATAACCAGCATGCCACACACATTGAGATACATTTGAAAGATCTGTGCACCAAAAAAATGGGGACACATCTCAGGTGATCACAACAAAGCACCTCTATGCTCTACAGCATGCAAGTACATAACAAGCACCCGGGTCAACCCCTTCCACAAGTATCCGCTGTCTTCTGCCATATACAGCATACTTTAATGACAAGATCTCTTGGTCAGATAATAAATAAACGTCCTTTGTTTATTCAAGTCTGAGACAATGAGGGCAGTTCAGCTCATTCAATGATTCAACCGTGAGTCTTGCATACATATAAATATCTTTACACCCCGCTGAAAAAGTGGGCTGCAGGGTGAACTAAACAAAAGCCGATTGATACATTTTGAAGCCAGAGGGTTTGACCCACATCTTACACAACCACGTGTTTATTACGCCATTGTTCAGGCCTCTGTAAGAAGCTAGGCCTCGGCTGGCTAGCCTCGGCGTTAGCCTCGCTAAGAAAACACACAGCGCATGTCACATTACCTGCAGAAATAAGTTTCATGGCGTGCGTGAACGATGAATCCAAGCTGTCCTTTTCAGCCAGGAGCTCCGGGAGGTATTTGGTCTCTTCCATTTTGATTTTCTTGTGACTCTTACGGCGGACTAAGATTTGCTCCTATTAGCTTGGCTCGCAACTTAGCGCGGCTAGAACAACGAAGCAAAGCGTTTGCTGTGTCTGTTAGCTTCGCTTTAAAGCAACCTGCAGGCTGCGTAGATGCAAACAGCAGGGTCCGACTGTTGCACTAAAAAAAAAACCGGTCACGTTGCAGACACCCTCCCGGTATCTTTCCGCTGCAAACCGTTTAGCTCTCCTCAATGGACAAAGGGGGAATGGCGCAGCTGCATTTGAGTGTGATGGAGCACGGGAGGAGACAGTGACGTCACCGCCAGAGAGCGCCAAGGTGCAGACAAAAATGTTTGCTCCTCTTCCCAGAGGTGGAGGAGAAGGAGGACCACTGTGTGTGTGTAAGATTCAGGAGTATCTATCAGCAGGAACTGAATAAAATATTCATTAGTGTGTTTTCAATAGTGAATCATCACATATACAGTGAGAGCGGGTCCTCTTCCGTGGAGTCCGACATTTTTCTACAGTAGCCCAGAGCAGACAAACTAAACACTGATTTAGATATGGCATCTTGGTTATATGGGAATTTCTCAGCCAGAGTTGCTTGCTGTTAATAGAGTAACATCTGTAAATGGAGAATCGTGGTCAGCAGAGTACAGTATGTTTAATCCGAGTGGCAACCTCCGGTGCCAAGGTGGAAGTGCTAAAAACTACAATTCCTCCCTTGAGTTGCCGCGTAAGACAGGCTCCGGAAGTGAGTCAGTCTCCATAAGCGACCGTATTAAAATGCCCAGTTTCACAGCAGAAATACACGTTTACAGCCTGGTTCAGGCAAGAGTTTCTGAATCTAAAGCTAATTTATCTGTCCATGACAACTGTGAGGGGGGTGAATTATAAATAATTTAAAAATGATTCACCCGTTCAGATGATATTAAGGTTTAAAGCTGCACATAATTAACACCGTGACTGCTTGGTTGGCAGGTAGGTGCAGTTACAGATGGCTTATTAGAGCACCCAGGTGTCATTTGATTCGCCTCATGTATGCCCATGATCCACGTCTTTACTGATATTTAGATTAGACGGGAGGCGGAGTACATCCAACATGTTGGTAGTCAGCAGCATATTTCAGCTTCAGCAGTGCTTTGGAAACCTGTGCGTGACGTCAATCAGGCTCTGTCCATTCTTTATACTCACTGTATTAATTTATGGCCTTTTGCTTTTAAGCTGCTGTTTGCTGTTAGCAGAGTAACACCTGTAAATGGAGAATCAAGGTCAGGAGAGTACAGTATGTTTAAACTTCAAAAATGTAGAGCAAGCTCTAGTTATGTAACTATATTTCATTACCTACATCTATAACCAAAACATACATCCTGGTGCACTAATGGCCTACATGTGTCACCGTACATGACAGTAGTTGTTACTGTATTTAGTCTAGCTGTAGCTGGCTGAGTCTGTCTGAGCATGTGCCTTCATTCAATGGGAAACTTCTTAAAATAACTCAATGTGCTCATGTGTGATAGATCCAGACAGATTTGCCTTAATCAGGGTTGGAAATAATGTTATAATATTGACATATTATAACATCATGACATTTCTCAAGCATACATACTTATGCACAATGCAGATACAGTAAATCCAAGTAAAAAAGGAGAAAGTCATTATAAGTTTAACTGATCGGTTTTATTATGCCTAATTTTGAGGAGTGGGCCTTCATCAAACCTTAGTACTGAAAACAGGAAGTGGTACAATATGATGAGGAGGATCTGTGGGTTAGGCTGTGGTTTCACTCTGTTTAAGCTGGTAACATACTGCTGTACAAACTAAATCTCACATTTGAGCATAAATAAATGTTTCAATGAATCAGGTGGATTATGCTTTCTGTCAATTTACTTATCATCAGAATCAGAATCACTTTGATATGCCAGGTATGTGAACACACACAAGGAATTTGACTCTGGTTACACTTTACTCTCTTGGTACAAACATCAAACATATATAGACACAGGTAAGGTACACAAAAACAAAAGCTATATATATATATATATATATATATATATATATACACACACACTATGTTATGTTTTAGTGTTCATCATCACAGAGACAGCCTGAGGGAGAAGCCTGTCTGCTTGTTGTGGCGTACAGAGCTCTGCAGCACCTCCCAGAGGAAGTTTAAACAGGTTGTGACCATGGTGTGATGGATCTGCAGAGGTGTTACCTGCCTGTTCCGTACAGGTTCTGGATGGAGGGCAGGCTCATATATATATTTTTTTCTTTTTCCATTAAACCTAGAAACACTAGTGTTTATAGCTAATGAAATTCCTCCCAATGGCCAGTTTATTTAAATTACCGTGTTCAATTCAAGAGACGCTGTAGTGGAGCTGAATCTTTGTTGACGTGCACATTTCGTATTTTTCTTTGTCTCTGTATATTCAACAGCAGCAGGAAAAGAAGTTAAAAAATGTTGTTTGTTGTTTGCACCCATTAAAATATGACTGCAACAGCCTCTTATGTCCTTAAAACTGTTCAGAAAAGTGTTTCTGTTGGCCAACACCATTTTTTTCAAGGTAGACTGTAGTTTCTAACAAATGAATTATAAAATAAATGTCTTGTTGCAAGGCATTTGCACCATGATGAACACACTAGGTTATCCGGTGCTTCACGCACTGTAAATTAAGCCATAGTCCCGTTGTCACAACATTGTCTTTTTTGTGTGCTGCGTAACCTGAAGAACTAGAACCCTCCAGTGCTTTACACACATTCCTGTTATGCCGGTCACTGTACATGTATTTGGTCAGCAATAATAAAGATAAGTTGATCTTTCTTTCAGTCATTATCATAAATCCTGCTGCATGCACCACATTTCAGTCTAGTCATGATATTTTTTATTGAGCTGTAGGTGTGGTTTACATTTAATCAGAGCAGCTTTGAGAAACGGTCCAGGATTCTTCAGTCAGTATAAAACAAAAGTCACAAGCCCAGACATGAGCATCCTCTCTTATGTAACACACAAAAGTGTGCATGTGATTTACTGTGATCGTGTTGCATAGGTCTTATTGTTCTTCTGTCACCACCATTTACACTCCAGGTGGCCATGTGGATGTGGTTTTATACTGGAATTTAGTGGTACAATCATGTGCTGACTCAAAAGGCACCAACAGGTCCAGATGGGATACATTGGTTAGAGATTGGTATACACAGTCAGTCATCACATTGTAATGAATACATTTTTTTATGTGCAAAACCATTATTGTCATGCTGAATTGTACAAAGAACTGCATATCCACCAGCATGACCAGACAACACACCAACCATTTTCTCTTCGCACAGGCTCAACATAAAACACCTAACAAAACACACAGCCCACACCAAAACTAAAAAAGACGTAAGAAGACGGATGCGTAGTTAATGTTTGCAATCAATCTGTTGCACTTTCAGCATGTACAAGAGGAAATCCCCTGCTATTTTCTATGCTGACTCACTAGAAGCATTTTTCCTTTTAAGATTACTTATTCTCAAATTTCAATCCTTTTAAGAGGCATACACACACACACACACACACACACACAGTCTACAGTATAGCTTTAGCACTAAAGTGAACTCCTTATATGATGGTTTCTTTATGTTGCTGTGTTCAACTCACTGTTTACTTATTTCTTCTCCAGAATGACCAAAAGACAAAGAAAGAAAAGATTGAAAAGAGTTCTTTAAGTACCAGTAATCATATAATTATATACATAGGGTTTATTTAACTCCTAGGAAGCTGCATCTGATTTATTAGCGACCCTATGTGTACTTTCTGTTTTTCCAAAGTGGTTGGCACTTATTTTCACATGTTTTGGGAGTGTAACCCAGTGGCCATTGTTGGGAGGATGGTCGCTATGAACCTCTCTAAGTTGTTTAAGATCAAATTGCCCTGTTCGCCTTCCACACTCATTTTGAATGACCTGTCAGGGCTGGGTTTGTCACTGGTCGAGAGAAGAGCTTTGCTGGCAGGTCTTACGGCTGCAAAAAAACTGGTCACTACTCGTTGGAAACCCCCGCACTCGCTCTCTTTTCGGGCATGGGTTCTAACATACCTGGATATTGCTTATTTGGAGCTGTTGACAGCTAGGGTCCACGGAGCAAAAGATTCAGCAATATAGGCTTGGAACTTACTTTTAACTATTCTCCGTGGGCTGCAGGTGTAATTTGTGTGATGTGGAGTTCTGGATCCAGGGAATGGGTGGGCTTTTTTTTTTTCCTCCTTATATTCTGTTTTGTTTTTACTTAGCTGCTGGTTTGTTTGTATGGTTTGCTCTTGTTGTGGTTGTTGTCATTTAAAAGAAAATAAAAATTTGATCACAAAAAAAAGTACCAGTAATCATTTATTTATTTTTATTATTCATTTAATCCTATGGACGAAAAATAAACATCTGTTGATACAATGATTAATAAGGTATCAAAACAATATCAAGTAGGTGATAAATAATATTTTTTCAAAAGCATTACAAGCAAAACTGAGTTGACAAGCCATTTTTCCAGATACTTTTGTCTTTTAGGTTTTATTATTTCTAAAATGTAGTTTTTAAGATATCAATGTCACATCTCTAATCTGTAATCTGTCAGAGAGTTCTTTCTCTCTACAGTGTGCACACATAACCACAAGAAATGCTCCAGTTACTAAACAGTTCAGCCTACAAGTAGAAAATCACAACTCAATAATCAGTGTTTTTGATAAAAGGCCACTTAAATTGGCCGTGTAGAATTTACAGTTCTATTGAACAAGGAGTGTGGTCTACACTTGAAGGTATCATCAGATATCAACAATGGTAAATATCTCTGGTTTTTCTTTATCGTGAATCTGCATTGCAGAGTATGTGATGGCTTTCACCTCAGTCCCCTGGATTAACAACAGAGGACACAACACTTATTTACATATTTTATACAGAATTATAAAAAAATAAAACAATCTTTCAGTGATAATTCTTCATATCTTTAAACAAGCGTTACTGGCTTACCTGTGGATGTTTTTCCAGAGAGAATTCTTCCCCCCAACTTCAATAAAACATAAGAAAAACGAGTATATGAGAAAGCGGCTTCAGGTGAAAATAGATAATTAGCATAAAAGCATAACAATCCTAAATATTTAAATACATTATCAACTAATATACAAAAACACAAAAGAGATCTCTACAAATAATTTAGGTATGGTTCTGTGTGATGGATCATATGGATCTGTAAAGATTTTCTCTCTCGACAACACAACTCTGCTTAGACTGTGATAATGCAGAGCCGAACCAGATGCTAATGAAGAGGTTATAATGGTTTCAGTTCTGCGTTGTAAACTTTGACCAGCAGCTCTTGCTTCAGCTTGAACTTGTCTCTGGAAATACAGGTGTTGCTGCAGCTATGTTTTTATAGTGTTGATGGTCACGTCCCCCTTAAGATCCCACATCTGTGTCTTTTCTGTTTGGGTGTATGAACTCACATTATTGCTAACTGCAAATACGTCCACTTCATATATGAGTATTTATGCTAACTTAGTGCTAACTTTCAACACATAACCTCCCCTGTTCTGCCATAACCCTCATGTGGAGGTACACAAACTTACCCGATAGAGCGGATCTTGAAGCGCATTCTGTCTATGCTCAAAACTTTGATCTCCTAGTGGGAAGATGTGACAGAATAAATACTCATTTAATAACCAACAAGATCTTTACAGTGCATCCATCAAATCAAAGATACATGTCATATTGTGCATATCAGTGGAATTAACTCATTTAACAAGCAACTAGAGACACTCACTGATGTACCTATGGTGAGTTAACAGTTTCTAATCTATTTGACCTGACTTAGGCACTGGTGTTTTCCACCCAGCATACCTCTACTGGATGTTTGTGAGTCCAACACTCCACAACTAACTACTGACCAACATACTCACCCTGGGAACAAAGAAGAGTTCTGCACTGAACTTGTATAACCAGTCATCTAGGAAGTGGAAAAGAAGAGACTCCATGTCGTCACCTTTTGAGAAGGGAAAAACAGAGTTTAGTTGTGTGACAGATACAGCTGTAGAAAAGCTTGATTTGAAGCCGTCTGCGCTCTCACCCTCTGATTCCACGTCAAGAGTATCAAGCGGCTCCACTGTCTCCGTGTCCGTCATGTAGCCGAACATGGCCATGGCACACTGCTCGAAGGCTTCCTCCAGAGAGTCACCCCAGGAGTGAATTCTTAAGAGAGAGCGAGAGAGAGCAGAAATTAGGAAGGTGATGTATACTTATGTGAGAACAGTTTACAAAGATATAAAAACACACTCACTGTACATCTGCTGTATGATCCAAGTCTGTAACATCAAACACAAGATGACATGACAAATTAGTTTTTAAAAAATCTCCATTTGTAGTTTTATAAATAATGTATTTCTATTTCCATAGATCTTATTACAGGTTTAATTTCCCGCTTGCGTTTTATTTAAATTCAGATTTATCTCATCTTATCTCTGTTTTTTGACATTTGTCACAGATAAAGTGAAATAAAAGGTGAATCAAGTAAATTTAAAAGTTATTAAAGGCAAGGATTAAAATGTGACGCATTTAAAAAATGAATTACATGTGGGGGTCTCTGTTCTGCCTCTCATCTAAGGGACCCCTGATCTATACCAACTTTAAACAGCGAGGTAGATATGATAATACTCATTTTACACACGTACTTATGCACGGCATACGTTACTTATTACTAATTAAATAAATAGTTTCAGCTTGAGATATCTGACGTTAGAGACAGACAGTTACAGGGGCTACTGTCGCTGGTTTCACATTTCTTCAGACTGTCACAACCAAGTGTGACAGGCTAAGCTAAGCAGAGACTTACATTCATATTTCTTGTTGATTGGCGGGTATTTCGCCTTGGTAGCTTTCATGATCTCTGTCAGGTCTAACTGCCGGTCGTCCATTGTAGCTGTAAACTTGTTTAGCGCTTTAAAAGAGGATCAAATCTGCTCTTTACCATGTCGATGCTAACTGCTAACAACATGGACCTGCGCCGAGGAGAGTTCCCGGATGTAGTAGTGCGTCAATGCAACGACGTCAGGTCGTTTTTGGGGGTTTTTTGGCGAGCGCTGATTGGTCAGTGCTGTTCTATGGCGTTGGCGCCATCGCAAGCCCCCGTGCTGCTTTCCCAAATAATTGCTACCGTTCGCCAGTGTTAGTGATTAAAGTGCGACACAATGGCTGATAAAGACGGTACGTGTGTTCGCTTTTATGAATGTGCTTATTTAGAAAATGTGCGTGTACGAGTCGGGACGTAACGTTACCGCAGGTTGTTGGCGCGCCAGCCAGCATCTCCCCATCATTGTTAACACACCGGCCAGCTAGTTGCGAGCTAACGTCAGCAGCTAGCAGGCTGTCTGTACGGTGTTTTCAAGTTAACACACTGCCACACTCCCGCATGGAAAGGCGGATTGCTTATCGTATCTTGTAACTCATGTACTAATCTGGGAATTTTTCTAGATAATTGCGTGTGCTGACGTCTCACCAGCAAAGTAAACCTTAATTGGGACGTTCATTTAACAAGGAAATGACTTGTCTGACTACACTATACCTTTACACTACCCCAGGATCCTCCGTTTAGTCCAGGCAGGTTCGATGCTGCATTGTGTGGTTTAATAATAACATGGCTTTGTTGTTTGTCCTTAAATGTGCCTTTCTGCAGCTGCATTTGACGATGCTGTGGAGGAGAGGGTGGTCAACGAGGAGTACAAGATCTGGAAGAAGAACACCCCGTTCCTGTACGACCTGGTGATGACTCACGCCCTGGAGTGGCCCAGCCTCACTGCCCAGTGGCTGCCCGATGTCACGAGGTGAGACCCGAGAGTCTCCTGCACACTGACAGACATCAGACAAAAACATGACCTAAGAGAGGGATCAGATTTTTTTATTTTATGAATGAATGAATTATATATATATATATATTTTGACAGGCCAGAAGGGAAAGACTACAGTGTGCACAGGCTGGTCCTGGGGACACACACTTCTGATGAGCAGAATCACCTTGTAATTGCTAGTGTTCAGCTCCCAAATGATGATGCCCAGTTTGATGCGTCACACTACGACAGTGAGAAAGGAGGTGAGGGATAATGTGTGCATGGGAAGCTTTGTGGGTTAAAAAAAAACTAGAGCATACAATATGTTGTGCCTAGCCGCTTATTGCTCAAGATTTTTGCGCAAAAAATTCTCATCAATGTAATCAGAGAGAGAATATCGTGGCTCACCGGCTTGTCTGAGTGAATGAATGAGTAAAGTTAAAATCTTGCTGAAATTCTTAATGCTTCAGAGACTATAGGTACATATTTTTTTATTTTGGACCATATTCCAGTTAGTAAAGCGCTATAAACCATTGCATACCATACAACGCGCCTAGTAGAACATGCATTTTATTCAGCACAGCCATTTTATACGTATGATCTTTTTTTTTATTTCAGAGTTTGGAGGATTTGGGTCTGTAAGCGGGAAGATTGAGATTGAGATCAAGATCAACCATGAGGGAGAAGTGAACAGAGCCCGCTACATGCCTCAGAATCCTTGCATCATTGCCACCAAGACCCCCACCAGCGACGTGCTGGTCTTTGATTACACAAAGCACCCCTCCAAACCTGGTTAGGATTACAGCTGAAACTCATTTAAAAAAATATATGTTTTCAAAAGTCTCCTACATGTGTTATTTCTAGACTTTTTTTGTAACATTGATTTTTTTTATTTAAATCTGAAGACCCTTCTGGAGAATGCACCCCAGATCTGCGTTTACGAGGCCACCAGAAGGAGGGCTACGGGCTGTCCTGGAACCCAAACCTCAGCGGCTGCCTGCTCAGTGCGTCCGATGACCATGTAAGCAACCTGTCGCAACGTGCACCTGAATTCTTCTATTATTGTCTCTCTCTTCCTGTTTTACCCAGTTTTATTAGGATGCTGTGTTTTCTGCTGACTCATTTTGCTTTGTTTGGAGTGTGATATTTATTTTTTTTGTTAATTCTTTTGTTGTTTTAATAAATTTTCTTACCCAACTCTGCTTTCTTTTACAGACTATCTGCCTGTGGGACATCAGCACAGTCCCCAAGGAGGGAAAGATTGTGGATGCCAAGACTATCTTCACCGGCCACACTGCCGTGGTGGAGGATGTTTCCTGGCACCTGCTCCACGAGTCGCTGCTTGGATCCGTGGCCGACGACCAGAAACTCATGATGTGAGCAGCTCGAGAACAAAGCACACTGCGATGACTCACGAGAGACAGAAGTTGTTGTTCAGTTCAAATTGTCTTTCAACAGCGGCGCTTTTGTATATTTTGGCACAGTTGGGACACGCGGTCGAACAACACCTCCAAGCCCAGCCATGCAGTAGACGCCCACACAGCTGAGGTCAACTGTCTGTCCTTCAATCCCTACAGTGAGTTCATCCTGGCCACTGGCTCTGCAGATAAGGTGGGTCCAACTGGTGCCTGTTGCTGCAAAGTAATGTACACTCTGTCCTCATTCCTCGAGTTGAATCAGTTGAAGCTGACCGCTTTTATATTTAGACGGTGGCTCTCTGGGACCTGAGGAACCTGAAGCTGAAACTGCACTCATTTGAGTCTCACAAGGACGAGATCTTCCAGGTAAGAAGTGAAACTTTGGCTGACCTGAAACAACATCTAGTTACAGCTAAAGATGTCCGATTTAATTCAGGGGATCAGTTGTAAACAGGCAGCCATCTGTTAGTTGAGCTATTTGTGACTTTTGTTTTATGGAGCACGTTGTCTCACCTGACGCACCTGTACGTGACAGGTTCAGTGGTCTCCGCATAACGAAACCATCCTGGCCTCCAGCGGCACTGACAGGAGGCTCAACGTCTGGGACCTCAGCAAGATCGGAGAGGAACAGTCACCGGAGGATGCTGAAGATGGTCCTCCTGAGCTGCTGGTCAGTTGCGACAAAAACATTTACTCTAGATGCTTCACTGTGTTTTGACTGAGCTCAAAGTGCCGTGGTAATCCCTCCTGCTCTGTTTCTCTTTAGTTCATCCACGGCGGACACACAGCCAAAATCTCAGACTTCTCTTGGAACCCCAACGAGCCGTGGGTCATCTGTTCTGTATCAGAGGACAACATCATGCAAGTCTGGCAGATGGTAAGCGCTTTGTGAGAGTGTTAGACTAAAATTGTGAGATATAAAGAATATGAAACACAGAGTTTGATGTGCTTTTATTAACATTTAATAGCAGTTACAGTGATTCCTGTTTTTGAATGGTTTTCTACTACAGGCTGAAAATATCTACAACGACGAGGACCCAGAGGGTGCTGCAGACTCAGAGGTCCGGGCATGAGTCCAGTCTCCACGTCTCTTCATTTGACCTGCTTGTTAAAAATGGATCCACGTTCCAGTGCTGGCTGCGCGATCGGCGGTGTCTTTTTAAAACACATTTTGGGCAGCAGTGATTTTGTAGAAACTTTAAAGAACAAAAAGGCTGTGCCATCACCACATCGTCAAGTATTTAAATTAAATCTGTACCGGTCAAATTTTTTAGATCTTTTTAGGTTTTCAGACTCTCAGAAGTCGACCCTGGCTTCACGCATCACAGATGTGTTCATCAATATTCAGATTAGACGTGCAGAAGACATTTCTACTGAGATCCATTTTGAATAAATATTGTACATACTATAGGTTCCTCTTTGTTTTATGTTCGTAATATTCACTTTCCAGAATGCGTGTTGCGTCACTTGTATGTTTCTTTCCAGTTTCGTTTGTTTCTCTGTGCTGCATCTGTTCTTTTGTGTACTTTTTGTGTAAGTATATTCGTAATAAAACATTTCCAGTAAGTCTTTTGTGTTTTGTTTCTTGCGCAGCAGATGTTGCCACATAAGAGTAATATGCTGTAAAGTATGAGCTGATATGTAAATGATACGGCACAGGCAAATTATCTGACTAATTACGTTCAACGTAAATTCAGTGCTGTGATTTGGTCTGGTGTAGATAATCAGTTTAAGATTATCCATTGGAGACTAAATTAGGGGTGCTCCTCTGCAGTAGTTTCACTGGATTCATCACAGCCTCTATAAAATAAGGTGTTATCAGATTTTTATACGCTGATGCTCAGATGATCAAATAATGGTATCAAAGTAAACCTACCTCAGGGATGTCAGATCTCTTAATAGTCCATCCTTTTGCTCCTCCAAATCTTTCTTAGATTTTTTTTGTACCTCGTACTCCACTTGTAATTCCCTCAGAGTCTCTTTTAATGTCTCCACTGTCTCCTGTGTAAAGTGGACACATCTTAGTTGACCTAGTTTTACCAAACATCCTTGATATATTCATGTCCTAATTGCCTTCAGGCACTTTACCTTGTGTTGGGTGACGCTCTCCTCCCTCTCTCTCTCCATCAGAGAGATCCTCTGCTCCAGACAGGTTCTCTGCAAGTCCAGCCTCTGCAGATCCTCTTTCAGGGGCCCCAAGCTGGCCCTCAGGTCTATCGCCTGTTCCCTGCTCTTCCTCAAGGCGTCCTCCCCCATCTGCCTCCTCTTCAGCAGCACCATGAACCGAGGCTCATACCAGCCCTCCAGTGCCTTCACGCTGCCGCTGAGCCTCCGCTGCAGTCTTACAGAAGCCTGCCGACACTGGCTGACGTCGCTCATGGCCCTGGGCCTGCAGGGCTTGGTGGCCTGGTCTCTGAGGGAGTTCAGCTGGTTCTTGTAGGCATCCCGGAGCTTGGACAACTCCTGGTTCAGGCTTTGGATGTGGGCTTTGAGCTCCTCCTATGGATGGATGGATGGAAAAATGATAAAAACATACAGGCATAACTGAGCAAAGCTTTTTTGCTGAAAATTGCACATTAAGATTTAACTTTCAAATTGATTAGATTAGGTAAAAATAGAAGAAGAGAATAATTTAAAAAGCTGTTTGATCTTTTTTTTTTTTTTTACAGCTTAAAAAGATGCAATTAAAATCACAGCTTATTGTCCCAAATGTTTTTACAACACCTAACTTATCTGATGTCATGTATCACGTCTAACATATCTTAACAGTCATTGAACTTCCATGCTTTCAGTTCTTCAGTATATCTGCCCTATAAATTCATTGCTTTAATGTAAATACATTGGCTTTGCTTCTTCATGCAGAGTCCTCTGAAGTCATTCTCATCCTGTGGATACCTACAATATTACGCAGGAGGTCTGGGGATTTTGGAAATATTTGGAAATATTATCAGTAATCATGATAGTAATAATTTCTCTATTTAAAAAACACTTTACAGAAGTTAGAATAATAAAACACATTATAAGTAATCAGACATTAAAAGGAATTGTGAAAAGGTCAGTTTTGTTGACAGATTTTAGATGCAGTAATGTTCTGGACTCTTATAAGTCGGCAGTAAAAGGTGTATAATTATGGTTAGTTACATTTTTAGACAGCAATGAAATAGACACAGCTGTAGCTTTAATGTATGTCTGCTATCACTCCCAAATGTGTGATTTCACTCACATCAATTTAAATATGATTTATGATAAATCTAGATTTCTGACTCAAATTTAGCAATGATAGCTTTTTGTTGCACATATATTCATATTATTTATTATATTTACTTCAATGTAAAATTGGTTTTAGTGTTTGTGCAAAGTGAGTTCTTTAGTGGGACAAATTAAGATAAATTCATTCATCGATTCATTTACAGTAGATGATACCACAAAACAAAGGACAATTATCTGCTCTAACAGTAACAGTAAATCAATCCTGCAGAGGTTGTGAGTCCAGCAGTTCCTACCTGAGTAACAGCACATTGAGCCACCTCATATTCGTGCGCAGCCAGATGTCACCTGGCTCTGGATGCAGTCTCTGGCCGTGACAAACAGCTTCCTCTTCACCTGCTGTACTTCCTCATGAACGGCAATATAATCCAGCTGAGCCAGGGTGAGCATCCTCTGCATCTCCACCAGCTTCCCTCTCAGGTGCTCCACCACTCGCAGCATGGGCTCCTGCAGGCGGAGCAGCTCTCGGATCAGCTCGTTCCTCTGCTGTCTCCAGCTGGGACACTTGCTGGATACAGTGGTCGAAAAGCTGACCCAAGCTGTCCATGACTGCCTGGTCCATTTGTATGTCGGGATGCGGCGCGCACTCATCTAGAGGAATGACTGTCTCTATGTCAGAGTTTGTGATATCCTCAACAAATCTAACATGCGAGTCCTCAGTAGATGGCGTGTCTTCCCCATGCTCTGCTGATGATTGATTGTCCATTGGACAAGAGGCAAGCTAGAAGGAAGGAGAATGAGTAATCAAATGGCCCACAGCTCTAAGTGATGGAAATGAGTTTAAATCCCTCTAATCTAATCATCCCAGGTTGTTTAGCATAACAGAGCAGTTTAATGAAATCAGGTAACTGCAAAACCATAAAAACACCCAAATAAGAGCACCTTAAACACCTCAAGCACCTTAAACCTTCAGCTCCATGTCAAAATCCATACCTCATACTGACCAGTAACTCATATTAACTTACATTTCTACTTACTTTGCCTGGAGATGACGGTCCGAGGAGCTGTGAACAGCTTTTAACGTTAACTCTGCAGTGTGTCTGTCTCTAGGAAAACAGAGGCACACTTTGTGTTTATTAATAACACTGGAGGCACGGGGGGGGGAAACTCTATCTAAGACTCTCTCATACCCCCACAGGGAATCACAAACTGTGTCAGTGCTGAAGGCAGGCCGGCCTACATGCTCTGGATGCATCAGCGAACAGGCCTGGACCAGCCTGGGTGCCAGAGAGATATATTTACACAGTCTTACAGCCTGTTTTTATGTGCGTCCAAGGAGGTAGTGACATCATAACTGAAAACTGTTTGAGCAATAACTTTCCTTCAACTGAAAACATTTAGCCTCAGACTACTGTACAGATGGTAAGCAAGCCTGCGCAGGCTTTTCTTTTAATAGCTTCCTCGGCTGCACAGAAAATTTGCATGGTTCACATACGGTGTTTGTTTGTGTTGCTTTGCATCCTGCCAGCATCAGATTACTCCTCACACACAAATGGGGACAAACATACACTGCCACATGGCAAAGAGGTGCAATTTGAGAGTTGTGAGCATCTTAAATAAAAAATAATGATAATAATAATTGTATTTTATGATGTCCTACATTCCACATGAAAAAGTATCCAAACAGGAAAGTGAAAACAGGCACTGTATGTTCATTTATGTGTCTTTATGATAACATGTCTGCACCATTGCTAAACATTAAATATCATATACTGTATGCAAATTCCTATAAACAACCATGTAAATCCATATGTGGTGATTTGTATTTGTTTTAGACAAACTCAAGGATATGTCCTTTTATGGGTTCACAAAGCTGAAAACAAGTCTGCTTTTATTGACTAATAAATACATAAATGTATGTGTTTGCAGAACTGATGAAGCCTCTTGGATGAGAAGCAAAACATCTTCATGGATGTACGACCAAGTCCACTCGCCCCAGATTTAAAACGGAACTCGACCTGGACCTTCCGAGAACCTTCACAGACTATATGTTGGAAATAAATAGTTTTCACAGAGCAGCTACATGTTGTATGTGTCCTATATGGCTTTGCAATGATTTGTTGTTCTGCATAAATCATAATAAGAAACATACAAACGCATACATGTTTTAAAATGAAAGAACATGGTCACATTTCAGTTGCAGGCATAAAACAGGCCTAACAAAGAATATGTTTGAAGCAACGAAGATTTTAATTAACATTTAACATTTTAACAAAATGGTATTCAAATGCATATTGTTGATATTATGATTACACTTGTTTCTTCTCTAAAATGACCTGATACTGTATTCTGGAAAGTTGATGCCATCACTTTCTGCTATATATCAATGTATACATAAGATATACAGTATAAACATATAACAAATGTCAATGCATCCTGTCGGGCTCTTATCAACCTGTTAAAACTAGTTCTGTAAGTCCTGGAAGACGTCATTTTTTATTTCTAAAGATGTAAATATCATCCTCTAAGGACGATACTTGAAAGAGATTTTCTTTTTCTAGTATATCTTAGATTGTTTCTATTTTTATCTTATCTTATCTTATATTTAGATGTGTATATCCAGAAAGGGAGGGAGAAAAAATTACGAGACATTTCCTTGTAAACACATTTTTAAAAAGCCGTAAATGCAAACGAAGCGTGGGAAAATAAAATTCCCTCTCTTCCCACCTGGCTGTGCGCTCACATGTTGTTCCACCATCTCGCCGCCAGGTGTCCCCACGACACCGACCGCAGCCTCTCTCACCTGAGCGCGCGCCCACTGCCAGCCTCCTCCAGGTGGGAGCTGCTGCAGGTCGACCAGCAGCGGCGGCACAACTTCTCAACTTTATTTGCGTCTCAGTGATCCACCGGAGCGTCCACAGACAAACAGCGGAGAAGTCAGTGTTTTTTTTTAGCTGACACCCAACAAAACGGATCTGCGCTCACACGGGTAACAAAACAAATCCAGACTCCAGCCTCTTCCTGACGTGTTTTTTTTTCACGGAAATGGTTCACCTGAAGTTTTCCTTCGGGCGGTGAAAGTTTGGAGTTTGGAGAGGAAGGACGCAGCAGGCGGACGCTTCAAATGGAGAGAGGGTGAATCAACCCATCTGGATCAGAAAAGTTCAACAAGGTAATCTTTTCTTTTCTTTATCGCTGTATAAGTTTTAACAGAAAAGTGCAGTTA
This sequence comes from Nibea albiflora, assembly GCA_014281875.1. Classification (NCBI taxonomy): domain Eukaryota; kingdom Metazoa; phylum Chordata; class Actinopteri; family Sciaenidae; genus Nibea; species Nibea albiflora. The sequence continues at coordinate 9,946,073 of CM024799.1, forward strand.
GTGGCACCCAGCATGACTTCTCCTCCTTCTAAATATGATTTGGCATGATTAAAAAAGGTGAAAAACCAGGCTTAGAAAGTGTGAATCACAGTGGAATGACACCAGGATCGACTGAATAAACTTTTAAAGACGTCCAGAAAGTACATTTTTAGGTGAGGCTGTTGCATCATGTCTGACTAGTGCACTACAGTTGTTAAAAACATAATAATAATAATAGAAAAATAAGAATAAAATAAGACTTTAAAATAAATGGCTGAAACCAGAGTAAGCGGATAAAGTAATGTATGGCAAGAGAACCAGCCTGAGAATAGGCATGATGGGAAACTAGGTGTGGGAGATTTGCTTAGTTTGGCCTTGAGGGATCCTAAGCACAGGTAATTTAAGACCTGTAGTGCTTCTCTCAGCTATGGAGCGCATGACAATGAAGACTATTGTGTTATTTCTCGTCACTGTCCTGGTAGCAAGTGACTGTTTGACAGCATGGTGCTGTGACACTCGGGTAAACCCATGACAGCTGGTGACAGCCCCTGCAGCAGTGCATAATGTTCTTATATAGATCCACTGCGTGTTGATTGAACACGACAGAGATAAGAGGACCACCTCTTAGGTCCTGTTTGTCCACCGCTTCTCCTGGACTTTGGAACAGAGGCGAAACTTCCAAATCCAAACTTTTTTTCTGAAAAACCCTGCACCGCTTTCCAGCGATCGAAGGGCTTCAAATTCACCTTTAGTAGCCTCTGCCTAGGTGAGGCTGAGACAGAGCCATTTGTTTAGAAAGGGTGTGTCGCATACTGGTGCTCCTTCTTCACTCAGCCGGGCCATGCCAGGGCTTGTACCCATGGAGATTACAGGTGTGTTATGTAAGCACTAGAGGTACAGCAGAGTCTGGTAGATACCTGAGATCCAGCGGAAGATCAAGGTAGAGGCGGGATGAGGCAGTGAGACATGAGGGATAGGGCAAGATAAGGAATTCAGTTTTTAAAAAAAAGAAGAAAGAAGTGTATCCTGTTTTCAGGATAGGTTGCAGCCAGGTAAGTTTCTCTTCACTCGTTTGCCGTGTTTACCCAGTGCCGACTCACTGGAGGAAAGGGGAAAGCTGTTGGTCAAGAGAGAGAGCAACGGGAGGAACGACTGGCGTTGTACTGGATAAAGGCACATGATTGTGTGTGTGTGTCTGTTTGTGAACGTTGAGAAGTGGCATGCAGACCAGCTGCGAGCAGAAGCTCGTTGTTCCTTGCTGATGAGTCGGCCACAGTGTGCTGTTAATCAGGAGGATTAGCTGATGAGTAACTCATCAGTGAGTTCCCATCAGCACTTCTAAAAGATTTAATCAATAGCTGTTAATTCATGATTGAGTGAATGCAAACAAGCCGTTTCACCCGTTTCTGACTGTCTTGACTCTTTCTTTGCTTTTATTTCTGAGAGTTCACATAAGTTCCCAAACGGAGCACTTCTTTTTATTCCCACACATTTTTTCTTCAACCTCTGTCCACTCAGGCAACTGTCAGACTGAATGGACTTCAGATTGAAAGGATTTCAGAGCAGCTACAGAGTTTTTGTTTTGACTGGGCCAGAGTAGGGACACTGAGATGCCAGGATTTATTTTTAAACCCCAAAGGGTCCAGCTGTGTTTGCCTCGGCTGCGAGCTGGCCACTGCTGCTGCACAACACTTTTCTTTTTCACCCCTGACTGACCTGTCAGTTCAGAGGTCTTTAAGCTCCACAGAGGCTGCAGTCCAGACTTAGACCCCTGGCAACCTCTGGATTCAAAGCAAACAGCACACTCTGTTTGCCGCTGTCGCTGCTGCCTGATTTATTGTGCCTGAGAAAAGTCAAACTTCCAAGAATTTTATTCTTTTAAAAAAAAAAAAAAAACTTAGATTGTAGGGCCAGTGGAGGAACTGACCACATTATACTGTAATTTAAAATACTTCTTCTTACTAAAGTCCGCAGATGGATCGAAATGTGTTTGTGTACATTCATATCAGATACCAGGGAAGTGCACTTCTTCTGCATTGCTGACAACTACAGTGTATCATCAGCTCTAAATATTAGAGCTGGCACGATTCATGATCAATTAATCAATTAGTTGACAATTAATCAGTAACTGCTTCGATCATAAATTTGTCACTTGTGTCACTTTTCAAGCAAAAAGATTTTTGATGCCAAGTTTCATAATTTTGAGGTTTTTGGACTTCATGTGATAGTAAATATAAGACATGATAAGATCTTTGGATTTGGTCACATAAATAAAACATGGAATTTGGAGACGTCCCTCTCCTCTATGGGGAGTTATATTAATATTTCCTTGACTTGAATATCTGCAGATTCATTGTTAAAGAAAATGATCATGAGTTGCAGCCTCCAGATTTTATTTTAAGACAAGAATGAACCAAATGTGTTGCGACACTCAAATCACTTACCAGGAAAGTTACTTCATTAATCACAAATATTTTATAAAAAATCATCTGTATGTCTTATCTTTTCATACTTTTATGTATGTTTTCCCACATGAAATCCCGGAATATCGGTGTGCCCCATGACCTGGGTTTGATTTCGACCTGCGGCTCTTTGCTGTCATCTCCCTTCTCTCTCCCCACGTTCCTGTCTATCTACAACTGCGCTATCAAATAAGGGTGAAAAGGCCAAAAATATGTATCTAAAAAAAGAGTACAGAGGGAACAATAATGTCAGCAGCCAGCGCACACAACACATTATAACGTTATCTCAAAATGACTCTCATGCGCCTGCCATTATCCTTTTTCCCTTCATGGCTCTGTCTCCTAGGCCACTGTACTGTTTGAGGGATGTGTGGCAGGGGTGGCGGTGGGAGGGTGAAAGGGAGAACAAGAGGAGGGGATGAGAGGCGGAGGTGTAAGCGAGGGGGGGTGAAAGCAGATTCAGAGTGAGGAGTTCCTTAGTCGGTAATTATCAATCTCTCAGGAATGCAGCCGCTGCTCTTACCAGACAAGCTGCTGCACGGCTACAGCGGCCTCGCGGCATGCCAGCTTACATTACCCCATCCACAGATCTCTGCGTGGTACCACCGCACACGTGCGCGCGCACGCGCACACACACACAATGTCTATAACCTCAGTGAGTTCAGTTACAGTTGGTGCTTTGGTTTATTTGTGTCATTATTGTCTTACAGTGTTATCGTTGTTTATTTTTATCACTGTCATTACCTACGTGGTCTTTTTCTGAAACTTTATCCTTTCTGCAGCAAACAAAGGGACCACATAATGTCAGTAGGAGATTGTCTTTCAGTCCAAGTCCTTCGCCACTGTGTATTTATGCTGAGATGTTGTTATGGAACCACACTGAAGGAAACGCTGTAATCCTCCCTGTCAATACAAAAATATATCGACTGTGAAGAACTAACCCAGAAATCTTTTATTGCTCCCCGATGACTCCCACATAACTCTCCTTTTATTTCACCAACTGGGTTCAGGCCTCCTGAAGATGTGGAATTAAGTATTTCCAGTTTGTGTCTTGGTCTCATCATCCATCACAGCACCTTGTTTTTGAACGTTGAGTGTTGTGTGCAGAGTTGTAGCCCAGACGAGGTTGCTCTTGAGTGGCACTGCTCTCCTTTGTTTGGTAGTGCCCAAAGAAGACAGCCAACGCCCTGATTGATGCCTTCAGGTGCCACACAGTAACACGGTTTTGTTTTTTTTTTCACACTGCTAAACACACACCATTTAGTTCCAGAGTCACTGTAAGTGTGGTTTAAGAACTGTTATTGCCCAAACTGGCTGTTACTGTAAAGCCTATTCCGGTGATCTCAGCAGGAAGACTGGAGCAGATCCAAAACATCCTTTTCCTCCTCCAAAAAAAGGAGAATATTAACCTCATCAGTCTACGATGTCCGTCTTGTGGAGACCAACCTCAATCAGCCTGACCTTAACCTCGCTCACTGACAGCAAAGTCATGCCGTGTGTATGTTGTGATGTGAATGGCCGCCTGGTTAAACTGAGCCAGTCCTAATTCAAACAAAGGTGGCTGTCTGTATCACCGCCACTCCCTCTTGGCTTAGCCTTATCCCCATGAGGCATTGGAGTCTGCTCCGTCATCTTCCCCCATGTGACTCACCGCAGCAGGAGTTACAGTTCCTGGAGACCCCTCCCCTGTTCTACGCCACGGCCTGCGAAATTAACATTGCTCATATTTGCCCGAGTTGATAAGGGCGTGATTACACTTGAGACGAAAATCGAACGAAGTGTTCGGTGTTGTTCGCTTCACCACGTGGCTGCAGTTTGTCACATGAAACAATGCAGTGGGTGTCAGAAACTGTTCATAAGTTCTAGGAAACTATTACATTAGTCAGTATAGTTCCTCCAAAATAAGGTAAATCCAACCCTGAAGGCTTTCCGTTTAAAAACAAATACTGAAAATTATTTGCTATTCTTCTTTGACTGTTGAGGGTGTGTGCACCTGGATTTAAAGTCATTTTAATATATAACAAAAACTGGCTTTCCTGCTTCTTATACGCTTCAGTCACAGGGCACAGTGCAAGGGGGAAATCTTTGCTATATTCTTAAATTTGGGTTTGGGTTTGCACGGTAAGCTACGCTACTGTGCTTAGCTTTAGGCAAGGCAGGTGTCAGTGCTTTGCTGTGCTTTAACTTTGTTGATCCGTCTACGTAGAAGCAGCGAGGAGACCCACATTTGCTGTGGAATGTATGTACTCAAGCCCCAGGATATATATCTGTCAAAAGTACACAGTAAATGTAATTTCTACGTATCCCGAGTCTATTTCATGACAGTGTGTAAACTATTATCTGACTCAGTTTACCTCGCGCTGATGTGTACACTGTCAATGTCAAATAATCAGCCGGTGCTGCTGCAGTTATTGACACACTGCGTTGAGGTTTGCTGTGTTTGAGCGGTGCCTCCTGTCCAATGTGAAAGCCGTGCGTCTTTTGTGAAGGATAAGTAAACAGCATGTTGGAACACATGCCTGCTCCGACAGGACTGGGGCTGGGCTGGAAAACCACAGCAGCCTTAGTATGTGTGTGTGTGAGAGAGAGAGAGAGAGTGAGCAAGACGGAGAGAGAACATACAACATTTTTGTGTGTAAGTGAGCTTAGGGCATACGTCTCGCTCATGATCTTTACGATATGTTGTGGTGCGGTGGAGGACTATGATGGCAGGAGATTTGGGTTACAAATCCTCAGAAAAGTCTGAATTTAAATTCTTCTTTTGTGGCGACAGTTTGTGTGTTAACTTTTATGAATTGTGAGGTGTGGTTAGGGGTTAAGTGATTACTGGGATAATGAAGCAACTGTAATTAAGATGTCGGCTCTGACTTTAAAGGGAGAAATGAACCTATTTCCTAGAAGCTTCACTTGAGACAAATTGTAGATAGATGTCATCAGACAAATAGATATTCTTGGAGCGGTGACATCTTTAACGAGACTCCACTGTGTGCGTCACCTCATTACATTTGTTTGCAAACCTGAAAATTGCAGGTTGTCATGCGTAAACTGGAGCAATGGCGGCATGAGTCAACTCCTTGAGACCATGCTGCACAGACTGCGGTCTGCTGGGTGGTCTTTCGCCGCTACCCAGAGCTCTTAGCATTACTCTGGTCCCTCTGTGATGGAAAGAATACAAGGAGTTGTTGCACTATCCGCAGCCTGTGGGCTATAAATGAATAAACCCAGCCCCCTCTTCTCCCAAGAGATGCGTCTGATTATTGGCGACTGTAACCAGTAGAGATGCACGGATCTTAGTCATGGCCAAATGACTGTAATTTGGAGCAGGAGAAACACAGGGCTTAGTTCAGGGAGAGGCCTGGTACTTTTCTCTGGGAGAAGATGGATGCTCTTTTCTTGTTATTGGCCTTTCACTACAACTCCCTCCTCACGTCTACTCCATACACACTGTGCAACTTGGCCACATTAAGATAACAAATTACTTGTAAAATGCCCATGTATGTATAAAGTTTAGAAAAACACTCAAGCACTCATCTTAAGCCTCTCATATGGGGCTGCATACTCTTGTCACGAGTGTGGATGCAAACCTCTCTTTCCGGGGAGGGTGGAATAAGATTTAATGCTACTTTTTAGCCTTACTGGCGGCATTGTTGAGCCTGAAATATATCAACAACTACTGGATGGATTACCATGGCTGTTTGTACTGACAGTCAAGGTGGCCAGATTAAGTTGAATCTTAATCCCTTTTTTTTTTTCTCAAGGGCCATTATCAGGTCAAAATTTGACTCTGTAAAATACTGAAGATAGCTTCAGCTATGCTTTTTTTCCTATCTTGTTAGCTAGCAAATGCTAACATGCTAACACTAAACGAAGCCAGTAAAGAGGGTAAACACTGTATCTGTTAAACACATACAGTAGATAGTGTAGAGAATTTACGTCTTTTCTGTGACGACGCTCAAATGTTTCTATAGAGCAGGTTTGAAGCTTAAAGCAGGATTTGAAGCTTGAAGTGTGGTGGCTCTGGCTGCTGCCATCTTGGTAGCCCCGCCTCGCAGCTAATCTGAAAATGGGCAAAGATGTGGATCATTATTGGTGGAATGATGCCTGGGTGCTAAAACAAGCCATCTGTAACGCCACCCACCTGACACCACCCAACTTTAAGCATTAATATAATTTGAACAGGTACAAAAAAAAACAAAAAACAAAACAGTTGTCGTGAATGGGGAAATTAGCGCTCTGAAGCCAGCCTAGTTTCCATTCAATAAACTGGAGTTTTTGTCACTTTTGCACTTTTGGCTTCCCTTCACAGCTACAGATGTTGCTTCTTGGTTAAACATCAGCATGTTAGCATTGTTACTGACATAAGGATTTAGCATTGCTGTGCTAAAGTATGGTTCACAAAGCAACTATATGTTCACTTTGGAGGTGCAGCTGAAGTGTTGAATCATATTAGGCTGCATTAGTTTTAGCTTGATGTCGCTAATAAACTGGCAACTGAATGTACAATATGTTCCCATGTTTTTACTGATAAAAGATTAATTTATGGCCCATGTGCAGTATGGAAGGGATCTGCACATCTACTTGAAATCATTCGATATGATGCATCCAAACCGCAGTCCTCTCCCTCTGCATTACACAGTGCTTTGGTGATAAGGAGCAGTTTGGGAAAGTCACATTTGTAATCCTCAGAGAACATGACATAGGTTTCCGTGGTTTGGCTTCATGACTCGTCTGGGGCAGGAAACTATTCCTAGAGACCATGTTAGTCAGAGATGTTTAGTTATATTGCTCACGCATTACTTGTGCTAAAATCTGTCTGCAGTGTTTTTCATGCAAGGCCATGAAGCAACATGGCAGCCAAACAAACTTTTCATGAACTTTCTCGACAGCTAATCACCAAGGGAGTCATAATTCTCGCACTGTGACTGCACTCCCACCGTCCTTCGGTGCGCTTATTTACAAGCTCTGACTCCTGCCATCTTATGAGCCTGATCCTACTTTTAGCCTGCGATCGGAAGATAAGTATCTAATAAAGTACACAGCTGGAAGAAGCCCAATGTATGCTACAGATCCCCAGGAGCAAGGCTGGGAAACCTGCCTTAAAGCAGAGGAGTTTAGCAAGGTGAAGGGGTGGAGGAAGGAGGAGAGAAGGGGATGAGCTCATACTCCTGAGAATGAAAGAAATAAAATGAAGGGTGACAGTGAAACCTAACAAGGAACATGAAACAGAATGACAGCGATATATGAATGGGCACTGTTCGTTAAAAATGCCTTTGGTGACTGTTTATTTTTCTATTCTTTAGCTCTTCCCGCTGTGCTGCTTTGCCTGTGTGTTAAAGTGCATGAGTCTACGGGTGCGGCTTTGTGAATTATGACTCCATGTTATGGAATGAAGGGAGCGGTGCCAGTTCTTTCGTTGCAGAACTGTGAAGTTTGGTTTAGAGGCAGGAGGTGGTCTGTGTAGAGTGTGTGTGTGTGTGTGTGTGTGTGTGTGTGTGTGTGTGTGTGTGTGGGTTGAATGAGCAGTGCCCACAGAGACGCACACACACATATATAACAATTGGGGTGGTCTAAAGACTTTGCAACTTTGGACACTTGTCTGATGCTGCGTTTATTTGCAGTACAACAGAATTCATCACATTCAATGTTTTGTACAATTTGCATTATTTAAAGTATACTTTAACTGCATTTCAAAACAACCATCTTTTTTTCTATGATGAAAACCACCTTGCCATGACTTGAAACCTGTTTGGCACCCATCATCATGAACATTGGCATGCAAGGAAGCACCAATATCCACCACAGAAACTGTGGATATGTGTGAAAATAATGAGCTGTGTTGACGGGGAATCAAACCTGCAAGGCAAGACAGTAATCGGATATGTTAATCATTTTAAGAATACTGACTTTGGCAGCTTCTTGAGTTAAACTCCAACACCAATTATCAGAGGTTGTGGTTCTCATGAACAGAACAGGAAGGTTGGTTCTCACAGTAACGGTAACTTTGACACTGTGTCTCCTTTTTGTTCCAAAGAATCTTGGTTGACTGAAATTCTACCTCTTCAGTCTCTTCAATCAACAGATTGGTCAGTGAGGGGAAAAAAAACATGCATGCTTTTAACTATACTGGCCACAGTGCACTGAGTGCATTGCTAGCTGCTAATGAATGCTAATCAAAGTTACACAATGTTGCCAAGCAAATAAATTCCTGCAGTGTGACCCTTTCCTTTTATATGTTGTTTCTTTTAAGACGTGGCTATCAAGAAAATGTACAAACAGCAGTAATTCACACACACACACACACGTGTTGGCAAGATCGCAAAGAAATGGGGCTTCCGTACGGCAGCAAAACCGGCGCCGTAAAGGGACGTGACTGTCACCTGCTGTGATGGCGAACGCATGTGGTCTGTCCTTGCTGTTGAAGCTGCAGCTTCGCCAGTCAAAGTTCACCACGATTGAACTCCATGTGAAGAAAAGAGGCAAATTCACACACAAAGCCTAAAGCACTGTAGCTCCAGGAAAAAAAACCTGCCTTCAAATGAGGCTTAACGTTCACAGTGTTCTCTTGACTTTCCTTTTAATATTACAGCATTTAGTCCAACATTGACCCAGCCTGCAAGAGTAGCCGTGCAACATTTTCAGCAGGCTAACTAACAAAATTAACAGTGGAAATAATAAAATAAGTTTTATGTCAGGTCACAGATCGCCGGTAAGAGTTAACCTTCTCATGTAGAGCTTGGATGGCGATGACTAAAATGATCATAAATTAATATAAATTCTTTTTTTTTCTTTTTTCAGGGTATAGCTCCAGTGTGAGGTGGTATGTCAAACCGTGACTCGCTGGGGTTTGGGGACCTCATTCCCCAGGATGTGGTTGATATTTTTGCCCAGGACAAACATAGCAAAAGGAGCCGGAAGAAGCGCAGTCACTCCCTGGGTCGGGCTTTGGGCTGGCTGAAGGGCAAGAAGAGGAAGAATCTCAATGCTAAGGGGGAGAGCCTGGGTCTGGGTCCTGCACTTGACTTGGCTCTGGATGGGCACCCTGCTGGCCATCAGGGTGGACACAAGGGAGGACAGAAGTCAGGAAAACAGACTCATCCACAAGGTAACAGTCATGGTAAGAGCCTACAGGATGCTCAACAGCCATTTTTTCCTATACGGATGTTAGTACACTACATGTTTCACGACATTCATCGTAAAATAATAAGCTGAAAATTTCTAAAATGTAACACCAGGTCGCATGGTTGCAAGTCCAACTAATACTTACCAATATTTTGAAATAAAAAACCTTTTCCTTCAGCACATCATGGAGTCACCTGATCAGAAACCAAGAGCACCCTCACAACATCATAAAAGTTAATCTTATTTCATGAAATAAAGCATGAACCTGTTGGAAAGAATTGGGAAGGCATGACTCGACACAGGAAATTCCATATCCATATTTAATCAATGTGTCTATTTAACTGGGCTTTCCTCTAATAATCTCATTGATCAGAAGATGAGTTTTGACAAAATCTGGTTGGCTTACCAACACTGTAAACACAAATTTCCTGGGGGAAAGTCTGAGATTTATTTCCTACCTTCCATAAGGTCATCGATTTCCATTTGCTCTTCAGTTGTGATAAAGTTACAAATTGATAAATCAAATAAATAATCGAATAATTAGCTGCAGCCTTAAAAAAAAAAAAAATCCAAAATGTTTGTCTCTGCTTACAACTGTAGTGGCGTTCAAGATAAGGCACCTTTGACACACAAAGATTATTAAACTGTTTGCCTCAATCTCAATCAAGGCCATGCCGGTTGATTACAGCTTTGCACTCACACGAAAGAAACTGCCTGCAAGGACGGAAATTACTCTTAAAACTTGTAAATCTAAAATACATTTGTAAGTGGAGTATTATTACTATAGTAATACTGGGTGAAGTATTGAGTGTACTTTAGTTAAGTAACATGACTTCTAAGATGAGTCGGACCTGGGAACCAGTCGTATTTGTTGCTCCTCGGCTCCCAGGCGTGTGTGTTTGTTCACTGGCGAGATGTTTGAACAGGGTGACTTCCTTCTGGCCTTCTGACCTCCTGCTCTCCTTTCTTGCTTTGCACAAAAAAAAAATCTCTGTCTGTCCTGTTCAGTGACACAATCACTTAACTTGCCCGGTCTTCAGGTTACGTGGCTGCAGCGCTGCACACGGGACGTGCGCGAAGTGGATGCATTTTATTGGAACCTTTGTGCAGTCCACACACACATACACCCACAGAGTCAACAACTTCACCGAAGCCTGACTCACGCACATAGTGAACGCATCAAAACGTGTTGTTCACACACTCTGAAGAAAATTGCAGCAACTCTCTGACTTTTCCCAGAGCTGTGGGATCTTGTTGGAGCTTGCACATGTGTATTCATATGTCACCGCGCTGAACTCTACCAATCCTGTTTTCTCCTCTTCTTTTTTCTGTTTGTGAACTATAAGCACTAACTTTAGTTTTACTGTTAATCCTGCCGTTAATCCCGCCGTTAATCCCACTTTGATGCAGTCAGACCTGAAACACAAAAAAACATCAGATAAACCTTGTTTTACCCTGTCAGCTTATGCAAAAACACAAAAGTACAAACAGTGCTTGGGTCGGGCTGTTTTATGTGTGTCTGGCTCTGCTTGTGCAGTCTTGGCTTAATTGCTTTACAGACAGAGGAGGCCCCTCCCTGTTTCTTTTGCTGTGTCTTCTCCAAGTGGAAGCCCAGTGCTCGTAGTTCATCTTGGGGGGGTGAGGGGATTTCCGTGGCATTCAAACTCGTTCGGTCTCACACAATCAAACTATACCCACAACAGAAGATGTATAAACACGTTTTCAGTCACATCTGTGGCTTTGGTAGATAATGAATGCATAGACAAGTGCGTCATCGCTGAGCTGAGCGTGCATATCTAGACTGCATGACACAATCTTTTTTTTGCAATCTTTAGCAGTGTGAAGAGTGTTGTAAGAGAAAGTAAAGTGTGAGACAGATACGGTATTTCTTCTCTGCCAAGCTCGGCCTAGGTGTCACCTCCCGCCTCGTGCAGAGAATGTAAAATCTTTCCCACACTTTCTTTTTCAATGATATAATTTCCAATGGTTACACATCACTTCAAATCTGGAAGTGTTGACAGTTACGTGTGATTTATGTGCCAGCTATTAACATATGCTGCTGTCAGCAATCACCGTGTGGTGGATGACGTGCAGATTGTTGGTGCTGGCGAAAACCATGGCAAACTCCTCGCCAGACGCTCCCTCTGATTAGAGAAGGAGTTCAGCAATTCCCAAAATGGACCCAGAGGAAGTTTATTGTAGGAGCAGGACATGGCGCAATGTAACAACACTTGCCCAGAAAATTGAATACCTCCAGCTGAGCCCCTGATGATGATTTGTACTGATGCCAGAGGGGCCTCCTGCCCACTAAATGCCTGGTATGGCAGGCACAGCGCCAGTTAATTAAAAGCCATGCCAGGATTGTTACAGTGAGGGAGGAACAAGGGGTTCTGTTTTTCCTGACCCCTCCACTCACGCTGTTCCTCCTCAGCACTGAGACTCTGGTACCAGTAGAGGATCGCATGGAGTACGTGTACGAATGAGTACGAACGCAGATTTTTTTCAAAACTCTGTGTACTCAAATCTTTTCCATCTCTCAGTACTTATGGATAACCTTAAAATGATTTCATACGTTCATTTCACTGACAGCTAATAGAATGCACGGCGTGTCCGAGATGTCACCTGTAGGTTTCTGAAGAGAGTTGTGAAGCTCAGAATATATAGTCCTGATTCTTCCGCCTCCCCGCTGATCGAAAAATCAGCAAAGACATAGATCGTCGGTGGCAGACTGAATGACGCCTGGATGCTCAAACAAGCCATCCATGATGCCACCTACCTGTCAATCAAGGCGACCTCACTGTTAATGATGTATAACTTTAAGCTTCAATATAATTTGAACAGGTGAACAGGTTAAAACACAACCTGACACAGTACAGTTGTCATGAATGGGGAAATTAGCTATAGTTCATACGGTTTTCAAAAATTCCCATTTTTCTTGAGGAAATGTGTGATCGGTCAACATGATTGTGTTCATAGCACAGAGTACCGAATATACCCAAACCTGGCACTGAATATCCAGTGCGGTTTGTGATGATTTATTCTTTAAACTGACATTTCCTGATTTTAGACTTTTGTTAAGAAGATTTTTTTGTAGAAAACTACGTCTATGTTTCTCAAAGTGAAGTTCAGAAGATCAGTGCTTATACTGATGAATACACAATAATGCTAGTATGTGCTTCTATTTATGTGATTGGTCCCTAACAAAGAAACCTGCTGTCAGACAAGTTATTCTCCCCCATGTGTTTCTTTTTCAGTTTCATTTAAGGACAACAATGGTTTTCAGTTTGCTGTTAGTGTCCCAACCCTGTAACTCGCTGTAAGGTTACCTTATCTTGTGCTCTTGCAGGAATGCATTTTTGTAAACAAAACTCATGGAGTTTGACCAGAGAGGGAGCTGCACAGTAGCAGGTTTTGGAGCGATGATCTCTGGCCTCCTGAACCCTTCAGTGCAGTAAACCCATTAACTCAGCATTGTCTTCTCTGATTACCTGAACAATGTTTCATCCTGAGCCAAAAGGCAGAGGTTAGCTGTCCTTACCTGTTAATTCCCTTTAATTTGTCTAATTCCTTACACTGTTAATGTCTGTCTTTGTGCACCTGTCTGACAGGTACCTGCCACGCTGTCTGTTTACTCGACCCGGTGTAAAACTAGACGACAGGCCTCTCAGATCACGTCTTAGCTTCGTAATTATTTTTAAGAGATTCCCTCGGTTTGGTTAAATGGAAAAAGGTTGATGGAAAGACTGATTAGGTCACGGAGACCGACTCAAAAGGTCGAAACACTCCCGAACAGATTCCTCACATTCCTGAGCTTTTAAAAGATATTTCTTTGAGGAAGCTAGAAATAGGGAGTTCTTTGTGTGTGTCAGTGTGTGTTTGGCATACATGCCAGGTAGCCGCTCGTATGAACGGTTTTATTTGACTTTCTCTGTTAATGTTTTGTTACATACACTGCTTGTTTTAAGAAAGAATGTTAATCTCAAGTGTATTTATCTTTGTTTTTTTTCCTGTCAGTCTATCATGTGGTGTAAAGTCCTGTCAGTTAAAGGTGCTGTGTGGACATTCAGACACTGATAAACCATTGTTAAACCACATCAGTTTTGATACAGCCGTATAAAAGATTCGCAGCCCTTCCAGGTTCAGCACCAGGTTAGTTTGTTGTGTGAAATCAGCTGGATTGCATGCTGTATATAACAATGGCAGGTTGCATAATAGCATAAATTAAAAAAAAAAAATGTCTTCATGGAAAGTACAGCTCCATGAACACCCCCATGGAGGTGACAGAAACCTAACCCACATCCAAAGACTCATTTGTAACAAACATATTTGTACACAGTGTGCAGTGAAATACACACAGGAGCTTTTGGGAAGCATTATGGGAAATATAGTTTATCTGAAAACTGGTATTGGTGTTCAACAAATGGTAGTTTTGACTGTCGTCTGCGACATCGGTTTTGAGGATGTCTGTTTTGTTGTGATGACGACACCAAAACGATACAGGGCAGGAGAACAGGTTTGAGAACTGATTTCTGATAGAGTTTCACTTTCTGTGCTGAGAAATAACCAACAAGCCTGTCTTTATAATACGCAGTCACCTCAGGAAGGTGTATCCTTCTGGGAGATGATCTCATTGCATAACTTCTGTCATGTTAAGGAAGTTTTTGTCACTTTTAAATATAAAATGTCTGAAAAGATCAGCCTGAAAAGCTGACAGCAGAAACACATTCACACACTCTGCCCATGTGTTATGGGGGAATCAAGCGGATGCTGACGTCGTGGGAATTTCTGTAGGCAAAGGCTACTGTATAGTAAACAGTTTCACAAATGCTTGTTTATAATCACAGGGTTTTATGGGATTTTATTTCAATAGATGAAGAGTCACCACGCCCAAATGGCACAGGAGATCATATTTAGGTCATTCAAATGGTAAGAGAAGTTTACTAAGTGCCAGTTTGCCCTCTAGTCCCAACTGGATAATGTGCTCCAGTTTCATTTAATCAAGTTTCTTTTTATTCTTTGCAATTCTCCAAAGTTTGGTGTCAGTGTCACTAAACCAAGCAGGACTGCCAAAAGCAACAATTATATATGAAATCATACATTGTTCCCATGTCAAGATGCGCAGATACGGTATGTTACTGTGGCTTTGCACCAGTTGCACAGCCTTTTGTCACGAAAGGAAAATGTTTGCCAACACATGGGGACTAGAGTCTACACAGACACTGATAAATATGTGCTTTGTGAGTCACCAGTCATGACTATGTCAAATGGAGCAGTGGTGCCTACTGTAAGAGAAGAAACTAACTGTACTAACTGGTGAGATGATGAACTTTGTTAGTTTACTTTAATAGTCAGTAAATGTTCACACAGTGTTGCTTAGCCACAGTTAGAACACATTGTTTTTTGTACATATTCAAGGACTGGAGTTGTGATAAGCCTGCACTCTGCTAATGATATAATAGAGGGACTTACCCAACTTTGCATCCGCACAATCTGGTTTCAATGTTAGCAAGGTGATCCAACATTTGATTTATTCTGAAGGTGTAGCATTAACAGTAAACACGTTTTCTATAGCTGCGCTAGCAGCTCTGAGAGGCTGTACTCACAATGACAATGCTAACATGCTTGAGCAGGTAATGTTTGGTCACTGCCATCTTAGTGTAGCATATTAGCACGCTAACATGCCAACTAGTACTAAAAGACAGCTGAGACTGAAGGGAACAGTTTTGCAGGCGATAAACGGTTTGAAATTTGGACCTAGAGGAAATGTCAGGTGATCATCAAAGTCATTAAGATTCATCCTCTAGTGATCAAATTTTGCAGCAATTGCATCCAATAGCTCTCGACATACACCAACAAGCTCGGTTCGGTTTGAGGTTTCTGCCTATTAAAAGGAAGTTTTTTTCCTTGCTGCCGTCGCCAAGTGCTTGCTCATGGTGGGAATTGTTGAGTCTCTGTATATGACATTATACAGAGTACAGTCCAGACCTGCTCTATATGGAAAGTTTCATGAGATAACTTCACTACACTACACACTACAAATAATTTCATTTTTCATCTTGCAACAAATAGCTATAGTTATTAGCTTAAGTAGCTAATAACAAATAAAACATTGTTTCTTTCTCTTTACTTGTGATTTAACTTCCCTTCCTTTACTGTAGGTAGGTAAGAATATGAAGCTCTTTTCTTGCCTATAGCACTGTTTTATTGTCTGCAATCATATATAACAGGAGCCTGTAGCAAAGCTGTGCTTACATTAAACAGGCACTAGCAGGCCTGAATATTTGACATTCTCTTGCATATTTGTTTTTAATGGGATTTGATTTGTTGCTCATGGTTAAACTTATCAAGAGAGACCTCATGAAACTGTCACTGAGTTTGAATATGGGAGTTTGTGCCTGACCTTTTTAAACTGTGACAGATTAAACTGATTCAATGACATGACAGAACGGTGCAGAAAGTGTGGCACGAGCTGAATAATAGTGACGGTGTACTTTGGGTGCATGTGAGGTGGATTTCTGCAGGTATCTGATACATGCTGGTTCGCTGAATACAGATTGTGTTGTCTGACCGTGAAGTAGAGTGCAACCCTGCGTGCCAGATCATACAGGTGTATCTGTTACCTGGATTGTTGTCCTCGTCACACCTCTCTTTCTGCTTTGATGGAGAGATGTTTATATTTAATTACCAAGAGGGTGAAAAGCTTTGACTGGGACGCACTATCACGTGTGTCCAGTGTATCCGTACAGTTTTAGTGAGCTTTCTGTCCTTTCCCACTGTCATCACAGGGTGTTGAGTTGGGTTTTGTGCTGATTAGAGAGGCTTAAGCACCTGGCAGACAGCACCCTAAGAGCTGGGGAGAATGTCTCTGCATGGCTGTCTGCCTGGCGGTGCAAAACAAGAGAGAGGGGCAAGTTAGGGCAAGGATGTAAGGTGTGTGTGGGGCGGGGGGGGGTATTTGCATCTGTTTGATTCCCATGGAGCTGTTCTAGGAAGAGTTACATCAGTTTGTCTGTCAGTGTGCATGTGTGTGGTGCTCTGTCTAAAGCGTGGGGAGAGATCTCTTGTGTAAATAAAATTTGCAGAAAACGTAACAGTTAACTGAATGAAAACAATCTAAAAAGTTTAAAAAGCGTTGCCATGGCTACACATCCAAACACTCTTCGCAGCTGCCCGTGTGACTGGTTGTAATTTGTTCGGTAGTCGGACGAGGCAGCGTATCTCCCGAACCCTCTCCTGTCTCTGTTTTCTGCGAGAGAAACCATATTTTACCAAAACAAACCGTCAGCAGATGTTTGCTCATTTAAAATGCTCTCATTTAAATCCATCATTATTTACATTCAAACCCTTGAGCTTTTTTCCACACTGCTTCTGAGGCCGAAGCCTGCAACTTTAAATAAACTGGTCACGCAGTATCACATCCACTAGATTTGAGCATGTTTATCTAAATCCAAGATGTAAACATCAGTTTGGGGGTTCATACGTAATCACTACCAGCCCGTCAATAATGCCAGCTTCCGCACAATCCACCAGTGACAGATGGTGTCTTTTAATATGTCGGTGATTAATATGGACACAATTACAATGAG
This sequence comes from Nibea albiflora, assembly GCA_014281875.1. Lineage (NCBI taxonomy): Eukaryota > Metazoa > Chordata > Actinopteri > Sciaenidae > Nibea > Nibea albiflora. The sequence goes on from CM024799.1 coordinate 9,963,219, forward strand.
ATCACAGAAGCGGTGATAATACGAGCCCCTCATTAACGTGCAGTCGGGCTCCACCCATCACTCCAGGCCTCTCCAGTCCAGTTTGTACTGTCATGGTAACCAGATAAGTGTTGTCCTAGACTGAATCAACTCTCTATGCGTATCAGCTAACAGCTACAGCAAGACGCTTCCACTTCTGTTTCTACTTTTTTTTTTATGTGCCTGCACTGGCAACACATGCGATTGATTTCTTTTCTTTCTGTGTAAACTGCCTTTGTCTTGAGTCACTCGGTAGGATCACAACCATGGGAATGTTTTCCATTTGTTCAGATGGCATACATTCCATGTCATGTCTGCTCGGCACACCAGGAAGTGAACAAACCTCCGTGGCCACAAATGAGTTTGAGGTGTCCTAAATAGAGAAAAAAAAAGTTGCAGAAATGCTCTAAACAACAGAAATTAGACTCAAAAACAACTCCAGATGAAGAAATTCATCCTTAGATACCAAGTCTTGAATGAACAGATGAATTTAACATCTTCTGTCATCCTCTGTTTCCCGCTGCATAGTAACAGATCTGATGTTGTGCTGCTGGATACAATGGGGAACATTTTTCACATGTGTGACCATGTGCTGTGGAGCTACAGGCCTCTTTTTTTTAAAACATGTTTTTAATCTTGTTTTAGGAAAAGATTATTTTAATTCACTTACTCCCCCTTGTGGCAAAACAACAAAGTTATACTTTGTATACTTTGTCTTTTGATGATGTCTGAGAAATGAATATGTTTGTGTGTTATAACTACAGTTATGTAGTCAAAATGTCGGATAATCTAACAGAGCAGTGTAGTGTTATTGATTAACAGTGCTAAAGCTGCGGATGAGGTCCCCCCGCGACGCCCTCGTAACTCAAATCCCTGACAACAGCTTTCTCTTCCCTACAATGTTTACATGTATGATCTGTGCCCTGACTGGCCAAACCAGAGGGGGAGCGTGCCCGCAGCTGGGAAGCAACAGTGGGATGCTGGGTATCTTCTTGAGCCGGGAGTGGGGGAGATATACAGTAGAGAGGGCAGGAATTAGGCTGCTGAGGATTAGTGTCTGAGCTCTGATTGTCTATTGACCGTAGAGACCTTCTGTGCTCCACATGGACCTGACAGACAACAACAACTTCATCAAAAACAAGCAAGATTATCATCCTGTCTTGATCTTTCCAGGATTTATTTTTGAGCTGATGTGCTGCAGGCTGCACCCTTTTCGACTTCTCGTTCTTTAACACAACTTGAGCAGAGTTTTGTGCGCTTTTGGATTACTTTCAGGACATCATGGTAGTGCTTTTGACTAATAACTCTAGTGCTGATTTCTACTGCTTTCCTACAGTCTTCAAGAGGAAAGGTGAGTTAAAGCAGCACATGCCAATTGTTTGAAATTATGAGACAGCAGATCTGATTGGTTTATGACTCAATGGCTCTTGTTGAAATTGCTGTACAGTACAGGGTGGATCAACTGGCTGGCCTAAGACGGGCTGTAAAGTAATTGAAGTGTGATCATTCACTGTTATAGACCATAAAAAGCACTGTCAGTCAGTTTGTAATGTGTGCTCTCCTGCTGTGATTCATAGTCCCACTTTAGCAACTCTTGCTACTTGCTAAGGAAAATGTAATGAGGAATTTTGCATATTTATAGATAATTGCTTCTTGGAATTTTCTCCCACCAGAGCTCCTTTAATACTGTTACAGAAGAGACAGTGGTAATAATTAGTTGCGCTCTCTGAGCACATGACGGTCAAAGCTAATTCCTCCATGATCAGTGCAAGCAGTGCAGTACAGTAGGTGGCTAAAAGTAGACCAGCTCTCACCATTACATAAAAAGTGTCTTAGCAGGTTATTAGCTCAATGTTCCCAGAATGTTTCCTGGAAGCATCACAGAGTTGAATCACATGCCAGTTGTTCAGTAAAAATAAAGTTACTCCAACATTACATTTCGGTTTTATCAAGAGTTTTTAAATTAAAGATTACAATAATCCAATATCTCCACTTCAAAAATACATCAAAAACAGCCACTCAGCTTTATTTTGTATGCAAACAAGTCATTACAATAGGTTATTAAGAGTTTAGGAGTTCATAGTGTATCACTTTTGTAATTTGTATCTCAAAACAAACTTTTTTTTGATTGGTGTTCATGACAGTGTTTGAGTTTATAATTGCGTAATGAAAGGTTTAACTGATGTAATAAGATGTGATAGCACTTGATTAGTCTCCTTCTCACTTCTCTCATCTAATTAAAAGAAAATGCCGAGCATACTTTTCTGACAGTAGATTTTTGATATGATAATCGCATAAAACATTTGACAATGACTGTAGTTCAGCCTTTTTAATTCAGCCTTTTTAATTTGTACTCACACTCTCATGAATTAACATAATTACTGTTCCTTTGCTTAAATGTCCCTGACAGACAGCTGAATTTTCTCATCCTGCTTATATGGCCTCATTATCTACATGTTACAGTAACACAGAGCTTTGAGTTGATCCAGGCTGATCCCCACTCCTCTCTCTCTACTTCCAGCTGTCCCAAAGCAAGATGACGATGACAAGACCCCGGCACCCCCGTTGTTCCAGGAGAATGTGTTCATTGAGGCCAGCAGGGGCAAGTACCTGGAGAACCTTCACACCGAGGCCCTGGAGGGATTAAAAATGATGCAGCAGGAAGGTACAAAACACTCTAGTGATACAGTCTTGCGTCAGTAAATTAGAGGTTTCCCGTGCTAACATGTTGATAACTGTCTGCATATTACTCATGAGGGTGTGCACCACAGGATATAAACACTGCTAAGAATTTTAAATGCCATTATAAAGCTACAAAGGTAAATGTTACTCTCTTCGCAGAAACCAATAATGGAGTGGAGTACCAGGATAATGAAAGCATGATTGTAAGTGACGCATCACACTTTTTCTTACATTTACTCCACATGCACAGTTCTTGTGTTAGTGTTCTTCGTTTTCTTTTTTCTTTTTTTAACAAAAAATATTTTATTTCTCTTTTTGCCAGTCGAGAATGACGGCCCACACAGACGGGGAAGGAGGAGGGTTTATGACTGACAGTACCATTGCTGACACAACTTCTGTCATCTCTGTACAATCTTCTGTGTCCACAAGATCTTCCCGCTCTGGACTCACCAGGCAAGGTAACTTAACCACAAACGTCGTGCTCATTATACAACATATGGTGGTGCACACACATGAAATGATGAATAAAAAATTGAAGGTGAGATGTATCGTTCAAAAGATCACATTTTTCCCTTTTCTCTGGTACCCCTGTCTGCCCAGAATCTACATTCAGACCCTTGAACTCCGGGAAAAAGTCAGAAAAGTCCAAGACAAGGAGAAGACACAGGAAGACTGTTGTGGGTATCCCACATCATGTTCAGAGAGAACTGGGTATGCAATTATCTTTAATTTTTTAATATGAACTTAAACGTACTTAATATGAACTTGGGCTAATCGATGCCTCTATCTTCTATTAGGCCTGGACAGAGTTGGCTGGACACTGACTCCCAGATTAGATGAGGAACAACTGTATAATGGTGAAACCAGTCCAACCACTGATGGACTACAACAGGCAGTGTCACAAAAGCGAGCCAATGCCAACCTTCAAGACATGAAGATTATCCACCCCCTCAACAAAGAGCAACTTGATCAGCTTAATGCCAGCCATGCTGGTCATAGGGATGACCTAGCCCTGCTGCGCTGTCTAGGCCCTGACTTGTCAGGTGAGCAGAGGCCTCGGTCCCTAGCCGTTCCCTGGATGACCACTGCCAACAGCCTCCAGCAGGAGCCGCCAAGCCCTGTCATGTCCATGTCGCCTCAGGCCCCCTACATGTCCAAAATCATTCCCAATGCTGTGTTGCCACCGTCCATTGATGTGGTGGAAATTAGCCGTGGACGGAGTCGCAACAGTGTCCGCACCGTCAGCAAGAGCAGCCTGGTGCTGTCCAGCCCGGCCCCTTCCCGTGCCTCTTCTAGAGCCTCCACCAGGACCACTTCCTCCAAAGCCTCCACTATCACCTCTGCTTCCCGCCACAATCCTCTCAGTGTGTCTGACAGCTCTTGTTGGAGCAACTCTGAATCCTCAGAGACTTTGGTGTCTGACTCCTCGACCATCTCAAGCAGCAGCACCCCACGACAGAAGAAGTCCCAAGATGGAGATTCTTCTGACAAAAACAAATGCACCTCTAATGGCAAATTCGCTATTAAGGGAGATGAAGTTAAGAAAGAGGGACCATTTGTGCGTAGTCTCTCTGTCATGAAGCCCAAGAGGGCTCCTCCTCCTCCAAGCCGCTCTTATTCCCTCCACAATAAATTTAAGCGCCGGTCGCGTGATCTTGCTGAGGTTAAGGTCATTACAGGGGAATCTTCTCTCCATACCATCTCAGCCTCAGGTGAGGAAAATGAAAATCACAAATCTTCTCCTATGCGATCTAAAGTCATCGACAGTCCTGGATACAATGCTGACACCAGTTCTCTGGAAGACTCTATGGGTTCGGCTTCATTTAGTCCCCTCAAAGTTCACCTGCAAGCACAAAAGGCAGAAGACGCTGCAAAGGTTGAGGATCATTTTTCGAAACATGCTTCACCAGAGGAGCAGGAACCACTGCAGGAGAATAAGCTAAGCAAAATTGCCTCCCCGTCCAGTGGCTACTCAAGCCAAGAAGCCACATCTGCACAGCATTCTAAACAGGCCCACAGCTCATCTCCAAAGCACAAGAAGGGCATCTTAGCAAAGCTTCAGAGGTTTTTTCCTGGGTCCACTCCAGCTCCTTCAGCTTCACCCATTCTCACACGACCAGGAGCTCCTGTGCCATCAGTGGATACTGCCAGCGTCAGCCCTTCTGTAAGGACCTTGAGAGAGCTCTTCAACATCCCTCCGCCACCTAATGTACATGCACCTCCACCTCCTCCTCCAGAGGTATGGGTTCACAGCAAGCGTAGCATTGAGTTGTTACTGGGTCCCCCAGTACCTGATAGCATTCAAGCCATCATAAAGAAAAATCCCAAGGACAGGAGACAACAGAGGCAGTCTCCTTCTGCATCCACAGAGGGCTCTGTGAAGAGCTTGGTGGTAGAAAGAAAACATAAGAATCCGACAATGACAGTGGAATCCATTAATGGATCTGTAGGAGTAATAGAGACAAAGAAAGTTCAAGAAAGTGGTATTTTGAATGCAGAGATTCACAAAGAGAGCAGTGACAGACTAGAAGGAAACAGTAAAGTGACAGAAAGAAACGAGAAAGTAAGAGTAAGTGACATATTAAATGGGATGTTAGTAAAGGCTGTAGAGAAACGTGAAGAAAGGCTGGCAACAGTGAAAGAAGAAGCCAAAAAGACCACCACACAAACTACAGAGGGAAAGACTAACATGGATACGTTGACTGCCATGTCAATAGTACGCCCCACCAAACAGACCACAGAGGTCGCTTCTGTAGCAGCAGCACAAGTTGTTGTATCTCCTGAGATGTCCTGGCCCCCACCACCTTCACCAATGGGCCTTGGTGGGACTGATGACATTGATTTCCCTCTTCCACCACCCCCAATGTTTGGTGAGGAGGCATTAGTTATACCCGTTTGCGTGCCACAAGAGAGGACCATTCCTGATGGTAGTGACTCTTGTACAACAACGCCTGTTTTATCAGTGGTGAAAACAGGAAGTGTTAGGGTGACCTCAGGGGCTGAACCACAGAAGCCCAGTACAACTCCACCCCTTAATATCCCACCTCCTCCACCATATACGGCTCCCCCTCCGCCAATTCAAACAATCTCCACTCATATGACTATAAAGGTCTCTCCTCCACCACCTAAAGAATTTTCTCCTCCACCACCACCTAAAGAGGTTTCCCCTCCACCACCTAAAATGGTCTCTCCTCCACCACCGAAAGCATTTTTTCCACCACCACCGAAAGATGTTTTTCTGCCACCACCTGAAGTTCCTCCTCCACCACCTAAAGAAGTCCCTCCTCCACCACCTAAAGAAGTCTCTCCTCCACCACCTAAAGAAGTCACTCCTCCACCCCCTAAGGAGGTTTCCCCTGTGAGGCCAAAAGAGTACTCTACTCCTCAAGAAGCCACCCCTCCACCAGTTAAAGAGGCCCCCCCTCCATTGGTTACAGTGGTATCCCCTCCACCAGTTAAAGAGGTCTCCCCTCCATTGGTCACAGTGGTATCCCCTCCACCAGTTAAAGAGGCCTCCCCTCCATTAGTTACAGTGGTATCCCCTCCACCAGTTAAAGAGGTCTCCTCTCCATTGGTTACAGTGGTATCCCCTCCACCAGTTAAAGAGGTCTCCTCTCCATTGGTTACAGTGGTATCCCCTCCACCAGTTAAAGAGGTCTCCCCTCCATCGGTTACAGAAGTAACCTCTCCACCAGTTAAAGAGGTCTCCCCACTACTGGTTACAGTGGTATCCCCTCCACCGGTGGAGGTAGAGGTAGAGGTAGAGGTATCCCCTCAAGTGGTTACCAAAGTCTCTCCTCTACCCCCCGAAGAACCTCTGTCCACTGAAGAGGTTTCCCTTTCATCTTCTCAAGAAAATGTCTATCCTTCCTTTGAAGAGGCAACACCCGTTAGCATACTCACTCCACCACAAAGTATTCCACCTCCACCACCTCTACCGACACAACCCCAGTCGTCAGAGCAGGAGATTAATCCTCCACAAGAGAACGCCCCATCCAAATCTGAAACTAACCCAGTTTCATCTAACAGTATTCTCAGTCCCCCTCAGAGTATTCCACCCCTGCCTCCCATACAACTTCCCCACCAAACAGAGGTTGTACCCCCAAACACAGATGATCCAGCAACACAAGAGGGTGTCCCTTCATCACCATCTGCAGACTCTATCCAAAAAGGTCTTGAAAATTCTCCAACAGAAAAGGCTCAAGAACCTGCTCCTTCTCAACCTGTAATCATTCCTGTACCGCCGCCTGTGCCTGTGCAAGGGCTTGCCAGCATTAAGCACCAGCCTAGTCCTGCAAGCGTAGAAAACCAAACACCGGAGCTGACCTCTGCTCCTGTTGTACAGGAGGAACCCACACCCATCGTCACGCCCTCCATTCTGGAGATGGTCAAGCTGCGGTCTGTCAATAGCAGCCCTGAGCCGCCTAAAGCTCAGGATGAACCAGAGGCTGAGGTCACGATGAGGAATCAGCCACCCAGCAATGAAGTCCCAACCTCATCGTCCAGTGGTGAGCCTCCTCAGAAGCCCATCAGAAGGTCTTTGATCATGACCTCTCCAGCACCCACTTCTCCACCTGCTGTAGTTACTTCACAACCAGCCCCGCACAAGTCACAGTCTCTTGTGATTCCACCTGTGTCTTCATCCATGGTCCTCTCCCCAACGAAAAAGTCTCCTACCACAACCATCTCTCCATCCATGAACCTACAGGAGGCCATCCGCCTGAGGACAGCAGCCAGATCACAAGGCAGCGCTACAGCTCGCCTCAGCTTGCACTCACCAACATCACCAGTAGACCTCCGTAACTCCCCCTCTAGCACAGCAAGCTTTATTTTTTCCAAAAGCAACAAGAAGATGGTGATTGAGACCAATCCAGCACCGGGGACCAAGACAACCATACAAAAGAACCTGGAGGTTTCCTCTGCAACAAAGGTGGTGAGTGAAGCAGAGCTGGTGAAGAAGGAAGTCAAGGTGCCACCACCTGTTGCAAAGAAACCAAAAAAGAAGGCCACAGAGATTGAGACCAGTGAAGGGACGGAGCAAACTGCGGGACAGGAGGCACTGAAAGAGAATATTATGGGTAAGAGATCGCCATATAGCCACTCTGTGATGCTAACATCACAAATCTTCAACAAAAAGCCTGTTATTGGCAGTTACATCTAATTCACTTATAATTTTAATACTGAAAGAGTCAATTGCAATAACTTGCAATAATGTGAGACTCCCAAGTTGGATTAATCGGAGGTTTCCATTCTCCCGACAGCGCCTTCATTTTTTTGGGCAGGTGTAATGTTTAGCTTCTTAGCATGCTAACATTTGCTAAGTAGCATGACAGACAAAGTGTGTCATAAACCAAAGTATTGAATGAATAATTGAGAAGAAAAGTTCATTCTAAGAGGGACATTAATGTTTATGTAAAGTTTCGTGGCACTCCTTTCTATAGTTGAGGTATTTCAGTCCAGATCAAAATGGTGAACAAACCAAAGCAACACGTGTTGACTAAAATTTGTATGCATTTTTAAAATTGTATTGTACAGCTCTCCTCTTATTAAACAAAGTTTTTCTAAATTCTCCAACCTCAGATGCAGCAGAGAAAACAAATGGGACAGCAGGTACTGTTGAAGGAGGAGGGACGCCATCGACATGATTGTAAAGACTGAAGGAGACCTGGGAAGGACTTATTAATTACACTGAATTTTCTTGCAAGTTGGTCTTTATGTGTGAAAGACAAGACTGGATTTGTTGGATGAGATGCTTACTTCAAAAACTGCATTTGAAAAATTTATGGATTTTAAAGAAAATCCGTTAAATTTGATGTTAATGGTGTGGGTCTTAATTTGCAAAAGTACTTATTTTGCATTTTATAAATACAGTATATTTTCTTTTGCCAGGGGTTTTTCTGAGCTTTACAGTTGCAAGAGATGGGAATATAGCGCCCTCTAGTGTCAAACAATGATTGTACCACTTATGTCCTGCTGAATCAGAGCTTTAGACAGTACTCAATGGGACTTTTGGGCGCTCATCTGTAAATATAGCACAATTTTGTACATTTATCATAAGTAATGATGTGCTACAGAGTTCACTTAAGCATTTTGTTTTTCGAAAGCATTTTCACACCATATATTTGTTTTAAAAAAAATATTATCTTAAGTTATTTTTCCTGTTTTCATGTCCAGAGGGTCTCTGCAGACAATTGTCTTCTATGCAATTCTGTGTTAACCCCATAATATCATTTAAATCAGATTTGTTTGTATTGCTTTTAATCATAACCAAATATATGTTCTTCTCAAAAATCCCATGTGTCATTTATGATTTAAAGCTATATTCAGTCAGCTCCATAAGTATTTGGATAGTGACCCAATGGCTCCATACACAACCACAACAGATTTGAAATTATATAATACTACAACTAGTATGTGTTTTTAGTGCTGTTCCCTTTCTCCTCGACACTCTGGTAGAGTTTATCTGAAGCTCGTGTGAACTAACAATGAAATAACACCTTTCGTCCAGCTACACAAGATAAATGTCTGTAATACCAAAACCATTCATCCAATCTGGATGTAATTGCCGTCAAATTAAAACTAAAAATCCGTAAATCAGAATTGCGTTTTGTTGTGGTGGTGTACAGAGCCGATAAAACAAATGTCGCACTGTCCAAATATTTATGGCGCTGACTGTATGTGCATGACCTTTAATATGACAGAAACAATGAGTGTACACGTAAAGCATTATTTGGGAGCACATTTCCTGCTGCTTTTAGTTACTGATAATGGAGACGTTGCCTTTCCTCAGTTATCGCTCAGATGGGATATTTCTGTGTTGAACTTTAATATATTTCAAAGTGGTTTCAGAGACTGTAATACAATAATTGATCACTCATAATGGAAAGAATAAAGATTTATGGACTATAACCCATCAGTGTGATATTCAGTGCTGCACTGTCCTCTCACATTTGCGCGCAATCTTCTTATTTCAGCCTTCTCCTCTTAAACCTCAAATCAGTATGACACAGTATGATACAAACAAGTTTTAGACTGTATGCCAGCTAGTATTAGGATTCATAATGTTAAAAGGGCAATAAAATTATTCAAATCTAGTCACAATTGAACATTTAGACAAGAAATAGCGTTTTAGTCTGATGACAAACGAATGCAAGAGCTGCTTTTTGATGTTTTTATTGAAATGAGTCAGAATCTAATTGATTTAGCTAATACTACCTCCATGTGAAATACCAGGTCATCTCCTCCTCCTCCTCATCATCCTTCCACTTTTTCTCAGAAGCTATCGACCCATCATCCTCTTCACCTCTAACTGTATGCTCCCTGTTTTCTTCAGAGACCAGCTCTCTCTCTAATCTGACATCTGATGGCAACGTATGCTCCAACACTTCACCTTCCTTCTGATTGACCTGTTGTACATCAGAGATCTCATCATTTCCTTCTTCTAATTCCTCCTCCTCCTCACCCTCTGAATATTCTCCTTGCACTATGTACCCTGACCCATCCTCTTTGAACTGATTCAACTTGTTCTTCTCCACTAGGACCCTCGCTCTGAAACCTTGCTCCTCTAACTCAGGTTCTCTGACTCCACTTTCTTCTTCCTCAAGCGGCTCCTCTTCTTCATCTGTGTAGACTTCCTCCTCCTCCTCCTCCTCCTCCTCCTCCATTCCCCACTGGTTCTCATGACTCTGCAGATCATCAATGTAATGACTGATTGTGCTCTCGCCGTCTCTGCTCATACTGACTGATGAATGAGGACTGATCGGTAGAAAGCCATCTTCTGCTGAGTATGGCTGATCGGAGACCAGCAATAACCCACTGTTGGCATGACCTTGAGAAAAGTAGAGTTACAGCCATTTTTAATGATCATTAGTATTACCGCGTTTTTTAGTTAGAGAACGGCCAGACACTTGATACATACACATATCGATTCAATCTGAGTAGGAATGAGTGCATAAATACTTCCTTGAAACAGCCACGTACCTTCCATCATGGCCCTCCGAGGTTTAGAGGTCACACATTGAGAATCACAGCATTCACATACAGAGTCATCACCAGCAAGCGCCTTCCACCTAAGTGCACATATACACCCAATCCGCTCAGAAACAGTGGTCTAAAAGTCTAAAATGGGAATTCATTTATTTTGTGTACCGAGGCGCACCTGTTCCCTCTGTAGGTGCAGGATTTGTGCGCAGGACTCGGCTCCTCAGATGTGACAGAGAAGCTGCAGTAAATCCTGACCTAAACATGGCACCAGGGTTAAACTTTGATTTACAAACAAACTGTATAAATCCAGAGAATAATACTCCATGCTCACCTCAGTGTCAGGGTCAGAGGTGAACTGGAAAGCCTTTAGGGAGAATCTCAGGTACTTGTCTGTCCGAGAGATGAACTGAGAGGCCCCTGGGTCTCTCTTGCTGTCCAGCATACAGCTATGGATGACAACAATCGGACATTAAATCTCAGATCAGGACACCAAAGATTAACAGTCTACAATACTTACCCAAAATTGTCAATAATGATATGTTTGAGGGATGATTTAGAGCCACTGGCTGGTGTGGCATAGCAGGTATTGATGTAGAGTTTTTTGTGAGTTGGGAGATGAGGAGCAGAGACCTGGAAATTAACAGTCTTTCCGAGCTGGTACACTTGGGACTTGGCTGGTTTACTCCATGAATCTGAGTGTCCATTAAAACAGACTTGATAAACATACAAAAAACATGTTTGCAGCTCTCAAATCACTACAGTCCAATAGTTCTTTAAACGTACCGTCCATCAGCTCGATCTGGAAGTCATTTGGACGTCCTTTCAGCCTTTTACGCATAACAACAGTTTGCCAGGTGGGCTTCACTGTCAGCTGGTACACGTGATGGTTCCTGGACAGGTGTTTGGAGGTTGTAAATAGCTGACTTTAACTCAAATATTTTTTAAAAATAGTTAAGAGACAGTTCTAACCTTGGATAACGGCATTCAATGTGCACATCGATCGGATGCGCTCTGCTTGGGAAACGTTTCGGCGAAGGCTCATAATGCAGCACGAATTTATAAACCAGATAACCGCGGGGCGACTGTGAAGAGGGGTCCAAAAACTGTCAAAACTTTCCAGTTCACGCAGTCTGGAAACAAATGACACTGGTGGAAATCTTACCTGACGCACGGCATCACACGCTGTAAGGGGATACGTGAACAGCAGGTCGCCATACGGTCCGAGGACTCCGGTGGTTTTGCAAGTGTTGCCTAATTTCAGCTCGTCAGCATCTGCGCCTAAACCGTAGAAAGCTGGTTTGACCCGCACGACAAAGTCAGACGTGGAGCAGGTGACAGAAACGTCCGGGAGGTAAGCAAAGTCCGACGGGATCTCCCCTGGACGCATGGATCGAGGTGTCACATGTGCAGGAAGTAACCTCTGGGTGGATTTTGGTTTGACTAGTTTGAAAACCTGTTTCCTTCTCGCAAGTCGAGATTCATAAGTGTCCACTGCACAGGGGAGGAGGCCAAGTGATAAAACACTCCACAAGATATAGAGATGCCACTTTGTTTTCATCGCAGCAGACTGCTGTCCTTCTTCCTTTCCCTTTTTAATCTGCGCGTAAAAGCAGCTCTCAGACACGGCTGGAGGTAATTAGTGTCGAGGATAAATTGGCAGCCTGCAAGTCAGACAGGTCGAGTTCAGCTCGGTTTTTAGTGTTTTAGGTGCGTAACATGGACACACAATGACATGTAACATGAAGTAAAACGTGTAAGGAAGATATAAATATATGTACAACAGTTTAGTTAGAGTGTGCAAAATATCTGCCCGGTAACGGTCGCTGGTATGCCATTGGTAATGGTAAAGGCACTTCAACATGAAATATGTTGGAAAATAGTTGCTCAAAACACGTGAACAGACTTCAAATGAAGCATGACCGACTTGATCGATTGTTGGATGTCGTCTTGGTCTTAGGATGTCAAAATGTGAACAGCACAGCATGATGAAGAGTTTAAATACAAGTGCCAGTGAACCAGGACATTTAGTGGTCAACTCATGGATCAGACACTCGTAGTTTTTGTCACCTTATCAGAGAACAGCATGTTATGCAATCAGTAGTGAAATAATGAACAGAAGGTCAAATTAACTTTGATATATATATATATATATATATATATATATATTATTTTTATTTATTTACTGAGCAGCTTATGTTAGTGTTGATTTGTGAATTGATATCTGGGATTTACATGAGCCTTGTGTCATTATCTGCTGTAGATTTATGAAAAATATCAATGTTTTAATTACTTCAGCTTTCATCAAGGCGCCAAATATTCTAGCTGGAGGGTCAGGTTTAATGAATTGAATTTTATTCTACCAAATACAAACAAACCTCATCAAAGCACCTGCTGAAACGAGTGGTTACGTATTCTACACCACCTCATAGGTGGAGGAAGGTTCGACAATCTCACGGCTGGGGTCTTCTCTGTTGCAACAAACTTTATTCACAGACTTAAAATTACAAATTTACATCACAAATTCGTCTCTTCACTGGATCATGGATTGCTCGTCAAAGTCCAACTTAGAAAAAAAATATATTTACATATAATACAGACAGCAGCATTTAAACACCACGGAGAAATGTCGTGTGCTTCATTCAGTTCATTCAGTGCAATTTCAAAAAAACCTAAAAAGAAAAAACACAAACAAAACTATACAGGAATATATTAAGTTTTAAAGATCTTTTTTTGCTGTTGTTGAAATCTTAATAACTTAACCAATAAGATAATTTGAGGTTAAATCGAGGCATCAAAAGCGAGGATGAATGTCTCCTGCATGACTTCTTATAGGAAAACTGCTGCTGTGTTTTGAGTCACAATATTGTAAAAGCAGCTCGTTTTTTGTTTTTAACAGGACTTGAAGAATCACGTGTCACATAACCATCAACAATTTCAACCATTTACTGTTAATAAATTATTACAACATGTGCTTTCACGAGAAAACGTGGAATCCCTTAGACGGTTTATTTAAATAAATAGTTAAATAAAGCTTCTTTCTTCTGTTGGGAAGTGAGAACACGCGAGATGAAATGACTGTAAAAAGCACATTCAGAAATGTCGATCAAACCTCACGGAGATCGGATGAACTGTTAAAGCACGAAAAGAGGTGCGACGGGAAGCTCTTCTCTGTAACAAAAAGTAAAGTAAACAAACCGAACAATCTGAGTAACAGGTCCGAACAGAAAATCTCAGCGCAACTAATTTTACAAGATGATGATGATGAGATGTGTGTGTGTGTGTAAGGCAGAGATTCAGCCTGTAGCACATGTGTTGTATGATGTGTAGCACATCATACAAAGAGGTGCCTCTTCCGCTTCACGAGATTCAAGTACACTTAAAAGTTGCCTTTATAAAACGATCTATAGGAAACACCAACACCACGAGAAGTAGAAAGTGTAAGCACGGCTTCATACGACTCCAGTTAGTGGGAGTTGTGCTGGTACGCCCTTTAAGGGCCGATACTGTAGATTTCCTTCAGAGAGTCGTCTGAATGGAAAGTCACACTGACCTAAGACATGGGAAACATCAAAGGTGACGGCACGAGTGAAGTTCCGTTCTTGTAAACTAGTGAATGAATACTTCATTTACTTGATGACACCGCAGATCGCGAGCTGTGTCCCAATTCCAACCCGCTTCTCAGTTTGCAGTGCGTCCACGGAAGAGTGGAGGAGTGTAAAAGTCGAGCTGATGAACACTAGTGTCCCACAGTGCGACGCACGCAATAAATGTAGCTAGTCAAGTTAAGTGATTGAGCAGAGAGCTACGGGAACATCGCAGCAAACAATAAAGTCATATATCTTTGGAGAAAAACTCTTTGTTAAATAAAACTTGTTACTGTTGTTGAACAAAAATGTGTTCATCAGATTCAACTGCCCACTTCAGTAGTAGATAACCACTCAGGTTAAAATATGGACAGATCTGATACACTGTTGTGTTTGTAAACTGTGTGGGTTTTTTTGCAGATGGTATTTTAACTGGACAGCTGGTGATAAAGGACAACAGGAAATACTTGAATCACACGCAAGGTGACAGTGTCTGGCCACTAGAGGGAGACGTACACCTTGTGCGATCCACTGGAGGGAGCCGGTTCCCGCTGATGGTGTTCAGGCGGCAGTAGTGGTCTGTGGTCCCTCGGAGGTTGGTTCAGATAGTTGTTGGTTATGTCCCTCAGCAGCTTGTGCAAACATGTAAAGCAGCTGGTGCCGGTAGGTTGTTTTTACACGTTGCTGCCCAGCGCTGAAGTTTCAGACTCTGAATCTGCTTCGGAGTCCCTGTGAAAGGACGAGAGAACAGCCAGGAGTCAAACACAAAGAACTTGGCTTGTCCGGGCAGGATGAATAAAGAATGGCAACACCAGAGCAGTTTTTTGTGTGTGTGTGTGTGAAGGTGTTCATTTGAATTTGGTGTCTAGGCTTGTTTGGTTACCCCAAATCAAGCATAAACGTCTGCGTTGCTGCGTGTTCAGTGCTTGCGCATTTCAATTTTTCCACTCACAGCATTTCCTGCAGTAGTTTTCGGTTGCCCTGCCTCCTCTCCTCGTCGATTGGGTAGGTTCTCAGTATCAACAGTCCCACAACAATAAGACACACAGGCACAGGAGAGACCAGGACCTTCAGGGTTAAAGCGACCGCCTCGGGTTGTGAGCAGGCTCCGGTCACATAACCGGCAAATCTGCGGAAAAATGCAGATGGAGGGAGAAAAGTTGAGCTGATGCGAGTACAGTTTGGCAAGACTGGTAGGCGAAGGATTATGCGACCACATGACGACCGGATTGATGTGCTGTAACAAGGGGCTAATCTCATGTGTAGCGTTAGGGATCAAGGCCATGCAGACAAATTTTAAGGATGTGTGAGGACAAAAAACTCAAACGTGCATAAGAATACATGACCTGGCGACAGATATGATAATAAAAGAAAAGAATTTGCATTATTTAACTTACTTCATACTGAGCGTAGACACACCGAGGGATATGCCAGATGCAAACTTGATGAAGAACACATAGAAGGAGTAGAAGAGGGCTTCATGCCCGTGGACGTCTGGGTTCCTAACCTTGAAATCATCCACTACATCAGGAAGCATTGACCTGAAAGCAAAAACAGAGTCAAGTCAACAAACTGTCCACACTGTGTGTGTGTGTGTGTGTGTGTGTGTGTGGACCCGGGGGTGATTTCTGAACTCATGCTCACCAAGGCAGGAGGAAAGCCGCCGCCACGCTCACACCTGCCGCCACTGAGATCAGGTAAGAAGTGATGAGGTTGCTCTTGATGCTGATGATTAGGATCATGAAGGGAATCGCCCACTATAGGAAGAGGCAGACGGATGTGAGCCATCGCACAACACATCCTCTTTGATTTGATGTCATGAACAACCTTCTTTGTTTTTTTTTCTCAACTTACAGTCATGCCAACGTAAACGGCTGTCTTCTTCCCAAACTTAGTGAGAAACCACTGCCACAGTGGGATGGACAGAGTGCCAGACAGCTGGAAGAAAAATGGGACACAGAACTGTCAGTACTGTAGTTTCAGTAAATGACGTTACGTCAACCAGCAGTAAAAGCATCTGATGTATCTGGAGTCATTCAGATGAAGCTTAGCCAGATTAGCAACAAAATAAAAGAAATATTAAATTCTGAGAATTATCTTGTTTTATGATTTCAAAACAAACAAAGATGCGTCTGCACCCAGACTATTGCAGATGATTTAACATCCAGCTGACAACAATCTGAGTCAAAGAAAGGATTGCCAGCTGTTTTAAGTCAGGCATGATCAGAGACTTCATTGCCGCTGAGAATACTGAGATGATGAGTTGAGTTATGATGTGTAACTTCTGGTGAAAATCAAGTGTGGGAAAAAAAAATCTCTTCAGAAAATGGTCAGGAAGGAAGACGCATGTCATATCCTGTGCTGTATATGATGTTACATAAACCTGTTTTTGCCTTATTTTTTTTGGAGTCGAAAGAAAATTGTTATAGATGCCACATCTGAATAAAAATAAGACCTATCTTTGTGTCATAAGGAATACGTCTGTAAATCATAAAATAGTATATATATTGTCTTTCCTGAGGCAAAAAACAAAGCTGCATCTAGCACTACAAAACAAATCTAAAATACTGCCTGCAGCTTAACTGCATAATCATTTATCATAATTAATATTAATCAAAAGGATCTGCGTGAAGCGGTCATTTCTAAAAGAAATCTATTCAGTCAGGAATCTAAGCGGGCTGGACAAATGTGGGAACTGGAAAAGAGTAAAGTGTTCACGGCAGGAGGAAGTCAAAGGACGAGGCCACAATATGCTTTGTGTGGTCTGGACTTAACCCTGCAGGGGGGCAGATGACCTTTGACCTCGGAGCCAAACTTGGTCAACCAGTGTTAAATGACCACACAGGCCTGCTGACTAAGCAGCCCGAGAAACAACACAAACATCAATTTTCTCCACCTCAACTTCCAGCTCTCCAATGATGATACATAGCCAAAAAAAAGGTTGCCACTCCTAATCAGGGGAGAAGGCAGTGAGAGGAGGATGGAAAGAAAAGCGCAACCAATGGTAGCAGTTCCCATGGAGGATCACCGGGGCAACAAAAGCTCCACTGTGTGCCTGTCTCTCCCCTCCATCTCCTGCTAACGCCATGTGAGTGTGCGACTGTGAGACAGGTTCCCAAGAGCACAAACAACACCTCCTCTCACCCTGAAAATGTGCCCTTTCAGCCCTCGGTAACAAGCATCTCCTCGTGTGAGGAAAGGTCTCAAGAGAGCTGGCTGCAAACCCCCCACGAACACTGGGACCTCGCTCTATGACCAAACTACTGCAGAATGTAGCGTTGTCCTCCAAATTTCCTGCATCGGTGGAAATTCGAAACACTCACCATGATGACCAGGAGAATATTCTGGAAGTGGCTCCTATGGCCAAGAGCGTAGTTGATGAAAAGTGCAAAGTTTCCCTCAAGTAGCTGTGAACAACAAATAAAAAGGTCATTTTGTGCAAACAACAGCTACAGATAAAGGAACTAGGACTTCCTCAATACATATATTTATAAATTCAACATAACTTCTGTTTTCAACATGAGGCAGATAATAAAATTCAGTATTACCATGAAGGCCAGAGAGGTGAAGAGGAAGCCGATGACCAGTTTGATGTACGGCCCGTGGCTCATGACCTGCCACAGGCCCTGACGGAAGGTGAGGAGCTGGGATCTTTTTCTCATGCTCTCTGTAATCAAACAGGTAGGAGAAGAGGACAAAGATAAGACAGATGAACGCCTTCACTGTAAGGAATCTAACGTGCGGCACGAAGCTAGTACGATGAGAAACTGTCTTCTGTGTGTGCACCTTGAAAAGGCATTTAGCGTCTGCCAGAGAGAGAAGGCCAAATGTTTCCCAGAGGACAACTGATACAAACTTTGAAGCAGAGGTGGGACGAAGTCCTGTCCTCCTGAATCATCCTAAACTTCAGCCGTCAGTACATATAATGTCATTTTGAATTTTTAAAAGGTGGACTCAATTTTAAGCTTTTTTAAAAACTTTGTATTCATTCATTTAGAATAAACTTTATAACAGTTAAAAGCAAAAGCACGTCTGCCTCGGTTACACCAAAACGTGTGTATGTAGTCCGAGTTGTTTTTGCTCGTTCGATCACACCCATTTTCTGGGTCACCTTAACTTCCAGTCATTGGCACAGTGGGTGTGTGTGGTTGTGGTTTCACCTTTTATTTGTACCCTCTTTGTCAGACGGGAGCCTGACAAAGAGAGTGACGTAGGCTTCAATATCATATTATCCATATCCAATATATCTGTTGAGCACCTCATTATGTCTTGTCTCATATTATATTGGATCGTAAAGTTTCGTCTAGTTCAGTTTGTCACATCATGCCCGGTTAAGTTTGAGCATTTGAGCATACTTAGCCTCTTAGCAGCCTTATAATGGATAGTGGCCAGTTTTTCTCATGACAAAATTACAATTATTTATTATTTTTTAGGTTCTGCATGTTGCAGACGTGTTTATTCAACAAGTGTGATGATCTGAGGTATTATCTGCTTGCACAATGTGATTGGCTAATGCATGTAACACTCGATAGGTCACGAGTAAATGGTGTTGAAGTCCAAGTCTTTTTTGATTTTGTCAAGTTGAGTTACGTGTCTCGAGTCCACAGCTCAACATAAATATTCCACCTTGGCATTGGACAAATGAGAACTTTTTCTTATTTCGTGGATTCATACCTTTTTTCTCTTTCACGCCGATGAACAAGACTGCAGCACAGATGACGTAGATGATGCAGATGACCCCCGAAGCAATCATGTAAGCTTGTTTCTGAGGACAGAGAAGACGAACATTCATTTAAACGCTGCGTCAAACAGTTCTACTCATCGTCTGTCTCACAAAATTCAAAAGACTCACCGTCTCTTCTAGCGTAACTACGGACATGTTGACGTTGGTTGAGTTTATGTTGAGCACGTCGGACTCAGTGGGACATCCCGAGGAGCCGCCCACTATCTGCCCCTGGATTGCAGTGCCCAGAACTGTGCCCAGCACCTCCACCATCATACCTGAGAGCGACACACAAAAGGAGCGTCAGCGCACGAACAGGACGACGCGCACGTAGAAACATTTGATCACACCAGGGTGCTGACGTACGATAAGCAGTGGCAGAGTCCCTCTCTTCCTGGTCGCTGCTGATGAACATGGTGAGGGCTGAATATGGCACATGGAAGCACTGCAAACGTACACAAACACACAGGTTAGGCCGGTGTACACACATTGCGACCGAGAGGAAGTAGTGGGGAGCGTTGCGACATACTAACCGTCTGCATTGACTGGAAGAGGCAGTAAAAGATCAAGTACCAGATGACCTTCCCTTGCTCGAACGGAGGCACGTACCAGATGAGGAAATAAGTCAGCACCGCGAGTGGAGTGGAGAAAAGGATCCTGGGTAGAAACGGGCGGAGGATTGTTAGGAGGCAGAAGGGTGAAGGCAAATTTTTTGCAGCATGTTCTCTGTGCAAGTGACGTTTTTTCTAATTAGAGTCACTACGGTGGAGTGACGTGTGCCCAGCCTGCTGTTTCCCCGCAGCTAAAGAGCGTGTTTAGTGAATTCTGCCAACTGTTACTGTAGCTTTACTCTCCTTTTCATTTTCTCCTTCCTTGCACTCTTTTCTATTCTCGTGCCCGCTTTTGTGAATAATCCCCCCCTAATCCTGCCTTGTTAGAGCTTGTGTGTGGAGAAAGGGCTCAGTCTGAGCTCCACAGGGAGATGAAGGGGGTGGGCTGGCCCAAAATGGTGAGGCCACTCTGGCCCACCTCGCTCTCACCCCGCCGCTCAGCCTCAACGGCCTCTTCCTTCAGCTTTGTTATGCCCTACAGCTGAACTCAGTCAGAGGAGCCGGTGCCACTTGAGAAACTTTAAAACAAACAGTCCGGCTAAAGCTCTTTATAGTTGGACCTCTATAGGCATTACAGCGGGGCAGTGAAGAGAAATAGTGTGTCCAATAGTTGTTGATTAACAGAAAATCCATCTGCAACTATTTTTCAAGCAAATATCGTCTGGCTTTCGCATCTCAATTGTGTCGTTTTGCTGCTAAACTGGATACATTTGGGTTTTTATACATACATTTTATAAACCGAACAATTAACAGAAATAACAGCTGGAAGATTAATAAAAAAATAACTATTGGTTGCACCTATAAAGTTGAGAGCTGCCCTCAAATCAATTCACTTTTTTGCTTATAAACCATCAGAGAGAGAAGTGGCGACACTCTGTGAGGACCGTATCACTGAGCACAGATGTTCCTTTATTGAATGTGGCACTTCTGCACTCGCGCATGGTCGCATGAAACGCTGCCTCCCATCCCCGTCCCTGTGCGACACACGTGAGAGAAGAAAGCGCCTCCTGATTCCCTCTAATGTCTGCGTAAATGAGGTTAATGACAGCTAATTTATCTGGAAATAGAGGCCAGGTTGTGGCTGTTTCGCACACTGACATGGCTGGTTGAACACGAGCCACAGTTTCTTTACGTCGTGTAAGAAAGGCTCACTGCAGCCATTTAAAGCGCGCACACACACACACACTATTTAAAATAAAACATTTCACATGCCGACAAGGCAAAACACCCCTTTGTTGTCCTGACGTCTTTATGTAAAACATTTCAGCAGGAATAGGATGGACAGGTGGAGACAAAAAGACTTCTGTTGGATCGAACAGCTGGTTGTTTCAATCCAATTTCACAAGCTACACAAGCCACAGAGGATCATGTACATGTTGCCTTTCCAAACAATGACCTCTATTATTTCAACCAAGCAAGCTCTTGACCCAGAGTAACCTCTGTGCTTCCGCCAATCGCCATCCAAAACAGTTGACGATATCTAACACACACACACACACACACACACACACACACACTCATGGAAGAACACACCCCTATTGGTTTGAAGCTGATGGTGTGTTGTGGGTTGGACCAATCGTAGGCAGCAGCCTGTGAATCCCCCTCCTCCCATCACAAGTGCTGCAGCCGGCATTTGTGACTCAAATACCCACGCTGCTCAGGATATCACTGACATCCTGTGACGAAAATGCCAGTAAATATTAAGTTACAGTTTAAGCAGTGGCTTCTGAACAAGGTGTCCACATCCAGCCGCTACATTTCACACTCCGCTACCATTCTCTTTCACACACACGTTTAAAAAGAAGCTACACCAAGTCAAGGTCATCTTTCGGTACAAAATGACTTTCCTTCACGAAATGTCAGCATCTCGCGTGCCCAGCGTGCTTTAGGCAAGAGCCAAAGAGTGTTTGTCAGCCGGTCAGCGTATTACAAGGTTAATATGTTGTCAGATACATTCAGTACATAGGACTGACGATATACTGTGAATAACGGTATAGATATTAAATATCTTTGGTTTTTAGGTCTTTGCAGAAAAATCAAATTCAAAGAAATGCTTCATGAAATGGAAATATTGGTCTCAATATGAATACAATACATTAAATAAAAAAAATTTTTAAACTTATTTAAAAAGGTTTTCAGGGCTTCTTGTACCAATTTACTATTTTGTGGTATATGTTAATTATATATTATAATTATAGATTTTATCCATGTTCCCATCCAATGACAGAAACCTATGAATGATGTCACGCATAGATGGCGAAGCACGGTTTTAAAAAGGCAAAAAATATGCAGTGCTGGCCGCCTCCATGTTGGCTAAACTGCTTCTTCCTGAGTAACCTGAATATCGGAAGAGACGTGGGTGATTGGCGGACCTGAGGCGGGCTGAATGACGCCTGGGTGCTCAAACAAGCTATTTGTAACGACACCTGCCGTCCATCCAAGCAGCCACGCTGTTAATGATGCATAACTTTAAGCCTTAATATAATCTGAATGGGTTAGTTTTAAAGAATCCAGACTCGGTAGTAAGTTGTCATGAACGTGGGAATGAGCTATAGAGACCAAAGCTGTTTTCTGAACCAGCATATGAACATGATTGTTCCTGTTGAACGGGCGCTAATATGGAGGTTGACTCATTTCTGGAGCCATCCTCAAGTGGCCACTCGAGGAATTGCAGTGTCTTGAATACTAACACACACTAATTTACTGTGGATGTAATACGCCAACAAAGGCGAGTCAAGTCAGTTAAAAAAAAAAAAGTCAGCTGGTAGATTCCAACCGCACATTTGCATTTATAAAGACGTCAGTGAAGCCAAACTCAAACAAATGAGCCGGTTTGTATGTTAGAAAGGTTTAGTATGTGTCAGATGGATTTCTAATGCACGCGTTACATGCACTGTGTTTCATACACAGACTTTACCACATTCTTCCCCAGCAGCCACCTCAACTCTGTTACCATGGTTACCGCCAGTGCCTCGTGAACTGATTTTTGTCTGTACGCCTGCCTCACATTTCCCACCCACCCTCAATAACCTCTCCGTATTTCCTTGATATCGGTTAAAATCACTCATCAGCTGCTGTGAGATTCAGTCACCTACCAGGGCATCATGCGTCCGATGCCGGTCCATCGACTCCGGCTCACCAGGAAACCCACTGTTGGATCGGTGATGGCATCCCAGGCCCGGCCCACAAACAGAATAATGGAGGCATGGGACGGATCCAGCTAAAAAGGGAGAAAGCGGAAAAAGAGTGAGACGTGAAGCCAAAACACAGAGGATGCCAAATGTTACCTCATATGTCACTGTTAGGTAATGATTCAAAGGATTCATGACACCATCGAGGTTATGGAGACAGTACAACAGCAGGGAAACACACAAATGTGTCGTTTATTGACAACAAAGTAGCATTCAAAGCCACTCTAATGAGCTCATCTCTCGAGCTGAATGGTCTTTATTTAAGCCCCTACTGTGTACAGTGGAGAAGTCTAATTTGCTAAGTGAGTAACAAAACAAAGCAGCAGGAGGTCACTTTAATGCGCTTGACCGGCTACTGCGGGAGACTGTTAAACTGATCTGAGGCTGAGAAATGTGAACATAAGCTTTGGCCTCGAATGTAATCATTTATGTGTAACTACAAGGACAAATGCAAACAGGAGAGAAGTCTCCAACGTGTATTCTGCAGAATAAACGAACAGCTGACAAACAGGACAAGGACATCTCATTTGTCGCTCCACTTATACGAGATGTCACCCTTGTACCATCCCGTCTCCCGTCAATCACCTGAGCCACATCTAGCAGGTAGATCTGGAGGAAGAAGCCCAGAGCGCTGCCGGTGATCTGGTATGGAGCCCCGCCGATGGCGAAGCACAGTTTGCTCCACATGGACAGACGATTTCTCATGTCCTTTGGCTGGAAGATGAGCAGAGGGGACGGCAGGTGAGATATGTAAATGCAAGTTAGTTTGTGCATCTGGCTGTAAACACACATAAACGCTCATATTCCCGGAGGAGCTATAAATTAAAAGTGGTGTGAGTGGTGGTGCACTGCATGATCATTATCCACAGCTCTACTCTATAAAGTTTATTTAATCCCAGTTTTCTTTAATCCCACCCGCCTCCATCCCTCTTTCAAAACCGTACGGTAAAACTGATGCCGCGTTAAACAACCTGTTACCACGAGGGACTCAGATTGGCCAACTTCCCTCACGCCACTGCTCACAATGTCAGATTAGAGACAAATCCCTTGTGGCAATGCAGTCCGGACATATTCGCCGCAGTCAGAACTAAAAGCTCTGAAACTCTGAGGTTACTACAGTTCACGCAGACTACATCATGAGGACTGCGGCGCTGCCATTGGCTCTCGCAATAGGATGTTGTAGGTAGTGTGACATTTCATGCTGAGTAGACAACAGTCAGCAGACAATCTAGAGTTGTATCAGGTCACGCTGCCCACAGCCAATCACCTGCAACGTCCACATGATGTCAGCCAGTCAGGTGCGGCACAGACACAGGAGCAGCACCTCACAAACCGTGAATGAATGATATCCACAAATTCCTTCAGCGCACAAAGTTCTCCCCGCTATATTTATCATGTGAAACTAAAGATAGAGCTAATAAGCCACATGAAGGAACACGGCCTGCAGGCGAGGTCTGATGAGTGAGGGAAAATCCCACAAAGAATGAAATATAAAAAGGCAGACTCAGTGGAAACAATCCAACGATTTCAAGGAGAAAAACTGCATGCAACTTCAACTATTTTTATTGTATTGTTGACAGCATGTTGACAGCATGTTCATTAGCATCTGTTAAAATTTCCAAGGGGAAATGAGAACACTCATTCATTTTCTGTCTGTAACTCTAGAGACGAATTTAAATGATGTCCTGATTCACTGCCTCTCAAACCGGTGTTAACATTTCTTGTAAAAAAGGTGAAACGTGTGATCAGATACTGTTAAAAAAAAAAAGAGAGTTTCCACGCCAACACCGCGTTTAGATTGGTTGAATGAAACATTTAAACATCACACACACACATCCTTGTTGGACGGATTTTTACACATGAATCATCACACCGGTCTCGTGAGGGGGGTTGCCCACGCCACGTCTCTGCAGCACATCTGTCATCACTAAAGGCTGCATGTGTTTGTAAAGTAAAAAGAATAAATAAATCACGTTTTTAAAATGTTTGAATTAAAAATTAGAGGGAGGGGAGGGCGGGGTCCCTTTAAAACCGGTACGTCAGCTTTACAAGCAGGTGCTCGAGGACAGACTCGAGACAACACAGATGAAATTCAAACGCAGAAAGGAAATGCGTTAACTACCGCGTTTTTTTTTAAATTTCAACCTCAAATTTAGGCGGGAGCAACACAGAAATCATTTTTCATTCAACAAACGTCAAATGAATCAAACACAAACGCCCTTGCTCTTACCTTCACCGCCTTGACGTCTGCGTTTAACGGTTTGACTGAGAGTAAACCCGCCGCGTATTGCTCGGCACCCTCTCCTCGTGCCATCGTGACTTCAAGACGATGATTACTATTATTATTATTATTTTGAAGATACCGTGATTTTCTTTTTCAGTGTGAGACGAAGGGAGGAAAAAGGGCCGGTTTCACAGCATCGTGGTGTCTCCCTCTCGGTGTCCTGGCTGTGTCTGAACCGGCTCTCTTGTGGTTCCCGGCTCATTCATTTCACGGACAGACGTGGAGTACTACGCAGTCTGTAACGTCACTCGACCTGAGGATCGCGTGTTCCATGGCGAACGATGCTGCTTCGCGTACTGCGGGAAATTACCCCTCCCACGGTCGTTAATACGCAAGAAAGCGGTGAAATAGACGGCAAATGTGTTGTGGTGTGGAGGGTGTGGAGACAATAATGATGTAGTGATAAGAAAACGCACCGTAAACATTTAAACCAAAATCACTTCAATTTCACTCTGTCGTATCTAACTCTTATTTGATACATTATAAAAAATGAATTACGAGACATTTATCTTGATTCGCCCTGTTTATCCTTACATAAATCATCACCCATCACCCCTGAACTTTGCACATCATTAGTCTGCCTTTTACCGGGCTCATTTGATCAAATGTTATGGATGTACACTGCTAACAGTGAGCCTTTGAACGCAACAGCAAAGCAACGTCAGCCAGTGTCAAACTGTTCCTTTTAAATACTATCTTAAAGGTTCAGTGTGTAACATTTAGGATGATCTGTTAGTAGAAATGTAATATTCAGAAGCATGTTTTCATTAGTGTATGATCACCTGAAAACAATTATCATTGAGTTTGTGTTACCTTACAAAAATACCCCTTGATATCTACAGAGAGGGTATTCTTACATGCCATTTTGCAGCACCATGTTTCTACACTAGCCCAGAAAAAAGTCAAATCAAATACTTGCTATGAAGTGAAACCTATGTGGAAATACTAAAATTTCTAAAAATACTAAAAATAGTAGCAATAAACATGTTTACAGCATGGTACAAAAAAACTGTGTCTCTATAGCTAATTTTCCCATAACACAACTGTACTTCTTATCTATAACTTACCTGTTCAAATTATAAGAAGACTCCAAATTATGCATAATAACAGCACACCCACTTTGATTGACAAGTGGGTGCTTGTTTGAGCACCCAGACATCATTCAACCCACCTCAGCTCCATCCAGGAACCGCTTTGCCCGCTTTTAGATTAGCTTTGAGGCAGGACTGCAAAGATGGTGGCAGCCAGAGCCATCACACTCCATCACACACTCACACTGTGGTTGCACCACCATGTTTCTACAATAACCCCAGAACAGACAAACCAAATACTGGCCCTTGACAGTGGCCTTTCAGCCACCATAGTTTCTCCTACATGATAGGTGGGGAGATACAAGTTCTCCAGCATTGCAACTTCACTGCCACTAAATCCTGTGTGCAAGTGCAAAAATGATGCACTGCAAACAATTAGAAGTTGAACTTCTGAATCTAATATCTAATCTAATCTCTATCTATATAAACAGCACAGTGAAAGATGACTCACCACCACTCCAGCTCAACTTAAATCATTTTATTGCAGTGATATTTATTAAGATGTTGGCCACCACTGAGAAAAAAGAAGACTACTTTACACACTCTTTCATTTTCACTTTAAGGATTTTTTAAAATATCATATGCTGCCTATTGCAACTACACAGCAAACATGACATACCATCGATATAACTTTTAACCTACGGATGATGTTACTGTCTTCTTTGCACTCCCTGCTGATGTTGTTCACAGTGTCCAGTGGGTGTCAGTGTTTGCAGGCAGTACATACACTGTATCACAATGCAGAATCATTTAATATTTAATTATCATTCATTATGCGTAATCCAAGGGAATAACATTAGTCAAACAGGATGGAAATGGACCAGTTTAAATGGTCAACTCCAGCTACAAAATCAGCTTCATTTAGGCGGCCATACAGATTACAGTAACTCTGTTACTCAGTTTTCCAGTGCATAAAAAGGAGTACAGTTTCTGTCATGCAACAATCATGCTATGAGGATTGAGGATTTTTCTTTCACATGTGTGAAAAGCAAACACTGTTGCCTTGCCTTACCTTAATAACCGCTAACCATTGCTGGTTCAGATAAGGTCATCAGAACTAGAGCTGGTCCTGCTGAATATCCTGTTCCTGACTCTGGCATTAGGGTGTTAAAACTGGAGGCATCACTAAAACCAGCGGCCACCTGTTTATTTTTACTTTCACTTCTGTAATACTAAAAACGGTCACAGGTCACATTACAGCTTTTGATATGACAGTCTTCACTAAAGCAGTGTTTTCCTTTACCACACTGGATGTAGTGGATGTTCATAGGTTAAGCAGGATCATTAGGAATTCAGTCTTTAAGTTGCACAATGCTTTAATACCACCGCCTTGAGTAGCACTGGAATTGACCTGAATATATACAATTTTTCTAATACATTAGCTAAAAGTGGTGAGTGACCTATTCTAATACCATAAGTCCATCTGATTGTATCTTTTCTTTATGGCCTCTTCTCTAAATATATCATTTTTTCCTTTAGTTTGCAAATCTAAATATATAAAAACACCATCCTGTCACTATTTGCATACGCACATCAAACATGAGAGGAGGAAAACAGCTGAAAGAAAAAGTGCCTTTCCTCCTCCTCCTTCCTCTCTCCTGTTGAATCTGATGTCTCTTTTTGACCTCTATCACTCAACAGCACATCTAATCAAAAACTTTAAATACAATGCCACCCCTTGGCCGACACACCACACTGCTTCACCACAGAGGACACCTTCCACAAACTTGCCGCACCGTTGTTTCTATTCAACCTTGTAAGAGTGTTAAGAGGAATAAATTGAGAACACGTGTCGGTCTGATGAAACAGGAAGTGAATCTAATTCAGACATCTTACCAAAATAAAAATGAGGGTAATCCAGAGGAAGTCTGAGTCATGTTTATGACTTTCCATAGAAATAATAGTTCACTTATCACTTTTACTACCAGACTGACTCACTAGACCTAAAAGACATCATTCTCTAAAGACACTAAAAAGTGCAGCTGTTTTGGGGAGCACTGGAGGCTAATTAATATTACTCCATGATTTCCCACCACTGTATAATGAACCAATTACAGCCAAACGAAGCCCATATGGTTGGTTTGGCAGAAGTACAAGGAATTACCTTTGTGTAAATTACCATATGTACTTAGAATCAGTACTTTTAGTATAGAAGTACATGCTTTTAGTATATAAGTACATGTGTACCATATGTACTTAGAATCAGTACTTTTAGTATAGAAGTACATGCTTTTAGTATATAAGTACATGTGTACCATATGTACTTAGAATCTGTACTTTTAGTCACATGTTGATGGTAGCTTCTGTTTTGATTACAGTGTAAAAGCCTATCTTGTGCAATCTTTTGATAATTACAGTGCAGTTCTGGACTCCAGTATATTCAACACTGACTCCAGGATGTTCAACATAGACTCCTGGAGACACTTAGAATATCCCCATCCTTAGCCTCACCCTAAGACACTACAGAGGGAGGTAAAAACTTCACCAAGCTGCAATCCCTGGATGACCTCTACATCCATCAGGATGATCAGACAGCCACAAACTGTTCTGCCTGCTGCTGTTTTAAATATGTAATGTGAGGTTTCGGTTTATGGTGGTTTGATCACTCCTGATAAGATGAGACAGCAAGATCCAGACAGATAACTTCCTTCCACTACAACACGTCCTTGTTCTCACTCACATGCGACCGAACAAACCAATCAGAAGCAGTGATGCAGATGTAAAGATTTAAATATGTAAATAATAATGATGTAACATAAATGTCAACTGTGTAACCATTGTAAATGTATTTTTGGTACATTAATGCAAATATTATTAATTTTATTTTCTCCTTTAGTCTTTTTTAACTATTTCTAAGCCTTACATATTACATATTTTATTCCTATAATACTACTTCTTTCTGTCTGAGATTCATCTATTTTTACTTGCATGATTTTCAATCATTACATATTGCATTTGACAAATAAATAAGTTAAAATAATTTTACTATTTGAAATGTCTTCAGGACATTTCAAATGTGATATCTGTTAAGGTTTAGGAAGGGTGATTTTATATATTGCAATTACATAACTTGTAATGTCTCTTAATGTTAAAGTAGAAATGAACATGCAATCAGGAATTCATAATCACAGATAATCACAGGTAGCCAAAGTTGGATACTGTGATTATCTGAGCCTATCCCTGCCACAGTGTGGAGTGTTTTATTATATAGTACAGTGTATTATTAACATAATGCATTAATGTGGTTTGTCAGAGAACATTTTAACCTTTTTATATAATACTTTCTTTATATAATTATAAAATTATATAATTATTATTAGAATTATATGTCTTTTTATATTAGGATGGGATATTATTATTATATTTTAAAACGTTGAGGAGCTGGTTTATGTTCAGTCCTGTGAAACAGACCTAGGAGGGTCCTGTGGGGAGCTCATACAAACACTGATGTCTTTGAGTCTTTCATAATATCAGCATCATCACCGTCATGATATTTTGCATTTAAATTATTATGCAAAGAATTAAATGTTGCTGTCATTTAAACAAAGTGGAGTAAAAAAGTATATGTAGAAGTGAAGTACTACAAAACTGCATTAAGAACAGTACTTGACTAGATGTAATGATAACTTTAAAGTACTTTTACAAAACCTTTCGTCATGGCGCCATCTACTGGACATGAATGTAACATACAAAGCACTGTCACGTATAATGGGAGTAGTGTATAATAGGCGTATGCGTATGAGTCATTATGATAATTAGCTACGCATGATGAGCGCGGATTAAAGTTGAATTAATTATCACTTATCTGGAAAAAACACAATATTTATATTTATACATAGGTTTCTTTAACAACACCACACAAAAGTAACATTAAGATATTTATTATTTACAATAACTTTAAATTCATATTATTCAATAATTCTGCATAATTCTAATGAACTTCTGGCAGTTTACTGCATGTCTTTCCCCAGAAACTGTGCGTGCTATTTTGACCCTTCTGACACGATGTCTGTTTATGGCTGCTTACTCATGAATGCACCACCTGGTATATATAAACACTGTGGGCTGTTTCCTTTTTTCATGTACTTTCATGTATTTACTCCATATATTTGTTATGGACGTTGTTTAAAGTAGAAATGAACATGTTTTATACAGATGGTCACTTTATTTGGCACATTGGAACAAAATCAACAAAATCAAATTTTTATTTTATTTTTATTAATAGAAAAATACTTACCCCTTCTATGTACTTACTCCATACTTTTGTTGTGGGATATTTTTACAATGTTATAATTGTACTTTTCCATTCCTCTACCACTGAGCCATTCATCGCACTTACACTCTCGTGAATAGAGACGTCAGCTCTTCAGTTATTTACACGTAGCAAACAGCAGATGGCAGTCTAAGTCAGCCCATATGTACTGCATGATTGTACTCAGTAACTGAGTACAATCATCTTAGTAAATACATGGTATATATACATGGTATACATAATTTACATCAAGTAAATACATCACTCTTTTTAACATGTAAGTCCAACACCTTATTCTCTTTTGCATTGCAGTAAAGTCGCATAATGTATTGCATATGATTTAATAGTAACGGTTAGGAAGTTAGACTGTACTGTTCTAATTATATTTACTGCAACTGGCTGAGGAGGAAATAAAACAAAGTGATAAGATCACCAGTTAAAGTTGAATCTAGCGCATGGCAGATATAGATATAGATCTCTGCTATCTGAAAGCTGTCAGCAGGTAAAGCTGGGGCGCCCTGCTGATCACATTCTCATGGTATTTTGAGGGTGTGTGTCATAATATGGTGTTTTACATCCCCGGGGAGCAATAACACTTGTGTGAATTATTTATGCTGTCTTCCTCATTTGCATGGCTTCTCTCTTGGGCTCCGGGTCACTGGTCCCCACTTTCGAACCTGCTACAGATATTTTTTTTAGAAGGGTGGGGAAGGTCAGAGGTGACGGTTAGAGGGTTCCACGGTCACAGAGGTCGTGGGGAAAAGGGAGGATGCCCCCTTGTATAGCACATGGAGACAATCCCACGGACAATCCCCGAAAAACCATCCAAATTCCTGCACTGCATTGTGTCCAATGGGTGTTGCAGACTACATAAGGACTCTGCTGAGGTGGATCCAGACCCCCCACCCCAGTATTTTACCATCCTCACACATATGCTACTATAACAATTAAGGACAATGGTGAGTACTTGAAGTTAAGATGGGAGATGACTTGGGGAGCGGGCTATTGTTGGTGTTAAGCATTGTTACCCCAACAAAGTCCCTGCTGAGGAAAAGAACTCCAAGTTTTAATGAAGGAACAGAAGAGAGGAGGAGGAGGAGTACCTCATCTGAATTTTATGGGTCCAAAGTCTTTTTCTTTCTTCTCTTTGGCAGGGATGAAATATTCCCAACATAGCAGATTGAGGGTTGGTCCACCATGTAATTATAGGACGCAAAGTTTCAGGATCTACAGGCTATGATCATTGCTCTGTGGGAGAGAGAACTCTTAGATCAGGATGGTGAAGCTAAAATATGTTTCTTTTTTGATGATGTCCAACTTATTTTAGATGCAGAACATCATCCATTATCACACGGTTTTGCACACGTCGTTTTCCATCCATCTAACCAGGTGAAAGCCTCACTGAGATTACAATTTCGTTGGCTCTTTTTCCAGGGAATACCTCAGCATTCACTAGATTTTTTAGAAGATTTTCTAAATAAAATGTGAGATGGCCAGAGGTGAGACAAAATCACTGTTATGCAAGTCACGAGTCTCAAAAATTTGCTATTTGAGTCAAGTCGTCAAGTGAAGGTTGGAAGTCCTAAACCAAGTCCTAAACTTTGTGTTTCAACTGAGACTGAGAATAAATGTTTGCAAATGCTTACAATACAGCCAGCAGTCCCTGAACAGCTATGGTGGGGACCTTGTGGTGAGGTTGTTTTGTCAGCTGCACAGCAAGAAGTCCTGAAAATGTTCGGGAAAATAGAAATGTGACCATCTGCAATATCACGGCCACGTGGAAAACTGCTCGGGAAGATAGTGTGATATGATCAAAACCCCCAGAACAGTTTCTCAGTGGTTGTGAACACGGTTTGGTGAAATTTGGTTTTTAAATCCTAAACAACAACATTTTGCCACTGTAGGCTGGCAACTGCACCTTTTCCACCCTCACTGGCTGCTGTGGATGTGATTCAAAGCAGTCTTTTTGGCCTTGAGCAGGATATCAAGTCATTCCAATTCGACAGTTCAAATTAAAGTCCAAATTAACCAGCAAGTCCACCAGATTTGAGACATAACTACATGTCAGTGTCTCGCATGGTACCGAATCCACACACCCGGGGAACGTGTTTGTCCTCAGGCCAAGCGCTGACAACAGATGTCCGTCTCTAATCAGCATCGTTAGATTGGCCTGAATAGGATCAGCAATACTGGAGGTTTTTGTCTTATCCACTGAGATGCTTAATTAAGAAGAGGACTTGCACGTTATGGACCAAACTGATCAATATGTTAGACAGGGGGAGGCAGGTCACGGTATAGTGCATGATTTTGACCTGTAGCTGTCTGGTCATGAGACGTTGGTGAACTTTGACCTTGTCCTCGCCCGAGAGCATACACCATTTATTCAGGTCAGACAACACAGACAAATCACGTCTCTACTTAATCACAGCCTTGTCCAATATGGCGATATGATGGTTAGTGTTAGAATAATGAAATGTTTCAGGTCATTAAGTGCTCGGGGGTTTTACAAGGGTGGTCTTTTTCTCCTCTGGCAGAGCTGTTATTGAGGCCCGTAAACAGGAATTTAAGACCCAGTATAGTTGAGTTTGTTTTAGACATCAACTCCTCTCACTGTGTAAGAAGTTTACTCACTTCACCGGCACCTGCAGACATTTCAGCAGCTGAATCTCGATTGTTTGCGTACTCGCCGCGCTCTTTCTTGTTGAAATGGAGGTCGTTCAGAGGTGCGCCCCACCCTTCACTGCGGAAACGTTTTGTAGTTTGGAATAGAATACAGCTATTTGGTTCGAATACACTCTGTCTGTGTCAAGAATGTGGAAATGAAGGACTATCTGCACCCAATTTCTACCTTTTGTCATACAAATGAGGAGATCTGTTACTGCAAATCAGCAACTTAACTGCTCTGTGGCTGCTTTGTCCTCCTTGTGTGCCTGCAGCTGGTTATCGGTAATAATTGACAGATTACAAAATAGTTGAATTAAGACTTAGACTGCGCTAACTTACAGACAGTCACAATCAACCGAAGGTAAATGGAAAATGGTGTCTGGAAGTCTTCTGAGGTCTGCTGATTAAGGCAGAGAGGATCATCTTAAAACAAATGTTTGGTATCATGACTGAGACATGTCAGCTTTACGTCACCACAGTCTCCTCTCTCAGTAAAGACATCAGACTGCAGCACTGAAGGCTGAACATAACTACTTTCAAACACATCATGCTGTCATAATTAAACATTAGGGTGAGGATGATTTCTTCTGTTTTGGATGTTTACCATCACCTCCCTCCTTCTTTTTGTGTTATTGTTTAATTGGTTTGTCTGTGTACTTACTTGTTTTTAAGTCTGTTTTATGCTGTACCTCTTAGTGAAGTACAAAACTTGTGATGCTGGCCCTGACTTGGGATGTGCTCCTCTACTGTCTCTTTATCGTGTGACACAGTCTTAACTTTTAATGCTGCCTGTTCCCTGTCTTGTAAAAAAGAAAAAAAGAAAGTTCAGTAAATATAAAAGAAAAACCCCAAAACTGTTCCTTGTACTGAAGTATCGTGTACGTCATGTTGCATACGTGTAAGTCATGATACAACTTATTTTGTATTATAAGGGGCATGAGTGATTTGGTGACCTCTTCTTCTTCTTGAGAACTGATTTATGGTTTGATCTAAAAAAAAAATAATAATCACAAAATAGTGAAAAATCACACATTCCTAAAGTCTGACTCGACATCTTAAACCTCCAAAATATTCAGTTCACATTCACACAAGACGAAGAGAAGCAGCAAATCCTCACATTTGAGAAGCTAAAGCTCCAGTGTTTGCTGTTTTCGCTTGGAAAATAACTACAACTGTATTATTGTTGCACCTCCATATATTATATTTTTACATCATTGTGACCGAAGTGTTAATGTGACAAAGCTCTTTCACTGCTGTAGCACATCAAATAAAACGAATATGAAAGAAACAGAAACAGAGTTTCTCTTGGTGTTTTAGTGCAGCATAAAAGATTTTTTAAAAAAAAACAAACATCACAAAGTGATAATGTGTTTTTAAAATGAAAAGCGCTGAACCGTGTCATGCAGGGATGTGCAAAGTATTCACCGGGTACTGTGCAAAAAAGGTTCACAGTATGCAAGATATTTAAAGGTCAGACATGGTAATCCAAAGCCTGTTCATTGTAACTAACTGTTGAGTTGTTTAATCAGGGACGAGGCTTCATGTTCAGCTTGTAAGTTGATATTAAGTTGATCCATGTGTGCACCGTGTAGATAAAGCTGCATTAAAATGTAAAGTAGAAACGCAGCATAACACTTGCCAGCAGAGAGTAGATGACTGTAACTAAAACATATCTTCCACTCCTCCGACTACAGAGCTCCAAAACTGATGATGGAGTAATATTGTTATTGTGACCATACTTGGTGTTGTAGACAGGGCGGGGCTGATGCAAATGGAGGGGCTTACCCGGATCTACCGCTGCAGATATTTCCGAGGCTCCTCCCTGCACTTTTTTTTATCGCCTTATAACAGGATATCTCACTGGCGCGAAAAACGCACTGTGTGGCTTTCTATTACACATTGTGGGGCGGATCTTGTTCCTGTTGTTTGAGCCCCGGCGTTTTTTCTCTCCTGTTACTACTTAAAAATAAAGCAAAAGTATAGGTGTCGACGGAACATCGCATCTTCGTGTCCAGCTACAACTCGGACAGCTTTTATCCGTCTGATCCCCGCGCACTGTGGACACTTTGGCTGACTGCACACTTTCAATGCCCTGAATTTCACTGTGGGTTTTTTTTTTCCTGTGCGGAGAGCCGGTGAGTAGTTTTATTCTAATGTCTGCGTAGAAAGTTTTTTTTTTCCTGATGAGGGAAATAAGAGGACTGCCTGCGAGGGGTTAACCCACTCTTGGTCGTGAAGCAGTCCACTTTTTTCTTCTTCACCGGTTCACATGACTGATCCGTGGAACAAAGCGCTGCCTACATTTCAGGAAATGCAGCCTCATGTGTGTGACTTTTTACGCACGACAGTCTTGTGAAACCAAAAAAAAAAGAGTCTGCAGTCGTCTCAAGTCACACCATGTCCTTTTAAAAACCACTTCGGATGCCTATATGTGTGTATATATATGACTATATTATGTAATAACCCTGTGTGCTTGGACAGTTTGAGTCCATCAGCGCAAAGGGAGCATCCGCAAGATGCAATCAATTATTAACGTGGTCCCATTTGTAGAAAGTCGGCGGTTAGAGTGATGTGATATCCTAATAGTCCATTAGATGGATACTTGAAACGAGATCGCGCATCTGATGGGAACTACTTTAAAAAGATCATTGCTAATCGCTGTGATATTTCCCCTCAGGTTGTACAGGACGTTCTTCAGAGGCGGCTGGTGTAATTTGATCATTTCTGGGAATAAACTCTAGAGGATTTTTTTAATTAACTGGAAACATGGAGTTCGATTGTTACCAGCACTATTTCTTCAACGATTTCGACACAGAGGAGGATTTTTACAAGTCTACCGCACCGAGCGAGGACATATGGAAAAAGTTCGAGCTGCTGCCCACCCCTCCAATGTCTCCCACCCGGACTCTGAGCGGCGGTGCGCTGCAACTCTCGCCGGGAGACAAGCTTAGCTGGCTGTCCAAAGTCCTGGGTCAGGACGAGGAGTGCGAGGGTCAGTTCATACCGGACTCCGGGGAACTGTTCGGCAACCTCAGCTCCATCATCATCCAGGACTGCATGTGGAGTAGTTTCTCTGCCAGTAAGCAGCTGGAGAAGGTCAACGGGAAAGTGTCAGCTGCGGCACAGACCAGCGTCTCCCCCGTGGCCCAGATCTCAGTGAGACCGAACAAGGCGCAGTGCGTCTCTCCCGGTGGCCCGCACGCCACCTCAGCGACAGACTGCGTCGACCCCGCGGCTGTTCTCACCATCCCGGCAAGCAGCTGCAGGAAGCCGGCGTCGTCTGGCTCCGAGTCTCGCTCTGATTCCTCTGGTAAGGAAGCAGTCATGCTCTAAATTGCCCCACCCTGCCCCGGGATTATATTGCCCTCTAACAATGCGTAATTTGGAAAACTGGGCTGCTGTTGCATAACTGTGGTCTGCGGTGCAGAGGGGTTATCAAGTGCATCACAGCCACTCGCCCTTTAAAGAATAAATACATTTTTAAAAAGCTGGATATTTACTCTCACTGCGCCACATGTGTGCTCAAAATGCTCATGCCAATCTTTTAAAAACCGCGCCCCCGTCACTTTTACTTGAATTTCCCCCCTTTCCAATATCTGCCACTGGCTCTGCATTGCAATCAGAGTGCGGCAGAGGGGCGGGGTGACCCAGTCCTGATGATTTATTACTACTACACACACTCAGACAGACCGTGAGAGTTACTCTTTCACACTTCCCAAATTAGGGAGTGACCCATTGCGGGCAGATCTCCTCATTTAAATTGTTGATGAATGCTCAGTGAATGACAAAAGCCTGAATTCCTGCAAGCTTTGGCATGGATGGCCACTGCTGTTAACACCTCATTTCCTGTTCTGCCCACCCCCCAGATGGATTAGCATGCTTTGACTGTGGAATGCACTTCCTTGTAGTTGTTTAGTTAATTTTTGATTCAGTTTGATCCATAAAAGATGCTGTTTTTTTTTTTTTTCTGTGTGTATTGATGAGTTGTTTCCCCGTATGATCGCAGATGATGAGGAAATCGACGTGGTCACCGTGGAGAGCAAGCAGAACCGGATGCGGCTGGTGAATGTCAGAAAACCAGTGACCATCACAGTCCGGGCCGACCCCTGCCCCAAACGCTTCCACATGTCTGTCCACCGACAGCAGCACAACTACGCCGCCCGCTCCCCAGACAGTGAGCCAGAACCTGAGGAGGAAGACGACGACGACGATGACGAGGAGGAGGAGGAGGAGGACGAGTATGAGGAAGAGCCTCAAAGCAAGCGTACCTGCCCAGCGTCCAGTCAGCACGCAGGTTGTTCAGCTCGCGCCTCCCAGCCCGCCTCCCCCTCGGAGACCCCCCAGAACTCTGACGCAGAGGACACTGACCGCAGGCGGAATCACAACTTCCTGGAGAGAAAGAGGAGAAACGATCTCCGGTCCCGTTTCCTCGCCCTTCGGGATCAGGTCCCAGGTCTGGAGTCGGCCAAGACCCCAAAGGTGGCCATCCTGACCCATGCAACAGAGTACCTTGTGGAGCTGCACATCAAGGAGAAACGGCAGCTCCAGGAGAAGAAACGACTCAAAGCCCGCCAGCAGCAGCTTTTCCGCAGATTATCTGAACTGAAGCGCTCTTGAGACACAAGTTGAAACAAACTGCCTCGTTCACAGTCAGGAACTTCTGCTCTCAAGTTACCTGTCACTTTCTTTTGGAAAAGTTGAAAAGTTTTTATATAACAACATGCCTCGTGTAAATAGCTGTGAATTTTGTTTGGAGTACATTCATATAGCGGTGGGCGTCCTATGAATTGACTTTGCTGGCCGATGATCCTGACACGGGGAGGAACAGCTCGTGTGCTGTGTGTGTTTTTTCTTTCTTTCTTTCTTTCTTTGCAGTGTTTTTAGTTTTGAGCAGTCGGGTAATGGAATTGATTTCAAGATATTTCCTAGCGTGGAGTGACGGGAGATGTGTTGTCAGAGAACCTTCAGGATGTATGGCTGAGATGTCTTCATTTCGTGGTTGCACACTTGTAATGGAGTGAGGTGGGAATGCCTCTCTGTGTACATATGAGTGGATGAGTCAGCGCCTGGTTTA
The DNA here is from genome assembly GCA_014281875.1 of Nibea albiflora. Lineage (NCBI taxonomy): Eukaryota > Metazoa > Chordata > Actinopteri > Sciaenidae > Nibea > Nibea albiflora. The sequence goes on from CM024799.1 coordinate 10,001,376, forward strand.
TTTGTATTGTATGGCTAATTGTTTGATGTACAAATTGTTCTGTAAATAATAGTTTTATCGCTCCTGGTCAAGGAGACAGAATCAAGAGTTAAGAGTTAAGTGAGCTTTGCTCCTCTTTATGACATGCCAGGCATCGAGGAACCTCTATTTTGTTAAGAAAATAGGAAAAATGGGCAAAAAAAAGAAAAGAAAAAAGGAATAAGTAGCACTGCTGTACTTTATATTCACACGTCACTTTGTGATTTCAATGCTTCTCCTGATTTTGGTTGTTTTTGTTTGGTTTTTTTAAAGCATGCTAACAACAACAGCAACATTAAATTTTTTATACCATATTTGCATACAAGACCGACGTGTGCGTCTTTTTATTCAAACGCCTGCAAGTTACTGTATCCTTCCATAAATTGAACATTTTGACCTTCACGCCTGTCTCAAAAGTACCATCACAGCTTAGTTTCCGTGGCAGCCCGAAGAAGCCTTGCACCCAAGTGAACCCTGCCTTTAATTGTTCGAAGAGGAAGTGACACAGATTTATCGTGCCTGGCACTGAAAGCGTGGGTACGATCCACCACGCGCTGCTGCGGTAGGTGGTGCCTCTCCAGAAACACATCCTACTATCACACACAAATCAGCTGTAAATGAGGGCAGATCATAAATAGGTGAGACAACTGCTCCGTTCCGGCCCCTGTGTGTGTGTGTGTGTGTGTGTCGCTCTGAGGAGGCTGCTGCGGCGGCGTACAAAACGAGCGTGTCCTGTGCACCAGCTGCTGGTCTACAGAAGGTTAGACTGAGCTTGTCCTTGAGACTTACCCTTGAAGAGAGAGAGAGAGAGTGTGTGTGTGTGTGATACTGTTGCGGATCCTCCCCTCTGCAGTGGCTGCTGCGTGCTGGGCACCTGATGTGCTCTGAACTAGGTTACACTCACACACACATGCAATCAGTATCTTTAGAACAGTCCCCGGGGTTTGTGTGAACTGCTACTTGGATCCAGTGCAGATATTCACGTAGGTATGTGAGTAGCACTGTTTTATGTTAAGTGGCTGTAAAATATCCTGTAAATGCAAACGGTGAAAATCTGTCAATGATTTCTACATTATAGGACCGTAGTACGCTCTTATCCCATTTCACGAGGCGAGTATTTGTAACGTGACATGCCTTTTACTACCCTTTGTTATATACTATATTGCTTTGTGGTCCATGTAATCGGTGGGCGTTGGACTCCTTACATGCAGCTGCTGTCCCCCAGAGAGCTGCTTGAGTAATAAGAGTAGAGCGAAGGGGTCCAGCGCAGTTAGATAAGCAGATGCTTGGGATCCATATTAAGTAGTAACCTGAAACTCTTGGTGATGGAGGCTACCTGAGTGTGTGTGGTGGGTAAGATCCTTACACTGACATACAGTGTGTGGTTACCTTTACTTTGTACTCGCACCGGCTGAGTTCAGAAGTTGCAGGAAGGTAGCTGTGTGAACATCCTGTCCTATATTTAGGCAGGGTGCAGGGTGACAGAATGAGTAAAAACCAGAGAGTATCTGCTGCGCCAGAAATGTATCAGATTGACAGAGACGACGTTTTGATCCTAGCATGTTTGCATGAGTAAAATATTATTCTGTATAAAACCAATTTAGCATTTATGAACCCGAAAATAAGAAAACTAGTTCCCGTTTGATGCTACTGTCCTATCGATGACCTCACCCACGTGTCTCTGCATGCCTGAATGGCTGAGGTTTGAGAGCCAGTCATTTGTATAATAAACTCAAAGCAACCATCTCAGTCAAGTACAGCCTGACAGACGAGCCAGGCACACCCTGAACTCCAACCGTCTTTGCACCTCACTGGCCTTTGTTACGGGCTGGGATTGGTTGGTGTTTCACCTGCCTGCGTCCTCTCTCTGGGCCCCATTTCCAACCCAGAGGGCACTATTTTCTGGCACGGCTGAAGATTTGCTTTACAACATTAACATTTGGTTTCAGGCAGCTCAGTTGAGGGAGTTAAATGGCCCCCCGTCTACAAGTAGAACATCATAGAATGCAGAGAACACTGAGAATACGTTAGCCAACACAACAGGTAATAAAATCCAGAGTGTGGATGAGTCGAGTCACAATAAATAGAAATGATGCCTTAGTTTGACATAAGCAGCAGCTGCCGCGCTGTTTGCACTTTATATGACACCAGGAAGTGAAAGCAGCAATCAGATAACAGGTCTTGGATAGGACCCAGGCAGGAGAGATCTGTCTGATACGTTTCCTGTTGCCTCCTGGTTGCAAAATTCATCTGAAGTGAGTGGGAAATCAATCATTAACTTGATAATGTAGTCAAGGTTCAAAGACTTTCTCCATGAGTTGTGATGTCAGCATGGTTGCCTGTGTTTACTTCAGGACAGCGCAACTGCAACACCAGCATGCAAAGTGTTTAGTCCACAGCGTGTTTCTGATGCAAATGCGAATATTGCCGGTCTTTGATGGAAGATCTTATTGCTGTGTTGTTATTTTTTGAGGAACTAAATTAATAAACTGAGTTCATTTGTTTCTTTTTTTAAAAGATAAATTCTGGAAGAATTGTCCAAACTGTACCTCTCATACCAAAAAAATGGTGTGAGATTCGCAATAATACAATAAACACTCGGTGACTCAGCGGCGCTCCTATGTTGTAAAAAACATGGTTCATTGAAGAACATAATGAGGTAAGAGGATCTCTTTTTCCTTTGGGATGCTCTGACGGTTAACTTGCCAGACCAGATTTTCTGCTCTCAAGTTCAAGCAACGCCTACACTGTGCAACTAAATTGCATGTGACACATATGCTCGTACTGTGACTGCCTTCCCTTAGAGCATGTGTGTTTCATTCTCCAACATCCGCGGGCTACATTTATTTTTTGTCGTGAACAGCTATGAACTGTTGCCGTCCCCTACACTCTAATGTGTACATCAGAGGATATGGTCCATGGCTGAGGTCTATATATTCAGCATGTGACGGCTGTACTGGTGGTCAGACAGAAGTGTGTGATGTGTGCGATCAGGGTGGGACTGTGGAGAATTGATGATTTGGCTGGGTGGAGAGCAGCCTCTCTTTGATTTATACATCCCTCTTCTTCTTCTCATTCATCTTTCCTTTTTATTTTTAAGCGTATACATCTTTTCACTCTGACTCAGGGAGTGTGTGATGGCATTCACACAACAGTGACCTGTTAGAGTAAGACCTAAACGCATTGCTGCCTGGGAAATATTCCGATTGAATAGTTGGCTAGCATGATTAATGGGCTAATTGAATGATTTATTGAAACAGAGACGATTAGAGCCGTGCAACCAGGCGACATAAGTCCCCTGTTACGACACCTTCAGAAATGACACATTTCTGTATGTTTGCTTCTGTTAAAGCCTCTCCAATGCATTAACCTTTACCCTGTTAATATCCATACGTTACAGTTGGCACACACACAGCAGCTGAATCATCTCAGAACAATGACTCAACCTGTAAACTTTGGCAGAATAACACAAAAGCAGATGAGCGTGTCTTATCTTTGGCAAGCGTCCCTGACGAGAAACACTACCAGTTATGCTCGTTGCTCTTGCATTTCGTGTTTATAAACCACCATCGAGGTCAAACTAGTTCAAATCTGCAGTTTGGGAAAAAAAAAAAAAGGACAGCTGCAACTTACGTTAATAAACTGAATTGAGCAACATATGAAGCGAACTTTCGTAACTGTTTAGATCCCCAAGCTGTCGCCGTGATGAATCTCCCAGCTCTGCACACACAAAGGTACATTGAGCAATATTTCCACCATGTTAACTGGTTGTGTTCTGAGCGGCCTGGTTTGAATGCCGTGTATACATTGTGTGTTTACACAGTGGGACAGAGGAGGAAACGGACCATAAACACACTGCACTGGTTTGTGATTCTAAGAGCATGGTTGAACTGGCTGCCCATCACTGACCTACATGTGGGTGAATGTAGGACATAAAGGCAGAGGAGAAACAGGCTTATCTTAGGATAACCATATGATGTGCCGTGTGAGAATGAGCTGTGGTGGAATTGAATAATCTCCCGGTGGAGGGAGAGAGAGAGGCTTGGTTCAGGCTTGTGCCTTGAGGTTTCGAGCGGTGAGGAAATCGCAGTCAGCTGGAAAGAGAAGTCTACGCACTGTCATCCCTTTCTTACTCAACACTCAACACACACACCCTTCCCTTTATTCTGTTATTTTTAAGTGGCTGACGGTCAAGGAGAATGGGGAAAACACAAGCGGGAAGAGACGCAGATACACACATCTCCTTGTGAGGGAACACACACTCACACATACAAATGCTTTCAGAAAAACTTTCCCTGGTCGCAGTCCTCCATCTCCCTGCCTACTGACCTGCATTCCAGCCTGGTTGTGTCACTGGAACTCAGCCGGGGTTGCTGCAGCTACTGTCCATCTGATCCTAATGAGTCTGTGAGCATGCCACTGAAAAACCACATGAATATGCAAGAAATCACATTCTTTTACCCCCCACCCCCCCTCTTTTTCCCCCTACTGTCCCATTGTTTTCCTATCTTCCTTTTACCCCCCCCCCCCCCCCCCCCCCCCCCCCCTCAGAAACAGTCTGCTGTCTCCTGCCCTCCCCTCAGGTACTTATCTCCACCATTTGCTGATCTAGGTCAGTCTTCTGAGCTCAGTTTCTGTGTGTGTGTGTGTGTGTGTTGCTCACCCTCCCTATCCTAAGGCCAGTATTACATAACAGTGATGATTCAGTTGGAACAGGCTGTATATGTTCCTCTCTCTCTCTCTCTCTCTCTCTCTCTCTCTCTCTCTCTCTCTCTCTCTCTCTGGATACATCTGGCCCCTGCTGACTGGTGTCAAACCAGTGTTTTGCTTTAAATGGGTCCACTTTACAACCAAATAAACACCGGGAAGTCTGAGGAGTTCCCATGCGGCACCTGTTGTGCATCACAAAGTGTTTTGTTGTTGTGTTTTTGTAGTTCCCACTGTCTTCACCCTCCTCGGCCGACTTGGCCTGTACTTTATAGGTTAGTAGTACCTCGGACAAATTTGGGAGGGTTAGCGTAGGGCCAGGCGGCCATGTTGTGTCAGTGAATCAAGGCTTTCAACTCGCCTGTCTAATCTGGAGCTAATCCTAATCCCGTTAGTGTAAACACCGCTGCCATCTGTGCCGAGACACACCACGGCTGTGATTATAATGAACCCATCAAAAGGTCTTCAAACCACCACGCTGCGTGAGCTGTCAGTGGCTCACACTAAACTCTCTGACCTGGGCTTATGACACAATCATGCTAAAGATGGACAGTCCGATGGTTAAGGGGCGAACCAACAAATGCATAGCCCATGCGGTACATGAGCCGATCTTAATGAAGTAGGCAATTACGATGGGAGACAAGAAAAAAACAACAACGTTGTGTCAGAGCCTGAATAACATGAGTTATCTGTTTCTATAGGGTCTGCAGATGTAAGAGGAAGCATCAGCTGTGGTGATGTAACCATGGCGGTAGTTAATGGATAAGCAGGGGGGAGAGAGCGTGGAAAAGGGCCTCAACAGTGGCAACTGCTGTGCTACCCTCACCCTGGCAACCACCACCCCTCCTAACACACACACACACATACACACTGAATGGGTGAGATGGCTTGTGAGTCATTAAAGCTGGCATTATCTTGGTTGAGCCTTTTAAAAAAAATCATATTGGATTTGACTATTTGACTTAAAACCCTGGTTATTTAGATGTCTGTAGACATGATTCATTGTCTAGTCCCTGATTCCTGGCTCTGTGCAGACGTGCATTTGACATCCAGCAATTGTTTGTTGCTTCTGTACTGACTGAGTAACCTTAGCAGGTGAGGAGGAACACCCTCGGGTTTTTGGTCTCCTGGACTCTCTCCATCTCTCTGCTGAGTTTGGCTTCATCGTCATATGACTAGTAATGAGAAACAACTAAAAGAATTAATGTTAAAACAGCTATAAACAATATTTTATATTAATAATCATACAGCTTTATAGCTTTGGGCAGCTTAACATATGTTCATTGTTTTGGTTTACTGTAACTGCTGTTATCTGCACTGTTTCGAAATATTTGAGTGGAAAACCCCTATAAACCTTTGTACCCTATACCAGCCCAGCACCAGACCACAGCCAGACAAAATTAGCAACTAACTGGTGAACAAAAAAGAGCAACTAAACAGCCACATGTTTCTCCCAGGAGTTGGTGGAGACCAAAACAGAGGTGAAAGATAATATGCGATTATTGTGTTTGTCGCACTGCTCACCAGTGACGTAATATAGGTTTACCAGTGTCACTTTCATTTCAGCATGTAGACCATCATTTCATTGTTTATGGTTTTATTTTTGTGTGTTTTACTGTTAATACTATTGAAGTATCTCAAGCTAGCATATTTCTCAAAAGTGAAGGGCTTATGTGTGTATACACTTGCGCAACTTGCTGGGTAAAGTAAATGCAGTCCTTCACATAGGATCTGGCATGTTCCTCCATATTTGAAAGCACGTTTAAAGCAACACTGTGTAGGAATTTGCATTTTTGCAAATCAGAGCATAAAATACCGCTGTTGTAAATATAGAGACGTGTATTTGTTATGATTATGATCAAAAACTAGTGAGTCAACAACTTTGCTAACAGTTAAACATTGAGCAAGTGCAACAAAACAAGACATAGCAGCCAGCTAATATTTCTTAGTCCAACAATAAGAAGCCCAGCTTCTGTCTGTCTATCATGAAGCTCTTGCCAACAACTAAAAGTCAGTCGCAGATTTACCCTTGTCCATGGCTTCTTACTTGGTCACTTCTTTTCTTGGTCTTTACGCCTCTGCCATTAAGTCAATAGAAGCTGCTGAGTCTGGTTATATTGCCTGCTTGCTCAACTCTCATTATGGCACAACACCAGCTCTGCGCCTGTGAATATCTCCTCTTCCTGGAGGTCCTGCCTGTGGTACATTCCCTTGGTGCTCTGAGCTTGCAGTCTGGGCATCTCAGCTAACAAACTGAGCTAACATTAGCTAACAGCAGCTACACTTTGCAACATTTTACTTTAGTGCCTATCAGGAAACACAATCAGTAACCGAGATGTGATGTGCAGAAGCCAGACGGGAAAATCAGGAAACATTTTCTCCATAAGATATGATCCAGTTTCACCAAAATAAGTGAAATATTTGCTGGTGTGTGACTTAGTTACATAGTTACATAGTTCTCGCAGTTAATCGTACCTGCAGCACAAAGTTACATATTGTGAGAACAGGTGTACAGGGTGCAGGGTTGGATTGACAGTGACACTATTCACCTGGTTACACATCTGTGTAGCAAGAATATTATTTTAAACTTGATGTTGCTTTAAAACAATCTAGCCTTTGAAAATAAGATGAAGCAATCTCGCAACAAGTGCCAACGGAAGTGTACTGATGCCAAGTATGTATGATCGAGATGTTGAAACCTGTTGCTGGTGCTGCGGGGGGGGGGGGGGGGGGGGGTTCATCGACAGCATAGAAGTTTAAATCAGAGCCACTCCTGCTCTCACAGCGAACTGCCGGCTTTGTCAGCGAGCAGATGTTCCTTTGTTTGACTCTGTGGTATAAGGTTGCTTCAGTTGAAGTTGGGACACTTGCTGCATCTTTTGAATTTGGCCCCATTGAGTCCCGTCGCCACCCCCAGCTCCTTCTGCCCCCCCAAGCTAGAGGGTATTTACCCCTCCCCCATGTCCCCTTTAACCCCCTGCAGACCTGATAGTTCCCCCACCACCCATACTACAACCCTCCCCCGCCACCACCTACTAGATCTTTAGTGCTTGTGCTCCCTTTTGTCTCCCCCTCGGTCAGGACTTCAGTAATCAGCACCCCCCACCAGACATATGCACATCAAAAGCCAATTTATTGACCAATTACTGCTGTGTGAGAGTGCATATGGGGAGTGTGTTTGAAAAATTGTAGATACACCTACACACACCTACACACATACACACACACACACACACACACACACACGCACACTATTTGTTATCAGATTGTCTCTTATCAGATGGTGAATGTATAGTGTATAGACGCCTCTATTCATCCTGCATGGTTACAATTCCTTCTTTTCAGCCAGCATCTGAATGTGACTGCTGTTGTCGTCAGGGCGTGAGTGACCAACACTGTGGAGCTTATGTAATAGTCAGTGCCCTGCTTTCCTCTTCCCTCCTACTATAGGCCTGTGTGTGAAATATCGAGAGAGAGAGAGAGAGAGAGAGAGAGAGAGAGAGAGAGAGAGAGAGAGAGAGAGGCTCTGTTATAAGACCTAGGAAACACACAGGCAGCACAGGCTTCCTGTTTTTGTGTAGAGCCCATTGCAGGAAGTGAAAGAGCTGCTCTGCTCTTTCTGCTCTCTGATGGGTGAAATTTTTTGCCCTGACGAAGAAGATGATTAGAGTGCTTAGTCAGCTGCCATCGGCTTACTTACACTACAGATTTAGGTGGGTGGGGTGAATCGAGACTGCTGCCTCCCCGAAAGCCAATAACAACAAATCCAATAATGTCACTTGAATGCAGTGTGGATGCTGTTAACGGTAGATGCTGCCACTTCAGCAGATGACCTTCATATGGGTCTTTTCGCATGGTGGTGGACGATTGCCAGAAAGAAATAGGAAGACGGTCGCTACTTGCATCACAGCATATATGTGTGTGTGTGTGTGTGGTTGTGGGTTTCACGTATGAAAGATGAGGAAGGGTTCAAGCCAAAACTAAGAGGAACCCCAGTTAGAACAAAGGAGCTGGTGGTGGCAAACATGCCTGAGTGGTTGCTTTGAAGGACTGATTAAGGTTATAATAGTCATCTGCCTTGTCTGAAGCCTTCAGGCTGTGTGTTGGGGGTAGTGTGGGGGATGATAAGAGGTAGGGGGTGGGGGGTAGTCCAGGCTGTTACCCTCTTTGTTCTGGCCTGCTCCACTCATGCCTGCTTTTGTCTCCACCCACAGTCTACCACTGAGAGGGCATTATCTCTCTATCCCTCTCGCGCCAAAACAGAGAGGAGGGTGCGATGCCTTTTCTTCCGCCTTTCTTTCTCTTTTAACATGTTGTATCTCACATGTTTCCGGCGCGACTGCAGGTACCGATTAGGTGTGCAAAAGCTCACAGTCAAAACCGGTGCAGTGCCTGTCTCCCTCTTTCTCTCCCCTGTGTCTGTGTCTCTTTCTGTTTAGCATTTCCCGCCACTCCAGGGTGCATGGGGAGGGGAGCAAAGGGGAGTGGTGTCACAGCCGGTATGAAGAAAGGCTGGCTCTTCTGAGCCTCGCGCCAAATGCCGGCGTTATTCAAATCAGCTCAGTGGGTGCGGCCCAACTGTCTCCATGTCCTGTTAACCCCCCCAGAGCTTCAGACTAGCAAGTAGAGACACAAAGGCAATAAGCAAGTGTGGGCTCAGGGCTTTGCCACACAAAAGATAAATGTAGCATTCATGTTAACAGACACATCAGAATATGACGTCTTTAGTGTGAAACAGTGAAACAGATCTACATGTTATTAATATGACTGTTTTCTAGCTGTTCCAGCGGTTCTTTTTGGACATCAAGCGTAGTATTTAAAGCTTTATATTGTCACATTTTAGCAACCTTTCTTTAATGAAAACAAAAAAGTTAATCATTCTATTATAACCTTAAAAGATATTGTGTTTCCTTCAAATAAAACCACAGATTATAGGTCACGACAGTACATCTTAATTGCCACACACGCTGAAAGTTGAAGTAGAAAGGAGTGTTATAGCTACAGAGTTACTAATGCCCCAATAAAAGTGTTTCAAGATACAGATTTTCAGATCAACTTCCTCTCTCACACTCACAGAGTTTCTCTTTCACGTCCTCTTTGTCTACAACGCCCCGAGATATGAATGAAGCAGTGAAGTATTCAGGACCACAACAGAAGGCTGTAAGAGGCTCAGCTATCCTCTACTACGCTCTAGTGGCTGTGAGTGTGAAATGCAAGAAATGACAGGCGTTTGACATACAGAGGAAATAATTCCCAAATCCACAGGGTCAGATTTATACACGCATAATTGTTGGGGTTATATCTTACATATATACATACAATACAAGTATTTCAGAGAGGAAATGAACTGCGTGCACGCTCAGTTCCTTCTGATTCAAGGCAGCAAAAGACACACAGCCTTTCTCCTTCAGGGGTCTTCAGTCAATCGATAAAGGCTCTTTGCGTCTGGTCTCTGGAGAGCCCGGAGGAGAGTGTGTGGTCACAGACACATTAGCCTGTCGGTTAAATGGACACACTTGCAAATGTAAGTTTGCACTCTTGGTTTCATGTGTGCTTCATCTAGAGCAGTGGACTGATTTCAGTAATGGAACCCTGCTGTCTTATAAATTGATACAATCTTGACGTTAATGCCTAGAAGGTGGGAAGCGACACAATACCTTTAAACAGAAACAAAAGAGATTTAAAACCCTAAATGTGGAGTCAGCAAATGTGTTTCTACATACATAACCTTGGACAGTCTACCTCTGCAATGCTGACAGGTATATAAAGAAGACCGTAATGGATGCAGTTGTATCCAGCATGTGACTGTCAGGTTTTTATCTCTATTATCCTCTTGTCCCACGAGTCCCTGCATGGACGTCTGCTCAGTGTCTTCTTCCCTGTAGTTGGTAAATTGCCTGTTTGTTGCGATAATAGCATAACTAATATTATTTACCAAGCATTTATGCGCTTCAAAGCGAAACCTAGACTTTCATCTTTGTTCCCCACATCACCAGCCTGTTTCTGATTGATGCGAGATTGGGAGGGCTATATAGGCAGTCTGTTGTCGCCGCAGCCAATCAGACGCTAGATGTGGGAGATCCAGCCAGTCTGACTCCCTCGTCGTTGCCTGGCAACTGGGACTGCTGCTCCGTAATTCAATCCGTGAAAGGATCCTGCAGGGGGGTTTACATTGGGAGAGGCAATAAGAAATTATCATTAGATGCACAGGAGGGAGCAAATGACCCAGGATGGACTCTATTTCCCACACTGCTGAGCAGGAATATGAAATGGTCGCGTAAGAATGGAGTTTGGAGCACATTGGATACAATCCCTCAAAACCGCTTTGAACGTAATGACATCTAAAACAAACAAAAACATCTTAACTTTATTGATCTATTGTATGAGAAAATAGCATTGCTTCTATGTTCAAAGACATCAAACTCCAACTCTCTATTATGAGAGCTGAATGCATTACAAGCGTCACGACAGCGTGTCATGGCAGCGTTTTGACACACCGGGCTGTATTTGTCCAACAGGGTGCATCACCCAGTTGTCACATCCATTAAATCACATGCTCTGCTGCTGCTTCAGGGTATTCAACACTGAAAGGGTTAAAAGGGGGAGGATGCAAAATGGCTTGAAATCAGCAGTGTGTGTGAGATAGAGAGAGAGAGAGAGAGAGAGAGAGAGAGAGAGGAACACAGAAAAGACAAGCAGAGAAGAGCTGACTGAGGAATACGACGCATACTGCAGATAAGAGGAAATATTAACAGCTTGAATGTAGTCTTTTCCCGACTCTCTCTCCGTCTCTTCTGCTCTGCAACACCTCACTCCTTATCTAGCTTTTCAGAGCATTCAGCCAAGTGCCTCTGATCTCATCTCCTCAGGACTGAATTCAAATTGTGAATGTGCAAGAGTGAGTAAGGACTTTTCAGGGAACTCCTGCCAAAGAGAGAGAGAGAGAGAGAGAGAGAGAGAGAGAGAGAGAGAGGGTCAACAGAGCTATCTGGGACTCAGCGTGGACCTGAGAGAGATAGAAGTGGTAAGACAAAGAGGTAAGATGAGCCTAAACAACGGTCAAACTCTGACCGTCAGTGGACACGACTTGACCAGAAACAACAGCAGCAGCAGCAGCAGCAACCGAGCCCCCTGGGAAGATGCTAGGGCGGTTTTAAAGCCCTCAACCCCGACCAGGAAACCTAAATCAGTGAGTATCCCTGATACAGCAACCATTTACAGGTACAGTTACTATCAGTTTCATTGTGTTTACAGTACTACAGTTGTTGAAAGCAAACTGGACATTAAATGCACGTACTACGAGTTCAATTAAATCATGCTCATCATTGTTTTGGAGCTGGTTTATATTGCTCTCAATCGTTAGTTACAGCCTGCCAAGGTTCACTTGTGTCCCCTATTGGCTGGCTCACATTGGTCTAGACTGATGTCACATGATGAATGACAGATGACACAAGACAGACACCCTCAGCTTCATCAAAGTTTAGCCCTGGTGAGAAGCAGCAGGTTTACTAGCTGGAGTACTGTATTTGAAACCTCGGAAGTCACAAAGAGATGTAGTTTGGTGAAACGGGATATAGAGGCTCACCTCGGCTTTATTGTGTCAGCTGGAAACTAAGTGAAGCGCGCAGGGCTCACCTTTCAGATCAGGTGAATTGTTCTCCGTAAAGGCTGTTGGCTCGTTTGGATTTCTTACCTGGGGAGGAGGAAGCAAAACACAACAAGGGACGCAGCAACTACAACTTCAGGAATTTGCAGGATGCAGGGAGTTGTCTTGGTTGTAAGTTTGGGAATGAAATGAAAAAGTCTTAATCGCCTTTAAGTAGTGGAAGTAATTACATATTTATTTCAAGTTCTGCCCTCTCATAACCAATTCAAAATCTGTTGCAGAACTATTTTATGTGTTATATTTTGTGTTCTCCCGGCCTCCAAAGAGTTAACAAGTGTCAGGCAGTCTGGTATGAGTGCCTGCACTATCAAAGTCTTGCAGGGGAAAGTATTTCATGTCTCACTGTTCATGTCACACTTCTATTTTGTCCCATCAGCTCACTCAGTTTGCCCACTTCAGTATGTCAGTAAATGGCAATACTTAGTCAGCAAATCAGCAAACATATCTCCAAAAGTCTTCTCCTGCTGCTCAAAGTATGTATAATGTACTGTGTCCCTACAGGCGGGAAAGTTGCAGCTCTGACCCTGATTAGATAACAACATCAGCTCCTCTCATTTAAATAAGAGTTTGTGAGGTTTTATGCAAACAAACTGTTTCTAAACTCTTATCCCCAAGCCCCAAGCCGGAGAATGCCATCCACCATCGCCGTGTCATCACGAGTCCTCTTCAACATGGAGAAGGAGCAGCAGATCTACGAGCAGCAAGGCATGGAGGAATACATCAAGTATCAGGTGGAGCATGAAACGCAGCCTTTCAGCCCCGGACCTGCCTTCTCCTTTGTCAAGGTCAGTGGTTATTAAGACGCAAGTGGTGGAGAAACGAAAACACTATATCAAACCCACTGCAGAGTGATTGTGTTATGTGTTAGGTCACGTCTCTGCAGGAGGCAAACGAATAATAACCGTCAAAACATCAGCCCACTCAAACACTGACGCATGCTGCCACCCTCACTGCAGTGATATTGTCTTTTTGTATAACTCCTATAATCTGCGTTTGGTCGTGTTCCCAGGCTCTGGAGGCTGTAAACACACGACTGAGGGAGCTTTACCCCGACAGTGAGGAGCTCTTTGATGTTGTGCTCATGACCAACAACCACGCATACGTCGGCCTAAGACTCATCAATACCATCAACCATCACCGTGAGTTGCTACTAATACAGGCCAGTGTTCATTTTCTCCCTTTAGCTGCCACTGTGTGTTTTTTGATGGGTGACAAAGTTGGAAATGTTTAAAGTGGCTTCAAATTGTCAATGGACAGCTTAACCGATTCAATTCAATTTGATATATATAGCGCAAAATCATAACAGTCTCATGTCACTTTCCATGCAGAGCACGTCTAGATTTATATAATATTCTCAACAGGAGCAACCATTTCAACCATGAGCGAGCACTTGGCAACGGTGGCAAGAAAAAAAAACTCCTTTTATGAGAAACTTCAAGCAGAACTCGGAGGAAAGATACAGATGCAGAGCAGCAATAAAAATAGTAATAATTATAACGGGAATGCCACACTTAGGGTTGGGTTAGAGGGTTAGGGTTAGGGTTGGGGTGAGGGTTAGACACAGACACTCATGGACGTAAATCAAGTCTATTCAAGACGTCACAGACTCTTCTCTGAGAGGAAGATCCACAGACCACACACCACAGTAGGACCCCCGGGGATAAGTGGTGGGAGTTCCCACAGCCAGTACCCACTGATGTAGTTAAGCCAAGCGTAAATATCTGTACTGCCTGAAACCGACTCTTTCTTTTGAACAGAATTTGATGTTGACTGTGAACGTAATGTCACATGTTCAGTTTTATGCACATCAGATGTTCATTAAGACTTTGATCTTCTCTGCAGAGTTGTTCATCGAGCGCTTCTGTATGACAGGGGGAAACAGTCCCATAGGCTACTTGAAGGCCTACCACACCAACCTTTACCTGTCCGCTGATCCCACCAAGGTTCGAGAAGCTCTGGAGGAAGGTCAGCGCAGAGAGAGAGAAGGAGGCAACACTGCATCTTTGCTACATGCTATGTAATATGTATTAATACACGCCTGACTTTCAACGATCCATTCAGGTATAGCAGCAGCCACCATGTTCACCCCAGAGAAGATGACAGAAGTGTCGGAGACACAGCTGCGTGTCGCCTTTGATGGTGATGCCGTCCTCTTCTCTGATGAGTCTGAGCGCATTTACAAGGCCCACGGGCTGGACAAGTTCTTTGAGCATGAGAAGGCACACGAGAACAAGCCTCTGGACCATGTACAGTATACTATTATCAGTATCATTGCTACCAGAAGTACATTAGCAGCACATCAGTACATTAGAAGCACATTCAGTGAAATGAGAGTTCTGGTTAACAACAATTTGGGTCTTATTTTTCTATGTTTGACCACCATTTCAGTGAATTATGAGTCATTAACAGTCAGATGATCAGACAGGTAAAACTGAGAGTGAGCAATGTTGAAATGTTGGCGACAATGAGCAAGAAAACAGTGCAAAAAAAGTGCAACTACATTAAGTATAGGAGTTATTAAGTCATCAAGATGAACAAGGACTAATTTGACTAATCTGGAAGTTTGTTTTAAATGTCTCTATTTACAAAATAGGTCAGAAATAGATTGTTATATTCATAAATATGTTTTCATTAGTGTATGATCACCTGAAAATAAGAACTGTTCTGTTTTTGTTAGCTTAGACTGAGCCCTTTATATCTAGAATTCTCTTCCATGGAGTCTGCCACGTTCAAACTATCTTTCTACGGTAGCCCAGAAGAGACAAAAAGATGGGCTCTTTTTTTTTTTTTAGCATGTTTTGAAGCCACCATTGTTTCTACTTCACTCAAGAAAGGAGAAGGTGACACGAGGGGGGTTCAGTCAGCAGCTACACCTCTAGATAACCACTAAATTTTACGCACTGCACCTTTAAAAATTGTCTGACTGCTTATTTCTTGCAGCACTGGGATTTTTGTCATGTCACTGCATTTCCAGACCTCAAGACTCATTAGATCATTAGGAATGATTGCTAATGCTGTGAACTTGAGTTATAAGATATAACGAGCCACATATAAATGTGAATAGAGACTTACGGCGGGGCTTACTATATTTTTTTCTTTCTGCAGGGGCCATTGAAAGGTTTCCTGGAGGCTTTAGGAAAGCTGCAGAAGAAGTTTTACGGCAAAGGCCAGCGCATGGACTGCCCCATCCGGACCTACTTGGTGACAGCTCGCAGCGCAGCCAGTTCTGGTACCAGAGCCCTAAAAACACTGCGCTCGTGGGGACTGGAGATCGACGAGGCTCTCTTTCTGGCAGGGGCACCCAAGGGCCCCATGCTTGAGAAGATCAGGCCACACATTTTCTTTGATGACCAGATGTTTCATGTGGAGGGGGCAGCAGAAATGGGTACAGTAGCATGCCATGTGCCATATGGGATAGCTCAGAGAGTCACTAAGAAAGTTATTAAGGACCTGGAGACCGAGTAGCCTGGGCATCACTGTGCAGAGGCACAAGTGACTAAAGGGACAGTTTGGCTTTCAGCAGCTGAGGTTGTTATAAATGTTTTTATAGCGAAGAAAAACATGTCCTGACAATGGGTTGAAAATATGCTGAAACCCAGATGATGCAATATACTGTATTATATAATGACAATGATAGCAGTGTCATAATGACATTAATGAAATAATCTCACTCATTAACAATGACATTTCAGCTGAGAGGGTTATTTCATCCATCACAACTTTCTCATGAGGTACCCCTGATAAAAAGTTGTAATAATGGCTTCACTAATCATCAATAAATATATACTGAAGCTTTATAGATTAGTTAAAAGCCATTAATTATAGCATTGTTTGGGTTGCCAGGTTGTCTTTTACTACATTACATGCACGTGGAAAAGGGCTGCAGAGGATCAAAATAATTTATTTTATTTATTTATTTAGCACCTATTAATGGTCAATTAATGTAGTATTGTTATTAAATCGAGAGAATAAACAACCGTCAAAGAGATTAATTACAACCTGGCAACCCGACGTTTGTTCTTGTTAACTATTAATAAAGCCATTTGTTACAACTTTTAAACCCTTTCTAAAGATCGGCTTAATATTAAATTTTTTTTTGTGTGTACTTTTTACCGACATCCCTGAACATGTTTTGAAAGAGCAAAAAACAAAAAGCATGTCAAAATAAATTTTAAAAAATCCAAATACATTTCAAATCACACAAAACCAAATATTAGTAATCTACAAGCTAAACAAATCTGAACAATATTTATTTAGATGTCAGGTTACTGAGGTGACTGAAGACTATTTTTGATAAAGAGGGATCAGAAGCTAACGGCTGCACTGAAGACGCGTGCGTCACTTTATGCAGAATCTGGATTTCTACACTTTTATCACTTTACGGCCTGTCTCTGTCTGTAAATGTTTTCAACTGGTGCCTTTTTTCTCACCATTGTTGTTGCTTTCTTTTGGTCAGTCTTGCATGGTATATGGTTGGTATTTGTTGCACATGTGGTTGTTTGATCAATGTATATGAATGTATTTTGAGTATTGAGTAAGTATAATGGAACAGTGGGAACGGTTTACTCATGAATTCTAATTATACTAAATATTTATTTATTTATTTATATGAGTTTTAACATGTTTAGGGTTTGCTGACATCCATCTTGTGCAATTTTCATTCTTGCCACTTGTCCCAAAAGTGCCGAAAGTTCCGTGTTTTTGTTGCCTGGCTGTTATTTTATCATTTAGACGTGTTGTTATTGGTTGATGTCACTGCTGCTCTGCTGTTCTGAGTGTGAAGTTGATTTGGACGAACAAACCTGCTCGGACGTTGAATCTGTGAAAGTCTGGGCCAAATGAGCACTGTGGACTTTTATGCAAACTAGTATTTCTGCTTCAAGAGTGAAATAAAGATGACTGTATTCAAAAGACGTAAAAAAAATTCAGCCTTTTACTCTCTTTCTCAAGAATTAGAATAAAAAGCAAGAGCTCATAGTAGGTATAAGTAAGGTATGCTTCACTTTGCTGGTGGCTAAAATGATTCTTGCTCTTCAGCACAGACAGGGGGAGACAGACACCAAACATCTGATTATTCGTCAACATCACATGAAGGCCAGTGAATCATTTAACTACTTTCTGCAATTAACAGAGGAAATTTTGTGTATTGACACAATCTTGACTCTTTTCACTTGAAGCTTACCTTCAGCAACCATTCACACCTACAGGAGCCATTTAGAGTCACCAGTTAACATATAATCCTGTGACAGGTGACATTGCTAACCACTGCTCCACAGTGCCACCCCTCAGAGAGTCATATTTTATTCATATTTTATACAGTATATCAGCCTCAATATCTGCTCTTCTTCTAGTCTTTGCTTTTTATTGATTTGAATATTTTTAATATTTTGTTTAATTGTTTAATAAAATAAAAAAATCATCATCATCTCACATTGGATACACAGTTTGTATAAAGCAGCCATCATGTGGCGGGTGGCCTTAGTACTAATACCACACTGTAAACCGGGCGTCACGGATTAGCGGACTCTGGTCCGGATCCGGACCGGGAAATGGCTCTGTCCGGAACGCGACCACTGGCGAAATAAGTAGTGTTTTCCCCATAGAGCGGTTTTGAGCGCACATAGAAACTTACCGCGGGCGCTGCTACTATAGTCAATCCGGTAAACTCGTGCCGGTAGCCAAGGACACCCTGCAGGGAGAGCAAGGCTGAACGCAGACATGGCTTGTTCTAAAAAGAGGAAAGTAGATACTGAAAATCGTTGTTTTAATGATGAATGGACAACTAAATATCTGTTCATTCTCCCTGCTGGCAGCTCCAAGCCTGTTTGCTTAATTTGTTCCGAGACCGTGGCATTGATTAAAAGTGGGAACTACTTTTATTTATGATAAGAGATTGAATATGTGTCTAATATCTCGCAACTTAAGTAAAAACTTAAACAATGAGTTACTTTTTAAAAATGTGGCCATGACTTTCGCTCGGACCTTCTACTTGTAAATGTAATAACCGGACCTTGTGGACTTTTAATTGAATACCCCTGGTCTATGGCATGATTTAAAAACTTAATAATGTTGCTGAAGTTAATTTTGTAAAAAATTCAAAATGAATTTATTACAGGAGTTTTAATGTGAAGTACAGCTCTGGGTGGGGGAAAAAAAACTTGTAATGGTAATAATGATATTGTTTTATTCAAATTTGTCAGCGATGTCATTGTGCTATTGTTTATTAAACTGAAAATCAGCCACAGACTTAATAGGCACACATACACCATGGTCCTAGACAGATCTGGTGCTCATTCTCACTGCATTTGATTGTATATATTGTATACTATCACACATATCCAGACATTTACATCTGCAAAACGGTATTTATATTCTCCATAATGTCCCCTGTACCTCCCTGGTCAATCAGATGACCTATGACCCAAATCTGTGCCGAGAACAGAATTTTGGAGCCATTCTAGAAGCAGCATTCTAGAATACTGCATTCTACTATAAAACAGCAGTGAGCTGAAAGTTTCTTCAGACCTCACTCACTCTTCGACCTGAACACACCACCGTTCACTTGTGTCTAGAAGATCTGTTTGAATACTCTTGAACCGTTGGATTGAAAAATCGTGAGAATTTCGTTGCGGCTTTGCCCTTTGAAACTACAACTACAGTAACATCATGTCCTTCGCGGGGGCAAGTAGGACAGTCTACAAACCCATCAGGGTAAGTGAGAGTGTTTTTAACTGAACTAAGACTGTAAACTTGTTCTGATAGTTAAATATAGTTATATAGTTTTCTATTTGTATAAAACATTTTTATTTCTAAGTCACTTTCTACTTTTTTTTTAGTTTTTGTATAGATGTATAGCACGGGTTAACTTCTTAATGTTATAAAAATTAGTTTTATACTGTTTCAAATGTCTTAAATTATGAGATGTGTACAGGAGTTTCTACTCCTCACATGTTATGTTTTTCACTTCTCTAATATGACTATGCTATGGTCGAGTAAGGTAAAGTCCGGGTTAATGTGTAAATAGAGGCGTCAGGGACAGGTCAGAGTGGCAATATTTAGATTGGGGAAATGCTAACTATTAAAGGAAATAAACTAAAAACTTATGATGCCATCTGTATCTTTGGGGAGGTGTCCAAGACAACCTGTTAAACCTCTGAACAACAAACCAATGAGCACATGATCTTTCCTTCACAGGTGCTGTTTGGCACACCCATCTATGAGCGGGCTCTGCAGCTCTGCTGGCACTCGCCCTCATATAAGTCCATGGTAAGACCCACTATAGTTTTCACGTCTCCACTAAGTTAAAATAGCAGGTAAAGTCTCATACAGTTTGTCTTGTACTTTAACATAAAGACATGTGATCCCTTGTTGTTCAGATTGCACTGATGACTCAGTTGCTGAGGCTTCAGCAGAACAACCAACTACCAGCTGAGGTGACTGCTGCAAATATGAGCGAGCTGCTGGTCGAGCAAAGCAAAGAGACACTGAGAGTACAGTAAGTTACCTACCTACAGCCGACCTCATCTCTGCTCATGTCACACCAATATGTCTGTAATGAGGAAGAGGGGAACAGTGAAGCTCAAGCTTGTGTTTTCTTTCTATCTGAAGGCTCTGGGAGTTTGAATTAGAGGGCTACGATGATGACGTGAGGCCTCTGCTTCAGCTGGTAAGACCACAATCCTGAAAAGACTCTACAGTAGTTTGGAGTCACCTGTTACCTGATTTATTGTGTAAATATGTCAAATCTGTTTATCATATGCCATTCCTTGTTTAAGGTGTGGGAGGTGAACAACGCCATGAAGATGAGAGATGTTGAGTATGAAGCCAGGAGGCTGCTCAGCTCTCCAGAAGCCGTCCCTCCTCGTTTTCAGTGAGTCATATTTGACACAAATTCATGATCAGTTGAAGTTCAGTGGTAGTGATGTCTCTGTGTTGCTTTGAAGTTTGTTTTTTTTAAAACTAACTCTGAATGACTGTAACCTGCAGACATCCCAACATCATCAGCCAGGCCCTGGAGTATGCCGTGATCCTGAAGGAGCAGCAGGAAAAAGGCCCCAGGTCCGAACTGCTTAGCCCAATGGAGGTGGTGCTCCAGGTGCTTCCCAAAGTCCTTCAAGGCTTTTGGTTGCCCCCCTCCAAACACCTGTTTCAGCATGCCCTCCCAGCAGCTGAGTCCAATGCTGTTGGGATAACAAAAGCAGTTCAGGACCGGGTGTCCAAGACTCTGTCCCACCGTGCTCCTTCAGGCCACGTTCTCTTCCACCACCAGAGACAATATGACCCTGTCTATCCAGGAAAAGGTTAGCAGGGTTACTCTCAAGATGTCCTGGAGAAGGGGCTCAACAGCTTTGCAGCAGAGGTGCTTAACACCATCACCGATGTGCCTGTGAGAGAGGTGTGGTGCGCTGTTTTCAAGCCGCTGATCTCAGAAGCTGTTGAGACCGCCACTGATGAACCTCCTGCCCGCACTGCCAGTCAAGAACCAGACTCGGCAGTGGTTTGTACTCCACCATGTGCTCTGACCGTCACTGATGAACCTCCTGCCAGTCCAGAACCAGACTCGGCTGTGGGTTCTACTCCATGTGCTCTGACCGTCACTGATGAACCTCCTGCCAGTCCAGAACCAGACTCGGCTGTGGGTTCTACTCCATGTGCTCTGACCGTCACTGATGAACCTCCTGCCAGTCCAGAACCAGACTCGGCTGTGGGTTCTACTCCATGTGCTCTGACCGTCACTGATGAACCTCCTGCCAGTCCAGAACCAGACTCGGCTGCGGGTTCTACTCCATGTGCTCTGACCGTCACTGATGAAACCTCCTGCCAGTCCAGAACCAGACTCGGCTGTGGGTTCTACTCCATGTGCTCTGACCGTCACTGATGAACCTCCTGCCAGTCCAGAACCAGACTCGGCTGTGGGTTCTACTCCATGTGCTCTGACCGTCACTGATGAACCTCCTGCCAGTCCAGAACCAGACTCGGCTGCGGGTTCTACTCCATGTGCTCTGACCGTCACTGATGAACCTCCTGCCAGTCCAGAACCAGACTCGGCTGCGGGTTCTACTCCATGTGCTCTGACCGTCACTGATGAACCTCCTGCCAGTCCAGAACCAGACTCGGCTGCGGGTTCTACTCCATGTGCTCTGACCGTCACTGATGAACCTCCTGCCAGTCCAGAACCAGACTCGGCTGCGGGTTCTACTCCATGTGCTCTGACCGTCACTGATGAACCTCCTGCCAGTCCAGAAACCAGACTCGGCTGTGGGTTCTACTCCATGTGCTCTGACCGTCACTGATGAACCTCCTGCCAGTCCAGAACCAGACTCGGCTGCGGGTTCTACTCCATGTGCTCTGACCGTCACTGATGAACCTCCTGCCAGTCCAGAACCAGACTCGGCTGCGGGTTCTACTCCATGTGCTCTGACCGTCACTGATGAACCTCCTGCCAGTCCAGAACCAGACTCGGCTGTGGGGTTCTACTCCATGTGCTCTGACCGTCACTGATGAACCTCCTGCCAGTCCAGAACCAGACTCGGCTGTGGGTTCTACTCCATGTGCTCTGACCGTCACTGATGAACCTCCTGCCAGTCCAGAACCAGACTCGGCTGCGGGTTCTACTCCATGTGCTCTGACCGTCACTGATGAACCTCCTGCCAGTCCAGAACCAGACTCGGCTGCGGGTTCTACTCCATGTGCTCTGACCGTCACTGATGAACCTCCTGCCAGTCCAGAACCAGACTCGGCTGCGGGTTCTACTCCATGTGCTCTGACCGTCACTGATGAACCTCCTGCCAGTCCAGAACCAGACTCGGCTGCGGGTTCTACTCCATGTGCTCTGACCGTCACTGATGAACCTCCTGCCAGTCCAGAACCAGACTCGGCTGCGGGTTCTACTCCATGTGCTCTGACCGTCACTGATGAACCTCCTGCCAGTCCAGAACCAGACTCGGCTGCGGGTTCTACTCCATGTGCTCTGACCGTCACTGATGACCTCCTGCCAGTCCAGAACCAGACTCGGCTGCGGGTTCTACTCCATGTGCTCTGACCGTCACTGATGAACCTCAAAAAACCAGTCTATTCTTTTGTTAATTATAATTATAATGCAGAGGCCAGAGGTACCAACTCTACTGAAAATGAGGCGCCTGGTCTGCAGGAGGAGAACAGAGAAATGATCTCTGCTATCATTACTACTCTGCCAGCTCTTTCTGCCCATACTGCAATCCAGAATGTCTTCAACAGAAGCCTGGGTGAAACTGATAGACATGAGGAATCAGAGTCTGTTGAGGTTTCTACTTTTTCAGCCGTTCAAAAAGAGTAAATTCAGAGGTTTCCTGAATTGGCTGAAAAAACACTGCTGCTGCTGTTTACTGTCTGGCGACAACGAAGTGGACTGAAATTTCCCCTGTGAGAACGAAATGAAATGTTTTTTTATTGTTCATTTCACTTGTAAATAAAAAAAAATGCATTCAGAAAAACATGATACGAGAACTCTGTGTAGTGCACTATATATTGTTTAGTTTATCGGTTGAATTAAGAAAAGTGAATCTGAAGGTGCATTTAAAAATCAATACTTCTTATTTTGGTGCTAAAAACAGCACCGGGGAAGACAAACCATTCCAACACTTACATTACATTGAACTATTTCAATAATAGTTCTCAATAATAATATATAATTTACATAATACTTGATAATATACATTGCTTGTCCGTGCCCTTTACACACAACACATAAGAAGCTTCTCTGATCCGACACCCGACTAAACTAACTACTTCTAAAACTGCTACAGATCACAATTGAAAAAATATTTTATAATTTTACAACAGTACTTAAAGTTTGGTAAGGTTTAGGCCCCACTTGGTAAGAGTTGGGGAAGTATTCTCTTTGGGTTGTACTACTTTGTTAAGATTAGGAGACCTTTGGCCCCACGGTTACATTATTAAACACTTGGTTAGGGAATGGTCATGGTTAAAAGAAACCAACGCTGACATGTTTTGAAAGCAGGAAGCTTACAAGTAGCTTTGTTGCCCTCGGGTATGCCTCTCAGGCTACAAACAAGCTGTCCTTCTTTATTGGTGGTTGTTGGAGTTGTATAAGGAATTGCTGCAGACACTACTCAGAGTAGAGTTGACATTTTCCAAATACTTTTGTTCGGGGTAAAACAAATAACTTAAACTGTCTTTGCTACTACACTACAATTGAACATGAGACAAAAACTAAAAACTAAAGCCTAGTGCTCTTTGTAGTAAAGGTGCAAAGACACAAGCCATCTGGATTATAAAATTACTAATATTATCATTTATTTGAAGGAGGTGGAAGAAAATTAATGATCCACTTACATGCTATGTTTTGAATGCTTGCTGTCATCACGTATAACATAACTGTTGACAATAAGTTCAGAAAATTATGGACCAAAAATTGACAGTGAGTCATAACGCTGATAAGAAGAGTGGGTCACATTTTTCAACAGAACACAGAGGTCTGACCAGAGCCTGCTGAGTGTGACACACAACAAATCAATCTACAGTATGAGCGTCTATTACACAGTTCAGATATTTACACTGTATGTGTGCGTGTATGTGCAAAAGTGGAAGCCCTCCACAAGTTCTCCAAATTAAAGGGACATATTATGCAAATATCACTTTTACAGCTCTTCTACACTAATATTTTTGAATTCGGGGTGCGTACAACCCCCCCAGTCTTAAAAACAACAACCGCGTCCATTTTGCGTGCGCTGCCTGCAGTGCACCCCCCTTCCTGCCGCTTGTTTCTGAGTGCACCGTTCAGATTCCGCTCCTCTCTCTACGTAACGACAATTTAGCCCAGACCCACTCCCGAACTGTCCAGCAGAGGCCAACACCCAGTCTCCACCCGCCACAAAGCTCAGGTGAAGCTCCGACAGTTTCTGCTTCACAGAGAAGAATGGCTGGCCTTTTGCTGAGACTTTATTATTTTAGTTTTTCACTTTTCAGTAATTTTTCAGTAGTTTGCAGGGTTATCCAGCCACTTAGCTGATAATTAGATGATTTTAACACTAACTTAAATGTGTATTTTAATCCCACACAGTGTAAACTGTCTCAAAGTATTTCATTGAATGTTCAGTAAAAGTATGTAATTATAATCAGGAGATGTGCTTAAAGACCACGTAAAGGCAATTCTTTCAAAATCCATTATATCTATGTTGGAAAATGGCTTCAAACGTATGAAAGGACTTTGGATGACATATTACAGCCCAGTCTGTTTTAACTGACGTTTGCAGCACGTCCTATACAGCTGCGTGATCGTGGTTTTGATGCTCACATTCGTCCTGAGCAACACAAAAAGAAAATGACAATTTCATGAACTGCCATGAGACTGGGACATAACAGTGTCAAAATTCACCGCAACACAACTGAAACCACTATTGTGGTTAAAAAAAAAAAAAAAAGTTACGCAACGTTGCTTTAACTGTTGCAAAGAAGTCTTGTTCAGAGGTTTCAGGCCATCAGAAGACAGTCTTGTGGTTGCTGACGTGACGCTGCCCTCACACTCCCATCATAAAAGACATATATGCAAACAATGTGATTAGATTAGCATTCTGAGCAGAGTAGTTACGTAATAAAATGCTATAATATTTCAATGTTTATTGATTGTCTAAAGGGAGTGAATGCTTTCATTCATTCCCTGTTTAAATATGCTGCAAATATGGGTGTGTTTTAAATAGTGCCAAAAACTTTTTTACTTCTGGATCAGTAAGTGTAACATGGAGCAGTTTGTTAACCAGACTGGAACTCACTGAAGATTTACATACAGATGAATTTTCTCTTAACCTTCTTTATTCTGTCAATGCTCTCAACCTAATGAGGACAGCTAAATAGATTGGGGTTTTTTTCTGTGCTATATTAAATATAATTACTTAATTAAAAGATGTTCAGCTCTGATGAATCTTTGCTTGGCATAATTTAACTGGACGATGACGCTGAAATCATTTTATTTTATTATAATGTCCAAATTCTGAGCCAAAATAAAATGCATGAAAAATACAGCGATTATTCTGGAAACTGTTGTTGCTGTTACTGTTGTAGTTGTTACAGTCATTACTGCGGGAACATGAATGCCTCAAGTCTTTCAGTTACAGTTATCATTAAGTTAATTATTAACTAGTTAATAAAGTTATTATTATCAAATGAATTATTGTATGAGCACATGGAACATGGAGCAAATGGAAAAGTAGGTTTATACCACAACATATGAATTAGATCCATGAAACAGGATTAAGATGATGAGATGTGAGTTAGTTTTAACAATCAAGTGACTCAGATTGAAACTCCCCGTTCTTCCGTTCAATAATTCAGAATCAGAATCATGTTGTTCAGTCTCTCAGACTATATCAGCTCCATTCAGAAAATCACTTTTAAAACCCACTTTTTAGACTTGCTTATACAATGTTATGTTGTTTTAAAAAAAAAAATGAATTCTTATATTCATGAATTTATCTTATCGCATTTCTTTTCTCTTTCAGCTCACTGTTTTGGTTTTACAATATACTGATTTAACTGTGGACAGAAAAATGTATATAAAGCACTTTTATTGATTTACTCATCATCATCGTTATTAATATGAAAATGAAATAGTGAGACACACTGAACCATCTTTCAGAGTTTCAAAGCTTTATTGCGCAAAACATGTCAGCTGCCTGACAAAAGTGCTGTTTAGTAAGAGAACGGATATTTTCTATAATTGCCTTTGCCCATTGTCAAAACGTGGTTCATCTTCTTCCTTCATGATTCTCAGATGAGGAGTGCAACCAGCCCTCCCAATGCTCCTCCGGTGCCGGCCACGGCTGCAGTGGCAGCTCCAGACAGACCAGCTGCACCTAAAGGAAGAGAACACAGGTTTTAAATGAAGGTATCGAGCTGTAGAGAAGCTGAGGAAGACTAAATGAAACACTATTGTACAAGGTACAGCGTCATTACATTCTCCCCTAACAGTGTATACACCAGTTAAACCAGTTATGACTGATTGTTTCTTTCCATGCACAAAATGTTCCCGTGATTATCATTCCAACAATTACAACCCTGTGGTTGTAATTGTTGGAATGATAATCACGGGAACATTTTGTGATCAAATGCATTTTAATAATTAACTTGGTTTTTACCTGCTGCCTGCAAAACAGCCACTGTGCTTCCAGCTGCCACCGCGCCTCCATTAGCAACCGCAGCAGCCGACATCATGCTTGCAGCATATGAACCCACTGCTATCCCAGCTGAGGTGAAACCTACGCCGGCCAGAACAAAAGGGGCCCCGACCACGGCACCTGCTGCACATGGACAGGAACACAGCAGATGAAAACTTTGTTCCTAAAGGTAGTGTCTTAATTTTATTGTAGCTTCTCTACATTAAAGTTGAAATCAGTTGAAAAAGCAAACACGAGTGATCCTTAAAGGCTCCAAAGTACTTACTTGCTCCCGCTCCAATCAATGCTGCTGTCACTGAAACAGAAGATAGACACAGAAATCAACATTTAAAGTTAGTCTGGTTTATTGGAAGACATCTGCTGTGGTTGCTGTCACCGCAAGGAAAACAACCAAACAGAGGAACAGTGATACTCACACAGTCCCATGTCTCTCTTCTCAGATGAGCTCTGACTGAACTGGGCTCAGTGGGCTGAGCTTTATACACTGGTGCAGGGTATCATTTCCTGAGAAACGAAACAGATCAAATCTGAACCTAAACTCTTCATCAGTAGAGGGCAGTGAGAAGATGGTTTTGGAGGATCCGTGGACAATGTGCGGCAGTTTTTTTTTGCCAGTATGAATATCACCTCTAGATAATAATAATAATAATAAAAAATTTAACGCACTGCACCTTTAAAAATGGTCTGACTGCTTATTTCTTGCAGCACTGGGATTTTTGTCATGTCACTGCATTTCCAGACCTCAAGTCTCATTAGATCATTAGGAATGATTGCTAATGCTGTGAACTTGAGTTATAAGATATAACGAGCCACATATAAATGTGAGTAGAGACTTACGATGGGCTTACTATATTTTTTCTTTCTGCAGGGGCCATTGAAAGGTTTCCTGGAGGCTTCAGGCCACACATTTTCTTTGATGACCAGATGTTTCATGTGGAGGGGGCAGCAGAAATGGGTACAGTAGCATGCCACGTGCCATATGGGATAGCTCAGAGAGTCACTAAGAAAGTTATTAAGGACCTGGAGACTTCTTCAGCAACCGAGTAGCCTGGGCATCACTGTGCAGAGGCACAAGTGACTAAAGGGACAGTTTGGCTTTCAGCAGCTGAGGTTGTTATAAATGTTTTTATAGCTAAGAAAACATGTCCTGACAATGGGTTGAAAATATGCTGAAACCCAGATGATGCAATATACTGTATTATATAATGACAATGATAGCAGTGTCATAATGACATTAATGAAATAATCTCACTCATTAACAGTTAATGACATTTCAGCTGAGCTCTGACTGAACTGGGCTCAGTGGGCTGAGCTTTATAGACTGGTGCAGGGTTAGGTATCATTTCCTGAGAAACGAAACAGATCAAATCTGAACCAAAGGGGGCGTCACAGAGTTGGGTTGTTTTGGCCACTGAATAACTCAAATGAAACCGAGCAATTTAGATGTATATTACATTATTACACACAGTATTCTGGCCTTGTGGGTCTTAGTGATTACTAAAGTACAATATTAAGATAAATAATAAATCATAAGAGTGTTATTCCAGGGTGGGGGACAGTTGATTGTAATAAAAGGATGGAAACTGAATGAAATCTGACATTTTGCCTCAAGCTTTGAATCAAGATCTATCTAATGAACGCATAATTATTCAAGTCTCGTTCCTCGTTTAAACGATGGACTAGTCTAAAGGTTGTGAAAACAGCTTGATGCAATCCTAACTCTTGTCAGTAGAGGGCAGTGACAGGATGATTTTGGAGGATCTGTGGAAAAGTATGAATATCTCGGCTGCTGTACCAAACTGTAAGATGTAGTACGGACACTTTCGTTGGATGGCTGTGTAAATAACAGGAGTGTCTGCTGGGCTTTAACATTGCTGTGGTCATGCCTGACAGACGTGCCTAACTTGGCTTGTGTTTAAATATGAGGTCTGTCGTGATCAGTCTTCCTCAAGATGAAATGTGTTGGGCCGTGAAACTGTAATTAAAAAGAGCCACTGTGATATGACAGAGTCCTGATGCACATCATGAGGAATGACACACTGAACCAGTGAAGTAAGCATCTGTCACAGGTTACACAGGTTTCTTGTGCCACACATTTCATCAGTACTCTGACATAACAAACTGGCTGTTCAGTGAAGTGAACCATCGTAACAGTTCCTTCACCATGTTAAGCCATGATGCTGGTCAGCCATACCACTGCTGCTCCAGCGAGGGCCAAAGCTGCAGTGGCAGCTCCAGACAGACCAACAGAACCTACAGCAAGATAACACAGCTTTAAATGAAGGTACAGATAAAACATTTCAAACCCAAAGCTACTCTCTACTCTCTTTTTTGATAATGTGAAATTATTGTTTCTTTTGGTTCCAGGGGCTGCTGTGAAGGATTTAGCGTTGCTGTTGTTGCACTTCAGAAATACATCATAGGGCACATAATGACCTGTGATCATCCTAATGTGCTCACCTCACCTTTGGTACATAAAATATATATTAATCTTCAGAGGAATAGTGATACGCACCAGGATTCATGTCTTCCTCTGCTCTGCACTGAGCTTTGGGCTGAGGTGCAGGATTAGCATAGACGCCAGCTCATGTTGTTATGGTTGTTGCTATGGTCACGGGGATGTGGGTCACGTGGTGTGAGTCAGCCAGGTGGTAAAATCAGCTGTTCACCCGGTGAATTTTTAACTGAGGCGGCGAGGGGCAGGGGGGCCGCATGATCTTGGAGGTAAACTGATGATTTTATGGATTGTTGGATTATTCGCTGCCTGTGTTTCAACATTCACAAATATGCAAATCAGAGCTCCTTTACCTGCGTCCGGCAGGTGAAGCTTTCCCCCTCCTTAGCCTCTCGGTGACTATATCTTTTTGCTTAATGGTCGCCCAAATAATTAGTGTGAGGTGGTCTAATTAACTAAGTTTGAATCTGAACATAAGAGTGACAAACAACAGTGACACCTAATGACTGCTGGGCCTACCTGCTTTCTATGTGCCTGGTGTTTTTTAATATGATTGTAACACACCTGATTCAGCTCATCATCAAGCTCTGCAGTGGCCTGATAACGAGCCACTCATTTGAATCAGGTGTGTTGGAGCAGGAAACATCATGCAGGGCAGTGTTCCCCGAGGACCAGGGTTGAAAAAACACTGCAATAAAGGACGGTTAATGAAAAGTGTACATCTTTTTTGACGAGCTGCATTTGGTGCTTGTGTCACTGAACAGTGAGTGAGGGTGGGCGTCTGGGCTCTGCAGATGATGCAACACATGGTAAGGAGGAAGGCTGACAGCATCTTTACAACAAGCTCCACTGATCAATATTATGAAACTGCTAATCTCCTTCAGTTCGGAGGTTTATAGCATCTTTCAGCTCATTGTTAAGGTGTTAGGACCTTTGCTGTGGGCAGAACAAAATGCTGCTTTATCATTATTATTTTTTAAACGAACCAGTGGACACTTTTATTCATCTGTTCACTCAGTCTTTTTTGGTGGATAGACGACACACTGAACCCGTACCTTTCAAATGATTTACAGATTTATTGCACAAAAACGTTTCAGCCGTCTGACATGACAAAAGTGCTGCTTGGTAAGTGAACTGATATCGTATGCAATCACCTCCTTCGTTTAGCGAAAGTAGACACATTGTAATGCTGCTCCTACATTATTTTCTGCCGAACAAGCTGGTCAGCCATCCCACTGCTCCTCCGGTGCCAGCCACGGCTGCAGTGGCAGCTCCAGACAGACCGGCAGCACCTACAGCAAGATCACACAGGTTTTTACAGAGAAGCTGGCAAAGATTAAATGCAACAGTAGCACTATTGTTGTTAATACTGCACAAATCATACAAATAAGCGTTCCAATGTGAGACTGTTGTTATCAGGTTTGCAGGATGAGGCACACACCTCATAACACACACGATTCCACTTTGATACAGCAGTATAATATATGTAGATAAGGTTGTTACCTGCTGACTGCAAAACAGCTACTGCACTCCCTGCCGCCACTCCTCCTCCATTAGCGACGGCTGCAGCTGACATCAGTTTAGCAGCAATGGAGCCTCCTGCTATTCCAGCTGAGGTGAAACCTGCAGCTCCTAAAGCAACCGGAGCCAGGACCACAGCACCGACTGCACATGGAAACTTTGTCAGACCACTTCAGACGTGACTTAAGATTAGCATACAAGGATCACATTCATAAATTCCTTGTTCATGCCTAAAGTCACGCAAGACTGAACACTTGAAATATTACAATCATATGTAGAATAATCTTACTGCAACTTTCCATTAGAAAAGTCCACATTATAAGTTCTATGATGTTTAATAGACAAAACACTAACAACAAACTGGCATAACGACAAACTGAACTTTGCGATATGAAATGAGATAAGTGCTAAGACGATAAGAAGTGGAAACTGATAAATAGTGACCCTAGTCCAATTACCAGAAGTAAAAAGTGACCTACAAACGTGTGTGATCTAAACAAATAAACTACACAAACCATATACACACACATTTTTGCTCCTACATTTACTGTCTGTAATGTTCTTATGTTGTATTTGGACCTCTGGTTTCATGATATTAACTACCCATCATCCAACACCACAAAGCGACCAACACCAATCCCAGGCCACGCAACCAAGCCACAGCTGGCAGTCCCAGCCTACTTTAAGTAAGATAGCTGGCCCCAAGCGGCAACCTCAGTCACTGTGGTGTGAAAGGCCAAACACTGAAAGCGGTGGAAGGATATAAACTCACTGTCCACTTCATTAGGTACACCTGTACAAGCTAGTGTCATCCAACATTACAGCTCTTTTACAAACACATATAATATTTTAGTATTTGCTGACACTGTATTTTGACATTACGTTCTCTCTTGAGGTTGTAGTCGGTGGTCACGTTGTTCTGGAGTGAAATATATTTAAAGATGTTTCTTATTATGGATCATTATGGCCCTCTCATCTATGTAAAGATTAGAAATACATAAAATCTCAATATAATGCAGTCCAGTTGAAGTACAACGTCAGTTAATGTCGAAACTGAATGTTATTATCTTTGTAAATGCAGACTTTATAACAGGATCAGATTAGGTTGCACTAATGCTAATTAAATGGCCAGGGAGTGTTAGGTTAGGTTATATTTTTTGAAGACTAGGACTGACAGGTCTATGCTACACTATTGTGGCTATTGATAAATACTGCGTTATTTTCAGCTATCAGACAGAAAATATGACGACCCTGGGCTACATATCTGTAGAGGCTTCTAAACAGCCGACTCACGTTTCCCTTCTTTCCTCTACTGAGATCTCCTGGAAAGGGGTCGAACAAAACAACCAAGAAATGGGGCGCATTTGTGTAAAACGTCACTCAGCTGATCCACAGACAGTAATCCTAATTCTCAGCCGGAATCTGACGACTAGTGAAACAGCAACATCTTATATATCTATATCTCTATGCCTCGATTGTTCCCTTCCGTGAAAGTCCCGTTGGATAAAGGCGTCGGCTAAATGACTAGATGTAAATATAAGCACAGTACAGTGGTTAAACGGCGTCTTACCTGCTCCTCCTACAATGGCAGCAACTGCTCCTGAAATTCAGTGAAAACAGAGATCAGCACTGACAGTTATCTGACGGTTATCATCATTTATGTAAATTAAATCTCGTCAAATGAACAGTGATACCGACCAAACCCCATATCTTCTAGTATGACTCTGAACAGATTGAATTTCCGGATAAACAAAACTATGTCAGACTCTGGACAGAAGAGGGAGACAGAAAGACCAGGAAGTGAAACTCAACTGCAATCAAGTGAGTTAATAAAGTTAACACAGCTGATCCATGAAGACTTACAGTAATAGAAGCTATTCCAGAAACACAAGATTAAAAGTGCATTGTCTCATGTCTCGAGTGATGAAGGCAGACGTCTTTTTCTTGTGGGTGACTTGTTTGTCTTTAGTGCATCAGGGTTGGTTACTGCTGTAATATATTTTAACAGGAGGTAACAGGCAGGAAGGTTGATGTAACATAGTTTCACTCAGTTTGTTTTTATTGGTTTCATGTCCACTAATTCTCCTGTCATTTCAGATTCCTCCTTGCAATCAACTAATTTCCCTCACCTGGTTTTCCTCGCCCATCTCACCTGCAGTCCATTTCCTCATCAGTCCCTCAGCTTATATACCGGTTCATTTCCACTTCATCCCTGCCTGCCCCTCATCGGATTTGTTTGCCTATCTGATCTCCTGGTTTTGACCCTGCCTGTTTTTGGACCAAGTAAACTGATCTTCCCTCAAACCCGTTTGCTTCAGTGTCATGCTTTTGGGTTCTCCTTGCCGGTATCAGTACCCGTGACAGTTGACACCAGAAGAAAAAATCCATCAAAGCTGTTCACAAATACATAAGCTGGAGCCTTTTCCAGGGTTGCAGTGGGGCCCATGTATCATCCTGAAATATCTATCCATGAAAATAACAGTTTTCATGATAAAATGGGTAATAAACAAGAAAACCAAGTTTTATTTTTGTCTGCATTTTGTAGTTCACTGGTGTTAGCGGTGATACAGCTGTTTGTCTTCTGCTTTTCTTTAACTTGTAGTAAATGTTTTGAATGTAGCACTTAACTGAGTCAAGTCCAGCTGTTTTTATTATAGCTAGTTATGGCAGGGACCCTACACTGACTGTTGTGGCCTCTCTCTTGATTTACCAACCTTGTAGATATATTAGCACTTAGCTCGCAGTACCACTGTGCATACAGCTAGCATGGCTGTAGCCATGCAAGTTTTGAGGAGGAATGTACAATAAATTTCAGCAGGCCTATGGTCATCTCCACCTGGGCCCTCGTCCTGCTGTGAGCACGGTTTAAGTTTTGTTGGGGGGCCTGGCCCAGGGTCAGGGTAAGGGGTCAGCAGCCTTGGTTGGCATGGGTAACCCCTGTCACCCAGCAGAAGGCCGTCAAGGGAAGGGAAGGGAATTCTACTGCAAACCTTCATGTTTCTCACCACGCTGCAGTCTGGCACTCAGGTTTGACTCGTGGTTTATCCTTGAGTCATGAACAGACCCAGGCCACTTGGCCTCCACATTAGAGATGATGTGTGCAGCATCACATATGATCTTGACAGTGCAGAGAATGACAGATATTAGTTAAACTATGAGGCAGTGCTTAACACTGTGAAACTTCTTGGTCTACATGTACCTGCACATTAATGGTGAGTGGTTTCCTATTCACATAATCAGCCTCAGTATGTGAGGGAGCTGTGATGGGGATGTGCGTGCCATCTATGCAGCCAATCACACTGGGAAATCCTAAAACAAATTAAAAAAACTAATCCAAGTCTGAGGTGGCAGCACAATGCCATAATACAGCCTGATATTAAAGGATCCTAAGCGATCCTGTGGAACTCTTCCTTGATGGCCCTGACAGGTTGATGACAAATGTGGGTAATAGCGTTTTCAGGGCGCGGCAGACTCTTCTGATCGCCCTGCATACAGTTGCCTTGCTCAAGTGCTCAGCATCTCCGACATTGTACAAAAACTGCCATTGGCAAGAAAACGCAGCGCCACACATAACATCTGCTGCGATGTGAGGGCATGACTGTGACTGGTGATGTTTGAAATGTGCGGACGGATGAGGTTGTGTATGTAAATGATGGACTGTGAAGTAAAATGGTACCGCTCAAAAAGAAAATTGTCCGGGAGGGCTCTCTCCCGACAGATATTTAATTCCCTGCACGGGATTGCTGCACATTCATCCACGGGATCGCGGTCAAAATGGCACGCCATGTTCATGGAAAAAAGTTGACACCAAACGTTTCCTACTCGAATTAGAGGATGACTTAAATCTGTCAGCTGGCGAGTTCTGACAGCGCAGGAATGAGGAAATCAAAAGGAGCGTGTGGCTCTGAAAGTGGGCGGAGACAGAGAGAAACTCGAGGTTTCTTCAGGAAAACCTGCTCCCGACCAGGTTAGAGTCACGGAGTATGTTACTACGGCAACTGACCGCGAGGTTACGTTACCTCTCTTTGTGAAACAGGTTAGAGTTACCCCTCTCTCCCTGGTTTGACTGACCCTCCTTTGTGAAACGGAAAACTCTGAGTTTCTGTGATTCCAGGGTTAACAGACTCTGAGTTTTCCATAAACCTGCTTTGTGAAACGGACCCCTGATCTGTAATCACTGATATTGAGTCCACCTATTTTTACAGTCAAAATGTTTGCCGTCAGTCCACAGAAGGTGAAAACTTAATGACATCTGCAATTTGGACTCGATGTATCAAATGGCTAAATAAAGCCTCATATGAATAAATGATGACCTGCTCAAAAGCTTGATGCAATACTGAACTCCCGTCAGTAGAGGGCAGTAAAAAATCCTCCTCAGTTCAAAGTCCCATTATATGTTGTGTTTGGGTGGAAATGAAAAGTGACGTTAGAGATGGCCAACATCTGAATCCTGTTCATCCAGTGATGAGCATCAGACTAGACATGGCTGCATAGGCTGGTTAATAACTGTATTTATATTCAAACTATTTCACAAAAACAGAAACAGACCAGACTGAAGTATCTCAACAAATACTGCATTTATTATTTATGTTGACTTTGCTTAACTTAACTTAAGGCCAAACTTAACTTAAGGCCACAGTATACCATTGTAAAACGTAGTGTTAGCAACTAAACATATAACATAACAATCACAACATTCCTAAACAAGGAAGAGTTGAACACTGTGACAAAGCACAAAAATACAACAGAGTCTTTACAGAGTCTTCTTCTCTTCCTCGCTTTCTGTTTCCTCATTTTCTGATTTTTCGTCTTTTTTCGAGGGTGAAACTAGCCAGCTTGTCAGCCATCCCACTGCTCCTCCGACGCTGGCCACGGCTGCAGTGGCAGCTCCAGACAGACCGGCCGCACCTGCAGCAGGATTACACAGGTTTTCTTTCATTTCAATCAAGAGAACGAGCTGCAGAGACGATGAGAAACTATGGAAGTCCTAGGCGGTCATGCAGTCATAGATTTTAGTTAATTTCATTCGCTTTCTTGAGATAACCAGACGTTGTTTGTTTTTTTGGATTGCAGTTCATGATTAAATAAAAGGCTACAGTGTGTCTCAAAGTCAGCTCTGGAGCCCTGTGTGTCATTTCAACTGCTGTGGGAAATCAAAGGGGGTTAACCCTGAAGACGGTACAAACTCCGGCCCAGGAGGACTGACCATGGTCTGGACCAACGAGCAAGAAAGGTTAACATCGAGCAAACAAAGTCTTGTTATCTTGAGCTCTTGAGGAAATGATCCTGTTATCTCGAGAAAAGAAATGAAATGAACTTGTTAACACAAGAAAACTGAGGAGGTAAAAAGTATGAAAGCATGACTGCTTAGGGCAGGGGTGGCCAACCAGCCAGGGAAATTTTTACTGTGGCACTGCAAAGAGCCACATTATGTACGTGCACACAGACACACACACACACACACACAGAGAATGAAATATTAACAATTTAGCATGTCACAAATGTGCTAAAGAAGTGTCACATAACAGACAGAAAGGCTTGCCTTTCCGTTCAATAAAAAAGTAAGCGTCCTCCCAGTCCTCAAGAAATGTCCTGTGCTCATCTTCATATTTGCGTTTAGCTTTGCACTTTTTGAATGAATCACAGCTTGCCGTTGGAAAACGTCAGAAACGTATGCGCACAAAGGAGTGTGCAGTGCCGGCTGTCCCCCCTCCCTCCACTCCGCACCCCAAGATAATTGGTTCCGTGGCATGTTTGTGACACACAAAAACATATTAACGTTTATTATTATTATTATTTAAGTTGGAGAGCCGCATTCTTATTGGCCAAGAGCCGCGGGTTGGCCATCCCTGGCTTAGGGCTTCTGTATCACACTTTATTATGTTGAAGGCTGCACTTCCACATACAACACTGAATTTTAGTTACAAACTACTATGATTATTATATCAAGTATAACTGGGTGTCCAAACACGGCCAGGTTTGACAATGTGAAGATATGCGGGGGTCAATACTAACATTCAAAATATGAAAAAACGACCAATAAAAATGACATACAAATGCACTGTTCTGTAACACTTTTTATGGCAATGTAACCAAATCTAAGCCAATAAATTGTATGGAACGTGTTAAACTTGCATGAAGTTGATACAAATCTGAACCTCATGTTCATTTTAAACGTGACTTATTATACATAACACCAGCAGTTATGTCCTTAGAGGTTCAAATGCTTCATTATGTCAACCAAAACAGCCAAATCTTCCAGCCACACTGTATCTGACAATCCTAGCAGGCCATAAATAATATTTTATAAAAATGAAGCTTGTCCAAAGCGACAACCCTGAAGTCCAACATATAGTGTGTTAAGTAATAGTTTTACCTGCTGACTGCAGAACAGCCACCACACTCCCTGCCGCCACTCCTCCTCCATTAGCGACGGCTGCGGCTGACATCAGTTTGAGCAGCAATGGAGCCTCCTGCTATTCCAGCTGAGGTGAAACCTGCAGCTCCTAAAGCAACCGGAGCCAGGACCACAGCACCGACTGCACATGGAAACTTTGTCAGACCACTTCAGAACACTTCAGACGTGACTTAAGATTAGCATGCAAGGATCACATTCATAAATTCCTTGTTCATGCCTAAAGTCACGCAAGACAACACTTGAAATATTACAATCATATGTAGAATACTTTTACTGCAACTTTCCATTAGAAAAGTCCACATTATAAGTTCTATGATGTTTAATAGACAAAATACTAACAACAAACTGGCATAACGACAAACTGAACTTTGCGATATGAAATGAGATAAGTGCTAAGACGATAAGAAGAAGTGGAAACTGATAAATAGTGACCCTGGTCCAATTACCAGAAGTAAAAAGTGACCTACAAACGTGTGTGATCTAAACAAATAAACTACACAAACCATATACACACACATTTTTGCTCCTACATTTACTGTCTGTAATGTTCTTATGTTGTATTTGGACCTCTGGTTTCATGATATTAACTACCCATCATCCAACACCACAAAGCGACCAACACCAATCCCAGGCCACGCAACCAAGCCACAGCTGGCAGTCCCAGCCTACTTTAAGTAAGATAGCTGGCCCCAAGCGGCAACCTCAGTCACTGTGGTGTGAAAGGCCAAACACTGAAAGCGGTGGAAGGATATAAACTCACTGTCCACTTCATTAGGTACACCTGTACAAGCTAGTGTCATCCAACATTACAGCTCTTTTACAAACACATATAATATTTTAGTATTTGGCATAACGACAAACTGAACTTGAACTGAACTGCCACAGCACCGACTGCACATGGAAACTTTGTTAGACCACTTCAGAACACTTCAGACGTGACTTAAGTTTCGCCTCTTACCTGCTCCTGCTGCGATGGCGACGACTTTGCCTGAAAGACAAGAAAGACGAGGTGAAAACAAACATTTTTCCAGCTCACCTGGTGTCAATCATTCAATCACTCAACTAGTGTTTGATATTTCTAAACAAAATATATCTAATATATATATATATATAAGATAGAAAAAGACAGAAGTAAACATTTCAGTAAAGGAGCAGCGATACTGACCAGCGCTACCCATGTCTCAGACTGCTGTGCTTCTGATAAACGAAACTTATCGCAGAATATGATGCGATGCCAATGTTGCATTTCACTGCCATCTGCTGGACTTCTTTTTTATTTCCTCTCCTGTTATATTCTTTTATAATGAGTCCAGCTGCGACAAGAAATAGATTTTCCACATTCTTCTAATACTCTTGAATTTATTTTCCACCATTCGTGCCTTCCTAATCCCTGTACTCGTCTCTTCATGCTGCTGCTACACTTTGTAATTTATATAAACGTCTCCCTTGTTTCTGCTCCTGCTAAATAATGAAAATAGCCTATTGAGTATGTGATTCCTGCCTAAATTTACATGCAATCTAATTTTTCAACAAATAAAACATATCCCACATATGTGTGTTTTTATACAGCCAGTGGTATAATGAATAAAGCCTTATGGTGTTGTGTCTGATTTTTTGTTTTTGTCTTGATATCTTGTTTTAATGCAGGATGAACTTGATGAGGTCGTGACAACCTGGAACTCACACAGGATCAGAGTGAAGGCAGGCCATGGTGTGATCAGAGGTCGCCCTTCCTTGAAGTACACACTTCCAGAGATGTACAGTGCTGAGGACAATCTCAAGGCAGTTGACATGGACGAGTTGGCCCTTTGTAAGGAGGACTGCACCCCCAAAAGCCAATACCCATGTGATGACACTGTATTCCATCTCTGCTGTCTTCTGATGCAGGAAAAAGGATGGGATGCTCCTAAAGATGCATTTTCTGCTGCTGAACTGTACATCTTATTGAGAACTGAAATACTGCAAAATATCTGATGGTGGACAATTCTCTCTGCACGCTGGAGGCGTAGGCTTCATTATTTCTGAGACTCAAATAGGCCACACAATGAAAGTATGATTTCCTCTAAGTTGGATGTGTAAGAATCCTTGTAATTATCAATAACCAGTGTACAGTATACAGTCTACTCACAGCATAGACCCATCAATGGTTGGTGTCAGAGGTGAGTTATGCCTACTTATCCCCAACTTGAGTTTGTATAATATGTCATGGGCTAACTTTTGTTGCAGTAATAAAAATGCAAGTTATGTAATGGTATCAATCCAAGGAAAGTGTCTAAAACGATGATCTAAATGTGCTGGTTCGCATTAAAGGTTTTATTGTGGATGATACACTGTGCACTTTTTCTCACCAAATTAATAAGGCACTAGATTCACCATGAGTGTTAACCTCATGGCACAAAATTGTTCAGAAAAAATGTTTAAATGCATAAAAATCTTTATTTGATCAATTTCATGTTATGGCATTGGCTTGCAGATGTTTAACACCTAAGTGAATCTTACCCTTTAACTTTATGAATAGATAAAAAGACCATACACAAATGAAACTGATGCACTTCTTTAATATCAAATCATGGTTGGTCCATTTGTAATAAAAACTGCACCAACAGAACACTCCAGTCGATTCCTTTTTTGCTTGGCTAGATTAGTGAACCAGTAGTAGTAGTACCCTTTTTAATGGGACATCTTGTGCCTCAACCTGGCAAAATATAAACACATTCTTAGAACATGTGAACAAGTGTTATCAAATCTGCAACCTGCTTCATGTATACCATATCTGTGATGTGAACTTTCACATCACAAAACTTAACAAAACATTTGCACAACCAGTTTAAGTCCCCTTCTGCAGTTAAATGGTTCTGGAATGATTAGGCACAGAACCGACATATATAACATAATGCTGAACAGGGGAAAATGTTACATAAAAATGAACACGTACATTTACAAATATTGTTGTCTACCATAGGAACTATATGAATTCTTTAATTGAGTGGTATTCTCATTAGCTCAGTGTAGCTGCCTCAAGTACACACAAATGTGAGTACCTGTCCATGTTTGGTTTCAGTCAACCCTCATATCGCTCAGTCTGACCAAATAATCTAACTTAACCCAAACTGTCATGTATAACAATTACATAGTTTGTGAAAATGGTGTTTAGAGTGATCTTGTACAAACTAGAGACAAGATAGAAGTAGTGAAATATCGGCAACTGGTATGAAATCATAACATCTGACATTTCCACACTTTATAGGGTCTTAGTTGTTGCACAAATGCAGATGACCTGAAGACAAATTGTATCTATAAAAGCCTTTCAAAGTACAAAAATAATAAAAGCTTTTGAGACTTTTGACAAGTTAATTGGGACTAGTCATCATTTTAGAAACCTTGGTTTGGCAAGAGCATGGTCATAACCATGGTCGAGGGTCCACATATTGTGCTACACAATGTCCATCACCCAAATGTTGCTCTCCAGGACTTCATTTAATTCAGCACGAAAGACTGGGAAATTTTCATAGCTGTCAGGCAGCTCGAGGATCATTCCACATGTCCGTCCGATTGGTCGTCTTGCAAAATCAGACATTACTATAAACTCAACAGCGACACTGTCTGACACAATCAAATTGGATCCTGTGCAGAATCTCAGAAACTTCCCGAATTTTTCTTCATCCAGTTCCCGGATATACCTTTTGAGATGGTGTTCCACCTCTTTTTGCTTTGCTGCCATATCTGCCGGAAACTTCAACAGCCTTGACACCTTCTTAGATGTTGGTTTCAGGTCAGCATACATCTTTGTCAGCTTCTCATAATTCAGAGATAGCTGTGGTTTTATGATTTCTCTCCAACAATCAATAACAAACATGGGCTTTTGCACCAGTTCTTTGTGGGAAATTTCCATCAGAATTTCTGGTAGGGTGTCTGCTGAGGCTCTTCTTCTGCATTCATAGTTGTCGAGGATCTCCAAAAGGTCATCAGCTTCAACAGAAGAGAAATCTTGTAAAGCTTCCCTAAGGATCTCTCGCTCTTGGCAGCTTACATATTGAAGAAAGATGTCTACCAGGTCAGTGTACACTGCTCCAAATAACATTTCCTCAACAAAGGGGGGTGCAAGCTTGATGGGAAGGTAGTCACATTCTTGGTATCCTCTCATGAAAATTCGGCCGATGGCTCTCCAGGTGTCAGCCTTGAAATCGTGCTTGATGAAGGGTACTTTCATTGTTGTGCCAAGTGTGCAACGATCATAAAATTCTTGCCAAAAAGCACTGTAGACATCTCTTAGAACTCCTGACCCTGCTACCAGCTTCTTCTGAATTATCTGGGCGTAATCTCCTCACACCCAGTGGTCTGGTCAGAGTCTCTGGGTGGATCGTGTCATTAAAGCAATTTGCATGGTGTATAGTTATTATTTTTGTTTGATGTGAACGGTCAGGTGTTTCAGCCTGATAAATCAGTGTGTCATCTGGTTCAAATTCAGCATCTGTGCGTGGCCCAAATGTAATTTCAGGGTCAGCATTATCATGTGGGTTATCATCTAGTGTGTTTACATCATCTATAACAACTACATCCCCCTGTACCATCTCTGATAAACAGAAATGGATCTCTGATATCACTGGGAAATCTGTGATCCGTAGCAACTGGGTGATGCACACTGACCTGGTCCTGGTCTTTGTCTAGGTCTGAGTAACTGGATACGAGTGATTGGCTGTCAGAAACTTCAGTGATTCCATCCTGGTCCTCAAAGCTACAATCAACATCTCTGTGTCCATGCTCTATGGTAGAGGATTGCTCACTGGATTGTGGTTTTGCTTGAGTGACAATGTAGAAACGCAGCTTGGGTAGTTTGACAGTGTCATACATTTTGCCAATTGAGAAATCATCAGAAAAAGATTTCTGCTTAAAATCCCATACATCAAATGTAAAGTCCTGACACATGGCCTTTACTTGAAACACCACTTGGGAAAAAAAGACTCCTCCCTTCTTCCAGGATGTCATTAAATCCACCATTGATGTCCATAACAACAGTTCTAGTTCCCCCTCCTTGTTTTGCTCTAACCTGTTTAGGTTCGCCTTTGTCTTGGTGTATCCGACATATCTCAATTGTCCGTGTAGTTAGCTTTCGTCGGGAATCAGATCTGGAGGTTTGAGGCTCTGCTTCATTTGTTTTGGTTGACTTTTTTAGCTTCATTTTCTCCAGCAGACCCAGTTTTCGCTTTGAGACAGGCCTTTGATTTCTGCAAAAATTCAAAAGTGCAATTCTGTCTCCCATATGAGGGAATCGTCCATAAGCACGAGGACATCTACATCGATCTGTGAAGCAAAGGGAAACCATCATAAGGGTAATCATACAATGGGCAGTCCTTCCCCACATTACATTTTGCCCAGGAATACAAAACTACAGTCAACAGTGAGCTGAACAAGTGGTTGGACATTATGCAGCATTGTTTTAATACAGCCATTACTGTAATTATTTTTTCACATCTAGAATTTCACATCTAGCCAATTTTCATCTTAGTCTAGGGATATCCACTTGGCATGATAAAGTAGTCACTCATATCAAATCAGACACCAATACTTGCAAAAGTAAATTAAGATTCAGGCTAATACAAAGCCTGAGCAAATCACCATAGCGCAGCCCATACTTGATTACTTCAGCTGCCACAACACACACACCTTTTTCATTAATGCCATGGCTTCTTCGTGGACCCCCCGATCTCGTAGGAAATCTGTTACGGTGACTGACATGTTTGCCAGATC
Source organism: Nibea albiflora (assembly GCA_014281875.1). NCBI lineage: Eukaryota > Metazoa > Chordata > Actinopteri > Sciaenidae > Nibea > Nibea albiflora. The sequence goes on from CM024799.1 coordinate 10,044,080, forward strand.
CAGGGAACCGGTGTCCTCACGGATTATGGTCCTTTAAAACTGATACAATGAGGTCATATGAAGTTTACATATTCTATTAGTTTAACTGAAAAGTTACGACAATCAAGATAGAAGCAAGCTAGCTAGCGTTAGCTAATAGGCTAGTACAGGGGTCAGCAACCTTTTTGGCTGAGAGAGCCGCGAAAGCGACATATTTTAAAATGTTCTTCCATGAGAGCCATATAATATTTTTTTTTATCTTGGGGGGGGGGGCGCAGTTACGGCATTTGACGGTGGTGCGGCTGCGGGCGCGGTGGACAGCATATTCACATACTGGCGCACGGGAGCAGGGTGGATGGCCCACCATACTGCCGGCTGCGGTGGTGGGCGCCTCTGCGATCAACTTGATCACGTCGACCGGTAGCTCGCGATCGACGTATTGGGCACCCCTGTTTTAGTAGTACGCAGTACCGGACCGTACTGGCTTACTTTCACTCCTCTGCGAGCCACATGCAGTCATCAAAAGAGCCACATCTGGCTCGCGAGCCATAGGTTGCCAACCCCTGCACTACAACAATAACTAACACAAATAAAATACACATAAATACTTTTTAAAGTAATTTATTTTCCCAAGCCACTCGGAGCCGCGGTGTAAGGACGAAAGAGCCGCATGCGGCTCCGGAGCCGCAGGTTGCCGACCCCTGGGCTAGTAGATAGGTTGACGACTTGAACTCAACAAGGTTGGTAATGTCAATAAGGAATAAGCTTTACGTTATTGATATGATACAAAATCAGTTACGAATACAGTTTCACCACTTCAGAAAATCACCTTTACACTCCACGTCCGGCCGGCTGCTATCATGAAGCTGTCACTTGTCGCTTTGCTCTGGTACGTCTTTGCGATTTTTTTTATTTTTTTGTCTGACTTTTTTTTTTTTCACCTTTTTTCTTTTGGCTGGCCCTAATACTCCTTCGTATTCTTCCGATGCTGATTCCACTGATTGCTTATGTCCTTCCATATTCTGCTTTTCATCATTTCCCTCCCCTGTTGTGTTAATCTGGATGGTTTTTTTGGCAACATTATTTCATGTACTATTTCCTGATGTGTGTGAGCTGTCCCATCTTTAATACTTGACACTGAATAGTAGTTCTAGATCTACGCTTGTTTCTCGTTGGGCTGAACTTGAACGCCACCCAGCTTGTTTTTTGTTCTTTTCCCAACACATCTCCAAAACTCTCCTTTGTTGGATGACCTTCACTGTGCCCTTTTAGATTAGTGCAGTAATTGGCCATAAGCTGTTTTCTTCTGATCCATAATGGTATTTCTCCTGCCTCACCCTGAAGGGAGCACACCGGTGCTATTTTCATCGCTCCTGGCAAGTTCTGAGTGCTCGAGCTTGAATAACATCTAACTGCGAGAGGACAGATTTAGCTGCTGACCCGTACCCAACACTCCCAGTAAACTGTTCGAGATCTTATTAGAGCTACGTATATATATTTTAATGAAGTACAGTCAGCTCCCCGTTCTATCCCTTACTTGTCTCTACCATTCCCTTGACTTTATAAGAAACTTTATTGAAGATATAATTCAAAAGGAACAGACGGTACAGAAATAAAGACTTACTGATACGCTCAAACGAAAACAGCACATTAAAAGAACGAGACATTCAAAATGAAAGAAAAACATGTACATATACATACACACACATAAATAAACACACTCACGTATACATATATAAACAAGTACAATAAAATCAAAGTGTCAGGAAGTGCCATGGATGCCTATTCCCTTTACATGTTCTCTCCATGTTAATCTAGCCCAGTAATCAAAAGCTGTTTGCATATAATCAGTGTAAGATCAAAAGAGGGTGACAGAGTCTATTTGACCCCATGTGACACCAAAAAAAAAAAACAGGCAGCAGGAAGTGAAACTCAGACTGGGTCTGGTCGAATAGTCACACTGACTGATGTAATAGTCATGTTTTATGTGTTGATTTGAACGGTCAGGATAACTTGTAAGCTGTTGTAGGTATTAACAGCATTTTGAGAAAGTCTTTCACGGCAGCAGAGAGCAAACTTGAACACCACAGTCAACCGCCTCTGATTCAACACACACAAAGATTATTATAGGAACACCAGTAATTAATATGTAAAATAACTGATATTAAACTTCTTTTTCATTTTTCTTATTATTATTTATTCTGTTTAATTTGCTCTGTGAAGCATGTTTGCATAAAATGTAAATATAAATAAATAAAGTTTTGAATTTAGATGATAAAAAACGCTGCAGATGTGTGCATTAAATGTTCACTGATGCTCGTGTGTACCATCAACTAAGCGCGATAAAAGCTGCAGAATATATATATATATATATATTTTTTTTTTTTACTCGTCCTGTTTGCTAAATAAATGACCATATTGATTTTTTCCAGAACTGGTCAAACTCGAGGAGTCGATCCATTTAATCACTCACTTTATTTGGCCCTGGCCGCTGAGATAAAGGTTTAATAATATAATGAAATATAATATCAGCGGCAGTAGGTCTGTGGTTGCTCGGCGGTCCGGCCTTATCACGTGGTGTGATTTTGCGCATGCGCGCGGTGCCTGTATGTGCTTATGGAGAGAAGATGCCCACTGCCATCATTCCCGTGTAGTGCAGGAGAGCAACAAACCGGTCAGATTCGCCGCAGACGCCGCAGACTCTGTTGTCTTTCAGCACAGCTGCATGTTGTAGTCTGACACGAGAAGCCCGATGTCTGTGGCAAATGCGAAACACACTGTCCTGAACCCGGTAAGAGGCTTATCATCATCATCATCCTTATTATTATCATCAGTCATCTGGTGCCATCATGCAAAGATCAGTAAACCCTCATGTAGCTTATAATACAGCTAAAAACTATGTGCAAGTCGCTGTGTTGTCAGCAGCGGTCTGTAAACGGCCTGCACGCCAAACTAACCAGCCCGTGTGTATTCTAGTCTAATACATGAAACACCTTTCCTTTGAGCTCCCTCATCTCAGCCTTCAGTGTCTGTCAGTGCAGGGATCCTGTGCTCTAACGTCAACTCTCCACCTCAGGTGATCCCATACACAGGGCCCATACCTGGAGGCCTGCACCCTGGGGAGATCATCATCATCCAGGGCACCGTGCCCCCAGATGCTGACAGGTAAGATGTACTTAAATTAAATGAGACAAATTCGCTGATAGATATGTCTGAGATTTGATAAAGTAAAGCCACATTGTGGTACTTTAATCTGGGAATCTCAGCTTAAATCATTTAATTTAACAAACTTCTAAAGCTTCACTGGATGTGTTTTTTTTTCATTTGATCCAAATGTTGGTTTGTTTTTTGGAGGGGAAACAAAATGCGCCATAAAAAGATAGTGATGAACAAATCTTGCAGCGCCTGTGGCTCAACCCCGAGGCGCTGGCTTCGGGTGCAAGTGACCCCAAAGTGGAGTAACATTAGCTTTGTTCAACATATTTAAAGGAACTCATAACGAGATCAGCAAGAAGACGAGCCTGGATTCAGCTTAGCTCAGTCATAACTTCATGTTTTGCCTCTCCACCTGCAGGTCAGAGGTCAAGTGTGGTTACTAAACAGTGTGTTACTCAAAGACGCTTCAAGCATTATTATTATAAACGCATCGCAAACAGTTGCGGTAGATTGATGATGAATAAGATGAAACTGATATAATCAATCTGACCCTGAAAGATTTATCTAATGTTTTGTTGAACTTTAAGTCATGATTTATTTCCTTTTAAGGATTGTTTTGGAACTAGATTTTCTCTGTACATGGACCGGCCTTTGTTGATAATTTAGTCAAGAGCTGAAACTCGCTGAACCTTTCGACGTGAAGTGAATCCCCGGTTGGTAATCCATCGTCGGTGCGCGCACCCTGTCTGCAGGTTTCAGATCGACTTGTCGAGCGGCTGCAGCACCAAGCCGCGCTCCGACGTCGCCCTCCACTTCAGCCCTCGCTTCAAAGGCTCGCCCTCTGTAGTGTGTAACTCCCTGCTGCAGGAGAGCTGGGGCAAAGAGGAAACGCTCCATCAGCTGCCCTACAAACGCGGGGCCCCCTTCGAGACAATCATCCTGGTGCACGAAGATGTCTTCAAGGTCGGTGAATCCATCAGTGAGCTTGTGTAGCACCTGGACAACAATACATTTACATATGTTCTTTACATCTACTTGTCTCGTCTCCATAGGTGGCAGTAAATGGCGCTCACCTGTTGGAATACAAGCACAAGATCCCGTTAAACAGGGTCGACACGTTTTCCATTTGTGGGAAAGTTAGGGTGCACGCGATTGGCTACATCCCAAACTCAGTAAGTACATTCCCGTCAGTTGTTTTGTCCTCACTAGCTGGTCAGATGTGTGTTTGTTTTGTGGACATAACCGATTAATCATTTCTAAAACTGTCTTTTTCCCCCCCCTCTTAGGCAATATATTCAGAATCAGGTGACTTGGTGAGTTTTTTCCGTCTGCGTCATCTACACAAAATCTCTCTGCCTGGTGGTGCCCCTGTGTCTTGTGATCGCGCATTTCTTAAATGATTCTTTTGTCTGTGCGGACCGTTTATTGCAGCATGCGGCCTTCCTGATTTATTAAGGACATTTAGAGAAACATAACAACATTGCAACAACAACAACAAGGTCTAGTGGGGCAAGGAAATATGAGCCATAGATAGGTCAGATAGGTTGTAAACAAGACAGCTGTTTAAATGACCTAAAACACTGTTTGGACGTAAAACCCAAACGTGATGCTTTCTCTCTAATGACGGTGCCACATTTAGCCAAGATTGAGCATTTTTGCTTTTTCCTGCTGCAGCAGAAATGATGCATTTTACACTTCAACATCAGCAAGTCCTTACAATAACTATTAATACTACTAACTACACTACTTGTATGTTAGTGCATGCTGTCATGTATAGGACATACACACGTTTAGCTGTTTTAACCTGAATTTAAAAGCCTAACCAGCGATGCAAATTAGCCTCAGCTTGATGTCCTCTAGGCCGGCAAGGTGGTGCCATGGTTAGCAATGTCGCCTCACATATGTTACACTGCTTCTTCGTGAGTTCTGTCTGTATTGCACCTGTCAGATAAACTAAATTCACAAAATAAAATCAAATTCTTTCTAAAATCAAGATTATTCACTTTAAAATGTAGATTTGTAAGTTGGCTCAGAGTTAGAGCTGCATCGATGAGTCCATTAATCTTTTTATTCATTTCCCAGAGAATTTCACAGGAAATGTGAGGATTTCTCGTTTTACTTTGTGACATATGACGGTTAACTGAACATCTTTGAGATTTGGACTGCTGGCCAGACAAACGGTACTTAAAGTCATCTTGGACTATGGTAAACTAAGTGGAGAAACTTTTTTTTTTTTAGACCAAATAATTAATCACAAGACTAATATGCAGGTGAATTGATCATGACAATAATGCTATAAAATGTATGAACAGTTATATTCTCATTTCAGAGCCTCCCTTACAAAGGAAGCATACTCAAAGGACTGAGTCCCGGACACCACATCACAATCAAGGGACAGGTCAGCATGTATCCACACAGGTAAAGTGATAACTGACGGCATTGACCTTAATATAACAAATAAAAACAATCAAACTACTGCCGTACACGACATTTACCCTCTGCTAACGACGACATTTCACTGCAATCCACGTTTGTTCCAGTTTTACAGTGAACCTACGAAACAGCAGGACAGAGAACATCGCTCTCCACCTGAACCCTCGCATGAAGTCGGGGCTGTTCATCAGGAACTCGTACCTGAGTGAATCCTGGGGTCAGGAGGAGCGGGAGCTGCCCTTCTTTCCCTTCTCGTCAGGCGAGTACTTTGAGGTAGGAACTGTCTACAGCTTTTATTTTGAAGGGCTTCCGCTGTCTGCTGCACCTGCATTGGATGTTACCTCTCTAGGTGTCTGATATCTAACCACGAGTTGGTCATTACTTATTTCTCAGTACGTCTGTGTGCTGTTGTTGTCGTTTTTTTTTTGTGTCAGATTCTCGTCCTCTGTCAGCCCCATCAGTTCAAGCTGGCAGTGAACGGCTCACACTTGTTTGAGTTCAGACATCGGGTGCAGGACCTGAGCAGCATAGACCAGCTGGAGATCATGGGGGACCTGGAGCTCACGGATGTGAAACTGTGGTGATTGAGGACTCTTAGACTTACACAGAAGCCAGCGCTGCAGTCACTGTTGTGTTCTGGTTATTGATGCTAAATTAGCTTAGCCGCAATGACCCACACAATGGATGCTGAAAACAGCAAAGCTCTGTGCTGACTTTAAGTCAGGTCAGTCTTGCAGCAACCACAGGTCACTGATTTTAAAGCTTTCCAAGCACTTTTGGTGACCAAGGACCACGGACAGGCCAAACCATGGAGTATTAAAGGTCCATGTTTTCAGCCCCGGCTAGACGACTGATGCATGAGAGTTTAGCTGTGCTGGATCATCAAGGCTGTGAGCCACCATGATTGTTTACAGCTACAAGTTAGGTTTGCCTTGGTTCAATTCTTATACTGTCTCTAGTGCATCTCTGCTGTGATACATCCTTAGTGCACTGTACAATTCAAACAGGAACTGTGTGTAAATGTTAAGAAGTGTTCAAGTGATGGCTCAGGACAGTCAGCGAATACGAACAGTGAATGAAACAGAGAGGAGCGAGGCAGATTTACTGTACAGCTAATTCAAACTTCAGCTTCAAAGCATTTCTCATCATTACTAAGTAATTAGTAGTGATTATATTCTTTTCTGGGGCTGGGATTGAAAAATGTTTAATGTATGGTCTTTTTTTTTTTAAACATAGAATTTTAATTAAATAGGGCCTGCTTACACTTCATTACAAAAAAAAAAAATCAGTCAGTTATAAAGGTCGTAATCCTCAGGATTCTTTAACACACGAGCGTCCCGTGCACTTGACATTTAATTCAACACGTAATGGTGCGGCAGAACTCAAGCACAGATCAGTACAGGGTCAGTTTGAAAAAAAAGAACTATTTCAATAATCTAACACGTGACATTCTGCAATCTTTATGCAAGCTATAGAATATACAAGCGTCCTGCATCTGTGACCATCTCTTGTCTCACTGCTCTCCCACTCAGTGATCAAACCTGCTAAGAAAAATAAAACTAATATAAAACCTGGGATATTTCTTCTCCAGTATCAATGTTTTTGGTTTTTTTTGTCTGTTGCAACTGTTGTAAAATATGTATGAAAAAAATCTTCTATGTATCATAAAAGGATTTAATAACAAAATAAATGTGTTATTATCATTTTGTATCCGCTGTTTAATGTGTCTAGATGGTTTGCTGCTTCAAAGCTGCACGGATAATGTTTCACCACCGGGTGGCAGCAACATAGGCTGTAAGATATTTTCACATCTGTGCGTTCATTTCAGTGAATCCCTGATGAACGTGGGTCCATTTATCCACTCACTTTAAGTCTGCAACTCCACAGAGAAAATTCACAGGTCTAAAGGCTAATCGTGGCATTTTCTGCACCAGGCTAGTCGTGAACTTTGTCTTCTAACAGTTTGGTGCTGGCCATGTCAGTTTTTTGACTGTTCACATGGTTGATGAGAACATACAACATGAGCTAGAGACCGCTCTCTAGAGCTGAGGGGAACTCTGCCAGCTCTTCGCTAGAACAAGCCTTTTGCATTTCATGTAGTGCAGCTTCAAGTTACATTACAGAGCAGCAGCTCCCAACCTGTTTCAATCTGAGTAAGTTGACCACCTCTAAGTGACATTTTAGGGGTATTTCATATGCTATTCAATGCATTACACTAACAGCACAAAGCAACTGATGAATTAGTCTTCCTGACATCTTTTTTTGTAACAATCATAGATACTTAATGCACTTAGACGTTAAGAGTTCACGGTCCCTGATGTTTGGTCATTGTTCCATTAGATCTTTAGTTGTTTTATCGTTGCACTTTTCCAATCTAATTGAGACTCAGAAGCTGTCTGCACTTCATGTTTATGTTTTTATGGGTCAGTGAAATGTAGTTTAATGTTCAGAACATAAACTTTGTTTTCAACTGCAGTACCGCTGTTCAACCACAAGGTGGTCAAAGAGAATCAAATGTTGATTGAGCTGCCAGTCAGTGAACTCTGATGTTTGTTTTTGGTTAAAGAAACTGTTATTATGTGTTTAAGAGACCCACAAATCACCTTTAATACACATTACTGGAAAATGAGCTCTTGTAGTGTGGATAGTCTTCTTCAAAGGTTGGTCCTTGAGCAATTTCTGTGAAGACTTCTGTCAGGATGAACGGGTGATTTAAGGGCATAAAGGATGTCTTAACCTTGTTTAGACAGCTAGAAATGTGTAGCAGTGTTCATCTTATGACTACAGATACATCTACGTTCCAACTCTCACCTTTGGAGCTTCGGGTAGTGACGGGAAGAGCGAGACCAAGGATACAAGCAGTCGAAATGTGCTCGGTCCGCCAGGTGGTTAGGCATCTGATTAAGGGGCCTCCTGGGCGCCTTCCTTTGGAAGTGTTCTGGCAGGAGACCCTGGGGCAGACCCAGAACCTGCTGGAGGGACTACACAGATGATCTCACCTGGGAACTCCTCAGGATCCCTCAGGACAAGCTGGAATACACTGCTGGGGAGAAGGACAACGTGGAACAACTTGCAGCCACCGTGACCCGACCTCGGGTAAGGGGGAGAAAATGGATGGATGGACTGATGGACCACAGGCATCAGGTATCACTACACGCCTCTCACATCAGCACACGTGATGTCTTTTAACCTCAATATTAATGCAACCTGTATCTGATAAAAAGTTGGTGTTTTATTAATATCCACAGGAAATATAATAATTTGTAAGATTTGTAATAACCATGGTACAGTACAACAGTCTCTTCATTTTTTAAACATAGAAAAAGCAGGATGATATGCAAACATGACATCAACCATTGCACTGCCGAGAATGTCCGAGGAAAAAAGGCAAAAAGACGCTGTCCAATCAGCAACAGGCAAATAGGCGAAAGTTTGTTTTACAAAAAAAAACCTGTCAGACCTGCGATTCATTGACAGAAATTTGACCAAAAATGTCCTGTTTGTTTCCTTTCTTTTTTTTTTTTTGCTTGTCACGGCTCACAGACATACGCCACTTTTGGAAAAAAAAAAAAAGAAAACTTCCCGTCCACTTTCCAGGAGCTAACGGATTATTCTTCCCTTGTCCCAAGAACAAACAAACAAAAAAGGGTACGTCTGAGTTGTTACACAGGCCACAACATCAGAAAACATCTCACAGTTCCAGCAGAGAAGTTTTGGCAAGACATTGGCTGAGGACAACTGGTTTCACTTCGGTTCAGTTAAATTCCATTCAGTTTCTAGCAGCTGAATTTAAACCACAGCCTTTTTTCAGTTCTCGAGTCCTGCTGAAGGGGGAAAGAAAAATAAACTGAGGGCGAGAGCAAGCTGGTACAAAAGTGGCACGGGAGAGTTTCATGGGTCGGATGCAAGTTTTCAGGAGGTTGGGGGGGGGGGGGGTGTAAATATCCCATGGTCAGACTGAGCTGAGCTTTACCAGTCCTCTGACGGAGTCCTCGTGTAGTGAGTCCTGGCTGGCTGGGTTGTAGAAGCCAGCCTGCATGGTGTGACTGTGACCCAGGGGGCTGCCGCAGGGAAGCATACCTGGTGGCGAGGGCATTTCCTCGGGGGTGAGAAAGTGGTGGTGGGCCACCGGCTCCTGGAGGGGGTGGCTGTGATTGTGTGTGTGGCTGTGTCCGTGGATCGGCAGCATGTCGGCGGCCTCGTGGCAGCTGAGGCTTGGGGTGGACGTCGGTGGGGTGGGCTGGCTGAGTGGGAGCGAGGCGCACGGGCCGCCCAGGGTGAGGGAGGTGCGGCCGGGCAGGGAGCCTCCGTTTTCAGGGGAGGCCGTCAGGATGACTGGCTCGCTGCTCTGCTGCTGGAGGAGAGGGGTGGCGGCGGCCTGCAAAACGAATTTGGTGCTCTGAATGCACTGGTCTTGGTCACACTGAGAGGAAACAGCAGAAAGCGAGAGAGAGAGAGAGAACAATACGGGAGGGGATGTGAAAGTCAAAGAGATAGATAAGGTGCCCGGAGGTGAAGGACAGAAATGGAAAACAAATAAGAGCGAGGCAGTGTTGGAAATTAGATGGAGAGGGAAGAGAAGGAGACAAAGGGAAACAGAGGAGGGGGACAGGTGATTGGATGAGGGAGGGAAAAGAGAGAAAAAATAGATGTTAGTACCCTTGTTAGAATGCAGAGCCACACAAAGAACCAGTCGCCAGCTCTGAGGCCAACAGACAGTTGAAAAGACAAAGCTATTAAGTCACTGGATCATGACCTATTGAGCTCTATTACTTGGCTTTAAAGTGGAAATCGCATGTCTAAAAACTGGAGCGGAGGAACTGGGTTAGGGCACGGTCAATCATCACACACACTGCACACCGCTACAAGGAGATTAGCTTTAACCCCATTAGCCTTTTATCACTGCAGAGCAATCGTGTGCGCTGAAGACCGGTTACAGATGAAAGATCAACCCATACACAATTAAAACCGGAAAACGATGCCTTCCTCCATCCCACACCGCTCCCCAAGTCTGACTGACAAGAAATGTAAAAGCACAAGACGATCAGTCCCGGACAGCTCACCTTTCTGTCTCAACCTCACTGACCTAAAAAAAAAGCAGATTACAGATGTGATTCAAACAGAAGTTGAGCTACCTTTGACAGTAGAAGAGATGTGATTCTAAAGTATCAGGCCTCTTATCAGCTGCACGTATCAACTACTCCTTATCACCTTTGTAACAACCTCTCACCGGGTTGTTGAAAAGGCTCATTTGAGCGAGGGTTATTGGACTGAAATGACACGCTCGCTCGCTGGCGGGCACATTAGCACGCCGCTGGCCACGCGGCGGTGCGTTGGACACAAAATAAAACGGAGAGGTGGAAAGAAACCAAAAAGGGATACAGCGCTTTGTCCTTTTCTTTCTACTTTCAGGCCCACTCATGTTTTATGAACATTCACAGCTAGACTGACTCAGCACCGTCCATCCCCCACGGCAGACAGACACACACACACACACGCACACGAACAACACGTACATAGGCTGCTGATAGACTAACCTTGGACAGCAGATAGCAAGCGAAGCAGCACAGGTTTCACATGTGGCGATGACACAAGGATGGATTTCATTTTCATTCTTTTAAATATGCAAAATGGCAGTAGGTCTACAAATAAAACCACCTCTCAGCTGCAAGGATTTGAATCTTTTTTTGTATGGTGTGAATCTCTTGCGGTTTTGGAGTTGGAGAGCTCCGAACAGGCTCAGAGACCAAATAATTCAATCGACACTGAAAATAATTATGAGCCGCAGTGATACTTTGCAGTCATTTTGTGCAAGGATAATCATTTGATGTCGATTTTCAGACAGGTGAAGGATTCCTTGACTTTACCAGCCAGCCACAGTTACAAGATTGCTTCAGTAATTGTCAGGTCGTCGGGGTGCTTAACCCAACCTTGCGCAAATACAATGAAATATTTCTCAACCCTGAAAACGTCTTTGTTTAAAAGTCTCAAGATGAGGTCACTGAATCTTTTCTGTTCATCGTTTCATTTTTAATAAACTGAAGATCGCTTGTATGCAGCGGAACAAAGACAAAGTTTGGCATTTTCAGTGGCTGCAACGCCGTCATTCATCGCGCAGCTTTAGAGCGAGCGGTGAAAACGAAAACGAGGCTGTGGGCTGACGGTTCCCTGTCACTTACTCATTGTGCCATTACCAACAAGGAAATGGTGGTTGATCATGTTCCACTCTGTGAGCTATTTTTACACGATATACATACACACACACATCTGAAAAAGACAGAGGAAGACGGACAGGAAGGAAGCAAGGAAGGGAGGAAGGGGACCAAAAACTGAAATATGCAGATAGTGTACTGTGAGGTGAAAGGACACATTCACATACTCAATTTATAGTGATGTATCTACTCATGCAGATATTGTTGGATTCTTTTCAATGAAAATTGAACACAGACAGATAAATCTGTCAGTTATCATTTTTTGGATGAATAATTTTGTCAAGAAAACAGAATAAATATTTGAAAAACTGTTTTTTCCTGAAGGACGTGTTCAAACTTTAAACCAAATACTCGATTTAAACGATATAAACAAAGATAATAAATTACCACGGCACGGCGGCCATCCTCTCTTATTTTTTTTATTCATTTCCGGTGAGCTAACTCCTCAAGCTAAAGTCTCTGATGACTGCTGTCCACCTACACATAGTCCCATTCCCAGCTTCCTAGGTACAGTTTTTTTTTTGTTGTTGTTGTTATCAAAGAGTAATGTGACATCATTTTACACACACTGTTACCATGGCAACTGCTTACAAGACATGTCTGAATCAGTCTTCAGCACCTCACAAAGAAACCGGGCCTTCATCGCTCAGATATAACACAGTGCCATAAAAATGGGGTGAAGGTGAACAATTTTAATGTGAGATGCAGATGTGATGTGACGGATTTTATTCAGGGTGTGCTGGTGAGGCCTCTCTTTGTCTTGAGTTAACCATTTTGAGATAAAAATGGCCGACCTTCCTTTCCATTAAAAACGGCAAAATAACTCATTTAAATTTCAACGCATGAATCGAGTACCAAACATTTCCATTTCATATATCACCACTCTGCTGTCACTCTTTGCCCTCCGTCTCTCTGAAAGACGCACTTCATGTACATTCACACACACTCTCCAAATAGCATCCACCCACACACCTCTGTAGTAGTCAAAAGTGATGGGAGACTTTTACTCATCGTCGTTTGAACAATTTACCTAAAAACCAGCAGCCTCTCCACTTGATGTTTTCAGTGAGTGCTCCAGACGTCAGTGAAGATTTTTACAGTAACGAACAGAGTTGCATCAGTAGTGGCGGAGCGTATGACGAGCACCAATGTGGCATGTTGCTGAGCTCAACAAATGGATATTAAGTTAACAGCTGACTCTGTATCAGCGTGCAGATGAATGGCCAGCAGCCGGCACAATGAGACAACTCTGGCTGCTAATCATGACCGCTACAGAAAACAGATGGCTGTTATTTCTGAATGTGCTAACGTAAGGGAATGTTCCCGTGGCTCTCGGCCCATTACAAGTCGTCCACACAGTTAGGACCAGAAAACAGACGACATCCGTGTTCGACATCTCAGTGGGAACGAAAGGGGTGAGGTCAGGTTTGAATAAGAACAACGAGAGGACTGTGGCACAGAGGGAAGGCAACAGTGAGAGACGTTTAGTGGCTGGGTGTGAATAGGCCTTAAATCTAGCGTGTAATGTGTGAGGTTAACAGCTAAACGGAACAACAGAAGACTTGTTGCTTCTATTCAAGGCCAGAGAAGAATTGGTCAGTTCAGGTCAGTACAATGTCCCCTTAATGTCTCCAGCTATTCTCTTCAGGACTAAAAAGGGACAGTTAACATTACAGGAGATATGTGTTTACTGACTGCGGTGTACTTTTGCTTCATTGTAGATTATCTCTTTCCGTTTTCTGCTCATTGTTCTTCTACTGCAAGACTTGGATTATCAGCGTGATGAGGAAATCCTTAATCTTTGAAAGAGCAGTGTGACTGATGAGCACACCGCAGAGGACACAGGATAATAAATGAAATCAGGGAGAGTTGAATCCTACAACACACACACACACACACACACACACACAAAAGGACCCTTCCCCTTTCATCCAATCACCTGGCCTGAGTAACGCACCATCAAGCACAATTAGGTGAAAGTTCATCTGCCTCAGTTTGTGAGAGTTGATCTTCCGATTCTGGCAAGTGGCAAATGAACAAAAGACGACAGCTGGAGTTTCTCTCCGTTGGACGGGGTGAAAGATGCTTTGTCTCTGTGTGTCGTGCTGACAAAGGCCCGGTCCTGTAGGAGTGACCGTGTGGCCTCGGTGAGACTGAGCCAAGAAGTACTGCAGCCAAGAAAGTAACGACTTTAGACGACCTCCACGATGCTTCTTAATGTTGTAATCCTTAGAACTTTCATGAAATCAATCACTAATAGGTTTTACAGTCTTGTTTTTTCAGTAATTTCAAACTACTTTCTGTAATAATTTTGTAGCCGTCATTGTTGGTAGATTCCAGTTTTTACACGAGGGATTCACTGGAAATGATGCTCGTCTGTGATTCAGCGTTAAAACCTCCAACTCCTCAGCGAGGCAACAAACCTATTTTACTTGTCTGTTGCGGTGTGGAAAACTACTTGAGCCATATGAAGCATGAAATCAAACTGCTTTTGCAAATGGCATGACGGGAAAGGGCCAATTATTGACTGACTTTACCAAAACAACATGACTTTGTCTGGCTGTGCTGTGGACAGACACATCTGCTGCTCTTCTGTTGTACTTCAGACAAAGTAGCAGCGCCGAAAGTGTCTCCTCTCGTATTAAACCATGCTTAAAAACACCAGTGCTGAAATATTCAGGATTAGAACTTATGTTGTTGTGTGACGTGTGTTTGTTGCACCCCGTCCCTTTAGTCGAAGACTATCCTACGACTAAAACTCCATCCTTCAAATGACCTACCCACAGACTGAACATGACAACGAACATCCAAACTGCTCGTGACAACTCGGCCTGCATTTTTACTTCTATTAAGTTACCAACCTGACAGCAATACCTTAGAGGTCAGCGGCTTACCATGTGGCTCTGCTGAGACTGGGTGGCGCCATACATAGTGATGCCATTGGTTGGTGGTGCCAGCTGCGGTGTGTCTGATTGGATGAAGCCCCGTCTGTCAATGAGGCTAGAAACAAAGGAGAGAGTTTGAGGGTATTCATTCACAAATATTACACAGCACGCGGCTATGTGCACGTAACAGATTTAACACAATAGAGCGGTGTAATAAAATGGCCGTGAGTGCTGCAAGCCTTAAAAACACAGATGCAGGGACGAAGCAAGTCACTTTGACTGACTGCAGGAGTGAGCTAACACCGCATCTCCAGCCAGGTTGAGTCAATATTAGGTGAGAAGGATTAGCAGAGTGTCAGTTGCTCCATGCAGAGACAAAGAGAGTGTCTAAGCGCTGTATTATTGTGTACAAGCCTCAACATTTGAGTTTTTACACTCAAATCTCCACACAGTCATTCACGCTAAAGCATAAAATCAACAATCTTGGTAATAAATCACGGAGGTCTTGAAGTGGAGCACCGGAGTGAATCATTGTTTCTGTCCCATCGTTAATGCCGCAGAACTCTGACACAGCGAGTTAGGCGGCCTACTGACCTCTCGGCGTGCTTATGCACATGTGTAGTCATGGACAAGATGCATGCGATAATGTCCATTTATCAGCCAGATAAGGGTTGATCTGACAGAGCAGTCTCTGGCACGCAACGCGACGGCATTAAACAGCACAGGCGGGGTAATCATTTAACAGGGAGTGTGTTGACAGCGCGCTCCCCGCGGGACTGAGCTGGATTCAGGTTTGCTGGAATCGCAGCGACAAACTCCGGGAACCTACAGCAGCGGCTTGTGTCGGTGGTAATGAATACCAGAACGTCTGCAAATGCAGTTAGGGGGAAACAAGCATAAAAACATGTAGGCTGATGCATTAGAAAATGTGAGTCAAGGTCTCAGCAGGGAATGAAATGCAAGAGGCTTTTGTCTGTGTGTGTGTGAGAGAGAGAGAGGCAGTGTTGCTTGTAGTCTCTGGTGAAAAATTCCTTTCTTACTGGCGTACCCAGCTGCACAATGCTGTCCATAAACACACACGCGCACAGATGGCTGCCACCTGTGCTCCGAGGAATCTCCTCTACCACCCACAGGTATCATTATTGGTGACTTATGGCTTGTGAGGGTCAGCGTACAGTGCGAGCCTCCATCATCTTCCTCCATCGTACTTTGTGTGAGTGTATCTGACTCCATAGATGCATTTAGGAACTTGAGATGGCGCTGTATGTATATGCGAAACCACAGACTGTCTTGTTTGTATTTTATTCCAAGTAAGAGGCAAAAGTAAAGGCCCTAAGTTCCAAAGGCCTGGGCACGTTTGTGACGTCTCGGCGGTGTCATATCTTTAAAGTGGGCACGGTGGCCAGCAAAGATAAGGGCAGATAGTAGGTGTATCAGTCCCTGTGGGTGAGCACGGACACGTTTGTAACCAGGATGGAAGAAGAGAAAGGCTTCGCAGAGAGATGAGTCGCTGCTACAAAAGGCCGAAGTGAAAGAAGCCGGGAGGGAATGTGCAATCTGTCCTGGCATTAGCAGTCACATGGACATGAGAGTGTAGCTGTGACAGTCGGCCTGTGTTTTTGTTAAATCGCATGAATGGCAAAAAGTGTGAAATCTAATATGTCTAGCTAACTTTGATCTTGGATTCGCGTCAAACTGGCTTGAAATCATTCCCACTCTTGCGGCGTCTTTATAGCTGTGCTATAGAGGAAGCGCTGCAGGCGGGCTCCTTTCGAAGCAGCTCCTCACATCAAAAAAGGACTAACAGTTCTATTTCAGCCTTTTCTATTTTCGTGGAGAAAAAAAATTACAGGTGTTGTGACCCGTTACTGTGAAGGTGAAAAAAAATGAATAACAAAGCGAATAGGTTTTCTCAGAGAAGAGAGTGACGGAGATATGGCATCATCTGGGGCTTCAGGGGAAGAAAAAAAATCGCATATTCACACATCATACCTCGGTGGCAGTGGTCCACACAGGGCTGCACAGCAGTTGGTGAATATATTGCCATGGCTGTAAGGGTTATAGTTGTCCTTCCCTCTTTTAGAAGACCAGGACCCTTTTATCTGAGGAGGAGATGACAGAACATCGGTCACAGTTTCAGAGGGACAGATTAAGATCTCCAATCTCACTACAAATCAAGACTCTGTCTAGAGATTTATTTGTGTATTGTGTCGAGGTCGAGGGCTAAAACAATGTTTGTGGTCTGTGTGGCTAATCGGCCACAGACAAAATACTGTCTGCGGTCTGACTGAAGGTGAAAGAGAGAAGGTCAACATGCCAGAGTTGTAATGGGACAACACAAGAAAGATAACTGAATTAAAAGCCTTGTAGAACCACAAAGAAAGAATAAAATATATTGTATATTATGGTGGTAATGGAACAGATATTTCAAGATTTAAACTATCGGAGGAGACACAGAAATCTTACATAACTTATTGCTTTACTATACACACGATCGTGTGTGTTCATACTCACATCTTCATTGGTGGTCTGGTTGGAGCTGATTAGATAGGTATGGAAGCCTGAGAGGCCCACTATAGACCAGACAGAGAAGAAACACACCACCACCTCCAGCACAGTGACACAACCAAGTCAAGGAATTATCTGACACAGTTTTTAATTTCATTCATTCTTACTTTAAGTGAAACAGACAATACTGAAACACACACACACACCCCAGCATGGGACTAAAAAAAAAAAAAAAAATAGTTCCAACGGATAGCACATTGACCTACAGCCTCAGGGCTGTCCTCCTCTTGCCAATAGTTCCTAGTTACCAGTTCATTTGGCTGGGACTGCAGAACACTAATCGCTTTCTCTGCTCCACATAAAGCACAAAAAACACAGATGCTGTCCAAGATAAATTATTCTGCCTTTCTAAAAATGAGCTCCAGTGACCTTTGATTACATCTTAAGACACAGTATTTAAAAGAATATATCTTATTTAGAAAATAACACCTACAAAACACACAGATGCTACAAGTGCACTACTTCCTCCATATGGGCACAGTGCATCAAATGAATCACTTGGTAGGTCTGTAGAATATCTCAAAGACAATGTGACAGTCTGTTTAAGTGCACTGTAAAAATCAGCTTAATGCCCTCGGTCCCTCTCTCCCATCTCGGCCTCCTTAGCAAGGGCAAAACATGTCATCATTCACCCAGTACAAAGGACTGCTACGATACTATCGACTGCAATTCCCCTTTATTAAAGTCCTGTAGGACACAGGCCGTTATCAGCTTGGCTTGGCACACATTTCTCTGCCAGGGAAACAGTTATCTCGCTCGGCCACGGAGAGAGAAAGGCAGAGGGCGAGAGTGACAGTGTCATAGCCTCGTGCTCTCAGCTTGACTTCTGGCTTGAAAATAACATTTGTTCATTTAGATTGCATCGGTTTTGTTTCTCCAAACTCTGTTGTTGATTTCAGTTATTATTGGAGGCCGTTTTACATTTCTATTCCGTGTGCTGGGGATGACACATGTAATTCTTGCATTAGGTCATTACTTCCTACCTTTACAGCTGCGAAACCAGCCTGGATTTCTGTCCACACGATTATCACAGATGTTGACACAACAAGCTGACTTAAAGGGTATTTGTAACCGCTGTAAGCTTAAGACGTCTCGCACATGCTTGGCATCGATCACGCAGGCAGACGCGCTCATATCAAATCTCACTCGTGTAGCGGCCAGATGAAATCAAAGGCAGACTGAATCAATCAACGGAGACACAGCGAGGAGCCGCCCTGCATGCCACGTTACTCAGATGGATTAATCGGACGCTCGCAAGTACTGTAAACTGGCAGGAGCGACGGATGGAAATGCACGCAAACGAATTCTGACCTACAGAACGACCTGTGTGGGCTCTCGCTGGGCACGTTAGCTCACGTTAAGCTGGAATACAATTCAATCTTTGGAAAAGCGGTGTGCACTATGGGCAGAGAGGTGTACAGAGAAAAGCATGCACATACACAGACAAAACAATTAACAGGCAAATATTCAACACTTCATGCCAAAAGTCGGATTGCAGTGTAAGGATATCTGGCAGGACTGTCTTTAAGCGCGTTGAGGAACCCGCTTCGATGGGAGCCTGTGAACAGAGAGTCTCTGTTAGACCATTATTTAATCAGCATTAAACAACAACACACACACACACACACACACACACACACACACACACAGAGACTGAATGTGGGAACCTGTGTCAGATTTTGGGCACCACAGACTCTGGAGCCATTACTTGCTGCAGAAGTGTCCACAAGATGAACTGAGCTAGGTAGAGTGTGCCCACTTAAATTGGCGTTCCAGTTTTTAACAGCCGAGTGTGGAGAGTGGGACAGAGGTAGACGAAAGAACAAAAATGAAGGGCTGGCCGGCTATATGTGGCTGGTGGAGACATCACCACGGCACCAATCGGCCAGATTGATTATCAGCTTTGCGTTTGCAATCTGGAGGACTGCGACTACCTTTGATTTGAAGCACTGTCTACAGTATACCTTGCAACGTAAGCAACATATCAAAGAGTTTTAACTGCTACAACGACTTTTCGCTCGACAGCGTTTTATACTCAACGCAGCGTGGTTACAATCAAAGAAAAGAACAAGGACTTTGAATCTGAACTACAATTTTCTAGCAGTTAATCTTGGCCCACATTTCTTTTCCCAGTGCAACAACGATCCACTGATTGTCATTTATGCATGCACAAAAACACACATACACACACACACACACACACTAATGGGGAAGCCAGCAGTCCACTGCCTGCTACCAGCTGGAAAGATGGTAACAAGCCAAAATGCTGCAGCTTTTCACAACGCCCACTTACAACCTGCTGGTTTGAAACACACCAAGAACACAGCCAGGAGGAGTGTGTGTGTGTGTGTGTGTGTGTGTGTGTGTGTACCATGCCCGAGCACATGTCCTTTTTGCCCTCCCCTCAGCTACTTACGTAAAATGATGTGTGTGATGACGAAGGCAAAGATGAAGATGGTGAGGAAGGAGAGCGAGAGGATGAACATGTAGAAGAAACGGTAGTTCCTCCTTCCCACGCAGTTCCCCACCCAGGGACAGTGGTGGTCAAAGCGCTCTGCGTGGACAGAGAGAGAGAGACAGAGTAAGGAAGGTTTATTTTAAATGCAAGCATGGACACCTACAAGCCTTTCCTTTTATCCCACCACGCTGCTGCCACGGTGATGTTTCCACCTCACCCCGAAACTGGGTTTAGAAAATAGATTTCTCAGGAAGAGGTCTAGGTTTTGCTGATTGTTGTTTAAGGTTTCTCCAGTGCCTGTGAGCGCACGAACGAGTGCAGAGCTGTGGGAAATTAGGGGAAAGGGGAAGTGTCCCTCTGGGTCTGGGCATGATAACATACAAATTTTTCACATAGTGCAAACTGGCTATTTATATGAACTGGCTAATAAAAGTCAGGGGCTGGCCGACATGCCTGTGTATGGCTGAAAAATTCACCCGCTGTGGGACTGTGCAAGGTCGAGACGCAGGGAGAAGCACTTTGCAGCATCGACAGATGAAGTGCCTCCAGTAAGACCTCAACTGTAGAATATGGAGATGTTTGAATAATTGTAAATGAAGACAAAAGAGTGTTGTCGGAACCGCTGTGTTCCTTCTATAGAAATCACGCAGCAAGGAAGACGGAGTTTGTTTTTCCAATATTCAATTTCCAGTCATCAAATTAATGTCTAGAACTCAGAAATACTCGCTGCGATGTATTCAAAAACACAATATATGTATTTGAATGCAGCCTGAAGCGTTCATCTGCTTTATTATTCTAATATGAAATGCTTTCAGATGACAATTACGCCATGGTACTCTAATCAAAGATACTGTGCTCCGGCACACTTATCTGCGGAGGGCTTATTGTTAGTGCGGTTATTTAATCAACTCCGCGGTCCTGCCACTGAGTGCGGACTACTAGCTGTGCACAGTGGTAGCTACTTAACTAATTAATCAGAGCCATTATTTGTTTAGTGATGTGAAATGACCTGCTTTTGTCTTCACTAATCAATGGCTGGTTGAAATGTGTCTGGGAAGCGCAGCCTCTAGTCAGACAGGATGAAAGGGGACAGCTAGTGCTAGTCCGATCCGATCGTCACAGCCCGCCACAACAGTCCTCAATTTGAAGTGAGTAACGATGCCGGAAGTCAGACTTTGAACGCTGCTCTGTGCGTGTTCATACACCCCTGCTCTCAGTGTATAAATATTGTGAAGATGTGTGAACTCCAAACAAAAGGCAAAGCTTCAGATTAGCCTTTAACCTCGTAACCGGGAGGCGTGATGATCCCTCTGAAGTTTTACAGTACGACCAAAAGTTTGAAACAGCAGCTCTGACAGTTTGGTAGTGATTTAATATATTATGTGTTGGTTTTCTTTTGATGTATTTTATTGCTTGCTTACATAACAACATAATTTACCCAAGAGGGCCGTTAAAGTGTCATCTAGTGTCCTTTAATTAAGCCCATCAGACAAATTACTAGCAGCAAAACGGACCTAAAAATCAATCACAATCCCAACCCTCTGCCCACACACACACACAAGCACCTAGTTATGAACGCTACCACTGGAATCTTCTGCATAGTACATACCGTGAGGGGAGAGAAAAGAAGCAGGACAGTATGCAAATGGAAACGGTCTGTCTGTTTGTGTGTGCGCGTCATAGCTCTGCGCTCTTATAAGCTTTGTCGATCACTCCCAGGGGGATACCCCTCTTAAAAAGGAAGCGGCTCTACCATATTCCTATCCTCCACATCCAGCGGGGAGGCCCTATCCATTCTGGCTGCTAACTTATTGAAGAGCTTGTTAGGCCCCTGGCATTTACAGCAGCAGAGAATGAGAAAGAGAGGCCAAACACGGGAAGCGCTCGTTCCATTTTCTTTTCACTGCCAATGTGAATCCTGTTTCCAGTTTCACAGCAAGTGCCAATCTAATATGCTCCCGGTACTGATCTTTATAGACTAAAAATAAATAATTGAGATTTCTCTTGTTCTTTAGTGTTTGAAAAGTTCTTGGTATAGTGCTTTTCCCGTTATTCGACGTTTATCTCTGAAGCTTCATAATGAACCGAGCTAACGGACTCCAGATTTCGCCTTGGGGATACGGAGCCACGTTGGGTGGAGACCTGGAGCTTTGAGAGCAAAAGGAAGCATAGTTCTTAGAGAGAGAGTTACAACGGACATTCATCATCGCGGCTTATCACTCACGCCCACCTGCAAGTATGGACAGTCCAACTATGTGTCTGTTTCTCATTCTTCACCCCCCCCCCCTCCCTCACATCTGCGCCTCACAACTATGATCTCAACAGTTAGACCGAGGATTTATACAACAACACTGCTTCTGTGTCCATGTTTGGTCTGACTTTGAAACGTCTCCTGCGATTGTGCCGGTTTAAAATCTGTCACACACTTCCTGTTTTTTTCTGAGGCAGTGTATCGGATTTTGATCATGATGTCAGCCTCGCTAGTTTCATTTCATACGGCAATGCACTTAAAACGTGCACCCGGTTCACCTTTCTGTACACAGACCCTGCTTATAAAAATTACTGGCCTCTCTCTCTCTCTCTCTTTTTTTTTGTTTTGGTTCAGCTGCTTCGCTTCCTTCCTGCCAGCGTGCATCTGCTGCATCTGATTACGAACGCCTCATCTTTTTTTTTTTTTTCCTCCTGTGTTTACTACTTCCTCATGTTTGTCTCCTAGGGTTTCGGGCTGACCCACTCCTGACCAGGAAACAGACATTCAAAGAAGGCGCTGCCTCTGATGAGCAAGCAGCACAAAAACCCTGGTGAGGAAGACACAGACACGCAGCTTTCTGCATCTCCGTCTCTACCTTTTAGTAATTGCCTAGCTGTGCTCTCCTCTTTGTCTCCAGAGGCGAAGCATGTGGTTGTGAAGAGCAGCAAAACTCCACCATTATATGCTGCCGTTTTCTTTCACTTGTTCTCATTATAACTATTCCCTTCCTCCCCTCTGCGTGGATGCCAACTCTTCTGAGCATTTGTACTGTATATTCACTGTAGATATACATCATAAACGAAACATTTTAACTTGGCTTGTATTCACACACACACACACGTGCAATTTCTGCTAACCAGAATTTGTCCAACATATCTGAAGTGCGTGTATTGTGGGTTTGTGTGTTTGCATGTGTGGGTGGAGGGTGGGGAGGTAGATATGTCAGCGTTTGTTTCAACCCCACGTTTTGTTCTCACGAGAAACGAGACCGCAGATGTGATTTTCTCAGATGCGCTTTACAGTTCATCACGTCTATATTGGCCTTCGGTTTTAAAACACACGTTACGAAACGTGCAAACAGATGTGAAGGGCTTCGAGCTAAACGCACCGCAAACTGGATTTGATGATGCCTGTGAAGTGTTTGTGTTCATTATACTAATGACTCAAAATGAATGTGTTAAAAAAAATAATAAAATAAAAAAATTGGACAGCAGATATCGGCCAAACGAACCCGCTCGCGCCCAGAGAATTTCATTTTCACTCACCCACACAGTTGTCACAGAGGCTGCAGTGGGAGGCACGTGGCGGTCTGAAGATCTTGCAGGTGAAGCAGTACTTCAGCTTGACAGTCTGGCCGTTGATGACCACCTCCTTTGTCCTGGGAGGAGGCCTGTAGCCAGTGCTTCCATTAGCCACATCTTGGGGGGGAAAATCGAGAGAGAAAGAAAAAACATAAGATTCACATAGAAAAGACTGTTTAAACTACTTCCGCACTCCCTTAATGGACTCCCACCTACAGTAATATAGTGTGTTTATATGTGTGTGTGTGTGTGTGTGTGTGTGTGTGTGTGTGTGTGTGTGTGTGTTGGGGACACGGATGATGTGGGTGTGTTATGAATAAAATAAAATGCATTACCAGCCGGGAGGAAAAGCTACAATATGAACATCTCGCTGGTGATTAACAGCATAAAAGTTCTTATAAATATTCTTCTTATTTTGGTCGCACTGATGTTCTCGGCCATAATCTTGTCACAGCCTGCCAAATCTGGAGTCAAGTGTTGCGGTACTACGCTCCTATAACGACCTCAACTGCATGGATAACGCAGCGATGACAACAGAGGGCAGCAGACCTATAGGAGGTGACTCATGGTTAGTTAATTCACATTTGTAATGAGTCTCACCAGAAATAAATGTCACGCTGCCTTCAAATCCTAGAAATCTATAGAGAAGTTCATGCTTGTGCTTCTTTAGCACAAAGAAATAGACTTTGTTAAAGCCACTGGAGACACTATTTAGCCAGTAGTATCCATCAGATTTGAATGTCTGGGAGCAGTGTAGGTTCAGGTTGACTGGTTTAATATTCTAGTGACAAAAATTGTGGCCCTTTTTTTTTTATGTAATATGAACAACATTCATGTACTGAACACCACGATCCTCATGCTATAACACAAAGAAGTAAATGGTGGCAAGCTGCACTGAATGCCTTTTGGTGGAGTAAGATGGCAGTGATGACAGGCTAAACGGTAAGGATGAGAGCAATGATAGTGATTTTCAAGCCATAAAAGGTAGAGGCTGTATCCCATTATTGCTCAGCTCGCTTTAAGCACTCTCACGTACCCCGAGAGCAGGAGATATTGTGTGTAGGAAGATCATTTTGAGATCATTTACACAGGAGCCCGTGGCAATGCTCAGAGAGTGGTATGTGTGTGTTAGTGGGGGGGGGTTGTATAGGGACTGAGAGGTTTGTGTGGGTGTTTGACATTTCTAAAAGGAGAGCAGAGGAAAACAGTGAGTTCTCTTCTATTGAATTCATCTCTATTGTGATCAATGCCCACAGAGCGCTCTCCTCCATACTCTCCATTCCTCTGCCCTCTCAGCAGACTCCAACAAGGGATACAACAAACGAGGGGAGTGTGTGAACAATTTGGAGCATAATTCAGTTACCGCAAGAGGAGAGGTCCCATTGTTTAGGGATTCATAGTGCACTAAAATGTACAGTAATTCTACCTCCCGTCAGGTGAAATAAAGAGCTCTGACAGCCAATTGTGGCGCAATGGAGGAGACCTCTTTGAAATCTCCAAAATAAAGTTGTGGCAGGTAGGAATGGAGACGTATAACAGTAATATCAAACAATCATGAGAAGCAGCTATGTGGGGAAATTAATCTCTGTTTAGTGTGACAACCAGCCTAAAGATGAGAATCTTAAAATGTGTGAAAGTGGGCTTTCCCATTCCCCCCACACTGTGCTGACAATTGCAACATTGGGCAACACCGTCAGTTTTTCTTTAGAGATTGTATGATCAGTGCAGGCACCAATCATACAATCTCTAAAGACTAACAGACCAAATGTATTTGTGTCCTGGTCAAACTACTGTAAACTCTCAACTATCTAGAATTTAAATAGTCTAATATACTCCCTCGAAAAATGTAGAAAATGGACAACATGAAGAGAAAACAATGACAGTAACTCAGTAATGTAATCCAATAACATAATTAAATGTGCTTGTCATAATTATTTCAGAATTGGGGAAACACAGACACAAACTCGGCCTTAAAGATGACAGAATGAATCAACACATTTCAGTTTCAACAAGTCTTTGCACGTCTGCTCTTTTACATGTAGATGTTGCTGCTCTTCAGTCAACGTCCTCTCTTATGACTGCATACCTGGTTTAATACTATATAATTTAAGTTGTAAACTGGACAGCAGTTACGGAGTAGATCAGTCTCATACCAGGGCTATGCACTTTGTTCTCATACTAATATTATACGGTGTTCTGTATTCACAGACATGAAAACAAATATTTTTCAATTAGTCTAGAGCTCTTCTGCAGTCTCTAAAAGATTAGATTCAGTGGGTACAAAAGCTGCAAAGACAAGTCTCAATATAATATTTTCGTACACTATCCAGTAAATCAACTGTGGTCGCGCCTTAAGTACACTACAACCAGCTCATCAACAGTCGCTGCACTTGTTCACAGATACTTTGCGTAAAGTAGTGGCTGAGTGGGAGTGTCAGAGCTTTTCTGCTGAACAAAGCCATTTGCACACGGCCATCCTGGCAGCCAAAGCTTAGCCTTACATCAGTGTCTAGTGGGAGATCCCTCAGAAAGACAGGCCAGGTCCAAGAGCTTGAAGCTAGGAAATAAGGTCAGGTAGACTGGGAAGTGATGTAACAGACAGCACATACTTACACACACACACACACACACACACACACTACCCACTCATACACAAAGCTAAATGAGGGTTCAATGTCAGCCAAACTGTGCAAGGCGTTGCCTGGTGAGGTATAAAAGGGAAACTAATTGCTATCCTGCTGTGCATGTGGAGGAGAGAAAACGGGGCATTTACCTTCACTGATGGAAACGTGTATGAGAATACAATGGTGATGGCTGACACATACAGAAGCACTGCGCTCAACCTGCCTGCCAAGATTTAGGACTAAAACTCGAGGCCACTACTGGTCAGTCAAGCAGCGATTTCAAGGTCTGGCACACAAAAGCTAACAAGATATATATATATATATAAAAAAAATACTTTTAAAGCACACTAGAAAGGTGTAAAAGTGTGTGTGAATACTAATCACAAAATGGAATATATGACCTTCGACGCACTTCACATATACAGGATCCTCCCAATTAATAACATTAAAAAGAAAGACTGGCTCAGTTCTGTGTATGTGACAGCACGTAGATATAAAGATAGTAGCACAGAGTATCTGAGAGGGTTTTACAGACCAATTAAATGGAACATATGCGCGTGTAATGTCACTTTAAAAGCCACAGTGGAAAGTTGAAAGTGAGTGCTTTTGTGCTGTGTTGGGTGTTTTGCAGACACAGGCCATCAGGGCATGCTGGAGGGAAAAGACATTCTGAAAAATATGACAAAGATTTGCTACCTAAGCTTACCTTACACTTAGCAATGATAACTTAGAATTCTCAAAACTGGAAAAATATGCACAGTTACAACATAAATGTAATTTGTCTGAAGGCAAATGTTTTTAAAAAAGGCAAGGACGAGCCAAATCTATACATATTCATCTTCATTATCATATTATAATGACAACCCAGTGTCATTATTTTCTGTATTAGAGCAAATGTTATTTCAAGGGCAGCTCGGGTAGTGCTGTCTGCTGAATTAGCCTCCAATCACATTCAGCTTTATATACAAACATAACTGCCCTAGCAACTACCGGTAGGCTCCATGTTTTTTTATATACCTGTGATACTAACCTCTAATTCTTGCTTGGTGCGATTCAAAACTCAATATAGCCTCCAAAATAACAGTAATGCTTACATTTAAAGCATTAAACATGAAAAACTTTACACCACTCCAATTTGAAGAAAATGACTAAACCGAGGTTAATTACAGTTTTACCAACTAAATAAGCAACTTTTTGTGCTGACAAATCTGTAGGTGTCATGTGTGCATCGCCCGGCTGTTATTACGAGTCGGGCGTGAGGAGAGAGCGGTTGTAGCTTACAAGCACAAGATTTCTGTCAGCCAGTGATTGTGCACTAAATTAAATCACATCATGCTGCGGTTTGAAGCAGCTTCAACCTGATTATTGGCTTCATCAAATGAAAATAACATTATTACATTTGGGAATGTTATTCTGCTGTTGAGTAAGTTTATGGTAAGTGAATTTAGCTCAGCAAAACGCTGGAAACTCACTGCAGAGTTGTGAGCCTTGTCTGAAGCCAAGAAAAGTAACACCTGTCACACACTTAGAGCAGCAGTGACTCTTTTTTTTAATTTAAAGCTATTAAAAGCTACTTGTGGAGCAGCATGACACAAGTTTTTCTATCTATTCAAAGAGGTCCAGACGTGAACATGTACTGCTCAGGATTCTGTACAATGCAAAGCTTGTTGGGTGCCATTTAAAAATCGATGTGTGTGAGTTTTTTCAGATGAATGTGAAATTTCCGGTTGTTCACTGTGCTAACCTGGCTTTAATTTGGTTTGCCGCCGAGTATAATTTTTGATGTGGCCTCAACACATAATTAATGGCAGCATTACTATGGGCAGACAATGTGTGCAAAACAGCGCTCCATTTCCAGTTTTCTTCTGATTAGATGTGTCATTACACGGTTCCTGTCGAGCAGGACTTTTATGGTCTATCCGGAACTTCTGCTTCAGATTCTGACACACCGGATCGAACTGACAAAAGGTCAAGACCATGTGGGATCGGTTCAATAGTGAAGGATGACAAGTGACCGCATGGCCAGGTATAGCTTGAAAGAAGGGCAGAATATGGCCAGAGCTGCTGCTTCACCCTGGACTGATGGAGCCTGATGAGTTCCACAGGGAGGCAAGACGGGAGAGCAAATACAGTGTGTCTTAACAATGACTTAACCTGATCCACATACAACAGCATATATAGTTTCGATTATAATTTGAAGTGCATTTAGAGAAACAATGTGCGTGAGAGAAACCCTAACCCTAAGACAGAGAAGCCATCATAGATGAGACAGGAAAGTAAATGATCAGCATGATGGGTCAATCCAGGTCAGTCGGATTATTCAACAAGTTTGTTTTTCATTGCCTGCGTGTTGTCTTGTCGCTTGTGTGCTGCCATAAAACAGCTCTACAGTGACAGCTCTATTCCTGTACGTTCTCGATCGTCTATTCCTGTCCCCCGTGGCTCGATCACATGCTGACATCATTTCTTTATCTCTTTTTCATGTTCATGTCAGTGTAAGCGTGGGGACGAACCGGCAACGAAGGCGACTGAAAGGAAAGACTAAAAAAAGAAAGTCTTTTTTGCCCGAGGCACTTTAAAGGCTGTAAAATAACTCGCATGATCAAAATGACAAAGAGTGGATTGTAGTCGCAGTTGCTTTTAAGTTGTAGGGGTTGTGGGTAAAACTGTGACTATGTTGCACAACACTGTCCTGGTTGTTGGTTTTTGCAAGTAGATGTTAAATAAGGAAGGCTCCATTTCAGCATGTAGATTGCTACTGGTGAAAACAACCATCACCTGACACTTGAGCCTTTTAATTGTAGTCTTTTTTAATTAATGGGCAACTAAAAACAACTGGTATATGTCTCCATCTTTCTGCTTGTTTCACCTCCTTCCTCCCTCCTCTCTGATACCTGCGTCCAGTTTCTCTCCATATCTGTGTCACGTTAAAGTCTATTGAACTCCACCTCCTTTGCAGACAAGCCCCCTCTGTCTTTCGAAAAGAGAGGATGGGCTGAGGCGCACGCTCAGACGATCCACGAATGTAGAAGTTGAGATGTCAAGTGGCCTAGCAGTAGAGCCTGTTTCCGCTGGCTGCACATCTATTGCTTATTATTCAGCCAATAACAATGAAGTCAAACATGAATGTGACCCCGGGGCGGCCGGCTTCACTGAGAGAGAGGAAGCGATTTGCAGTAGCGGTTGAAGTACCAGCATGAATTATGATTGGATTGTCATTCAAAACAAGGTATTAATTCATTCTTTACTGCAACAGGACGAACATCTCAGCACTGTGTCAAACAGACACACATTAGATTGGTGCTGCAAGGGCAAAAGAGGGGCTTCAACACAAGTAAAACAGACTGTGCTGCTGATATACCCGGGCACTGCAAGGGTATCTCTGGACCGCATCTTAGAGTCAGTGGTGCATTCTGGCTGATTTATTTCACTTTTTTAATTTCTAGAGTTGGAGGCCAACAGGAGGTCAGAATCAATACGGCCCTGCAAACTGCACTATCCACGATGATTCATTTAAATCGGTGCCAGCTTTTTGATGTTTAGTGGCATTTAACAGTGCAGTGGTCAGCATTTAAGGGCTACCGATGCCAGGATGAAAACAAGTAGCCACCTCGAACATCTTTTGATGTTCAAGACGTGGATGACAATCAAAATAACCTCTAGAGTCTATTCACGGTACAAACTTGCCTTTGCCTCCAGCTGGAGCCAAGTCAAAGCTGCGAGCGGACCCACAAGGTGTTAAACTCCAGCCAGCATGTCTGTGTTGCTACAGGGAGAGGAAGAAGCTGTATCTAATGTGATTAAGGATCTTAGAGGATCTCTCTGGTGATGAGCTGTGTATTTGAGTTTGGCATCTGAATTAAGTTTCTGGCAAGGCACAAAGTAATCAAAACACAGTGAGAGTTAGAGAAGAGAGTATTGTGTGGGTTTGGTGATAAGGAATATTTTAAGAAATGTTTAATAGTTTTTCCGACAAATGAAAAAAAAAAAAAGTCATAAAATTTGATCATTAAAAGAGAAAAATCTCAGATGATTACACAACCCCTGGCTGAATTCACTGCCAGTGCCTGTTGTTTGTCAGTTTATCAGCACACCATTGTCTGAACAAATACAGGGAAGAGCAGGGAATATACTATAAACTAAATGAAAAACAGAGAGAGGCTAATTGATTGAAGCAGAAATGAATTCAATTTGAGCAAATTTAGATTCCAAATGTGAGCTATGAATGTTTTATGATGCTTCCAATAACAGACTTTGCACTTCCACTAGTACTTCAAATATACCATGTCCTTTTATTATTGAATTCTGTGTGAAGTTTTCTCATTCGGTAACGTGCTTGAAACCTCTGACTGCGTCCGTAACAGGGTTGTTCAGCTTTTGTCCTTGCAGCTGAGGCTCAAGCTTTGGTCAGGCAGCACGCTTACACAGTTATCGGTTTGTTATGACATTACACACTTGGGCAGAGTGGCAAGACTTAGGATGCACTACCAAGATGGTGGTGGGTTGCCAACCCCAAAACAGAAGACGAAAACAGTGGGTCACATTCCTGGCCCCAAGGCAACAACTACTTAATTAATCAAACAGTTTAAGCACATGGTCTTTGTCAGGGCATAATACCCCTTAGAGTGACTCATACCTCTACAATGCTACCATTTTCATCCCACACATACTGCACTGAAATTCTTGGCTTTACTCGAAGCGTGTACAGGCTTCTCTTCAGACATACCTACACGAAGAACGCACACGCAGAAGAACGAAAAATGACGGACTTCAAAGCACATCCATACTGACTGTTCCTACGGTCATGAAAAGCCTAAATGTCATTGCATTCTCTACTGATGTGCCCGTCCCCCCCCCCCTGCAGCATGAGCGCTAAGCCTTCCAAAAGCTATTTCCTCTGCTGGCCTTGAGTCTGGCTGGCAGCTTTGGAGACAAAAAAAAAGAAAGAAGAAAAACAGTGTGGCTGTCCTGACATTCACCAGCTAGCTTGGATCATATTAGGTGGAAGGAAGGAAACAGGCAGTTCTGACCATCTCTCACTCTGATTAATGCTGGAGTGGGTTTTTTTTTTTGGATTTGGCATGTAGTGGCTGAAATGATGCCAACCTGTCTAGTGCTGACATATTGGGCAGGCCGGCAGACATGTATAGACATCAAACACGGCACACTGAAGAGAAATCAAGAAATGATCATGTATTTTTACGTGCGCAGACACGCCTGCATTTGATTTGGTTTGAGGTGGGTATCTTCTACTACCATCTTCTAGCACAAAAGGCTAGAGCATTTGGCAGACAGCAGACAATGACAGCCGGGGCCTCGCTATCAGGTTTCCTTCCTAAAGTACACAAAGCACGAGAGACCTTGATGTCTCATATTGTACTGACATTAGGCCCTGCGTTGTTTAGTCAACAGATCAATAGGAATGGTGTCAAATCTGAGCCTCGGAGCACTTTGACTTCAAAACATCATCATCTATTTATGAGGCGGCTGGTGAATTTCAAAACTCTGTGAGCCTCTGGTGGCTGCAGAAATTTTGTTTTAATTACTTTTCTACACACAAGATGGATGCAAAAAGCGGCAACTGAGCACATGGCAAAAACAGCCTGAAGTTGTTAATTACATTATGGCAGAAGTGACATGTAAAATGCTCCCATGCTCACCAAGTCTGTCAGCTGTTATTATCTGTGTCTGCACAGTTACATAAGGACAAAAGAAGCGAATGTAAATGGACAGAGCTGTCCTTGGATGAAAGAAAGAAGAAGAAGAAGAGAAACAACGAAAGAGACGGGCTTAAGTGTTGTTTTTGTCCGTTAGCGTTGGGGCTGGAGATGGGGTTGGATGATCTAAGAGCTAACAGATGTGGTACTGATGTCTTGGATGTCAAGCTGCCACACCATAGTTGGAACCAAACATCGCATTCTGCACAGGTCTGGACAGAGGAACCAGAGAAGGATTGAATAGATGTTTGAATAAGACACAAAGTAAAGCTTGAAAAGTGTAAGGCCGTATTCAGACCAAATCAGGCGTTGCAGAGTTTGGGGTTAAGTCATGAAATAGCTCTTTATTTCCTTCTATATCAGCGCTCCAGCTCTCTTGTTCACTTGACGAGAAGTGTCTCTTTCTCTCTGAAAACAGACACAAACCAAAGAAAGCTGTTTGGTATGTTTTGTAGCGTAGACTTCAAACCAGACACAGATGTCGAAGCTAAAATAAACCAAGCCAGAGCACGAACTGTAAGAGAATCATAGTTTAATCTATGAACTCTTTCTGAATACTGCCCAGCGTCAGTGGTGACTGTGGAGCAGTTTGACCGGCATGGCAGTCAGATTGGTCACCTTAGCGTGATGTTGGGCTGCATTTCGCCGAAATTCTGTTTAAACTCCTGCACCACATGTCGCACAAATTAATGGGAGGACCTGCGTCTTTGCTGCAGCACCTGATTTGGCCTGAATCGTCCTTAAGCAGAGGTAGAATGCTACAGAGACAGAGACTGACAGAAAACAAGAGAGAACACTAAGAGAGGGCAGCAATGAGTAAAAGTTAGAAATAAAACGCACTTAAACGAACCACTTCTACCTTTTTACTGGCCGTGGATAAAGGCAGTGACCTTTCGGTAGCTTAAATCTAACATTCCTAGCAGAAGGATGCCGATCACCTGAGGTATTTATGTGTGTGCATTTGTTTGTGTGTATGAAATGTTCATGTCGTTACAAGGCAGGTTCTTTCAAATGGAAGATAATGGGACCCATAATGTCTCCAATACCAAAGCAGTCTATTAGTTTACTGGCAGCCATGGCACTGAACGTTTCACGGAAAGACTACAGAGACTTAAGGGCATCGCAATTACAAGCTGTTCATGATTCAACATTCATCTTAACATTTTTTTGAAAGTGAAAATGAAAGCGGACACTCCCAAAATATTACAGACATGCAAACACACCATGAAGTTGATCAAAGTGGAACAAGGGGGTCACAATCTAAAACTTGATGGATGGTTAGTAGGGTCGGTTTGGCTGATCATTTCATAGTTATCCTTAGTTTTTCACTTCCAAATGGTTTAACTACCTAAATCGTACTTCTGTCTGAATGTATCCGTCAGTGACTCCATTGTAAAGCTGTGTCAGGTCCCTGGAAACCTACATATCAGTGATTAAACAGGTAAGGAAAAAGATAGGAATGACTACCAAAATAAATAAATATGAACGATGCCATGAGAAAATAAAAACCAACTAATTTACTACCTGTACACAAATATAGCTACAGGCAACCGTCAACAACAATCAGTTGTCTGTGAAGAACAGATACCAGTTTTCGAAGCAGCCAATTGCTACACTTGGAAACACACAGCACAAAAGCCAACTGGGATGAAATGACGGTAGAGAGGGGGTAATGTGGTATGTGGGTCAACACTGTTCATATTTTCAACCGTTCATTTGTTTCTCCACTTTAGCCAATATAACTTTTGCACTGTGCTGCATCGTCCCACTGCTCCAAGCTTCTCTGCACCTTTACCTTCCCGCCAAAAGCTTTTAAGTCTCCTAATGAGATTAATTAAGCCGATCCAGAGTTTGTGTAATGAGGCACAAGTGGCCTGGAGCATGGAAAGGACCACGGCTGGGAAGTAGAAGCTTCACATTGCAAATAAAAAAAGACCAAAACTTTAGGGGATTTTTTAAAAAGAGGGTTTAAAAAGTTAAACCTTTAAAAGTACAGTGGTGATAATCCATTTAGCTACAGGCTAGCAAGTCCTGGATATACCGACAGACCTGCCTCCTGAGTCCACATGTAGCTGACTACAGCGTGACCATAACATTTTGAGCAGCTTATATTGTGGCTACATGTTGCATCTATCTAATGTTGCGGTTTAATACACTGCTTTTCTCAATATTTGTTCTCATTTATTCCGCTCAAGAGCACCACTTCAATAGCTTTAATTTAAAACTACGTACCAATAATTCTGAGCATATGCAACACATTTTACGTATTCATCATGTGGATATTGTTGCGAAATGGAAGCCCTGGATGATTATTGGTCAACATCTGATCAGGGGCTACATCCAGATGCTGTGTTTCTTGCGCAAATGCGTTGGGTGCAAAATGAATCCTTGATTTCTCAATGCGTGATGTAATGAACTGTAAACAGTGAGGCGACTGTGAATCTCGTGAACAGACTCAACGCCGCAAGATGTAGTCTCGGCTGTTTCTGACGCGTGGCGAGTAATCGCCGGTGCTGCCCGTAATTCAGTTACAGCACATCAAGTGGTTCCTAATGCACCAACAGTTTTACCTTTCACATCGCAAATTAGATTCAGAAGTTATCCAGAGGAAATCTATGAGCCAGGTAATACATCACGTGGGGACGCTTGGAGAAGTTGGAGTGAAATAAACAGATCAAAGGCCATTTGGTCAAAGCAGCACCAATACTTCACCTTAGACTCAATGCAGAGTGCCTTTAAAGTCGGCGGAGGCTTGATCCTCATTTCTCTCGCTACACAGACAAACTCCGGGCATATCAGCAGGGTAATCTGGCATTCTGTACAGACGGTTTTAAAGGCAGACACTAGCTCCCCTGGATCAGTAGCGTGCAGAGACAAATACAATATCTAAGATAGAGGTAACAATAAGCTCAGACAGACAGGGAGCAAGGGCCTGGAGATACAAAATACAATAAGTGAAAATAGCTGGTAAAAGAATATAATGGGTGAGAGAATACATCCAGAGAAACAGGAAAGAGAAACTCAGTGATGGGTTTTCACGACCATTTTGTTCATATTTCAAACAATTTAATTGGAGTCTTACCTATTTGCCTCTCCAGATCTGCTGCCTCATCTGCGGTGGCCCTCGGCAGCACCCCTGGGTCACTGAAGCTGGTTCTCAGGAGCGTCCCCAATACAAACATAAACAGCACGCCCCCTATGACTGGGATAACCGGGGTCAAATGTTGTGCCAGGAATGGACAACTGGGAGGACAAGAAGAGACGGTGGGAGAAAAAAAAGAAAATAACTCAGCATTAGTGGTCAGGATGTGTCTCTTTGCTGTTGAAGCAGTAAAAAACCTGAAAGTTCAAACAGCTCGAAACAAAAAAAAATCTCATCACATGGCTCGAGGGGCAGCTGTTTGCCCAAACACAACCTGCTCTTTCTAGTGTAAATATTTGTGCACCGCGCAAAAACGCTCAGAGTTAAGTGAGTGGTAAAAGATGAGATTTGTTGCTTCACGGCCAGTAAGTGGATATAACCCCTTAAGAGCCAAACAGACGCCCGCATAAGGGTCAGTCCCCTGTGCTGTAATCTGTTCTAATGAGACAATTTAACGTAATCCCATTAAACGCCCGACGGTACAGGTGGTTATTACAGTAATCACATTTTGTCCCACAGGGTTGCGGCACAGCTGCTTCATCCCATTTCATTTGTTAATCTCCGCTCTATTGGATTGGGTTCGTGGTCAGGAAAAAAAAAAAAAAAAAAAAATTGTCATTCCAGACGAGGCGAACCGAACGAACATGTGGTAGCCGTATGTTTTGAGGGATGCTGCTGAGGAATGCGAGTTGAGCCAGGGTTCACAATAATATTAGCTTTCATTAGAATACATTTGAGAGCCACTGAAATCTAATACGTTTCGCCTCACAATCAACCTTATAGCTCCTTTTAGTGCCAGTACATGTCATTAGTACAGTGCACTGTGTTACTGGCTGGTAAAGGGGGAGCACAGTTTGTCGCAAGGCAGGATAAATTACACCGAATAAACAAAAAGGTGCAGAGGTTTGGAGGTGGAGCCGGTTGGGAGGATTAGGTATTAGCGGCATTCACTAAGTGCATCAGACTACACCCTGTTATTGCCTAAACCAATGCAGAGAAACAATGACTACAGATCATAGACAAACTAAGGATGCTTAAAGTGACACCGATGGCTATGATTTTTACTGCAACGGCAACAGAAGCACTTCACGATTCACAGAAATGTCAGTCGTGCGGCTTATGTAATTACGTGCATCATAGTGAAATAATGTCTATCAATGACCCATCCCCCCAAGCCTTCAGATGGTAACGCACCGGGAGGGCAGTTACATCCGTAGATGTTTGCCAACACCAGTTACTCCATTAAACCAAGCCAAACTATATTTAGGCTTTCCATGTTGGCCCCCCCATCTATGATAGCGGGTGGGGAAGGTGTTAATATGGGTGTAGAGCATTTGACTTAAATTTGCTGATCTGTGCTAACACTCCCCTGTTTTCTACTGAGATGCTGGAGATCAATGCCCTTCAGCCAGGGGGGAAAGGTCAGCCAACATATGGCAACCTAACAAAGAGCACAAAAACCTGCGAAGCTTGGAAGTTGCCAAAAAACAGGACAAAATCTACATGAGACACATGCAATGTTTGTGCTTTTTGAAGAGCTGCGGCAAACACGCCGTAGACAACTCATGCCATTACCCCAGCGGAGTGGACGCTGGCCAGCCCTGCTGTTCTTCTACATCTGGGAGTGAGACTGAACTAAGTAAAAAAAACACACTGGGCTGTCTGGGACATCAGCAGGGTGCTGCAGGCAGGACAACAGCGTGCAGCACAACACATTTCTCCAGTTAAGAACATGCCTAGAGTTCCCAAGGTCATTGCACCGGGCACCCACTGTGTCGACGTTTAATATTTTCAACTCATGTTGGACACTCGCTTACAGGGCTTCTATTTTACAGCTTCAGTGATTCATCCCCAGCGCCAGTTCTTCTGAACTGGGCCCAGTGGAGACACATTGTCCTGCGAGATTGTAATCTCTGGCCGGGGCAGTGCTGCACACCAACCTTGTGTCTATAATCTGCCAAGCCTGGCTGCCAGTAGTTAAACAGAAAGCAGCACTGTTGCCCCTGCCTATCAAATACATTGACTGCAATGATCGTACACACCAGCTACACGAATCCTGCGATTCCAAA
The DNA here is from genome assembly GCA_014281875.1 of Nibea albiflora. NCBI lineage: Eukaryota > Metazoa > Chordata > Actinopteri > Sciaenidae > Nibea > Nibea albiflora. Next base: position 10,080,875 of record CM024799.1, read on the forward strand.
TTTATACCACACGAGTATCTCATTTACAGTTAGCTGACACAAAAAAGGGAAACAATCATGGTAAAGTGTGACTAGGACATGTTAGTGGGGATAGATTTAGTATGTCCACTTTTGGTAGTGCTACCAGAGGAGGTACTCTCTGAAGAGCTGGGTCGGAGGGACGCCCCTGATCTGGCAGGAACTCGTAGGACGTTCCACCAGCGGGAAACAACAGACAAGAAAAGTGTGGATTGCTTTGTGCCAACAGGTGGATGTGTCTGAGAGGCATTCAGAGACCTGTGCAGAGACCGAGGGGTCTAAATGTCAATATTGACTCATATCACAGTAATGTTTTATGAATCCAGAAACAAGAAAAATAGGCTTTAGGGACATTCAACAGATGTGTTCAGTACCTTTTTGATTCATAAAAAAAGGTGTAATCCTTTCTCCTTGCCACATTGTGTTTTTCCAACCTTACTTAATAATATTCATCCAGCCAACAGATGTCACACAATTATCACCTCACGACTGGCTTGCAATTAACTTTAGCCACTCCAAATAGATCTGCTGTTGTCACTATTCTCTTCATGTGTAAAGTGCACATTTATCGCTGAGCTACAGCGCAAAGTACTGCTTTGCTCTACTGCCAGAGAAGTAACAAAACGTATGTTTGCTTCAAGTGCCGGAAAGGAAACAAATAACCAAAGAAAATCAGCTGATTTCTGACCACTTAGACAGAGCTGACCTCTAGTCATCTGAGCTCATGTCTTTGTTTCCTGTCTGGAGGGTGCGAAGAATGTAACATCATCGTCACATGGCAAACACAATCTACAGTGCTGTTAGCTATTAGTTTAACACAAACATCCACATTGAAGGCGGCAGGATCTTCACTTTCTTTAGGCGTGGTTTATTCTCAAAACCAAAAATGACTTTTCTTATTGTTCAACAAAAATGTCATGGCATACAGAGACGTGTTTGTTTGGCTTTCATAAAAGAGAACAACGAGAAGCTAGCAGAACCCTAACTGTAATTCACAGTACAGTATTTCAGATCAAGTGACGGTTAAAACAACACATAAAACTTGGCTGCCACAAGTAACCCCCCCCCAAAAAATGCTGTCTGTTGGGAATAAACATGCTCTTCTAACTGTTCCTAACAACCACTGTGTACAAGTCTGGTATTTGAGAGAACCAGAAGGGTACACTCAACAGCTTGCCTCGGTCTGTCCCCGTAAAGCAGAACATTTCAAAGTCTGACGTCCCAACATCTTTTCATCTACCCATTCCCAATCTGTCACACATCACATAATGAATCCTCCAATTAGAGACGCTAATGGCAAATCACTACAGGTGTTAAAAGCTTGGCAGTCCTTGAGTGAGAGTGCTACATCTGTAACAATTAACTCAAAGCCAATATTTGAATGCTTTGAAGAAACCACGAGAAAGTCACGCTCCCCAGTGAAATGTCAAACACCCACAATGGTCGGTGAGAGCTACAAATCTCACTACATGTTATGTCTTTCTGTAGAGAAAGCCCAAACACACTTTTGAAGCTCTCTTCTGTGAGAAAAAAAAAAAAAAAAAAAAAAAAAAAAAATAGATTTCAAAACTTGTTATGTGGCAAGTGGTGACGGAGATGGCTGAGAGATTGGTACAAACCGCTGCCTCAGAAGCTGTGTCTCAATGTGTCGGACATCGGGAACATAATGAAAAGGCAGTCGTGTGTGATAGAAAGTGACAGGTTGGTAGGAGCGGGCAGAGATTAAAACACTGAAGCCATTAGAGAGGGAGGACATATGCGACGTCAAGCCTGCCTCTCCTACATGGATCAATAGACACGTAGAGGAGTTGCAGGTAGGCAGCATCTTGCCTGATTTAAACCCCCCATGACGATAATCAATTTTTATCAGTGAGTGACCATGAGTGAATCAAGTGAATCATTTCAGCGACTGTCTTTCCTGTGAAGGACTGTAAAGCGCTGATATCAACAAGCAACTGGACTACAAAAGTTACATTTTCATTCCCCTTTTAATTTGATACCAAATCTTATATTTAACTGGGACTTTAGGGGCTTTGTTGCCATGGAGACGGACAGTATCCAGTGTCAGACATGGTACATTTCGAAAGAGAATGTGGTTACCCTGGAAACAGCCACATGAGTGAGCTGAAGCCTCAAGGAAGAAGAAAAAGAAGAAGAAAAAAAAACAACAACAAAGACATTCAACAGGATAGAGACAGCATGATGACATTCATTACAATCATTTTAAATGTCTCAACAAGCCATTTGGTCGGTGAGGACGGAAGGACTGTTGGATTTGATCCTGAAATAGTGCAAAGACAGGCGTCATTCACTGCTAACCAGAGAGGAAATCTTAGTTGACGACTAAGTCCTTAAACTAGTGTTTGTTTTGGTCTTGGCATAGTTTTACATTTCTTAGTTTTCAATCTCAATCAAATATGTAGGCTGGCACATGGGAGAGGAAGTACTTTGACATTTAAAGATGTTTAGACTTAATATATTGTGTGTGTTGAGGGTAAACATCATTAGAAGTCCACCCTGCAAAACTGACCTTATAGTGGTAAAACAATAATATAAATAACATAATAACAAATATAAAAGGTATTAATAACTGCAGAGTCTAGGGTTAACTCCAAGTAACAAAACAGACACCTAAGCAGACTGCGCCTTAGGCAGCTAATATACAGATCATAATACAAAGAACTCGAGGCAGGAAGATCAATCATTGGTTTGTATGGGTTCATCTAAAATCAATTCAATCAAACTTTCAGAATATAATCTATCAAAAATAAACTCATTTTGGGATGATAGTCAAAAGTCTTTTCCCTGGGGGCTAAAAAAAAAAAAGAGAAAAATGGCAGGTTTGGAACAACTTAAGTATACAAACACTGAGTAAAGCAAAGGTCTGAGATGACAGATTGTGATCATAATTACTCACCAAAAGGCACCCATTTAAAAACGGTGCGGCAACAAAGCTCGTGTGAATTATTGACTGCTGAAGGCGGCGCAATAAAACTATGATAGCTAATTCCTTGGGCAAACGCCTTAATGATATATCGTTAACGTATCTGCAAGAGGTATTAGTACATGTCAGTGAAGAGCAGAGAGGAGCATAATGCACAATGAGTAATGACTTTAATCAGAGGGTGGTTACGGGCAATCAGATAAACAGCAGCGTGACACTTCATTGACATAAGGAAAACCTAATGTTTGCTTTTTGTGTTTAAAAAAGGAAAGCGCAGCGCTTGATTTTTCATTCCTCTGGAGGAGATGGAGTGCAGAAGGTACACATCTGAACTTGGTACCGACATGTTGTACATGTATGATGATGCATATGATCGCATACAAAAAATGTAGTAACTCAAACCAGATTAAGTGCAACTGCTTTTACGCCTTTGCAGCAAATGCTTGTTGGAACAGGTCACCAGGTTTCGGTGTGCGGTCAATTTGCTATGACTTACATTTGCTGTTGTTAAGTTTGACAAAGATCTACTAAATTAAAGAGACCAGAGGCAGGTCTATTCACCAAAATAAACTAAGATATCAAATGTTGGAAAATTTAGGAAAAAGGTCATCCCAACATAAACATAAAATAAATGAATGCATGCACAATCCAATAAAAACAATACTCTCTTTGCTGAAGACAACCGGAAAAAACACACACTATTTTAGTAAAGAGTAGGTAAAGGTCATGACTCATAAAGATAGTTTTAAGATGCTAACTCAGGTTTCATAACGCAGACAAAGCCAACTTAAACATTAAGCCTCACCCTGAGCAGGAAGCATCGCAATTTTCAAAAAGGAAATGGAGGGAGTGGAGTGAAAGTCAATGAATGTTTAGTATGGGTACAATCGCATAAAACCAATTTGCAAGAGCGACCACTCAATCAGGTCTATTATGTGCAGGTCTCCTGCTTTAGACACCTCACTAAACAAGTGCAGGAAGGAAATGAGTCATGTAAAAATGCACTTTCAGTGAAATTAAGACCACATTTTCTATTCTAACAAAAAAAAGAAAAGAAACAAAAGGCAGACGAAACACTGCATGTTCCGAGGAGATGTGCTCCATGACAACTTTCTATCTGCTCTTAGCAGCAGATATGACAAAATCTGACCAACAGGTCCGTGTGTACTACTGTTACCAACACTCTCCTGAGATTTTCTTGCTCATTTCCCTCCCGAAGGGTGTGCTAATCTCAACAATAATCCAATCCAGATTACGGTTATCACATTTCCCCACTAAATCCGCTTAGGATGCCAACCGCTTTTTCGAAACTCAGCTGGGAGTTAAGCTTGAGGGGACTTTCATCTCGGCTTGATGTAACCATCTGAAGCTCGTTTCACTCGGTGCTGTTCGCCGGCGGTCCTTTCAGTGTCACCTGAGATAAACTGCACCCTCATTTACTTTCTTCTTCAGCTATGAAGGCAATCAATATCCTGTGATGTGCAAAATAAAAAAAGAAAAGAAAAAAAAGAAACATGGATCATCCAACACACCAAGCATCTAGGCCTGCAATCCCCTCAGTACTTGCATGAGAAGAGATCAAGTTTGCCCAGAGATATTACTCTAGAGTGATGCAGTATCAAATACATGAATGTGTTTAAAATGTGTTTAACGTTCTGTTAAAAATGCATTTGAAGCACTTGGCTTTATGGCCTCTTACTCTAAAGTCTCATTACTCATCTGGTCTACATGAATACAAGCTTTGTCAGCTTTGCCTTTTATTACATTTTGATTGCTTTTGATGGCAGGCAAGGGCAGGACATGAACCTCCTCTTCGCTGTAGGCCAAGTCATTTGTCAGTGAAACAACTGAACATGACATGCTTTTGCAAATGGTTCCATTTTTTTTTTCTTTTTTTGCCCAGACCGCTTCATGGAGCCATCATTTCCTGCCACCTTTCAGACAAATGTCACTTGAACACAGCGCAGCCTCAGAGGACTGCAGTGGTCATGCACGCAGTAGATCCCTCCAAATCCAAACATGTGCCATGCATAATTGAGCGCATGGCACATGTTTTTGATTGGAGTGGATGAACTAGCGAAGGAAAGCTGCATAACAAACAGAGCGTGCCAGGTCGACTGAAGGCTTGGAACTGGTTAGCCAATCCGAGAGAGGAATCACACTACAAAAAGCAGACAGCTGGACGTGATTTCTGGTTTCAAATGAACCCAGGTGACAGATCTGCCTCTCCATTCTGCAACAAAACAGACAGCTGCAGTAAAGTGGTGGAAGAGGAATTACAAGTCACATTCAAAACATGTTCAGTTTGATCAGAACGACCAAGATCTGGATGACATTTATAGACGATTAAATATTATAGCATTTTATGGCCTTATGTTGTCCTTCGTGTTAAAATGAATAAAGTGCAAGCCAGTGAGAGCAAATCAGGAAGGACATTCTTATTTGACAACTTGGCTTGGAGAGAAATGCTTTGAGAAACTATGTCTACCATGGGTGTGACTGTTCAAATTATGTGGACAAAGGCTCTTTCACAATAGTTTGCATTATGACACTGCAAAAACTAACTTATTATTTGGCCCCGGCATGCAGGAAACACATCACTCTTCATCTGAGTGCTGTGCAAAACTAACATTGTACAAAAAAAAAAAAGAAACAGCTACCATTTCACTGATTTCATTTCATTCATTCTGTAATAACAGGACAGCCCAAAGATGGCATGCTTGCTGAGGGCTCGAGAGCCTATTGTGTTCTCAGAGTGAGGCAGAAATGCTGCACAGTTCTTGGGTTATTCATTAAAAGGGGGGGAGTTTCTTTTTTTATTCACAGGAACAAAATAACCACTTCTAGAGAACTTGACCTCAACCTGCTTGTCCAACCAAGAACACACAGTTTGACCAATCAACTCTCTGAAGACTGAGATCAGTTGATTAAATGAGTCAAGTCTGGTGTGCTGCTGCTTGGTTGGAAAGAAAACCTGCAGCCACACCGGCCCTTTGTGGAACAGTTTGGACACCCCTGATCTATAGTGTTCTTAATAGGCCATAGGCCACTTTATTACACCTGCAGACAAACATGAATACGTCACCATAAGGTGTTTTTGTGCCAACACAATGTCTGAGCATGTTTCTTTTTAACAACCTCCAAGCACCTGGGCCACCAGGATTACCTGCTGGTGAAAAGGAGACTCTAAAAGACTGATGATTGATTTAAATGACAACTGTTAAACCAGCATAAAGACATAAAGGGGAGAGTTAAATTACCTGTAGTGTTTGTTAAAGCAACATTGTGTAACTTTTCTACTGAGAAATAATAGACTTTAAATCATTTTGATGACACACTGACTTGTAATCAGGTGAACGGTGTCTCATTTGTACATCTTTTCGCACCCTGTCAAACTTTGGGCTCCAGGTCCAATCACCATGAGAAATCACACACCAACGCAAATAAATTAAATAACGTAGTGATGAAACTGGATCATGTTTTAGGGAGGAAACGTTTCCTACTTTTCCTTCTGATGTCCTCCGACTGCTCCGCTTCAACTCTCAGTGATATACTGCTGCGAGCTGTAGCTGCTGTTAGCTAACGTTAGCTCAGGCTGTGAGCTCAAAGCACCGGGGGGGTGGGGGAGTGTGTTTGTTGTAGTGTAGTGTAGTGTTTGTACTACAGATGCTTTGGACCACTGGGAAGAGGATGTGTTCAGGGAACAACTTCATATGAACATAATGACGAAGACAAAGAGACCAAAGAGAACAATGGTGGAAGCTAAGGAGGTGAGTGACGAGCAAGAAGCTGTTGTCTAAGAGTAAATCTGGGACTTTTAGTTGGCGAGAGTCTTGTGAAATAAAAGACTGAAAGACAGACGACAAACTGGGCTTCTTGCTGCTGGATAAGTAAGTAACTGGCTGCTATGTCTTGTGTTGTTACACTTGATTAATGTTTGGCTGTTAGCAAAGTGGTTGACTTAGTAGTTGCTGATCATAAACATTATAATCATCACAAATACCCATGTACATATTTATGACCGTGGTATTGTATTCGGAAACTAAAGGGGGAGACTAAATTGCAATTTCTACGCAATGTGGCTGTAAAGTCTAGAAGAGATCACAGTGAGTCTTTGGTTAGAAAATGTTTTCTGATGCATTAAACATCACTGTTCTGTGACATCCCCAACTCCAGTCTTAGTATTGTGTAGCCTTGTTAGCATTAAAGTCCTGTCTGTATGCTGTTCAACCTAATTTTCTTTCTAAATGTTGAGCTGCAAGCCTAATATTAGGGAGGCCATTTGATACCCGATACTTGATTGTTTTCCCTTGTCTGTACATCTTTAAAAAAAAAAATCTATTCTCTGCCAACACAGTTATTTTATGTATGATGTTTTTCTAGTTTTCCTTGCTTCTTCTGTTTTGACTTTAGGTGCAAACAGCATAAATATAGAAAAGTCAGATACTGTTGTGCTTTCTTCATAGCCATGTCTCCCTGATTTCAGAACAAAGCTTAATCACAAAACTGCTGAGCTTTGAGTCGATCCTAATCACATACTGAAAAGAGGTTCATGAAGGGGTGATAGTGCGCCGACCAATCAGGCACGCATTCGGGCAACTTCTCTCTTTAGCTGTCAAAGTCACGGCCTGTATGAATGCATATTGGGATTAGGCAGTGGAAAATGTGTGTGACCAGAGAGCTTCAAGCAGATTAACCAATACATAAAAGAGGCTGCACTTGTAAAACAACTACAGAATCTCCACACACAGTTTACATATTAAATGGATTAGTCATCGTCTTTCATTTATGACAGAACGTGTTTGTCTTGTTTATAAAGACAGACACGAAGCCATCAGATCACTGCACCTATCCACCTGCCAAATGTTTCCGAATCAACGCAGCATTTCTACCAATCAGTCCCTCCCACAGCAAAAAAACAGGTCAGACAACTCCCCACAAGTCAATTCTGTCATAATTATTCTCGTGAAAAATGCCTGACTTTGCAGTGGCTTATCGAAGCCTTTGATGCAACTGCCGCACATTTTGTTTTGTTTTTTGTAGAAATCTGCGGTAATATTTAACTGTAACTATTTAAACTGAAAACGTTGTTTGTGAGTGTTGTGTGGAGAGTACAACATGAATGCTGAATTAGGCCTGTCAGGCAGCACACATTCCCAGTGCGCAGCTCGCATAAATAAAATGGCTACAGGTTTTACTGAAGGACATAAATTAAACGAGACTAAACATGCTGGACACTGAAATAAAAGCTAGTTTCATACGCCTGCATCAAGGAGATGTGCTTCTCTGATCTCCTGGTAAGTGGTGTTTTAGTCTTTTTCTATCAAATTATATGAACATTTTGACATCATAACTAGTGAACTGTACATGCTGTTTCATCTCTGTGAGATGAAAAATCTGCAGGCCAGTTTTGCAAGAAATATTACTGTAGGAAAGGAACACCAAATAAAGAGCTGCAGTTTGGGTGAACGCAAACATTCAACATGCTATCAAGGTAACCATTATGTCTACAGCTCCTGTTGTATGTAAAACACAACAGATCATATTTGACTAGAGCGCGCAGAGCCCAGTTAACTCAAATGTATGGAAATTAGATATTAATCCAGTCACTGACCATACCAACATGAGTGGAAACCAGTTAGCCAATACTGCCAGGCCACTTTGCAAATTCAATCAATTGATTATTACTGAAGCACTAACATCTGTAGTGGAGGAAGTAGGCTGAAGGGATTGACGTGTTCCCTTTCATACCCACATGAGCTAACTTAGCTAGCCAAGTTCAGTGTTATGGGGTGTGACAGTGCTGAAACCGTGGCCAAAGCCGTGACATCCTAACCCACTCCCACGCACAGAACAGACAGTTTTAACCAGAACATTTTGACAGTGCACCACTTGTTTTGTATCAGCTGTAGCATTCTACTCAACTAAGCTGGTGAAGTGCTGCCGGTCCACTATACTGAAGTGTTTCCCAGTAAATTATAGCAGGTGCGCCGGGCCACGATTGGTGTCAAATGGTGGGCAGACGCTGTTCAGCTCAAGTTGGGTTTGTCAGCAGAAACACCTCAAACACGACGAGGGCATCACCTGAATTTACCCTGACAAAAACTTGAGGGTGGGCCGTTCTCTCCACAGAGGCAGCCTCTCACTGCAGATTCACACCAAAGTAATAACTAATGACACAGGGGAGTTTATCTCTGCGGAGATGTGGCCATGATATGATTAAAGTACTTGAGCTCTGCTGCAACACGTGTGCACGTCAGTCCATTGTGCCTCTCTGTAAATGAGCACGAGTTCAGGGACGATCAAAAAGGTCAGAGTCGATGAAGCGTTACTGACATTTATGTTTTTAAAAACGCCCCTATTGAACATAAACTAAGCGGGCATTGAGAGCAAAAAAAAAACAGACGAGCATTTAAACAACACAATCCTGGTTCAGGAGCGTTACTTCAGGTACCAGAGAGGCAATGAAATAAGACTGTGAGACACAAATTTACAGTAGGAATGCAGCATTCATGTTAGAAAGTGTATCTACCAGTAATGTGCCCTGTATGCGTTGGATTGGCCAACTTTTGCAGCAAAAGTTGAGTCGTTGTGTCTCATTTCTCAGAGACTCATTTTATCAGTTCTAAACTCAAAGATATTTAGTTCACATGAATGTCAAAGAAATAAGCAAATACGCATATTTAATAGGCCGTTTGGGCTTTTTAAATCACCAATTAATTAAAAGACTAATCTGGTTACAGCAGAAGGTGGAGCACGCTGTCCACTAACCACACGGTTGGTGGCTAGATCCGCTGCTCTTACAAGTGTCCTTGGGCAAGACACTGAACCTTGAGCCCAGGCATCAGTGTGGGAGTGTGTGTGTGCATGACAGGCAGGTTTGTAAAGTGCTCTGGTTAAAAATGATATTTCAGCCCAATAAAAGATCCTTAAATAAATCAACGCCGACACACCAGTAACCCGTTTTAGTGTCACGGCCCCGTCCCGGTGACTTATGCATTGCATATTATCATTCTGTCCACCTCAAATATGAGTCGTTTCTCTCTCTCTTCGAAACTGTGGTTGCTGATATCAGTTTTCACATCAAACCAAACAGCATAACTGAACACCACTTCAAACATCTGCCTGAGTGAACTTTTTACGAGGCATGAGGGAGAGAAGGCAACATGTGCAACAACAGCGCACATGGAGGACCAGGGGGGAGCCGGCAACAGAATAATAAACAGAGCAAAGTCTGCCGGTCACTAACAGGGTTTATTGTGCATGGCTGAGCACCCCTCAGACAGACAAAGAAAACAAGCAAAAAGAAATATGGAGACGTAGAGAGCTCTCTGGGTGAATGTTCTGTGCGTGTCTCCATCCCTAAGCGCTCGCCATCTGTTGACCCTTTCTCGACTCCACAAACCAGGACACGGTCTTTAAATATGATATGGACCAGGTGTCATCGCACCACAGCATCATTTCAAATACTGTAACAGGCTATAAAGGCGGCTCCACAGACAGTAGAGGCCCTTACAAACTGAATGAGGAGCGGCTCTCCACTATGCTGACCACTGGCGAGTAAGGTTAGAAAAACACATCTAATCGAAACGCATTACAGTTAATGACAACAGAAGGCAGTGTGCAGGTCTGCTGACTGTCCTCCTGTCTGATAAATGTCTCCTTTCAGCTAAAGGGGGAGTAGGGCGGGGGGGCAGCAGCGAGAGAGAGGAGAGCCAGGAAGGCTCGATCGGCCTCCGGGTATGGACACTTCGACAGTGAGGACAGCGCTAAGCTCAAAAGTGGCTTTGTGGTTGTATAGTGTTCCTGAAAAATGTCCCCCTGTAGTCACAACAAACAGAGGACAGTACACTGGGCCCAGCTCTGCGGTGGTCACAGCATAGGAAGTGAAGTTATCCAAGGAGGGGCTGAGGTATCGTCAGGAAGCATCTGGCATCCTTTATGTGGGTGCTGGGGAACATCCAGGTTCAAATGGACACTGCAGTACTTTTCACTCCCAGTTTAGTCATTTTATAAATTGTTCCATAGTAAAGAGGGTTAAAGGCTTTAGCCCGTAGTGTGTCGTCTGTCGAGCAACCTGCCCTCTGGTCACAGGTTATGTTTGTATCTGTACTGATGTGACAATGCGTTGAAAGATGAAGTGGTCCAGAGGTCACTGCTGATACAGATGTCTGCGAAGGACTTCAGACACGGTGCATACAAAAAGAAAACGTGCCACTGGTTTCGGAATAGGATGTAAAAGATGTTCAAGCCAGTGTAAATGAGTCTGTGTGTCAGCCCATGCTTTTTATTCAATAAACTGGCCCTTAAAACACCTTGTCACCTAATATTAGAGCTGCACTAGCACTACCAAACATACCACAAGAAATGATCAAAATGCTCCAAATTCTAAAAGGTCAAACCAGCGTTTTATACACAAACACATCAGAGTCAATCAATTAGTTGTCAACTATTAATTCACAAACTATTTTAATAACAGACTGTTCGATTTGAGACATTTTATAGAAGATAACATTTCTAGATGTCTCTTATTTCTCTAGGTTGTGGGCAAAAAATACATTTGAGGATATCACCTTGGATTTTAGAAAACAGTGATCAACATCTTTCACTATTTTCTGGACCAAACGACTGATGATCGTCAGATTAATCAACAATGAAAAGAAATCATCACTTTTGATTTACTCCTAGATCATTAAGCACAGGCTATCTTTACAGTCCAGATACTGAACAGCAGCCATCAAACACAGCACATATTTTGCCTATTAAGCTTTCTCTGGCTCTGAAGCACTTTAGCCTGATAAAGACTGCCCGACTGAACCACAAATCTCATGATGGAGCAGGATTCTTATCTCGTATAGATTGGGTTTTTAAGATGATAGATGAAAGAGTGATTACTCTGGAATAATGGAGAAAGAGACAATACACTGCCTCTAGTACATGGCGGCGCTCAGGTTTGTGTGTCTCTACATGCTGTATCATGCACGTCAGTCACAGTGGGCCAATTTAGGACATCCGGGATGAGGCGAAGATGAAGGCCCGATGAGACAGTGTGGAGAAGTACAATCTTTCTGTTGATTACAGGTTGTTCTACCAGTGGGAGAAAGACAGAGGGCTCCTTTGAGGACGGAGGGGCTGTGATTAGAGGGGGTTGCAAGTGTGGCACGTAGTTAGACTGACACTTTAAGTAAGTCACGGGGGATATGCTACAAAGTGAAGAAGAACAATGCTAAAAGTAAGCTATGATTAGAGATCTGGTTCTCTGGATCTGACACAGAACGGAACCAAGAAGTGTAAAGTAACTCGCTCTTAGTTATGCGGTCATGAATTACCTCACAGCACACTGATACATGCATACAATACATAAAATCCCACTTCTCTGCAACTAGTCAGTATCTTGCTCAAAGACACTTCAGATAAGTTGATGTTTGCCGACAGTAGTTTAAAGACAAACTCTCTAGGCTCTCTGACAGCAAGTCCAGCGTGCCAAAGCGACAAACACCGCCTGCCCCTTGTTTTGTTTTTTAAAAGGATGCACATACACCAAGCAAGGGTATGCACAAGCCATAAACAAATTAAGAGGAAATCCACACCCTTTCACAACCTGCCACAGAGCACTTTCCATCAGCAGCAGCCCCTGAAATACCACGCTGCATCCAGTGAAGATGCTTTATATGCTGTAATAACTTCTAAGACTTAGTTGAGCTCGTGCAAAATAAACCCAGTGACATAACTAACATGCATGTGAAGTTTTTCCTCTGACAGCTGACCCCGTGAAGTGAAACAAAAGACGATCAGGTGAATAATACTTACTCAAAAGTGAAGAAAAGTCCACAAGTGACTAGAATGAGGACAAGGGTGAGGTAGAAAACCCCTGTCTGCTTGGCCATCATAATCCTGCCATCGCAGTAAAATTTATTCCGACCTGGGAAGGACTCCCACTTCTTCTTCTTTGGGGTCCTTTTCTTATAAGGGGTCTCCATTGGCGTGGAGCTGCGAGTGCTTATTTGGCTGTACTCGCACTCTCTCATGGACTCAGACACCCCGAGATGCATCGACTGCTGATTAAAATCCCCACAGCTGAATAAATCCCGGGGCAGATGTGCCTCTGTTGAAGAAGAGGGAGGGAGAGAGGGGGGGAGAATAAAAACCAGTTCAGTTTAGCAGATCAGAACTTTTAGAGGAAAGAAAAAAAAGTTCGTGAAAAGTACAAAACACACTTCCTGTTCGTAATAATATAAAGCTACGCCTTGCCCAACATTTATGTAGCCTTTTAAAGACACATTTAGACCCCGGTGGGTTTGATAAAGCTACAAATAAACTCAGCACGGCGCGTTTAGCTCACCTAATGTTAGCTAAATAACTTCACTAGCCGCTGCTTGACGTCCACGGCGCCTCCGTTAGCCACCTGGTTAGCATTTCATAGCGACTCAATCCAAAGTGCCGCTAAAGGCTAACGCGGCTAGCAAGTTGATGAAATGACTGGTAAGTTAACGTTAGCAACGTTGGGCAACTTGTGCAATTAAAAAAGGTTAGCTCTCTCTGGCCACTCACTTCAACCTATACAACTACACGCTTTCACTTCCCACTAAAAAATGAAGGTTTTCCCCGAGTGTGCTCTCCAGCAGCGCTGTCAGCCACATAACGTAACCGACAGCTCGGCTTCACATTCCGGCTGCCGAAGCGACAGTTGAAGCGCTGCCTTACCGAAGGAAAAGAAACGCTGGTCGTCGTGTTGGGGTGTTGTCACGTAGCTTACTCCTTTCGTTATCCAGGTTTGTTACGAGCCGACGACAAAGCAAAGAACACCATTTTTAAAAAAACAAGTTTAATGGTAGAAGAAAATGAAAATTGCCTCGAGTAGGAACTTGGTTAAAAAACGGGAAGGGGAATCCGGAGAAAAAGACCACACGGCGGGGTGCTTCTCAGACGAGCTCCAGCATCCTGACTGGCCGTCAGCTCAGATAGACACTACGACTCTTGGCGCACACCACGAACCAAGCAGAGGACCTTTACAGCCATATGTCCAATAAACGGCGAATAATCATCCGGAAATCTTCACCATTCAGCCGGGGAAAAAAACAAAAAAGTTGCAGCATTCCCCAAAGAAGCGTGCAGACAGGCCAGACAGTCGACAACCCTCCGCTCACATTGTGTCCCTCTCCTCATACAGCGCTTCTGCTACCCTCGCAAACAACAAACATCAACATGGGAGCACAGCAGAACCTCTCAGCCTGCTCCTCCCCCTCCAACCGAGGTTGAAGTCACTACTGAGGAGGTGCAAAGAGAGGACGGGTTGTTAAAGCGGTTCCCAAACCGTGGCCCAGGGACCTCCAAGCGTCCATTTGGGTTGTGTGTGTGTGTGTGTGTGTGTGTGTATAGCTAGCAGGGGCGTGTCCAAGAAGGGGCCTGGGGTGACAGTGGAATTTCTCATACATGACTGCATAAGAAACTTGAAGGGAAAGCTTTTTTTATTCATGCTTTTGGTTTTAACTAAGCAGCAACCTCCAGTTCTGGGAAATTAGAAGAAGTGCTAACAAATGTAATTCCTCAAGCGGCCACTGGAAACAGGCTGCAGAAGTGAGTCAGTCTCCATAAGTGCCTAGCTTCACAGCAGTTTACACCCTGGTTCTCTATAGCTATTTTCCCCATTCGTGACAGCTGTATGAGGGTAATTTATCTTTAAACTCACCAGTTCAAATTATATTAAGGCTGAAAGTTTACATAATTAACAGCACAGCCGCTTTGATTGACGGGTAAATGCCATTACAGATGGAGGTGGAAGAAACAGTACATCCAACATGGAGGCATCCAGCATATTTTCTGCTTTAAAACAGCGCTTCAGTACCTTACGGATGACATGACTCATGCTCTGCTCTCCATCCTTTAACTGTCATTGGTTTTAACCCCCTTTTGGCAGGATTTAAGGGCAAGACAGTGGCTTTATACTTTCTTACTCTCTTGAAAAAAAGCAAAATCAAAGATGAAATGATTCAGCTAACAAGTGTTGCCTGTGTCTATCCAGGAAAGAGCCACGGGTCAGATTTGAACCCTGGGCTGCCGCTGCAAGGACTAAGCCTTTGTACATGGGGCAGCTGCTCTACCAACCTAGCTAAACGAGACACCAACAGTGCTTGGACTTTTAACTACATGTATCATTCCACTTTTACAGGTGTTCTAATATGTTTCATTAATGGTCACCATCTATCCAAGCAAATGAAGCCAATGTGGGGGTGCCAAAAATGGCAGTTTCTTGAACGGCCACTTGAGGCTGGCGACAGAACAAGTCAATCTATGTCAAGTCAAGCCCTATGTTAATTTCCTCATCCATGAAAACTGTAGTGAGTCTGAATTTTTATAACTCACCCCTTCAAATTATATTAAGGCCTAAAGTTTTACATAGTTAATAGTATGGCCACTTTGATTGACAGGTAGGTGCTGTTGCAGATGACTTGTTTGAGCACCCAGCCGTCACTCGGCTTGCCTCATGTCCACCGACCATCCACGTGCTTGCTGATTTTTAGATTCACAAATTTTGAGCTTCAGAACAGTTCTTCAGAAACCTATGGGTGACAGGGTGGCACGGTGGTGCAGTGGTTAGCACTCACAGCAAGAAGGCACCTACTGGTGGGGGCTTTGTGGAGTTTGCATGTTCTCCTCATGTGGGTTCTTTCTGGGTACTGCGGCTTTCTCTCACAGTCTAAAGACATACAGGTTTTTAGCTCCGATTGCCCTGATCTCAACTGCAAAGATTCTATGCAGTAATGTACCCCAACAGGGAAGCACAATTATTGAATGAATCAACATGGCTTGATAAAACAAACATTAATATTGACAGTAAATCATTCAATAATTGAAAGTGCTGTCGTTCATATTAACTTTGTATCTAGTGACGACGGCCATGCAGTGAAGTTGCCACACAGCTCGTGCCCTGCCCTCATATTTCAGATCTCTGATGACGCAATTTCCTGTTCAGCCAGCTAGCCAGCGATTAGTACAGATGATTTCATCATCAGCCTCCAGTTCCTCTGTCATCTGTCCTCTTCTTAACACCTACACATGCACGAGCACGCAAACATGCGCACACACCTCTTCAACCTCGGCTCTGAAGTCACTGAAGCGTTTCAGTTTGTTCACTCCCACAGCTGCACAATTATCCTCCGAAAGTCTGGCCGCGTTTCTTGTAATGTGAGAGGACTTAATTGTTCAGAATCAAACACCACGCAGAGAGGAGAACATTTATTCTTGCTGCACTCTTCTGTTGTTGTACTTATCAGATCGCACCTCTGATACACATATGTGCTCCGTTGGGTCAAATAAAAAATAAAACAAAGGTACAGTGTGACATCTTAATGCAGTAATAGGTTCTCACATAGAATCAAGTGACAGTTGTAGAGGGAGTTAGATTTAGCATGCAGTGGCTGGTAATGCCGGGAGAAGAGATACTCTCTGAAGAGCTGGGGTTTCAGGAGTTTTTTAGAGAGGGATGCCCCTCAACAAATGAGAAAAGTTTAGATTGCCCTGAGTGTATGGGTAGCAGAGCCAGGTGGAGCAGCCCAACAGTCAGGAGGTAGGATACAGTATGTCTGAATAAAGGCATTCAAGTAGGGGTTGCAAAACCGGAGACTTCATTGTGGCCAAACATTTAATGTGGGCTGCTACAGGTAGCCAATGGAAGTCAATGAGTATCAGGGTAACATGCCCGTTTTGGTTGGGATTGTAAAAATAATACAAATGATTCTGCTTTTGGATTACTTCAGAGCCAAACATTGAACATATTGCATCTTAAACTAAAGAAATATTTTATTTTCCCTTCAGACATCCCACAAATATTGTCAATGCACATAAAAATCATTTTGCATTCAATATTTACAGTTGATCAACCCAAATAAAACAGAATATCCTGTGTTTATTTGTCCCCTTTTTCCAAGTTGGAAAGCATTGTTTTTGTTAGCATGGCTGTTAGCTGTCCACTGGCAATCCCATAATGCCTTGGGCTGAGTCTGTTGACTAATCAGAGGCTGTGTGGGTATATGTGTGGGCAACACTCATCTCAAACATGTCGCACAATGGAATAAGATGAGATTTCCCCTGAGATTTTTTTTTTTTTTTTAAAGGTAACTGATTGCATGCAGTTGGGATTACATAACCACAACACCGCATACTGTACTGTACAGTTGGCTGGCAATATAGCATTTCTTTATGGAAATGGTCACGCACTGTAAACTGAAACGTGTCATGTATCAGCAAACCGAGTGAAAGAAAGACATGTGAAGTGATCAAGTGGCAGTGATCAGTGTTGGAAAGTTGCAGATGTTTTCAACGGTTGCCCACCCACCCCAGATTAATTCCTTAAGTGTGGGGCTCATTAGCGTTATAACATATGATTTGTGTTGAGAAATGGGTGGACATGATAGGGCCTTTGAGTCTGAATCCAAGAACAACACAGGCCTGAATCACATCCCGCCAAGGCTTCATCCAGGCAATATTGTTTCATTTAGAAAGCTGCGCTGGATGAAAGAACATAGCAACATCAAATCAAGAGTCCAATGTGCAGCCACAGTTATTGAATGCTGCCTGACTTGGTAAACACACAGCTCACACCAGCGCTACCACACATATATTGTAACACATCTCAGGAAAGGTCAGAGCAGTCCCTGTTGTTTTCACCCAGAACTCATTCATCTACCTACGTTAGCGGTGAGAGGCAGGAGGACAGTGTACCAAGGCCTGGCGGTAGCCAATGACGGGCCTGGCTTCCTCTGAGCCACCACATCCATCCTGTCAGAGCTTGATGACTCAGCTTCTCAGAGGCACAGGAGTGTGGGAGGTTTTCTCCTGCGGTTGGGTGCCTACGTGAAACGCATCCTCCATCACCACGGAAAAAAAAAAGTACAGCAATCCACTTTGTGTCCGAAGTCTAAATGAAAGGATGAAATGGAAAACACTCAGAGGTATGTACGTTTATAACGTGCAGTACAGCCACAGATGCCAAGACATACCCAAAAGAATGTGAATCTTCTTTCCACACAAAAACATGCTTTAGTTAGAAATCAATTAAGGCGTTAACAACAAGGCATGCTGTAATTAGTTTTAAGGTGTCAGTAAGATTTTAATGAGATGAAGATGAGTGATTGCACCTCTCTGCAGCCGGGCAACCTGGCTAACAATCAGTCTTTGGAACCCAACCTGTTTATCGCCTGCATGGCAGCCTCAGGAATACGCAATTATTAAGGGAAGCTTAATATTGTAACCCACATTTCCCCTGGCAAAGGACAGGAGAGAGGAAGACGTCAAACTCTGACTAAAGAGGAAGTCACATTTCTGGGGGAAAAAAACAAACTGAAGACTCTGTTCGACGACACAAAATAAACAGAAAGTAGGGGGAAGGGAGAGGAGCTGGTGCTATCATCCTCTGATGTGTGATCCCAACACTTCTTCTTTCTTAAGTTACAGGGACTGTAGTAGACATTAATATGGACATGGCAGAGACTGCTTTTTGTTTACGTCTATTTTTAAATGCAGTTCCTATCTGATGCCTGTTTACACTCGCAACATCTTGCATGCCTTCATTAAAGTAAAGACATGAGCCTGTGTTTAAAGAAGAGACATAATACTAATAAACACTACTCTGGAGATTCAATTCCAAGGACAGTTTTTAAAGCAAATATGAAACTGCAGGTGTGCTACCCATTTATTATAATATTATCTTTGATTTGATATTGGGAAGCACATTTTCTAAAATTGTGAATAAAGCTAAAAAAAGCTAGTTTTAGTCCAAAACAAAAAGAAATACAGATATGAGATAAATGTCCTTGTCTTTAGAAGTGCATAAATTCCAAGCAGGTCAAAATGTACAATAGTTCAACATGTTAAATGCAGACTCAGCTAGTCCCAGACACAACAACACAAAACTATGTACAGAGAAAGAATGTGGTCAAATGTGTTAAATTAGCATTATGCGTGACGAGAGGAAGATATTTTTATACATCTCTGGATGTCTGCTATTAGTACAGTCCAGTACAGCAGCTGTTCTTCAGTCTATGCTCCAGGACACTGCTGGGAGCTAAACTCACCCCTGATGATCCCTCTCAGGCTTTTTTCACAGATGACATGCCACAGCACCAAAAGCACAGGTATAAATAATAAAATGGACGATGGTTGAATTCCATTTAGCTGCTTCAGTTTCAGGGTCCTGGTGTTGTTCAAGCTGGCTCACTCTCACACTGTCATGGTTTGACGGCACATTAGCATGCATATTGCATAATAGAGCCATCTTTAATGTGGCTTTTCATGCTGTGGCAAGTCAGAATGTCTTCTGAGAAAGGACTGAGATGTGCTCTTTAGTTTACTGGAAAAGGGTTAACAGTGCAAACAATCCAGACAAGACATCTAGTTTAAATCGTGGCTGTAAAGAGGTCTTCCTATGGGGCAAAAGTCTGCCAGTGTCAATTACTTCACAGTAACCACTCTAAAATGTTTTCCTTGCGCCTAGGAGATGCCATTCCTGAATAGAAAAAGAGTTTGGTGATATGAGTTTGTGAGGAAGAAGGCTACTTATCACTGTACATGCTAAGAAACACGGTAGATGATTAAGATCATTAACATCAGTAACCATGATGAGGAAGTTATGACAACTCCTCTTAGAGGAGCTGTTAAAATTGAACTTGGGGTCCCACAAGTGCTCATCAAACTTAGTTTCTTATTGGGCCCAGACCACAACATGAAGAGTATATTCACAACATTCATTTCTATATCCCTTTTTGAAATCTGCCAACATATTGCACAAAGGGCTCGAGCAGCACTTTATGCGTTTAATGCCCTTGTAGAGTAAATTAGTATTGAGGGGTTCAAAACCGCCGAACACGAGAGGATTAAAACCAGCAGGGACGTCAGAGAGTCTAATCATAAAATTGCTACCGAGTTTCCCACTGCATACAGCACGGCGTCAGAAAAGTGCTGCAGTATCACTCGTTTTGTCTTGAACAGTTCCACCTGTATCGGTGCCTCCGGTGATAACGCCAAATCGCCCCCCAAAGTCATATCTCATCTTGCCATTGAGTGTACTTCCTCTCCAGTAGTTTATGAAAGAGAAACGATTATATCTTGCAGGCAGTTTGGGGTGTCACCACTGTTGAGAAAGGACAGGCAGAAATGCTGATAATCAGTTATTACTGTCAGTATTGTTGTTCAGATTCACTTAAAAAGTATGTAATCCATCTGTTACCATCAACACCTTAAACATAAAATTTTGCATATGATATAATAAAGCAGTTCTACTGGAGATTCATGGATGGAAACATTTTGACAACACGTCAGAGAGCTCCTGAAGTGATACCTGAATAGCCTGCCATCTTTGCATCTAAGCTAAAATATCTGATCTAAAGCAAACAGTATTCCAGAAAACCATCAGATCATGTGTCACCTGGAGCATTTCAGTCACAGTATAACTTCACTGTAAGTCGGCTGTGACTGTGATCGAGTTATTTTGAATAAAATCAATAAAAGGCAGTCCATGTAAGCAGTTGATGTTTGTTTTATTGGCCTAAGATTGTCTGGACATAATGCAACGTCTCCGGTGCTTAACGATGTTCATCGTACATTTATTTGTGACATGTGCAGCACAGAGTATAAATGTGTATACTGAATAAAAGAGAGACATGGAGTCATACGAAAAAAAGGCAAATTTTACAATGAGCTTTTCGGGACATTTTGAAGGTTCTTTTCACACGTTTCTTTTAAGAGCATATTCCAAACTATGCCCGTTGACATGAATGGAGGACAGTAACGAACAGAAATGTGTTCAGTTTTCTTACGTGACCTCGCCTAGATATCCTCTCACCCTGGCACTTCCACGTTTGATTACCAAAGCGATTGTTTTCTCAGCTATAATACAATGCATACAGGATTTTTTTTTTTTTTTTACACTGAAACATCAGTTACATCTGCCATTTTCAAATATTTGACCCCTTTAACAAAATATGTATAATAACAATAACAAATTTTTACCAACAATAAAAGCATTTGTTATAATAGTCAGAAAGTCCCATCTCTTGCTATGCTTGATTGAGACTGAAAGAATCATGTGCGTCCATTGTACAACGGTTTATATACACAGTGATGAAAAAATACAGACATAACACAAGTGCTTAGGAAACACAAAGTTCAGCTGTGAAAGTCGTTGAGGCTATGATTGATAAATTAGACACTTCTTTTGACAGACGCGCTTCTCTCATGTTGATTGGCTGGTGCAATGCTGCCTCCCCATGGCCTAAAGCACACACTGCGGGTGTCTTTAAAGATTTACATCTTGTTCTCAAAAAAGGGACAACTTGCTCTAGTCCTATTGCACAATTTATCTTCCAGCGATGGAGACATATACATTTCAATTTAAAAAGTCAGTGTTTTTTCTCCCCACGCACCCCCTCCCCCACAAGTGTTGGCAAAAAAGTTCAAACTACTGTACAGTGTCACATTTTAAATAAATACTCTCCATTAACAAAATGTTGATGAGTATATTAGCATTTATAAAACTGAAAAACATTTCTCGGCGACTCATCGACTCTAAAGGAACCACGTAATTCAGCACCAAAATCTGGTGGCAGCTTTGGCTGAAAAAAAGTAAACAAACGGAAACAAATGCCAAACAAAATATCAAATGTAGCAATCCAACACCAGCAGGTATTAAATATTTGTATTAAAATGAGCTTTCAAATCCCAAACCCACTTTTTTTTAACAGGGCCCAGAAGCTATACATATATATAGATATTTTGTTTATGTGGATACTTCTTTAAAAAAAACAAACATTTTCTGTCATTTTGATAAATAAAAATAGAAAACCACAGAAATATCTTGTCCACCTCAGCGTTGCCTGTACGAGTCCCGCCTCTCCTCGTGTCATGACTTCCCTAAGTGAAAGAGAACTTGGCAAATAATAGCCACCACTCCCGGGTTCAGCACCGAGGAAATGGAGATGTCTAATAGTCGGCTTTCGTACAGCACAAACTCTGTCTTGTTCTCCTCCACTTTAGCCATGGCCAACAGGCCTTTGGCCGCTCTGCACATCATGTTTATGCTTGGTGGGTCCATAGGGGGGTGTCCCATGTGCAGCAAGCTGTGAGGGTTCTGCTGGTACTGTGCCATGCTAACACCATCCTCCAAGAAGCCAACCAAGTTGCCCACGCTGCCCTTCTGCATGGCTATGGCACGTGCCGCTGTGGGGTCTCCTTGTGCCACGTGGGAGAGGACTGGCCACTGCCATCTCCCTGTACACTTGGGCCTTCCTCTGACCCACATAGCGGACCAAGACAGTGAAGAGTTTCTCCTGTCGGCTGAAAGGCGGCGTAGCCAGCAGGAGGTCAATGTTGCCACCAAGGATGCTCAGTTTGCAGAGGCACTCGAGCACCAGTCTCTGAGGGGTGAGCTGTGAGTGGGGTGCTGCTGATGGGAAGGGGTCTTGGGCTTCAGCTGAAGGGCACACCATCCAGTGGAGAAGGCCATCCAGTATGGGGAGGCAGATAGTGTCTGGATAGGTGGAGAGGTCCAGCTGACCAGAGATGTTGGCAAGAGTGACCATGGCGTTCTCCCTGAGCAGACTCAGACACTCCCACCACCACTCCTCTTTGCTACTTGACAGCCCCCTGTCCTGCTGCTCGTCTCTCTGGTAGCTAGGGGGCGACCTGTTCCTCTCTGGGTGCTGATGGTGCAGCAGGAGCAGCCTGCCCAGAAGAAGAACAAGAGCAGGGTGGCGTGACATATCCAAATCATTGCCCGGGATGAAGGACAGGCTCCGGACGATGTTGGAGACGCAGAGGCATCGCTTGGCCAGCGAGTCCTGCCAGGCAGAGGTCGTGGAGAGCGGAGCCTCATCGAGGCAGCGTGGCTCATCCTCCAGCAAGGTGATGTGGTCCTGCTCCCCATCCTGAATGCACCCTGAAGGGGTAGGATGGCAAGGAGCGCGCAGGGTGGGCATAAGAAAGGGCGTCAACCCGAGCACAAAGCACATCATCTATAGTAGCAGTGATATGTTTCAGTGGTTGTTTCTTCCCACTGTCCACCTCGGCCTCCTCTTTGTTTCCGTTTCTCGTCTTTTCCTCTGATCTCGCAGGCGGTTCGCTCCGGGGTTCAAACTGTGTTTGAATATGTGCAGTGGAATCGCCTCCACCAGCCTGCCAGTGTAGCAACCCACTGGCGAATGCAGTGATGTAACCCAAGTGCTCGGTCATGTCTTCAACCAGGTCCTCTTTGTGAACGATCTTGATGGGGAGCTTATCATATTTACTGGCTTGTTTAGGTTTAGGTTCTAGCTCTGTGACAGGCTGGTCAGCACACTCCTTTTTACTCTCTGCTCCCTTTTCACTCTCCTCTTCTTTGTCTTTCCCCTCTTGCTCCCTGTCCTCTTCGTTCTCCTCCTTCTTTATGGTCACCTCGGACTCCTCCTTCTCACTGTTCACCTCAGTTGACTCTGGCTCTGCAGTGACTGGTAGAGCTCTCTCCATGATGTCTCCTACTTGTTCCAGCTGTGGCTCCGCCGCCGGAGCTGACTCAGGTTCAGGTTGGACAGTAGAGGAGTCGGTTTCCTGGTCTGGGGTGGCCTCATCTTTCTGGTTAGGAATAGGGTCCAAAGGGCTTTTCTGAGTCACAGTCCCAACCTCAAACTCTTCCAGGATGCCAAAGATCTCAATCAGGAAACGGCGGAAGTACTCCACAATCAGTTCAAGGAATCCAGGCAACTGGTCAGACAAAGAGAAAATAAATGTCAACAACTTAGATGGAAGGAAGTCAGACATGTGTTGCCAAAGTAGTCCCAGATGGTGAACGCAAGCCAAGATTTACTCTCTAAGGAGAACATTTTTCATCCTAATTACTTTTTAAAAACAATATCTTGAACTGAAGTCAGAATGGCATTATTAATATTCCCCCCTGACTGGATTGTATAGACCTAACTACAATAATAATAATAATAAAAGGATTAAGATAGATACAAATACAGTCACAGCATGTTCTGGCAGGTTAAATGAATCTGCTCTGTCAGTCAACAGTCATGAAATTAGTTTTACCTGGGAGAGGTTAAAAGAAGCCACAGTGCTGTCATCG
Organism: Nibea albiflora; assembly: GCA_014281875.1. Taxonomy (NCBI): domain Eukaryota; kingdom Metazoa; phylum Chordata; class Actinopteri; family Sciaenidae; genus Nibea; species Nibea albiflora. The sequence continues at coordinate 10,104,931 of CM024799.1, forward strand.
TACAGCAGGATGTTGATGGTGTCTAGAGCCCATGTGCTCTCTGCCAGGAGGCCAGACTTCAGAGACATCATCACGCGCCAGGCCTCAGGCGTTCCTGGGATTAAAACAGTAGCATTTTTGGAACCAGGAAAGGAAATGGTGATCAGACAATGTTCAGATAATAAATAAAAGGCACTGAACAGAGTAATTCCTTTCAGAAAAATTTACCCCACGTCAGGATAATTCTACCTGAAAATTAGGTTTAGCTGTACATCTAAGGCAGATAAAATGTGCTTTACAGAGCATGAAAATACTGTAGAGTAACAACTTTTCAAGCTAAATGGACACCTGCAATGAAACAATCAGCAGTCCGCCTCACCGCTCTATTTAAAATTCTGGTTAAATATATATGGAAAATAATGGTACTCCATCTCACCAGTGTCCTTTGAGTTGAGCTTTCGTCTGGGCTTGAGAATCGGCATGGTGGCCTCCACTGATCCTGGTGGGTAGTTGAGGTCCCGCCTCAGGTTGGGAGGAAATTGACCAAGGGGTCCACTGCCCTGTGAGCCCATCATGGTCATCCCAGGCTTGGGCATCTTCATGGGTGACATGAATGGCACTTTGCTGGGCGACATCCTAGAGTCCAAGGAGCGTTGGAAAGCCCCTGGGCTGGGTGCTCTGGGCAGGTGGTTGGCCATGGATGCAGAATTGGAATAAGAAGACGGCTGACGCGAAGACAGGGAGGACATGCCACCTGACGATGACATGTAGGGTGACTGACGGTGCCACTGCTCCTGACCGGGCCGCCCGTCCATGTCATCTCTACCGATTGATCCATAAGGTGTCATTTGTGATGGCGGCCCCTGTCTGTTAGGGTAGGGATAGCCGAGGTCTGTCCTGGATGGCCACATGTTGGGGCCATCGGTACCGTGGTTAGGAGTAGGTCCACCACCCATCATAGTGTGCTGACTTTGACCTGAAGGGGCCATACGGTCGCGAGGGTAGGGGAAAGGGAACTGTCCCTGGATTGGTCTGTGTTCTGGGCCAGAGTACCCACCACTGTAGTGGTTATACATGTCCGGCTGCTGGTTGGCGTACTGCATGGCATACATGTCGCTCTCGTGTCTCTTGGACGGGGGTCCATACATGCCATCCATGGGCCGTTTGTAACCCTGCTGAAGCAAGAGTGTCATTAGTGAGTCAGTGATTATTTGTTGTTAGTAAAAACACAAAGGCGCGTTAGCTCTGCTTCAATAATGTTAAATAATAACGATAGTGATTAGGATGACCTTATTTGTGTAGCACCTTTTGTACAAAGGTGCAGTGCAAAGCACTAAAAGAGTAGTGGGAATAAAAATAAAGAAACAGCCTTAATGTAAAATATGGTTTGTAATAAGCTTGGTAGAAGTTAAGAACAGCAGAAGTGCTGGACAGGATTGTAAGCTCACTAGATGTACAGTAAACGGATCCAGTTGTCAGACAGTCTACTTTGAAGCAGAGAATAGAACAGAAAATAATATAAAAAAAACCCTTAACTACATGACTAAAATATGAATGACCTGTGAGGACAGATTTTGAGTCCATCTGTGTTTTGTTTTGTTTTTCTAATCCCTGTATATACTGAATTTGTTGAGCGTTTTGTGTTGGTTTTTATGTGTGTAGAGGCAGGGCGTAAACATTGACTCGTGAGCTGCAGACCAGTTCGAACGCTTGCCCTCCATCGCAGACAGTTTTGAGCTGAATTTGACTGAACCGAGGTGAGCCGAGGTGAATACACCGGCATCAGCGGAATCAGTAGGAAGGATCACGGCGTGAGGCCTGAAAACGTCGATAATTTCAACTGCGCACTTAGAGCAGCGAGAGGCAGAGATACAACGGCTGTGGCGGACTTTGATGAGTTTTCAGCCACAGGTATTCATGGTTATGATTATGGCACTGGCTCTGAACATTTCTAATAGTATCAGGCACAATCAATTTAACGTAGTACCCTTGTTAACCAAGACATGAAGACAGAGTGACAGCCCACACCGCAATTAGTTAGATAACTCTGATATTTCATACAGTTAATGAGCCATTAATTAAGCCTGTTCATGAGCATGGTGATTGCTTAAGTACATTCAAATAAAAAAAAATGCAATGCAATCACAGTGGAATGGCAAATGAGGAGTAAGAAGGCAAAAAGCCTAAAATGTCTTGATTGAATAAATACTCTGATCTCAGTCTCAATACTTATAATTTATTCAGAAACTAAACTATCTGTAGGTTGAAAATCAGTAAGGCCTTTTGATTTTTTTGCTCTGCTGCCTTACACCACCTTCTTTCAATGCACGTGAACACCGTATTGCACTGCTCTCACCTGTTGCTGTGGGTACATCCCAGATGGATGCATCCCGTACGGCATGCCGGGATACTGCTGACCGTAGCCATCATGTCTGAAACGCAACAGGGGCAGGAGACGAGGAATATATCACTCACTGAAGACATTTCTAAAAGCGTATCCTCTGCTATACAAACAGACCGGTGCTGACCTCTGCTGTGAAGGGTATCTGCTCGGAGAGTACATGCTGCCCTCGCTGTTAGAAGGTCCCATGTTGTTCTGACCCCCAGGAGGACCCATACTTCCCTCCATCCCCATGACATGGTCCGGTCTGGGGATCAAACAGCAAGACAGTCTTCATGCTTCCGACACTACATCACTGACAGCCTCTATTGCAAACACATTCTCTTTGTTGCCCATAATAGGCAAGCCTATAGAATAAATAAAAATACTATAGCAGGCCTTAAAGTCCAAGAAATCATGAGATACAAAAGGTTTTCTGGTGATTTGTGCACCTACCTCCTGTCATAGCCTGGCCCATATGGATACTGTGACCGCTGGCTCATGCTCAAGGCTGACGGGGGTCGCCCATACATGTCCTGCATACCGCCACTGGGCATCTGGCCTGGCATGTAGGGATCGGCTCCTGCCACTGTGAAAGAGGAAAGCAAATGAGGTCAATGCATCTCAAATTATCGACAGTTCTACAGACAGACAGCATGGATGGGACAGAAACAAGATTTTAACAAATGAAAAATAGCCAACAACTACTATGCAGCAGAGGCTCCAACTCACTCTTTTAAACGCATGAAGCGTGCTTCCTGCTCACCACCAGGTGGCAGCCTTCCTCCATGCATATTCAGCACGTTCGCTGATTACGCCTTATTGTTCTGAGGCTGTGACTGTTGTTATGCAGCTAACATCCACCATATTACTCATTCAGACTCCATTCTCCTCTGCCTTCAGAGGAGCCGCTATCCTTTCTAAAACTACTGTTTGTTCTGAAAAACTAAAACCACATGAGTTGGTCAAAACAGGTGCTGCTCAGCGGGACGGGGAGGATGAAAAGTTGAAAACGAGGAGGATGAAAAGGACGAACAAAGTTAGGATGAGACGAAGGCTAAGCTATAGGAACATCAGACGAGCTGGTGTGCTTTCGATAAAGGGGATGTGTGGTGTAACAAACAGTTCTCATCTCCTTTCATAGTCCTAGGAGTAAAACACACACACACATCTGTCCTGATCTAAGACGACATGGTGACTAGACAATGAATTAGAGCAATGAGACAGATGAAAGAACAATGGCTTTGGGATACATTTTGACAAAGAGCCATTTAAGTTGATAAAGTTTTCAGATCAAGTTTTAAATTTAAACACCTTCGGTTAAAAGTGTAAGTTTATATGACAATGAAAAATAGTTGACTGAAGTGGTTTCAGGATAGTCTGTGAAATTGCGGGAAACAGGTCCATGTTGGGTGAAAGGGTGTCACAGCATGTGCCTCACTCACTCTTCCTCATCCCAGCGAAGGGGTCCTTGGTGTCGTACTGCATCCTCATCATCATGTCAGGCATGCTGAGGCCCTGCTGGTAAGGAGCTGAGGGGGGCAGGGAGGTAGCACGCTTCTGGAAGGCCGGGTCGCTCACCTCCGAGAAGGGGTCCTGTACGCTCACACTGCTCCTGGAGAAGGCGAGGAGGGAGAGAAAGAGGGAGGAGGAGGTGGAAGCTTTGTGAGAGAGAGGTGGAGACCATGGATTGTACACATCACAAGATATAGATATGATATGTGCTGTGAAGGAGTTCTCTTTCAATGCTTTCATTTAGGAAAAACTGACATCTGGTCATTTTTGATTGTATTAATGATGATTTTTTTAAATTCTAAGGTGAAATACTTCAGTTATGAATATGGTCATATAGTCGTACAAGCAGTGACAACAAAGGTTGTAGCCAGACTAATAGTTACTGGGGTAGCTAGTGTTGTGGTAGCGTCAGTGGTCAAGATTTTACTGCAGCAAAATGAACTTAAAGCTACTACTATACAAAACGACCCCTGTCAGTGTGATATTAAACTTATTATTGGATTATAATTACAGATGCCTGCCTTTATGCTGTATTTTATAAACTGATAATATAGTTTTTTAGTCTGTAACTGTAAAATAAATGTCGGAGTGACATATATAATAAAATAAAGTAGCATATAATGACAGTGCTGGAAAGTAGTTAAATGTTTTTATATTTATTTGTATGAAAGACAACAAATAGGCTAGCTATAGACTACTGCAGAGGTACAACACATCTTGTTAGACAAGAATACAACGTCTAAAGTATAACTGTGCCTTTTTAGTTCCGCTTCACTACACTGATTCATGTTCACAATTTAAGTTTATACCATACGTCAACAGACAATCAGACAATTTGTGCCGACTGACACAAATATCACACTGTTAATTAATCCTAGAAAATAAAAATAAATGAGTCGTCGTGGAGACAGTAACAATAACAATATAAGTTGTGATTGTAGTACTTTAAAGCAGTCTCTCTGTGGGGTATGTGGGGTACCTGTTGGGGGGTAGTGGTGTGACCTGTCCCAGAGGGGTGGTGGCAGGCGTGGGGGGTTTCAGATCCGCTGCTGCCTCCGCTGTAGAGCTGCTGCCGGAGGACTGGGGTGTCTGTGGGCCTTGGAGGGAGCCGCCTGAATTAGCTGGAAGACACAAGTATCCTTATCGTTATTATTATTATAGCTATATGATATATGAAGAAATTCACAGCAGAAACAGTAACACTTTCAGACCGCAGGGCTCCCACCACATCTTCAGATATGATCTTGAAGCTGGTTCGAGTCAGAACGGCCGTACAGTGGGCTTTTGGCTGCAGCAAGGTGCTGTCTTAGAGAGATAACTTTGGACTTAAGGCCAAAGCACTTACAGTGGTGCCCTACATGAGAAGTGAGCCCGAGCAAACAGCCTGCACAAGCGCTGGGAAGACAAAAAGGAGGAAGGAAAGAAGGCAGGAGGAGAGGACACAGCGGAGAGAAAGAAGAGAGGGAATTGCCCACTCGGGGGGTCACAGCTCCTTATTTGGAAACTGTTTGAAGATGGTTTAACTGACTTTTTTTTCAGTGTGCTGTAGACTTGGGTTCATGTGGAGGTCTACGCTGCGGGGCACATGTATGTATTTGAGGAAAACATAGTGTTTATATTTACTAGTGTACTCGGTGAAATCAAATCAAATGTGCAAGCTAATACTTCAGCAAACACCCGCCGAATGAATGAGGAGCTCGAAAAAAAAGCACGTCCCTGTGACCTCCTTCCGAGAAAAAAAACGCATCCCCTCACACAGATCCTCGAACTGGGGTTAAATTTGGGTTAGTATGCTCTCTTGTTATGACACCATATTTCTGTGAATTTCTCGGTTCAGATGACTGGAAAATCACAAGAGTGCCGAGCTACAAGAGCCTACCACACAAAAGAACCCCCAACCAGATAAAACCAAGGGATACAAATTCCCAGAAGCAGGTTTAATGGAAAATGTGGATCGTTCCGGCTAAAAGATGACAAAGACGGAGAAAGAGAGAATATGAAAGTATCCTAATGAGCATTTAGTGTAAGAGGACTTTCTCTGGAGCAGCCTCAATGGCCTTTCCCTGCACTGCACGTTTCCACAGGAAAAAAAAAAAAAAGAGAAAGATTTAAGCTTTAAAAATTAATGCTAATTCTGAATTATTCAATGATACCCCCTGCCTCTACATCACAGGAGACTTGGAGAGAGAGAGACAGAAAGAGAGAGAGACACACACAGGGAGAGATAGTTATCCCATGATGATGAGCAGAGGTAGGAGAGAGGGCAAAGAAGGGGCAGTGAGCATTAGGGATTCTTCACTTCCTGGGATATCCCCGCTTCAGATAAACATGAACGTGCGCGCGCACACACACACACACACACACACGTGGATGTGGACAAGTGCAAACAATGGTGGGGTTAGCCAAGGTTAAGACGTTCGCCATTCCTCAAGAGCAGTGGGGGTACGAAGATGGAGGAGAGCCTGAACTCAAGTGCTCTCTGCCCCACATTTAGAGGGAGACAAGAATGACAGAAGAGGTGATGAAAAAAGTGTGTGTGTGTGTGTGTGTGTGTGCGCGCGCGCACGAGAAGCCTGTGTGTGTGTCAGCGGGTGACATAATCCAGCGGGGTGGTAGTGGGTGGAGGGGGGGGGGGGGGAGTCAGTCAGCCGAGCCAGTTTTGTGAATGAAAGGTGACGGCGAGGTCGAGTTTGTTTATGTTCTACATTCCAGTCCTCATTAATCACTCCCACACCGCACCACCACCACCACCACCCACCACCACCACCACCACTACTACTACTACTACTACTACTACTACTACACACACACACCCTCCACCCCCACCGCCCCCCACCAACCCGCTGGACAAGCTCCCTCAGTGACATCATTGGGCTGTCAGTCTATATATAGGCTGGCAGGGTGTCAGTAGGGCAGTTTGCACTTTGGAGCAGGAAAGTGCAGATGGCAGATCAAGGCAGGGGGCATTTAAAGGAAATGGGTGAGATGTTTTTCGATCCTGTGAACTCGCGGTGTTTGGCATTTTTCATAAGAGAATTTAGCATGTGCAGTTTTAGAAACAGTGAGTGAGTAGGTAATAAAAAATGTGCTCAAGACAAGTGTATCATACCTACACTACAAAAAGTGTCCATCTTTCAAGAGACTTTGTATATGACTCCTTAAAAATCACATTTCTTTCACATATTATTGACACATTATAATATAATTACTAATAATACTAATTTGAGCTGTATTGTATTAACTAATACAATCATCAAGAAGCTGATGTGTAATAACAAGTAACTGTACCTATATTGGAAGTAAAAATATCTTGCCCCATTTGCAGATAATTTTTTTGTATGTTGAACATTTTGTAGTAATTTAAATGCACTCTTAAAGGAAATAGTTTATTACTGCTTGGTTCTTATTTTTGTAGCCTCTAAACTTGAAGCGCTTACCACTTTATTTTGGGTTAAAACAGAAACGGCCTAAATGTCAATAATAATTAGTGTCGAAAGTTTTCCTCCTCTCGTTCCCCTGGGGTATCTCGCCATAAATTAAGTTCACAGACAGTTTATTAGAAAATGAAGTTTAATGTTGATGTTATTCTTTCATAACCATCCCATTATGTGGCAACACTTTTTAGTAGAACAACAAAGCTCTTTAAAACGGCTCTACTTCTGAGGTGAAAAATCAAAACAAAACCCAATGCCGAGAATAACACTTAATAGTAACACCTGTAATAGCAACAGGTCATGGCTGTGTTTTTTTTAACCCAGCAGCAGTAAGTACAGCAGCTCAAAGTTTAACCAGGAAATGATGGTGATTTACAACAGATTAGTTTAGTACGCCTGATAAAACAGGTCTGATTGTCTGTCTGCTTGGACTTAAAGCATAAAGCAATGTTCTCTCTATCAGCATTTAACTTAACTTCAAATTAGACCCATTTGTGGTCTTGTCTAAGATGGTGTTGGTATTACAGTACTAGCTGGAGTTAGTTCAACTCTCATGAGGACCACGCAGGTGATTAAAGAAATATCACCTGTATATTTGTAATCAAGTGCTCCGGTATAAGCAGCACACAGTTGCTGTCTGATAAAAACTATATATGTGCAATGATATTTTTTTTCCTGAGGATGAAAAAAACTCCTTCTCAGATACTAGCTTCCAACCTAAAACACTGTCAGTGAAGTGTTTCCCATATATATATATATATATATAGTTGATAAACTATCAATAGCACGGCTATCCTATATGTTTAGAAGATATATTATTGTTTTAGATTTAAACCAGCATGATCAAGTCTAATGGGCTTCTGACGCTGACGTGTGTGCGTCAGTCTGACTCACTTCAGAGAGATCGTTATTCATCCAAGTCTATCCTCCTTCTATCTGTCCTACGTGCATGATGTAACAAAACATCTTTGGATAGCTACGTCTGAATATGTGTACCACGGTCCCATCAGCTCACGCGGGCAAAATGAGAGGCTGTGAAATTAACGTGGCCAGACCCCTTAAATAGATGAGAGGGGGCTGAATTATGAATTATAGAGTGTCATGAGCAAGAGGGAACATGCATTCACGTGTGTTTATACATGCGTGTACGAGGCTCGTGTGTATTGTATGCACTGCGGATGTGTGTGTGTGTGTGTGTGTGTGTGTGTGTGTGTGTGTGTGTGTGTGCATGTGTATGTAAATGAAGGCAGGTGCTCTTTTCCACCCACCAGGAAAAGCAATCTGCAGTGTTTCAGGCAGGTGAAGTGCTCTGATGTTCTATTTAAAAGCCAGGGTCACTTTTCTCATCTCCGCTGCAAATTAGAGACGTGACCTTACCTCTCTACATCGCTCCAACTCTTTCTCTCCCCTTCATGTCAGAACAGCGCAGAGAGACGCACGGCGCGGACGCGTAATATACACAAACAAGAATGCACCCTTTGCGTTGTGGTGCTGCACCAAAACAATATTACTTAACCTCTAAAGCACCGTAATCAAACAAAGGTGAGTCCTGGGTTTGGGGGTACGAATGGTAACGAAGCTCACCTTCATTAAACCGAGAATCACCTCATCAAAACGGTGTTAATGTTCACTCATCTCTCGCAGGTTTTCAGGTGTGCTCGCGTTTTTTTCACGTTGTATCCTCGCGTGCCATTTTTAATAGTAACGATGCACTCACTGGCAGGCCGCGGCAAAGTTGATAAAGGGTCAGCCCAATTCCGAAGAAAAACATTTTCTCTCTTACCTCTAGTGTTGTGTTATTTGCCACGCAGGCTGTACATCAAGTGAAATTGTTCAGCGCAGTTGTAAATTTCACATCAGGTAAAACCAAAGCTATCTGCATGGGTAAATACTAGAAGTAAGTGAGAAAAAATATGAGCTGACCCAGTTTATAGTGAGAGAATTAATGAACATTTTTGGAATTTTATTTATTTTTAAAGTTTTTTTTTGGCCTTTCCAAGCTTTATTTGATAGAGACAGCTGAAGTGTGACAGGAAATGTGAGGAGAGAGAGATGGGGAATGACATGCGGGAAAGGGCCACAGGTCGGGACTTGAACCCGAGCCAGCCGCAGCGAGCCTTCACATATGGGGTGGCTGCTCTACTGACTGAGCTAAGTGCCGCCCCAAGTGCATTTTTTGTTGATGAAGTTGATGCATTTTGCTGGTTTTTAGCAGAGTTTCATGAGCAGGACCACTCCTCAACCGTGCGACTTCTGCCCTAGAAGTACCCCGCTACCCTATCGTCCTCTTTCGGTCTCGTATTCTGCATCCCCTCTCCTTCCTAATCTCCGTAGTGTTCTGAGGAGGGTCTGTCATGGCCAGCTGCTATGGCGGATCACCAAAGCTTCCCAGCAACAGACCAAAGAAGTACAAAAGTTTATGCTTCACTCACAATCTTTACTTAATTAATCATTTAAAACGTTGTTGGCGTTGCTCGTGAATTATTAGATTTACACTTTGTACAGTATCTGCAGCAAACATGAATTATCTGTCTAATAAGGAAATAAGTCATTGAGGAACCAAGTGAAAAATGACATCAGGAAATTCCTTTTTATATTCCTTAAGATATCCAGAGAAAGTCTAGAAATCAAAGTTGGAGCTGATGGTGTTTTAATGCACTCTCTGGCAGCCATATTGGAGTCCACGGCTCTATAAACTGTCTTTGCACTGCTGAATAATTTATGTTGTTTTTGGCTCGAGATGAATCACTTCTCCACTGGTAATCTTACAGATTTAGTGTTTAGACAGTGTAACCCTGTTGACTTTGGCACGTTTGGCGAACTCATCTAATGCGCGCAGCAGTTAACATATCTCCGACTTTCATTACCTTTTTATTTCTCTGCTAAATTAACCTCGTGGCTAATTAGCCACAAAATCAAACGCAACCCGAGGCCAAATGAGGTGACTCTTTTAAAACTTCAACTTTGCCTGTCACTAAAACACACAATGAGAAACAAATTCACACAACCTGCTAATTAATCTATCTGCATGCATGTTTTTTAACACAGTAACAGTCCCCAAAGATGCTACCATGGCTGCTACCTTCTGACTCAGCTGCAAAGCCTTTATTGCGGTGATGTTGTGCACCACGTTGTCATGAATACAGATCAATGCCTCTCTGATGATTGCTGACACCTGTAGTTTGATCAGCAGCACCTGTTGTTTGGCTGCCGACAGATGGGAGAGCGATGTCGGGGAAAGAACCCAACTGGTCAGTTATCAGGCCTTACCAGGTGAGGGTGGCTGGATCTTGACCTGCTTCCTGCTGTCCCCTCCAGCTATGCTACTGCTGCTGCTGCTGCTGTCTGCCGGCGGCTCCTCTCCCCTCTCCATCTTGCACTCATAGGCGAACAGATACTGGATGTACTGCTTCTTGAGCGAGCTGGCGGAGCTGCTGGACGTACCCACGTTCAGGTTGGTGGACAGCTCGCGCCACTTCTTGTTCTTGTTTACCTGAGTGGTGAGGGGAGGAGGGGTGGGGTGGTGGATGACAAGACATTAATGAGTCAAATAAGGATCGCTGATTACACTGAGACTGTAGGGTGAAGCTCATGTCCTCTCTCTATATATAGCAGTGCATCCCAGTAGTATCAGCCACATACTTGTCATTTTGCCTGGCGTATGGTAGACCACAGCCTGCTAAATTTAATCAAAATAATCCATTCCATGGCTGGGCACTTAATGTTTTTGTACTTACTCTAACCACAGAGTATTGCATTTCATTCACATGCTTTTAATCTAGCAGAATTGGGGCTGTTTGTAACATTTTGGGCTGCATGAGTACTAATAATACAACATAAAATAATAAATTAACCAACAGTGAACTTCACATTTTGTGAATCTGGGAGGGTTGTTCCTATTTCAAAATGTCAGTGTCTCTGGGCATTACACAAGATCTATGAACAGATGACTTTCCAGACTTTGGTGTGAAGGAACTGGACTGGCCTGCACAGAGCACTGACCTCAACCGTGATACACCCAACTGAACTGTAATAGTAAACTGGGCTTTATTGTCCCAACATTAGTTGCTGGACTCACTCATGCTATTGGAGCTAAATGGGACCAAATCACTGCAGACTCCAGAATAATATTGGAGGCTGTTTCAGCCGCAATGTCCACATACTTTCGGTCACATACTGCTTACCATTTCCTAGTTTCTCTAGGTTTCTTGCTACCATTAGTATGTAAAGCTTTATATGTCATACATTTTTATCACATGTGACTGAACACATGGAGTTTCCTCAGTGCTTAAATATTGCAACGTTTTCAGGAATATGGGATCTCCAAGAATGATTTCATGTATCTCATTCTCTTGAGTACATCTCTCAACATTTACAAGCCCGCCATATGCCACGCTGCTTCAGTGCACTTTGCCGGAGAATATTAAATAGCTGATATACATGGGCGGAATGATATGAGTCTACCGTATATATATGGATGTTCTGCTCTGAACACTTTTTGAACAGTGTAATCTGTCTGTCATCTCGAACGTTACCGCAGCACGTCAACATCAAGCCGGCGTCTTCCGTATACGTTACCATGGCGAGGCCTCCTATTTCCCGAACAGCTATGTAGAGCTTCCAGAGGTCCAGCGGCTTCTTGCCCACAGCGGGAAGCTGGGAAACTGGCGTGCCCCTCTCCTCCATGAAGGTCAGGTATCGCTCCACCCAGCCCCGCCTCTCTGGCTCCACACCCAACTCAAACAGCCGCGTGATTCGCTCCCCGCTGAGGGAGGAGGAGTTAGGGTTGGCTTTCTGGTGAGTGAAGAAGACAAAAAGACATTCAAAATGTGACCTTTTATACACTACAGTCATATTAATACTATTTTTTTATTATATGGAGAAGTGGCATATTGCTGTATATATGGTAGCACAATTAAACTTTGCTTCTACACTTTTCATTCATATGTTATGCTTGACATGTGTTCATAAACAAACAGCATACGCTATATATTCTATGACATAAAGTCTATTCTGCAGTTTATTTTTCTTTGATGTATCCTATTACTGTATTCTGCTAAACAACCCGCTCTCCCCATGGGGATCATTAAAGTTTCATCCTATATTTACACGTTGTGAAGGAGGCCCTCGGTCGAACGAACAAGCAAAAATAAACACTTCTTTAAAGCATTTTGTTCAGTGTGCAGCCTGTGTTTACTTCAAAGTTCCTTTAGAGCACATTCATATCCCGCAAGTTCAAATTGGTAGACAAAGTTTAATCCCACACAGTCATATCTGGCTTCGGTCCAGGCTTGACTACTTTTGATCAAGTAATTACAGAATAATCCTTCAGTCACACATGAATCAGTCAAATGAGCTGACATTATTGTGAATAAAGGGAACACAGGGTTCCTCGGTTTAGTCTCTGCATATTTGTAAATAGTGTTTGGGTTTCTGGTTCTTACAGGACTGGATGGGGTCTTAAGAGGCCAGGGCGGGCTGCTGATGCTGTCGCTGTCGTCTCCGTGGTAGGAGGACAGGCTGGCTGGGCTGGGTGAGAGGGGGGAGGGCACTGGCAGGGCACCGCCCGGCGTAGCTGGCTGGGACACACACTGCTGGGAGCCGCCGCTGCTGTTATTGTTGCTGTAGCCGTCCTGTAGCTGATGAGAAGAGAGAGAAGAAGAGGACACGGGACTTTTAATTTTCCTCGGATAAAAGCATCAGTGGGGTTTTTTTTCAGCCAGCATAATGATGTGTGTTAATACTGTCCACACGACAGCGGCGAGGTCAGAGCAATACAGACAAAATAAATCAATGTGTGTGTGTGTGTGTGTTTTATGCACACACACACACACAGTGAGATCCAGAGGTGGAAAGCACATTAAGTACTGCACTTAAGTACAATTTTGAGGTACTTCACTCCACTTGAGTACTTTCATTTTGAGTATAGAGTATAGAGAATATTGTACTTTTTACTCCATTACATCTATTTAACCACTATGATTACTAATTACTTTTTTATTTTTATCAAGGCACATTTTACTGCTAACACTTCTGCACATATTACAGATGTATTATATACGGAACTATTATATATTTATTACATACTTATATAAATATATCATTAAGATACTTAAAGTACCAAGAGCAAAAGTGCCCATTGCCCAATTTAAGAATGATTCATGTCATAGTCTATTATTACTACTTACTATTTACTGCAGGGTAGCTTGATATATAACAATACATGATCAAGTATTTGCTTATCATATTTTGTATTGATAACCTGTAACTATAGCTGTTAAACACATGTATTGAAGAAATAAGTGCAACATTTCCCTCTTAGCAGTAGTTTAAAGTGCCATAAAATGGAATTTCTAAAGTAAAGCGATGCATTAGCACAGTGCTTGTACTTAGTTACTTTCCGCCACTGAAACAGCCCCATGGCCGAAGTACCGTACGGTGTGCGTGAAAGATTTTGCACGTCTTACTCTCACTGTGCTCATGCATAAATACATGCGCTTGCGTGCAGATAAGTATGCGTTACTCTGTGGCTATATATGCGTGAATGTGTGAATCTTTATACAAGCTCCAATTTGTGTAAATCGCTCCGTGTTTGCTCGGATCAGTGTGTGCGTGTGAGTGTGTGTGTGTGTTGTGTGTGTGTGTGTGAAAGAGACAGAGAAAAGAGGGAACAACAGCTTGACAAGTGCTTCTGGTCTGTGTACAGAATGCTCATGTCAGCAAAACCATATCTTTCTCCCTCTCTCTCTTTTCCTGTCTTTCCCTCTCTCCTTCTGTCTCTCTCTCTCTCTTCCTCTCTCTCTCTCTCTCGGCAGACAGATCATCTCTTTTGGGAGCACTGGGGGTCTTTCTGGCTGCTCTGACTGCCTTAAATAATTCAAAAGGCCCTACTACCGTAATCAGCAAAAGAAAAGACAGGGATTTGGAGGGAAAAGACGTGTAGTGGATGTGATGGAGGCGTGTGAGTGTGTTTCTCCACGTTTGTGTGTGTTTTTGTATGCGAGTGTATGTGTGTGTGTGGGAGAGGGGTTGTTAAGCAAAAACAAGGGGAGGGGGGTAGAAAAGAGCAAAGAGCAGAGTTCTGTTGTTGCTGAGCTGAGCCAAGTCGAGCTGCAATTGTAGGGCAAAATGAGAAGTCAGCATTGTGTGTGTGTGTGTGTGTGTGTTTGTGTATGTGGAGGCACTGAGGAAGTAGTGTTTAAGAGGAAGGTGGTGCATATGTGTGTGATTGACTGGAAATGCCGGTGTGTGGCTTCTTGTCTCTGTGAAATCAAATAAATATAAAATAAGAATAAAATCCGCGTTTTGTGTACGTGCGTTTGTGTGTGTGTGTGCACTGTATTTCTGTGCGGTGTTTCAGTGTGTGTAATGCAGATGCCGAGCCCTTTCTTTCTCTCTGTGCGCCTCTCTCTTTTTTTGCAGCTCGGGCTGCCAAAACATCAGCGAGAGGAGAGAGTGCTGGGGGCAAAAAACAAAGTGAGGAAAACATTAGGAATGGTAAATGTTAAACAAATCATTAAATATGGCGAGAAGACAACAGAGAAACAGCCCACTGTGCTGAGGCAGCATTTGCTGATCAGATCTGGTCGGCTTCATTAGGAGGAGCAACGTCAAAGAAAACAACAAAAAAACATGAGCGAGAGGGGGCGAGAGGGGAATTGCAAAGAAAGATGGGAAGAAGGAAAAAAGGTCAAGGAGGCACCTTTGGTTTGTGAGGCTCGTTGGCAGGCCCGCTGTCGTCTTTTACATCCGTTTTCGGCTTCCCATCTGGGCTCATCATCCCGTCTCCTGACATTCCCATGGCTCCTTCACCAAGAAAGAGGAAACGTTTACTAAAAAAAAAATGTTGAAAATTCTAACAAACAAAAAAAAAAAAAATGCTGAAAAGAATAAGAAACATTTAGTGAGAGAAGTTTATTTTTTTTATTTTCTCAAATGAACTGATGCTGAACTCCACTTTTTCACGGCAGCGGCATGAAGAGGTACACTTGCTATGTTTAGGTATTATAATTCAGTGTGTTTTAAACTCCCTTAAATGAGTGCCTGCCTTCTTTGTGTCTCCTCGAAGCAGCCGAGTAACGTCTGCGTAATGTCACAGACAAAGTCAGACGATGTAAAAATGGCTTTAACATCTTTCCCCAGTTTAAATATGTTTTTTTCTTTTCCTTTCTGTGTTCTCAAGGCCCCTCTGAAGCTTGTCCAGCCATTCATCTCAAAGGGAAGATTGTGAAAGAAGGTATAAAAAAAAAAAAAAAAAAAGACTGCTGCTTAAGGAAGATGTCGAAAGAGGATGAGATAAGACTCAAATACGAGCCAGTGTGCTCTTTCAACCTTGCCAGCTGCAAACCCTCAGTTTGGGAGAAATCATCCATGTTCTCACACATTCAAAGCGGTGGCAGAATAGGAAGGTAAGCGTTCAGGACGTGTTGGCTGACAAGACTTGTTTCTGCTTTCAAAGACGTTTGTGTGTCTTCGTGAGAGCTCTAATTGAAGAAGAGTTAAAAATCCTTAAAGACTACTTTTCATAGTGGCGGCTGCATATTTCTTATTAGTAGTAGAAAGAAGTGGTCCTTGAATACAAGACCCCCCCTCCTTCGTCTTCCCCTCGTGTGCTGTGGCACGTTGGGAAAACTAATGGCTTTTTACAGTGCCCAGAGGCAAACCAGATGAGTTTTGAGGAACCTTGGCGCTCTAATTCGTTTGAAGTTTTTCCAAATGTCACGCATTCTGATATTTGGTTTTGAATAAAATGGTGCCTTTCATTTTGGAAGCCACAGTGCTCTCCGAGGTGTGTTTACAACAATGCAGCGAGGTGAAGGGCTGAAAGAAGAAGGGATGCACCGCATTAATCTTTGCTCACTGGAGGGCCAGCTCTACGGGAAAGGTGCGGGCGCAGAGAGAGTGAGGTGTCTCGGAGAACTATCTTGATTTCTTTAGCCTTTGCTATCTTTTGCCCCCCCCCCACCCCGCCCCGCAGTCCTCCCCTCTCTGCCACAGAATGGGAGCAATCCCGTTACATTTAACACAAACACATAGGTTAATCTTGAGTGGCTCGGTATAGTGTAGTGGAGTAACCTGGGGGGCTGTGATTTCTTAATCAACAGGTTTTATAGACTACATCGCGCTGCGAGATAAAGCTGGTGGAGATGGGGTCATAACTTCATTTTAAACCTTTGTATATCTGTTGATAGAGGGCTGAAGGAGGCTGACAGCTCGTGTTAATGGTCTTGGCTGTGAAGGGAAACTTAGATAATTTACACGTTATCTCCCTTGTCAGATACGTGTTTTTCAATGCTGACATTTGTATTGCTTATGTCAGCACTCGCTCTCACTGTATGCGTCTTCCAAAGCATTCACACCCTAAGATAATGAAGACCATTACATTAACCTCCGCTAGTCGGCATTTAGCTGTTGTACCTGAAGGTGCCATATTGTAGGCTGGACCTTGTGCGTTGCCCATGGCTGAACTGTTGTTTCCGGTTGGCTGGCTGTAGGGGACAGTGGTAGCCATGGTGCTCGCCTGGCTGATGCCAGGGCCTTGATAGCTCCCCTGCCTACCACAGAAGAAGAGGAGAAAGACGTTAAGGGAACTGGAAGAGATGAATCTTCAGATTCGCGATGTAACGACAGGCTGCGGAGAGATAAGTGGGTCACGGTGAGCGCTGCACAAGAACAGAAGTCATAGAGAGATGATATTTGGCAGTCTGTCACTGCCATACTCTTTTATTGTTGTAGTAAAAACCAAGCGGCACGGAATCTCAAAGTCACAATAAAAAGCACCGTGCACAACATATTCCTGATCAAACAAACAGCTCTTCCAAAAGATTGAAGACGAGCGCGCGGCATCAGAAAAGAAAAACTCTCTTCTATCCTCTCTTCTCTACTACAAATCCCCCTGCCGCTGCCGCCGCCGCTGCCGCCGCCGCCGCCCCTTCTCCCTCCCTTCCTCCCTCTCCCACAAGTCATAATTTAACTAATTAAGGTGTGCTTTTGGAGAGGATCATGTTATTTGTTGCCATGGTGACAGCAGAAATCAATCCTGCTCAAGCCCCCACCCCCCCACCCCACCCCTCACCCACTCCTCTCAGGCGGCTCATCACATGGTGTTGCAAGTGACATCAGAGGGGCTTATCTGCAACCTGCTGAATGTTAGCCATCCGTGTGTGTGTGTGTGTGTGTGTGTGTGCGTGTGATTGAAGGCAGCGTCTATCATTGCATGCCAGGCAGGCCAAAGCCAATGACATGGGGGCTGAAAGGGAACACCATGTTTGGAACAATTTAGTCTATCTCCTGCTGACTCAAGATTATCTCCTGGACAACCATATAAAAGAAGATTGGGAGGGGGCAGATGCAGAGAAGAAAACATGTGATGTGAGGTGATGTGAGAGAGAGGCCTAGAAGATTGAAGGAAAACGAGAGGAAAGGTGGAAGAAAGAGTGAGCATGCAGGATGAAACAAAATCCCGCGTGCAGGAAGAGGAAGATGAGAGGAAGTGGAGAGGTGAGAAGGGGGCGGAGAACGGAGGAAGTCGAATGATGGTAAAGGTGAAGCGTAAAGGAAGGGAACCAGGAAGGAAGGGAGACATCAGAGGGACAACGCTGGGCAACGACAGAACACAAGGAGGAGTGTTTGGCCCGAAATGCAACAGTGTTTTATGTGGACGGAAAGAAAAAAAAAAAAAAGCTAACCGGATTTATGTCAGTCAATTCCCTCCTAACTGGCATCTTTCTCTATTTCACACACACACTCACGCAGACACATAGTGTAATACCTCATGTTGGAACCGATACACATAGCCTAAGAGGAGGGATTGGCTTGGTAAACCTCCCCATAATCTCATCTCACAGATGTAATTAGTCATAGAGCACGGCTGATGATACATATGTAATCCCTCTATGGGGGCCGAGGTGCACAGGGGAGCTCCACGGCAAAGAAACAAGCTCACACCAAATCCACGCTTATCTGTCCCCATTTCCCTATATTGGGGGGAAATATAGACTCCTTCCTTTGCTGCCTACGTGTGCCCTAAAAAGCTTTGTGTGAGTCAAGACGCCGAAATAAATTTACCTCTTTGACTGTCACACCTTCCCTCTCAAGTAGAAATTTATTTTGCACGCAGTCTCCCACAAAAGAGAGCGCTGATAAGTCAGCAAGGAAAAATAAGTTCAGAGATGCCAAATACCCGCAGACCTCATTTATCCATACTGTAAAAACGCCCCTCACCCACCTTAAGCGATATAAGTAGAAGCTCTCATGTGTATGGTAAAATATCCAAATCAACAACAACAACAACAACAACAACAGTGGTTGGAGATTTTCGGCTGTGGCGCTCTCCCATTATGACTAATTCATGTCATAAAAAAGCCCATTAGAAAGCACTTGATGGAGGCATTGCACAGCGTTTAATCACACTTAATATATGCATGTGCCGCTATCGGGGAAAAAAAAAAAAAAAAAAAAAGGCACGCCGCATCCATCTTGCTCTCGGGCACCTTTGTGCCAGGGAGAAAAAAAACAACATCCTGTTGCGGTGCAGAAAGGGAGAGAGAGAAAGAGAAAGAGAGAAAGAGTGAAGGAGGAAGAGAGAAATAGTGAGGGATGGGAGAGAGAGAGGAAGAAAAGAAGAAGGGTGGAGGAAGGTGGAGGGAAAGAGAGAAGGAGGGAAGGAAATGAAGGCAGGAAGAAACCAGAGTGGTATGTGCACGGGTCCCTGGTGGGCCGATGGGGGGCGTATTCTCAGCTCAGGGCCCCAGAGCTGGAGGTAATCGCTGTTCCATGAGACTGAGCCGAGGGAACACACACACACACACACACACACACACACACACACACACACACACACACACACACACTCACACGCACACACACTCTACTGTATCACTACACACCATAAGGCCGGTGCACTCTCAGTTTGTTGTCAAGGAGTGGCCCGAGGAGAGAAACAGTGCAGGGAAAGTCTGCCTTTCCTTTTCTTCTTTTCTTTCTGTTTCTCCTTCTTCTTCTTCTTTTTAAGCAGTAGTAGTTTAGCGTTAAGAGTTTTGACATAAAACAAATGGATGAACATTCAGCTTTGGTGTTCAGTCTTTGGTTTGGCCTGTCCAGACATGAACAGAAAAGCTATCATCATTGTTGTTGTTTTTTATTCAAGTCACTTCAAAGTAATTTCTTCTATTGTTTTTTTCTACTCATTCTATCTAAATGCTTTTAGACACACACACACACACACACACACACACACACACACCACACACACACACACACACACACACACACACACACACACACACACACACACACACAGGGCCATCTCTCTCTTTTTGCTATTCAGTCCACATGTGTGAAGGGCATCAGAGAAGGCCACTTTCACACCATGGGCAGAGTGTGTGTGTGTGTGTCAGTGTGTGTTTGAGCGTGTCCTTGTGTTCATGCACGGGGTGGGCGCCGTTGCCAAGGGGATGCCATGGTTACAAGGTGCCAGCCAACCAGCTGACGGTGTCTCTCTAGAAGTGGCAGGGCCTTTGTCCTTCATTCGTGGTGACAGGCCGCGCTGATGCCTCCAGCGCTGCTAACCGGACGAGACAGCAGAAGCGCTGGGACCGCAGGAGTGTGTGATGGCTGAGCGTGCCTCCCTATCGATCTCTCTGCTTTGTGTGTGTGTGTCTGTGTGTGTGTGTGTGTGTGTAAGAGTGTGCAGAAGAAAGTGAGAGAAAAAGGAGCCAGAGAGAGGCTGCTGGATGGAAGGATGGAGTGGATCGGCTGGAGGCCATGAATTATATATGGACCCAATCTGTTCTCAGGGCAGCTTGGGCTCATAGCTCCTCCAAACTCCTGACTCAACTCACCACACACACACACACACATACACACACAAACACACAAAGACAGAGTCACAGAGGAGAGGCCAGAATAACCCCCCCCCCCCCCAACAAAAAAATAAAAGGACAGCTTTTAACATATTAAATCCAGAGAAAAGCTACTCTTCCCTTCTCCCTCCCCTCTTTACTAAACATCAAACAGCTCAGGATGGATGGAGGAGAAGCCATTTATTTTTGCCCATCTAATGAAAGCAGAGCGCTCCGCAGCACTGCCAAGACTGCGAGCGACAAAGCGCCACAGGCAGCATCCCTCGTTCTTGACATTCAAGCGCTGCTCTTATTTATTTAGCAAATTTACTTACTAAGGAGGTCAGAAATGAATTATTTGGCGAGGATTTGCCTGGGAGCACTCTCCTCTCCTCTCTTCCAACATTTTTCTGCCTTCAATTTCCCTTTGATTTACGGCTCTTTCTCTTTTTTTCCTTAGCTTTGCTCTTCTTCTGCTAAATGCTTATTTTTTTCGACAGAGCCCGTTCCTATAGCTCCGGGAACTTTTTGTCGAGTGTCGCCGGCAGCGCTGGAAAGTCATTTGAAAAGCCAATTTTGTCCTCAGAAGCTGCTGCCAAGAAAAGCTTATACCTTTTAATACTTTCTGTTCTCTTCTCTTTTCCAAAAAAAAAAAAAAAAAAATCCACAACATCAATCTACAGCCCCTAAAAATTTTGTACAGCACCTTTCTTCCAAACAAACTTGTACCTCCTCCACACTGACGGGTTTGACATCGTCCGTGTTATTTGAACATAACATGTCAAACTTTTTACACAGCAATTCATCATACTGACAACTGGCAGCTCGGTACGCCTAAAAAAAAAAAAAGTCGACTTCTCACGGAACTGATGCTATTTTTCAGAAAATAATATGATTTTAAGATTGACCACCATTTATTTTTGACACTGGGTGACAGTGACATTTACATTTCACTCTCTCAAAGCGTGTTGCTTGAACTGCAGCAGCAGGATAAACTTTAATTTCAACTCGTAGATTACGAAAATGATGATTAGCAAGAATCGGCGTGACTCTGACATTAAAATAAAAGCCATATTTCTCTTTCGCTTTGACACATTTAACTTTCAGCAGGGTAGATTCTCTTTTTTTTAAATGTTTCCTCTCAACCACCAATCAAACTGATTAACGGTTAAAAGCGGGACGTTTGTTTCTGATTTCATTCGGCCGGTGGAGAGAGAAAAAAAAAAACTCTGAGAGGGCTCAAGGGAAAAAAAAAACAAAAAACACTCACGCCACACTTTATGAAGATTTAATCACGACCCTTGCCTGCAGCCATGGGATACCAGAAGTGGCCCTCCTCTGTTCATTTGGCATTCTTTTCACTTAGCATAATAAAGCTGGAGTGTGTACGCTGGTGTGTGGTGGTGTGTGTGAGTCAGAGGAGGATGGAGGACGGTGATGTGGAAATACAGAGGGGTTATTAGTGGGGATGCAGTGAAGGGACGTGTTCGAGAAAATGAGGAAAAGAAGAAGAGACGAGCCAATGGCACCACTGCTAACTTGCCCCTGATTTGGAAGGTCGGGAGCGGGCGGCTGTGGCAGCTCACTCGGGGTTGATGCATCAAAGAGTGAGACTAGACATGAGCTGCGACTAACAACTTGTTTCTCAGACAGAGACGAACTAGGTCTGAATGTTTCAGAATGTTGCGCTGAGATCTGGAGAGCAAACGGGGTACTGGAGCCTTTAACTGCAGGTTTTTCGGAGGCCAATTTTCTCCTGATCTCCCTCAGATGTTCTAAAGTGGGATCTGAGGAAGAAAAACATAACAAGGCTGTGCTGGAGACAGCGGAGAACAAAAAGCAAATTGGGAGGAAGAAAGACTGAGGGAGATAAAACAGTCTGGGTAGGATAACAGAGCTGCACAGAGACGGAGAGGGCGATACAGTTGGGAGAGTTGGTAAAAAGAGTGAAACAGGTGGGAGGAGAGACTACAGAAGCAGACGGGGAGGGATGAAAGAAGGGGAATGAGTGATGGCAGACAAGAACAACTCCGAGGGTGAGACAGGCAGCACAGAAACTGGAGTATTCTGCAAAAATGCCCGTTGTGACAAAAGATTCAGGCTCTCCATTGAACTTTCTGCCAAGATTTGCAGTAAAAGAAACTTGTTATTATCAGTAAAACAAATATATTTTGAAAAAAAGAACGAGGCAAGAATTATTGCCTTAAAAATTATTAGAATTTGCGCAGACTGATCCGCTTTGAAAGCAAATCAGATTTTTTTGGGGGGGGGGGTTGAATCTTTTGTTGTTCTAAACTTCCAGTATCTGTACAATTTTCCCTCCGGTGCAGTGAAAGTGATGCTTTGTTTTGAACAAACACGGGGGGCAATTTGGAAGTTAGCGTGAACGGCAGCAGACACAACAGCAGCTCGACGGAGAACAATAAAAAGAAAAAGACACGGTTGCACTGGACTTTTTGTTTCAAATGTGAACTGTAGTAAAAAAAAAATTTTTTTAAAATGACTGTTTATGCCAAAAATGGAGGTAAAACACCTGGCAAAGACAATAGATGCTTTCACAGACAACAGAGAATCAAAACATATCGGAGAAATGGGTGAAGACGCGGACACACACTTTTTAGACGGATATGTAAACAAACGGAGTAAGAAAGAGAGAGAGAGAGAGAGAGGAGAGAGAGAGAGAGAGAGAGAGAGAGTCTTCTCCTCCAGCAGCAGCACCGCAGCGAGCGACACCTCTCTGGTGTCTTGCTGAATGTGAGGAGAGACTGACAGGCAGCCTGATTGGTCCCAGCAGCGAGGATCATGTCATGCCACTTCTTATTGACAGCCCAGCCATCTCTTAATGGCTTGGCCAGCATTTACATCGCAGCGTGTGTTGTGTGTGTGTGTGTGTGTGTGTGTGTGTGTGTGTGTGTGTGAACAGCACTGGGTTGTCCTGATGCACATTAATCACAGCACCCTGACACACACACACATACACACAGAAAATGCCAAGACAGTGCACACAACGAGTGTGTCCATGCGTAATACTGTATGTGCTCGCTAGAGTGGCTAAGACAAGCTGATGATAATGGTAATGAGTACAGTGATGATGATGAAGGTGATGATGACAATTTCGATGACTCACAGGGAGCCTGTGAGAAACATCATTATAATCACATGACACACAAACACATTGTTATATGTTAAAGAAGCACGCGCACACACACAAACAACAAACACGTGTTATGAGGGTGGCGGACCTACCTATGGTGCTGTGAAAGTGAGGGTGGCAGGATGGGTGGATGGTGAGGTCGGGGTGGAGGTGAAGGCGGTGGACAGGTAGAAGCGGGTTGGGGTGTGTGCCAGTGGGTGGAGGTAGGTTGGGGCGGATGCATCTGGGCGGGGGACCTCGCATACGGAGGCCGCCTGCAAATCGGCGTCAACAGACTCCCGACAGAAAGACAAACTCCGTCTGAATGTCATCGCTGACTCACTCACGTTCAGTCTGACTAATGCGTCGTCAGAAATGGGAGCGAACATTTACAAATGTTAATCTGCCACTGCAGCCCGCTCCCATGATGCCTTGTTAGGCAAAACCTACACTGATTGGAGGACGTGGAGAAATTTGGCCTTCCTCTCAGAAGACAGCCATGTTTTTACAAGTTCCCCCCCGGCAGAGTTCAACAAAAGTTTACTGCCCACGCAATCCCGCAACAGGCCCGGTCTCCAACACTACAAACACTTATGCATTCAAAGCTCCAACCAACCCTGATGGTAAAATAATATCCCTTAACTCATACACCGTTATAGCATCAAAGTGGTTTGTATTTGTGTTAAGGTGCTTGGTGTCACCTCTGTCTCTGGTGTTTTCACAGTTAAACCTGTGGTTTGCTTTTTCTCCTCTTATGTTTTGACAGTGCAGTGTTCGACTCATAGTCTTCTCACAACCCAATATCTCCCTTTCTGCAACAAATGGCACTCGGTGTATAGTGCCAGCTATCAAAATGTCAGCCACTTTATGAGATGTGGGAAAATAGGGATAGTTCCGCAAATGGCTCATAGAAGTGTGGAAACCCCTGAGAATGAACTCTTGCCTGCGCATCTGAAAAGACTTTTCAGCACACCTCCCCACAGACGACCCTGCAGAGAGAGTGATGCAAGATAGAGATGCTTGCTGCTCCCTAATTTTAGCATACCACTATTTCTGGGTGAAGCAAAATGGTCTCAGTCCCAAAAAAGAGAGTTTGGGCCATTTATGTTGGAGAGGAGCTGTAATACCTTTTTAGATCACGCTTCTCTCTTTTGTCAAGATCAATTTTAGGACATGGCATATGTGCAGCTGCAGGGAATATTCTCATATATTCACTGTGTGTATATATATATATATGATGTGTTAATCTCTAAAAATACAAGATGATGTGCTCTTACCTGTTGTGTGTCGAGTTAGCAGATCCTGGCATGGCAGCTGCTGCTGCCTCCTGGGCCTTGCGGTTCGAGCTACCTAAAGAAGGAGGGCCCATCCCCGGCCCAGCTGACTGAGGCATGCTGGGAGAGCTGGGAGCCATGGGCGGATACACTCTGTTCTGACTGCCTGGGCCATGGCTACGTCCTACAGGTATGGGCTGGCCAGGCCCCTGGCCATGCATGGGGCTGCTAGCGTTCATTCCCAGACTGTTGGTCATGCCAGGACCGCAGCCGCTGTAGCCAGTGCTGCCAGTGCCACCGTAGTTGGAAGGCCGAGGGTAGTTACCTGGAAGATGAGAGCACATGCGAATGAGCACAACAATCATTGAAAATGTATTGCACAATGTCACTCAAAAAGGTAAAACATGGATTTTTGTCACTTGGGACGTTTAGCTTCCCACTTGAGTTTGATAGATGACAAGAATGACACAAAATGGCTGCTGTGAAATACTGTAGTCACAGATGGGTGCTATGAATCACTTTATTTGAGAGAAATGGAGTGTTTATCAAGTGCTTGTCAGTCGATACCCTTACACCTGCAACATTGACACGTACAACTATTTCATCCATCAAGAAAATAATCCTGTGACAGGGTTAGGATTATGAGGAATATAAACTGCAAAAATAAATTCACAACCTCTGTAACCTCCTACGGAGGTTGAAAAAAACTGTATGGGGTGTTGTGTGGTGACATTTTTCACAGCTGCAGGTTACCGGATGGCCCTAGGAACAATTGCCAAGCTTAAGGCTGACTTTGTGAAACACTCGAGAGGAGCTCTAATCTGCAGTAAATGCTTAGTTGCTGCCCTTGAGTGCCACATTGGCCGCAATGCCAGAAGCTTTCCTAAGGCACACTTAAACCCCTCCATTTTGGCTTTAAAAGCTCAGCCCGACTCCAACACCAGCTGCAATGAGAGCTGAAATAGAATCACCATCACAAGACATACATTTGGGCACCCTGAAACGTCTACTGTACATGTATGTGCTGACTTTCCCACACACACAGCACGTCACATTGTATTTCCTCTGCAGGCGCTGGGCCTTTTCCACTGTGATGTTCCCTCCCTGGGACAAATCCCCTGCAAAATAGAAATGGAAAATGTGGCATCCTCCATTGTGAAGGGGGCTATTTATTTTGATTTGATTAAGGGTGCTTTAGTTGGGCCTCACTGCTTAATCCTCTGAGAATATGTCTGGAAAAGGGGATCAAGTCCTTTTAAAACCTGAAGGCTTTTCCGCACGCTCAAACGAGGGAAAGTTGAATGACAATATTCCACATGGGGGGAAAAAAAAAAAAAACATCTCCGAAAATGGAAATGGCTTCTCAGTGTCCTCGAGCTGCTTCAGTGAAGACACTTTCCACATGACATAAGCCTGCAAGTCCAAC
Organism: Nibea albiflora; assembly: GCA_014281875.1. Classification (NCBI taxonomy): domain Eukaryota; kingdom Metazoa; phylum Chordata; class Actinopteri; family Sciaenidae; genus Nibea; species Nibea albiflora. The sequence continues at coordinate 10,130,914 of CM024799.1, forward strand.
AGAGGGAGAGAGTGGGAGGAAGCAGCGGAGGGTGCGGGCAGAAAGAGAGGGAGGCAGAGAGAGAGAGAGAGAAAGGTAGGGGGAAAAAAAAAACTCCTGCCCCCCCCCCCCCTCTCCCAACCCCCGAGATAGGATTTATATTGAATCAAAATAAAAGTCTTTCCCATAAAAGTCAGCAGCTCCGGTTGAATTTGTCCAGAAATTGTGATGAAATCTACTGTGGGAGATGGGAAAAGAAGAAGCGGATTATTTCTGGAGAGGCTTTGGTGAGTCGGTGAGCTGAGTACAGCTGACACCTGTCAAGGGTTTTGGGGCTATAATAGGGAAGCGTTCAGGAAGAAAGGATGTCTGCTAACGAACACAGGAGGATATGTATGGTGTACAGTACGCGCGTGCGCGCGTGTGTACCTGTGTGTCCGTATCCGCTTGTCTCTGAGTGCATATATAATGCTTCTCAGACCCTGCAACCAGTGAAACAGACATTTCCATGTTTCTTGCCCTCCATAAGCGACTGCCTACAACGCTGTGGAAAATCCTGGGAACGGCGCCCTGCAGCTTCCTTCCTCTCGTCTTAGGCGGACGGTTTTGCTTTGCAGATGAACAAGGCCGCAGTCAGCGACCTCTCTCAGCCCTCTTTGGACAGCTGTTGAGCCCCATGTCATGGCTGCCTGCCATACATTCTCAATAGCATGGGCGTACTACTTTGTGGTTTTTGGCCCTTGTGACAGACTGAGGCTCCAGCACACCTCCCGGGGAGTTGTTTATATCACACAGTCCCATTTGGACAATCTGTATTTTTTTTTTTTTTCCATTTTGGTGGTCGAGCCAAAAAGCCCCAAAAGTGGGAGTGAGTGTCTGGAAGTTTCCATGCTACAAATTTACTGTTTTTGTGCTAAGATGCTAAGCCAAATCTAACTGAGAGAGGTCTGCGCTGAAAAAAATGTGTCATTAAGTCGACACGCCGCATCAAGAGAAGGTATCAGTCTTGATGTAGTACCATTTCAAAATGTTCTAGTTGTGGGCTATGTTTGTCTCGGCTGACAGAGGAAAGACAGAGTAGCTGTGGGACTGGGTTAATGCTAAGCTTTCCTATGAGAGTCTTGCTCTGTCCTGACAAGAATGATTCACTTCCTGAAGGATTGGTGCTGTGCCAGAGCGCTTCTTCAAGGACAGATAGCGTACTAACCCACTTTTTAAAATGACTGAGTGCTCATCCTTGAAATTCTAGGTGTTTTCATAAGTAGTCGTTCATGCCTTCTAAGGCTTTGAAAGTGCCACTCCGATTACGTTAGAAGAAGAAGCTAAGCTGGATCACTGCAGGGGCAAAAGACAAAATACAGATAACTGCAGAACGTGTGCATTGTGTTTAAATTGCGATTACAAGAAACACAAATGAACATAAATGGACACAATCAATAGTATTACTGTTGGCAAACTGAGTGGGGAAAACCCCAGAAAAGGCCAATGTGGAAGTCTTGAGCCCTCATTGAGTCACTGGAAACATGGCCACATTATGTCATTAAAAGTAGATGATTTTCTATAGAAATCAGTACAAGTTTCTGCAGGACAATAGTCAGATCAGTGTCCCTCGCCTATTTCTGTTACAAATGTACAACGTTATCTCGTGCCTGTTAGCATTAACATATACTGTATGCAGAAGTGTGTCATCTGCTTCACCCACTTTGCATGCTACTCATACAACCCTGGAAACCAATCAAGGAGGGACGAGAGGAAAAGAGGACAAGGAGGATGTCATTTCTTATTTGTCCCTTCTTGTGTCCTTGTGGCTGAGTTTTGGTTTCCTGCCTGCTTCTCTGGCACTTGGTGCCTTTGGGGAGTCTTGGTGGTATTTATAGCGCGATGGAGGGGAGGAGAAGGAGAAGGAGAGCTCGTGGTGCTTCGTTCACAATTACACGGAAATTCCCTGCACGGTCACGCATTCGGCCGACGCTATATCCTGCGCCGGATTTAATCCCCGCAGTCCCGCGGGAGAGCTGGAGTGTGACCGAGCAGATTAACGTCTACTGCTTCCTCAGCAGACTGGACCATCCAATGCTAACAGCCGAGGCAGTCATTCGCCCGGCTACGGCGAAGTATGGCATGATGGTGCACCAACGAGCCCTCCGGATCTATGAACTCCATCAATAAAGAGTGGAACACAGATTACATGGCTGCATGCTTGAGCTGCCAAGGACAGGAGCAAGGCAGGATGTCCATGTCCACGTGTGGCTGAACACAAATAAAAGAAATGAATAACAGCATTTTTATCTCTTACTTTTTTTTTTGTGGACGTGGTTGAAGGAGGATGCTTTTCAGTTAGGGAGGTGGGCAAGAAAGAAATGTGGAGTGTTGACAAGAACAAGACACCCTGGTCCTGATTTTGTTTCATTTTACTCAGGAGTTACATTTTCTAAACCTCCATATGGGTCTTATAATACACTAACTACTTTATTTTTCCATTCTGATGCAACTTAATGAGTCATTCAGTTTAGCTGAGTTCAACATTCTTTAACCGAAAACCTAATTTTAAATGTTTATAACAAAGTTTCCTGACAACTATTGATAATGTCATGTCTGATTTCTTAACTTGCTTTATACAGTTTTAATACAGTATTCGACTGCAGTTGACATGTATGACTTGCTGGGATGGATAGTTTTTTGTAATTTTTTTTTTTTGCAGCGTCTTCTTTTGCCAGAGGCCCCCACATCCTCTCCTAGCCACCTCAGCACCTTCCCCGGCAGGGCGTCTGAGCCTAAGCAGGGCTAGGGTGTGCCTTGGGGCCGCCGAGCTCCGCACACTGTCAATTTCCTCCAAGAAACTCCACTCCCTCCCCCAGGCGCTGGCTTTTTTGGCCGAATTACACCGTGGCTCCAGCAAGGCACCAAGGCTTAAAAGTGCTGTCTGAAGCATGGTCATTACCAGCGGAGTGCTTAACCCCCACGAGGGGTGGGGGGTTGGGGGCGGGGGTGGGGTGGTGGTGTGGTGGAGGAAGCTGTGCGATGGGTGGGAAAGAGAGCTGGGGCTGAGACAGACTCCAAATCTCTTTCCTGTAATGGCCTGATATCCTCCTCCTCCTCCTCCTCCGTCTGTCTGTGTGTCCACTGTTCTCAACATGCTGGCTCTGTACTACGTCCAAATGCGTGTCTTGAAAACAGCTGTTGGAGTCATTTGAGTCCTGAGGAGAGCCTGATATCTACACGCAGTGTGAGATCAGTTTAACTTTGGATAAAGAGGGCTCTCACGGACAGCCATAAACATTTAGCAGCTTAAATATTTTTTTGGAAATGCTGGGAAGTCCACTCAGTCCGCACGGTGTAAGAGCGCTCATTTAGCCTGTGAAAAAAAAGACAGCAGAAGTGGGAAAGCTTTGGCAATGCTCGACTTTACATCAATCTGGAAAAGAAAAAAAACCCCTTTGGTTACAGTCTAGGAAGCAGACGTATCTAATCAAAGATCTCTGGAAATAACTACTAAATATTTTAGTACTGTTTGTAGAGGGGCCATATCCTCTTGCAGTCTCATGTATCACCATAACTGCATGTTGGATGGAGCTTATGCAGTTGATTACACAAGCTGCACTACGATCGTTAATGCCTCTGATAAAAGACAACACCAAATAGTTTTCATGCTCTTTGGTGAGCAACTAACTTTGTTGGTATGTGTGGCAAACATGATTGCTGGAGAAAAAGGCCTGAGAATTGGTTTTCTCTCAGCGTCGGCGGACCAGGCCAAGAAAAACAGCGGAGCAGAGTTCAGAAACTTGGGAGTGCGTTTCCATGTTGGCTAATGGCTGGCTAATTTGTTAGTGCGCTAGGGAGAGGGAAGTGAAGCAGATGGAGCTGTCATTAAGAACAATGACCAGCAGCTGTCTGCCCTGTTCACCCTGCACAGCCCCTGGCGGGCCCTGGCTATATCCTGGATTTCGTGTGAATGGTTTCCAGTATTGAATGTGAGGAAATTCCTCCAGTTATCGGTTTAAAGGAACCATTTTTTTTGTTTTTACATTAGTGTAAGGTTGTGTTCGGAGAATACAAACAAAACCTTCTAGTTCATTTCAGTGAGATCACTGCGTGCAGGTGAAGAGGGCTTCTCTAAGAAGCACTGGGGTACTGGGTAAAAAACGTTTTAACTGGCACATATATACATATATATATATATTTGTGTATTTATATATTGAATATGTGTGATGAAGACAGTGGGCCTGAGCTATTCTTTCTGTTTCTGAAGGGAACATCTCTCCTGTCATCCCAGTGAGATTTCACGCTCATCTGCCTCCAGAGCTTCTTCCAGGCTAGTCCGCCTCGCTGTCGCTCTCTGCTTACTTTATTTCTCTTTCTCTCTCTGCTTACTGGGCTGTCAGCCCAGCCAAAGTCACATTAAGAGATAAGAGTGGGTGGAGAAGGGAGACCAAATACCAAATGCATTAGGGCTATTAATCAACATTAACAAATGTGAGAGAGAGGCCACAATTTTGGGAAAACACACGCACGAATGGGCGCATTTGTCAAGGTGACACATTAAAACACACATTTACCAAAAAATACCATAATGTTTCGTCTGGTGTGTCGCCAAAGGCAGAAAATGAAGTACAACAGCAGATGTCAACGTTTGTTGGATGGCTGGGAGTTGTACGTTGGAGAAAACAAGTGAGCGAAGAATGCTTAATTATAGAGAGCGATCCAAACTTTTTTTTTTTTTCCCAATTTTCCTGGAATCTGTGATTTCTTTTTTTGTTCCAAGTTTTTTTTTTTTTTTTTTTAACATTTTTTTATTAGTATTATGAAAAGCTTGGATTGATGGTTGCTGTGACTGATTTTCCAAATGTCTCATCAATCAGGCATATATTCTGTGTGTGACGCTGAGCCAAAAACTACTGCTTGATCACATTGGGGATTTTAAGCTAATAGTTTTCAAATTAGTTAACAATAACTGGAACAACTGCAGTGACAGCTTGAATTATCAGAGAAGTTTAGCTGTCAGCTAGCTGGAGATTTTATGTGCGCTGGCTACATATATTAAAAAGTGAAGCAATACAGTTCTAATTACAGTTAGACATAATCTTTTATTGAAAAAGCGAGTGTGCTTTTAAGACATAGCATGTCACAAGTAAGGTGCCGTAACTATTTCATAAGTCCCTATTTTTGCTGTTATTTGGATTGCTGCAAACTCTACACTGAGCACACTAAGTATCTAACTAATTTGAAGGAAATTTAATTAATATCCTCAATTATAACATGTTTGAGTGTGGAAAAGTGAATGTTGAGCTATGAAAAACAGCTCTTTAATGTCTTCTAGTGACTTTACGACACTTCAGAGCTTTTCTGCGTCGCTAACAACAAGGTCGGATATCATCATTCACTGGATAAACCTCGCGACGTGTCATTCTGCCGTTTCAGTCTGGAGCTACCTCATAATCTTATCATGAGGAGGGCCAAAAGGGTCCGTATTGGGTTCAAGTGTCTCATGAATATTCTGAGAGTCGCACTTGCACAAAGCATTGGTTTTAATGCCCACAGTGAGTCCCAGCACACAGGATGACTGTATCTGCGCGTACATGGGAATTGTAAAAAGGAGTGCATAGAGATGGAGAGATAGGATGATGGTTTTGTCTTTCAAAATGAGTCTCTTTCCATTCCTCATTAGCAAACTCTCTTTGAAACCAATGACACTGATGTCAAGGCCCAGTGTGACTGTGAAATGGAGGCCAACAGTCATCACAAAAGACAAATGTGGCTTCCGTGTCTGAGGCCAAACTCCTCTATAACCCCTCTGAATGAATGATGCGCACAGTATTTATCACGCCGATAAGTCAGGAATTAGAAGTTGTTCAACAGATCTGATGTCAGGTAAAAGTCAGTGTAGTAAATCAACACAGGACCTGATAGCGGTTCTGTTGCGGTAATTCATCGTGAAGTTTGAAAGGAGTCATAGCTTGTGGGAAATCAAATTTTCTCAATTTTGGTTCTCATTAGCCTTTAAAAAAAAAAAAGAAACATAGCCTGAAAGTTATATCCTCTACATCTCTGCCTCTCACCTACATTTCATCTCTCTTTGGGCGGACAACCAATCTCGTTGTTGATTCGATAACTTGCATGTAATTCCCTTTGAGGACTAAATTAATGTCAGTAAGTTATAGCTTAAAGTTCTTTGTAGATTCGAGAAACGTTAGTGATTATCTTGGATTGTTCCGTTCACGTATCGTTAGATTTAACCAAGCTTACAGCTCACACGTTATGATTTTTTAGGACTCATAAGTAGATTTAACCTGATTCCTTTTTAATTTTCGCTTCATGTTAAGTGAATAAATTTGATGTTCGCCAGATAATCTACAGTACTAAGTACTAGTGAGTAACATGAACCCAGATTTAGCAGAAGACCTCTTTAATAGATTGTTTTGTCAGGTACTAAACATTATCAGTGACTGTCGACCATTAATAACCAAGAATAAGACTCAAAATCCACTCTGCATTTCTGCTTAAATAATATAATGAAATTTGGGATGGACTGACTCTGGTCAGTCATACCTAGACTCCGACATGAGCCTTTCTGTCTTTATTGCTGTAGATCATCAGGTACTCTAAGCTAACACTTCAGTAAACATAATTTTGCAGATTATCAATATGATACGCAGCTAAATCTATAATTATTAAAATGACTGTATGATGAAGTGTTATTAATTCATTTCAATGGAATCACAGCGATGAGTGACTTTGTGGGAATCCACGTGGGATCCTTGTATAGAGTTCAACCTTGGTGAACTATGACACGCAAATTTGCACCTCTGATCAATACCAAGGCATCTAACAGTACTGACCTTTAAGAGAATGGACAACCACGAAATCCAAAATTGAGGAAATAATCATAGCTTAATAGCTGTGTCCACGATGAATCACAGACAGTTAGGGATGGTGCAGTACAACTACGGCTTTTGAACAAACTCCAAACTTATATTCTTTTCAGCAAACTTGCTAAGTGACAGTAAGCGAGCACTTAAAAAGCTCATTTACTCAGAGAGCTTCTTTTTTTCTCCTCAATAAAACTCTTCACTGAATGAAATGATGCACGATGCTGAGAACAAAATAACAGGGGTGAGTAAATGGCACATCCAGCTTGTCAGTGCACACACAACCATGTTAGTAGACCCGAGAGTAGTCACTATGTTACTAATGTTACCTGGCACTTTCTCTTGTGCTCGGACCTTTAATAAGAAACTAATGAAAACAAGTTTTAATGTGCGTTAGTAAAGTAATATTTGTTATAATTCCCATTTAGGCAAACAGGTTCCAACCTTGGTGTCCATACTGTGATCCTTGAGGTCCGTAAGGGCCTGAGGGGCCGCTCTGGGTGTAGGGACCCATCCCAGGATACAGTGGGCCCCCAGGTGAGGGGTGGGGTGACATAGGAGGTCCGGACTGAGGCGAAGCAAACTGAGAGCTTGCCTGGTTCCTCTGCATGTTGGACATGAGCCCTGAAACACACAAACACACATAAAAAAGCATTGTCACTAACACTAAATGCCTCAAACCAAAAGAGCACTTCACACAGTGAATGTACCTGCTCAGTGAAATCAAATATTAACCGAGGGATGAGCGAAGGTGGGCGTGATCATTGTCTGGCTTAAAAAAAAGAAAAGAAGGGGGGGGATATCCATTCAATTTGCTTGTGTAAAGAGACTCGGGACCCTTCTTTTGGATGAAAGCCCTAATCTTTTACCGAGGCTTTGGCTCCTGTTACTCGTAGATAGACATCAGTGGGTAACACAACATTGAGTGGGTATCAGACAAAACATGCACAAAAAGGACAGGCTGACATGTAAAAGGAACCCCGAGAACAAATAAACACACACAGAGAACATTTAGTGAACTCTATCAGTGGCGAAAGCACAGGTCTTAAAGACGAAGGCATATCCGTGTGTGTGTGTGTGCGCGTATGAAAGAATAAGCACAATCGAGTAAAAGAACGTGTGCTGCACTCTGCACAGAATAAGCCAGTGATTTGACCATGACTACTATGTTATTCTAAGCCGTTCTGTCAATAGATGTGTCAAAGCCTCTCAGGCCCGGACTCGCCTCCACCATTCAAATTGACATTTGGAGCGATCCTCGCTTGGGCTTCGCTCTTTCAAGCTGCCCCGTTCGTTTTTTAAAACCCACAGAAAGGTCTCCCAATCCACCACGAATGGAGAAAGGTCGCTGGATAGCCATTGAGGGAAAAAGAGTGGGTGTGTGGGCGTGTGTGTGTGTGTTGGAGGGTGGGTGGGGGTTGAGTATTGCAGATTAGGTGTAAATGGATTGGGCTTGCTCGACTGTAAACTTTGATAGCTATCCGCTTTGTTGAATGAGCATGCACAGGCCGACTCTTTAGTGAGTTTGGGGTTTAGGGAGACGGCGGAGTTGGAAAGTGCAAGCTGACACTTGTATAATTCCTTGTTTCTGCTAAGAGAGCAAGAGAAAACGTGAAGAGTGAGGAGGGAGATAAAAGTTTTAAAATGCTACGCGGGTATTCGCTTCGTGCTCGCGTGCACATACGTGTGTGTACACATTTGTGTTTCGGAGCGCGTGGGGGGAGATAACGGAGAAAGAGAGCAATAAACGCTCTATGTGTGTGTGTGTGTGTGTGTTTTGTGAGAAAGAGACAGAGGCCAAGACAGAGAGAGAGAGAGAGAGAGAGGAGAGAGAGAGAGAGAGAAGAGAGAGAGAGAGAGAGACAGTGTGTGTGTGGGAGGGAGAGACAGAGCAACAGAGGGAAAGAGCGATTGGGGCCTGAAAGTGCTTAGGCTGCGAGTGCTGGGTTTAAGGAGCGAGGACATTATTGTAATGTTTTGCTTCCATTAGGGTAAGGGGATTCTGGAGAGGAGGAGAAAAAAATTACAGTGTGTAATATCGCACTTTAAATTGCCTGGAAAATGGATGAGGAGAGGAACATTGTGCAGACAGTGCTAAAAGCAAATAACACATTCAAGGATTTCTCTCTTTCTCTCTCTCTCTCTCTCTCTCTCTCTGCTTCGTTCCCTCTCGCTCTCCATGCACACATAAACACACACACATGCATAAACCTTTCTCTTTTTCTGGCAAAGTGAAGGTAGCTCTCAGCCGGACAACAACAACAGGCAGCCGGCGAAGCACGCGAGAGACAGTGGGGAGAGAGAGAGAGAGAGAGAGGAGAAAAAAAGGGACATTCAGCGGATTTATGGAAATGAGGAGCGGAGAGAGGCTCTTAGGGAGGAAGGCACTTGAGCAAAGTGGGACGTGTGTGTTAGGGAGAGACGGGACAGGGAGGGGACCGGAGGGCGGGCGCGCGGGGGGGGGGTTTAATCCCAGCTATGAAAACAGAGAAAACAACATCCAGCCCTGTTAACCGGCGCTATGTTTTCCTGGACTGGGCTGGGGAGGGCTCAAGGTTTACAGGCATTAGACAGCAGTATTAAATCTCCGGCTTGATTTCATCATGTTGGGAAATAACCTTTTACAGTCCCTCACTCTCTCCCTCTGTCTTCATCCGTCCACTCCCTCCGTCTCTCTTGATGCTAACTGCTCTTCAGTGGGTGATAGAGAAGGGAGCGTCGCAGTCATTCCATTAAGGTTACATTGTAGGCTTTCAGGATTTTTTTGCAATGTTGTGTGGATGCAGTTTTTCTTTTTGTTTTTTTTTTAAATGAGCAATTCTGCTGTTTTTAGTAATACCCGAGAAGTGGCCGTAATTGCTGGAAACAATTTCCCCTTTGGCGGGCACATGTGGCCTGTGGGTTAGCATTCATGTTACGAGCCTTTGGCACCAAAATGTGGCCAAAAATGAAGTGGCTCTGTCAAAAAAACAAAACAAAACACAAACACACACTCTGGCTTGAACAAAGTCCAGGATAAGTTGACTGAATGTTTACTGTTACATATTTACCAGACCGTGGTTTTCCCATGACCTAGGTTGGCCCAACAATTAAGCACAATGCTAAATCCTGTCTGCGTGTGTGTGTCTGTGTGAGAGCACCTGCTCAGTCTAAACTACAGCAACTATCATTTGGCCCGGTATATGTTTAAAAAGTTAGTTGCAAACACACTCCGGCGCTGTCAAAAAAATGCAGAGAAAAACAAAAAGGTGTAAAGTGGGTGGTTTATTTGCCGGAGGAACTGAGTTTGGAAACAGCAGACGAAGGAGGAACAAAGTCCTGCATTGAGCCAAACTATCCATATTGTTTGTTTGCATCTCTGTGCTAACATCTTGTGCTCCAAGTCCTCCTGTTCCCTCATTACAACCATTGTCGGTGCTATTCTCTGAGCTAACATAGCATTTCAGATTTCCTTTGTTGTGATCTGGATTCTTCATGCACACCCCTCACTTGTGTGGAATGCAAAAAACAAGTTTGACTTTCGAGTGTACAGTCTACATACATACAGAGATTACACAGCATGTACAGGCTCTTCAAAGTGCCTCTCCTACTTGTAGACGCCACAATTGTGGCCAGCGCCGAACACAAATACACACATACCTCTCTCCTGAGCCATAGGTGAGCGGGTGACTGGCGGGTGGGCTCCGTCTGGTCCATTCCCAGAGTTCTGTGGGGCCATGGTGGAAACTGCGGAACAAAAAGACATGAAATTTCAGACATCCACTCGATGATGCACAAAACTGCGCTGACAAAAGCTGTCACATTAAAAGGAAATGTTAAATATTATACATGAATTGAATTCCCTTCTTCTTGCACGAGTGCAAGGTCAATAGAAAATTTAGATTTGTTTCCCGCCTGCGTCGCTTGGAAATTAAAGGATACTGTTGTCACAATAAAACACTGAAGGACCGCTTTTGTCTTTCTCTTTGCATTTCTTCTCTTCTCAATGGCACAGAAGTTTCACTGGCACAGAAGTCACCTGTGTCAAAAAGTTTTCTGCCAAAACAATTCAATATTATACTGCAGGTTTTTATTTTGATCGAGGCTGCCCTGGATTTGGTTTTTGAGCTTTAAGCGATGAGGTTAGAGGGTGGGTTTGATGCCAAATGTAGTCTTTACAGACGCACAGAGAGCTCGGCACAATCACTATACATGACGTTGTTTGCGAGTCACTATTAGCTAAATGACAAATGCACTTCCAGAGGACATATCAAGCCATTGGACCCTGTGCCACTTCCTTGTGTAAGCATTAAAACCTGAGCGATCCCCTATAGAAAACCAGAGCCATTTGAGGTTCATTGATTAGGTGGTTGTGCAGGTCTTTGGGCTGCGCCTGTTCCATTGAAATCCAATAGTGAGTTGAGAGTCTGATTAGGACAATGGCAGACAGAGACTATGGTGGATTGATTTGGCCCAGAGGAAGGAGAGAGATGGCAAATTAACCTTTTATCTTTGGACTCAGACCTGAGACAATGAGGAGGAGAGGGAAGGACAAGAAGGGAAATGTGTTTTTTGTTTTTTCAAACTGCGCTGTGGACGAGGTGACGCTCAGTTCAGTTCATGTTCAGTGGTTATTGTCATTTTTACAATTATATTATATTATTATATTATGCTACAGTTGTTAAAACTCACAGTGAATGCGGATCCCTTTTCAAAAATGAAACACTTCACATTATTCAATCACACAGCAGAAAGTGTGCTGTTTCAAGGAGAGAGTGTGTGTGTGTGTGTGTGTGTGTGAGTCTGATGTGTCTGTCCACGGTAGCAGTAATACATGACTGGAGGTGGCACACTCTCCACATAAACAAACCCAATTAAGTCAACATAATTGCTTTGCATAAAACTGCATAAACAACATTTCCATACACCCGGCCGCCTACACACACTCACTCACACAGGCACAAACACACACACACACACACACACACACACACACACACACGCATGTAAAAGTAATTGGACAAACAAGTGTAAATAAACACACTCAAACACACAAAGAAACACGCGTAAGAGCACAAAGGCGCATAGGATATGCGTTGAAATATTCACGCACACACGCAGACCCCCTGCCTCACACGTGAATAGATCCAGCGGCGCTGCTTCAAAGAGGGAATATTCGATTAGTTACTCTGTCACCGTGCGGCGGGAGGAGAGGGGAAACGTCAGCGTGCAAATCTTAAAGAACACTAGTTATGCGCTTCTGTGCCACAGAAGAACTCCTTAACTGAAGTAAAAGTAGCAATTTAAAAAATATAAAAAATGCAAAATGTAAAAAGAAAAAAACTTAATATCATATTATAATTGGATCATTAGTAATAATGCATTATCATGTTGTTTGGAGTTTAAAGACCATGTAAAGGCTATTCTGAGATTACTTTCAAAATACATTAAATATGTTGGAAAATAGTTGCTGAAAACACGTGAAAAGACTTTGAACGATATACTGAAATGTGGAGTCAGAGATTAAAACAGTTTTCAGTCCAGGATTTTGTGGGCGGTCCTAAAGGGTGGCTCGATGACATGCTGAGGCCACCCTGAGCATCCCTCTGCACCCATAGCAGAGAGATAGAGATGAATTCACCTCACTCAGTGTTTCAAAGTTAGTCATGTCTATTCCTGAACTCATCTGTCACGTTTCAGTCACTTCAAAATTGCTGCTCACCTGCTCCCATGAGTGGGCGTGGCTTCAGCACATCAGTGGACACTGCCCCCACAGTCCTGGAGCTGAGAACACTGCTCATTATTACCTGATTTTGATGCCTCATTTCATAAACTTGTTGTTATTTTTAATCACTCACTGGTTAATAACACTGTCTTCTTTGGTCTGTCAAACTCAGAACACATATTTATACTTACTTTACACAGACTTTAATGTGAGCAATGCACCATGTATTAGGAAACAAGTAGAAAAATGCTCCATCCACTCTCGCGGGTGTGCTTGTTTCTGCATCACTGTGTATATGAACACTTCATTGTGCTGTTTATGTAGAGAATGTGTTTATGTGCCTGACTGGAGCAGCCTAAAGCCTTTTGTGCAGGGTCATGGCTACTTGTTGCCAGAGGGACAGACTTAGCTGCAGCACGGGATTAGATGGGTGGATGGGTAGTTAGGATGAAGCACGCTATGCAGGAGTTTACTGAACCCTTAAACTATGGGAGTCGACCCCACGTAAAGGCTAGCATTTGTGCGTATGTGTGTGTGTGCAGGGATGCATGCCAGGCACCGGCTATGCTGTCAGACTCTGTTTGTTTGGATGGCAGAGTGGTGGTGGCAGCAGCTCATACTGTATATGTGTGTGTGTGTGTGTGTGCCTATGAAAGTACAAATAGGGGAACAGTGCAATGCTCCACTACCCTCTCTACATATCCATATAAATTGTCACCAGAGATGAAATTAATCCAAAGACCTGTGTGTGTGAGTGTGTGTGAGAGAGAGAGAGAATCAAAAAGAAGAACAACAGTTGCAGAGATCCTTGTTGAGAAAGAGGAAGTTGAGAAACAGATGAGAGAGGAGTGGTCATATAGTTAAGTCTGACAGGGCCTCACCCCTCCTTCTCTCTGCCTCTGCAATGAACAAGTGAAGCTCGGAGCACTTCGTAATTATTTCACTACCAATTACTGTCCAAACAAAGCCTCTTCTCACATTTTCTCACTTGCTCCCTTGCTTTCCTCTCTCCTCTCCTCCTCTCCTCTCCTCTTCTCTCCTAGCTATCATTTTTAACAAGGTGCCATTAAATAATTACGTCCAAATAAAACAAACAGGCTCCACGGTGAGTCCTGCCGCGTTTAATCCGTACCATTAATAATTCATACGCTGAATCTTTGACGTGCAGTTCTTCTCCACGTGCTGCCGGGAGAGGATAGGAGGGGGGGGGGGCTAAATGTCAGCAGGAGCTAACTGTATATCTTTCCCTGTCCACAGGAGAAAAAAAAATGGCTGTTTGCTAGCTATGAATGAAAATGTAAAACAAATAAATGGGAAAGAAATGCTTCCACCGTGCAGGGCAACGTGTTGATTGTTATTATTGTTGGTGTTGAGATGATGATTTGTAAGCACGTTTGGCTGAAACTATGTACAATATGTAACTTTCTGCCTGCACGTGTACCACTATATGTGCATCTTTTTGCATTTAGATATTTTTGCAAAGTATCTAAAATTGTGTTCTACATCTACTCTGGCTTTTTTGTTTTCCAGTGATCACTTTTTAATGACTCCAGTTTTTGCGCGTATTAGTCTGAAATATGTATTTTCCTAAACATCTGCGTGCTTGAATATGTCTTTGTTTCAGTGTTTAGATCTCTTTGTATGACTTACTTACAAGTGTTAGTGTTCCCATAAGTGCTCTGTAACACAATTAACACATGGCAATGGTATGGCATGGTAATATCTTGCTAGTTCCTCAGCCAACGTCTTTATCCACTGTGTTCAATTAACACCTCCTCAAGCCCCCAGCTGAGCACACATGCACACACACACACACACACACACACACACACACACACACACACACACAACACACACACACACACACACACACACACACACCTAAACATACACAAATATGCACAAATTAAAAGGAGTAAATAAAATAAATAAAAGCGATCAAAATGAATTTTCATCCAGGTCTACTTTCTGACAGGATATTTCCACTCTGAAAGAATTACATTCAGTCCTCGTGTGATCATTGATTTTGGGGCGTCAGGTCTCCAAACACGACTCATTCATGAGAGAGCGCACCTGTGCAAATGTTTATCCTTAACACTGACCTATCAGACACCACAAAGCTTTACAGATGAATGGGTCAGACGTTTTTGATCGCGCTGATGTTAGGTTTTTTTGAAAGAGGGCGCCTGCTGCATAAAGATCAGGGGCAAACAGGAAGATGTCTCGAATGAGGATCCTCTTTTGGAATCCCGCTGAAGAGTCAAATAACTGTAATTTCCTCTTTGTAAAAAGCCACTTAGCGAGCACATCCATTTTCTTCTCTTTCCTCATGATACAAGGCAGCGGGGCCAAAAGTAATGGGAGTTCATTGCGTTTTTGGAGATAATGCTCCTCGCTAAAAACCCAATACACATTTTAAATTTCTCTTCCGCGAGGACTGTCGAGGCAACCCTGAGTCTCCTTTGAAGAGAGGGAGCGCGGTCTTTGAAGCTTTTTTTTTTTTTCATCAGGGTTTCAAACGCAAATGCTGAGGAAGTTCAAAGCTGAGGGAGAGTACTTGTGGCCATATTTCTGTTTTGTTTCAGGGCCCTGGTAATATTATGCTTAGAAGCTACTCTGTGTGTGTTTGCGCCCGCATGCATACATGTGTGTGTGTGTGTGTGTGTCACGCCAAATGAAGAAAAGTCAACCTGAGTCAATGAAAAGACTTTTATTAATTGCAGATGAAAGGAAGGTGCTGGTGCACATTAGCAGACATGAGTGTACATGCTTGCCAGGGTGTGCGGATATACATGTATACACCAGAATGCAGCGATGCCTCTGCTTGCCCTTATGCACACACACATTCACTCTTACACACACACACACACACACACACACACACCCTAACTGTTTCTCAGAAATACAACCCCCCCCCTGGATCAGTGGGGGCCATTTTTGCTAAAGTGAGGTAACGGCGCTGAGCACTAATAGACCAGTGTAGAATACAGAGAAAGGGCTGCTTCAGCACCATCTCTTAATACAACCCTTAGGCTGTAAATGCACACACACCTGCACCACCCAACAAACGTGCGCGCGCACACACACACACACACCGAGGTAATATCCCCTACTTGCCATGTCTTTAGGGGAAAGAGGCAGATAAACAGCGGGCTCCAATAATGGTGGTTTAGATCTCAATGGGTGCGAGTCAATGCCTCTCCAAGCCGGGGGCTAATGCCAGTTAACTCTCCCTGTAGGGGACGAGCGCAGGCCTGCAGTGGCTCGCAAAACAAGCGCTCTCCCAAGATCCTCATTACTTCCAATGCTGAGTAGCAACTGTAAGTAAAGAAAAACTGCAGCTTAAGCTAAAAAACAGCGAGCGGGATGTGGAGGAGAGAGAGAGGGCGATGGAGTGAGAGAAAGCAAGAAAATAGGTGTTGGGGAGGGAAAATAATTGCGCACTGTTAGGGTTCGGTTAGGGTTTTCCAGTCGGACGGAGTTAGAATGGGATTTCTCTAAACGGCTAACGCAGCAAGCCTGCACCATTTTTTTATTTATTTTTTCCCCTGTTTTGGCCGACGGTGTGCTTTGTGAATATAATGTCTGCGGGGAGGGCGTTTTGCTGTTTCACTTCGAACACTGAGCAGCCATCAGGAGGAGGAGAGACAGAGGCATTTGGGAGCGGGGAATAGACGGCTAGATGGGAGTGGAGGGGTGGGGAGGGTTTGATGTGTGGATGGGGGATGAAGATGGGAAAAAAAAAAGGAATAAGGGAACAAGAGAAAGAGAGCTGGAGGAGAGATGTGGAGGAAGAATGAGGGAGGAACAGAAGCAGAAATGTGGATGGAAAAAAAAATAAAAAATCAGCCTTGCTCCTCGGTGGGAGGCCTGCACCGCAGCAACGCTCTGAGCTAAGAAAGCAGCAGAGACAAACAGAGAGATGGGGAGGAAAGGGTGGGGACGAGGGAACGCGAAACACAAGAGGGAACATAAGAGAAAGCAAGCACGATAAAAATAATGAGAGGAAGAGAGAGGGACAGGGACAGCCAGAGGCAGTGTTCCCACCATGCGGCCTCTCAGGGAGTGGTGTGACTAGAAAACTCGCCCGGCTCCACACTGCAAAACACACTCGCAGACCCCTCCCTCCCCCCCGCTCCGCACCGCCTTCTTGTAATGACTTGCACCGCTAACAGAGGAAAAATATAAGTTTTGGCTGAACATCCCTGCGGTGTCTTTTCTGGTCCGATATTTTGCAGTTTGAAAATTTGTTTTTTTTTCCTCTTTCGTCCGGGAAGTCGTTTACTGACATTGTTTTTTTTTAAATGGCCACTTTTATGCATGCAGTACAGACCAGAGGTCATCCTCTGGCTCCTTCCAGGCATCTGTGTTTGACTTTTGACCTCAGTGTGGCAAATGCACTATTGCAAAATTGTTTTTTTTTGCTATCTGTGGTTCTCATTATCATAATTAGAGATAGAAATGTGTTTTCTGAAATGTTAAACTGAAAGCAAACCACAGGCTACGCTGGGGGACCGTGTAAAGGACAAGAGCGGAAATAAAACCGGTTAGAGGAGATTCACTGGGACGGACCCTTAAGCTAACTAACTGGACAGGCCTGGCCTTCTCACCCTCTCTATCTCCCACCCTCTATCTATCCTTCCTTCCCCTCTCCCTCCTCCACTCGCCCTGACCTCTCTGTCCTTTCCAGGCCCTGGAAGCACTTGAAGCGAAGCGCAGATACACAGCTTAAACTCTCCTGAGCGCTTGCCCGCGAGCTCCAATCACCTCTTTAAAAGAAAATAAAAAGTTGGAGGGGTGAGGAGAAATAGAAGAGGGAGGAGAGTAGGGAAGAGGGGAAGGAGGGGAAGGGAGGCAGCCACTGTTAACTGGACCTTGGAGGAGAAGAG